>JAMPIV010008928.1:0-600000 GCA_024509875.1 Oreohelix idahoensis | reverse complement strand
TCTCCCTCCCAGTCCTGTTCCCATCACTCTGCCGCTGATGGGCTTCCATTCCAGCAATGACCCTTCCACTCCCTTCATTAGAATAATGGCCACACCCTCATTGCGCTGACCATCCCCTCCACCAGAATAAAGCACCGCCTCTCCTGTAATTGTTTTTACTCTCCATGTCCCGGTCAATCCGCTCTCACCCATTCCCAAGACATGTAATATGTAGCTCCTCATCTCCGCCGTGATCTGCCCCAGCCCTCCCGTCTCATTCATGGCTCCGACGCTCCAGAATCCCATTCTAGTTTCGTGTCCCGCGGTCGGGGTATCAGCCTTCATGCCAGTAGCTTCCCCTCGGCTTTCACTACTGAGTCGGGAGCCGCGCTAGCTTAGTAATTACCACACCGCTCTGGCGACCGGGTGATGCAGGATCAAACCCGGGTGACGGCATTTGAGGATTTTTCGTCGATTGGGATTTGGACTGGATTAACTCGAGACCTGGCGAGGACATTTGAAGGAGTGTTGTCGACCAGGGATTGGCGGCTCCTGAGCCGACCCAGCTCTAATGGGTACCTCCGAAATCGGCGAGTATTGGCCTGAATGGCGAGGGACACCTGTCTCTGTACAAGAAAAAGGGATACTCACGTAAAATCAATGTCAGGTTAGACATTAAAAATAACCTGAGATTTCGCCTCGAGTATTAGCGGGCGTACACAAAAAAAAAAAAAAACTACTGAATCATACGAGCCTTAGACTCCGGATATCCGTTCCGCATCAACGTTTTTCCATTTGTTGTTCTTTATGTAACTGTTCAGATTCTTTACATAGGCAGGGGTGTCGGCCCTGCGCTAAAACCCCCAACCTGGAGGACCAAGGTGCCAGCTTTTGTCTGACCCCTAAAGCACAAACCTGTCCAGCTAGATTGAACCTACCAGGAGTAAAACTCCCGCGGGCATAGCTCTGGGAGTTGTCAGGGTACTCAAGCTGCCATACCGCTACAAGGTACTGGTACCATTGATGGCAGGAAATTATGAACACGGAAACGTATTTGGTGACATAATGAACATGGAAATGTCTGCGGTGAGAGTTTTTGTTTTATGTTTCGTGTTACATTCTCTTCATTTATCTGACTGCAGTCTCTCTTTGATTGTTTTATTCAGAGGTGTAGATCGTTAAGACATATTAATTAACTATAGAAATATTATATATGCAGTCCTAAGTAATTACCGCCTTTGGCTTTTGTTATTAATATATGTATTTATCTGGTAAAAAAAATTTCCCAACTGCATAGATCATGTGATAGAGAACAACAAAACTGACAACCAGAAGGATAAAAGGTAATCCCATAGCAGATACTGCCGTAGAGGAGTGAACTGTTAGAAATATCAATGACCTAGGTCCAGCTTCGAGAAGTGAGGGTGGCCAGTTCACTTCTTCGCTGCGTTTGCCTACCCTAACTCAAGAGCAGAGTCAGGTACCAATTTACTGGTAGGTAGACTTGAGCGTGATGCCATTGTGTTTCGAACCGTACCCTTGCCGCGAGAAGCCAGAACTCCCAACCACTCTACCTATCGGACGCTAGGCAGATGCAGTCTTTTATAAATGGGAATATGGGGCCCGAAGACGCGCAAAAGTGATGAATGCAGTCAGCGATCCATAGCTAGACTGCTCCCGTCAGGATAAGCGAACCAGAGCTGAACAAGAGCCTACTCCACCTCCAAGTGGTAATCCTGGAAATAGGCTGCATCACTGCAGTCTGGCTGAGAGAGTAGGGATCGAAAAGGAAAGGAAAACCCGGTCCTTAAAATTCCGTGCTGAAGTCGGATGTGTTGGCCAAAAGGCGCAAATATCGCAGTTTCGCTGTAAATGGACACAATGCAACCAACGTCCTTTTCAGAGCGAACGAAGAAGAAGAAGAAATGGAGATTTAAAGATTGAAATGATATGACATGAATATCAAAGGGGAACTGATGGAAAGAACGAGAAAAAACACCAGTGGAACAGAAGATGAGAAGGAGAAGCTGGCGCTGGATAGAATATATATTGAGATAACCAGCTGATAGCATTATAAGACAGTTCATGTTGTGGAATATCCCAGGTTAAGAAAACAAATAAAGGCAGTACACGAAGAAGGGAAGTGGACACAGAAATGAAAGTGATCAAGAAGATAAGGAAGTATCTTGAGTAGATGGTGCAGGGAAGGAGAGCATGTATGTAGCCAAGGCCAACTGCTGTGGACCCTCGGGCACTGTCCCAAGCAAATTCAGTCCGCTCCTGCATGCGATACAACATTTAAAAAAAAAAAATTTGCCTCGTTTTGGCGAGGCGCGCCACGCTCAACCTAGTCGATTATATTAGGGCGCATGTCCAAATATTAAAGATCTTTAGGTTTGATTTAGGTTTTTTAAGATACAACCAATTTTCAGTCTTAACAAATTGTGTCAATTATAAGTATAACAAGTGATCAATTGTAAACTGTTTATGTTTCTTTATTCAATGGAGCCTGAAAGAAAAAAAAACAAAAACAAAAACAGGAGGCACAGGAACACAAGACCAAAGACATATTTTCACATTTACAGAACAGACGGATACATGCACCGAGACAAGGATAAAGTTACAGAGAAACGAGGCAAATGGAAGCGTGTGGCCAATGGCTTGTGCAGTAAAAGATGCCACGGTTATTGATTGGTAGTTTAGTTTCTGTCTGCAGGCATTCGTTTAATTTACTGATGCTCACTTGGGCATAGTAGAGATATACAGTACCCATGAAAACTTTTATACTTTTTATTTATAGTTCTGACTGACATATAAAACCAGGAAATCTGAAATCTAGGTTCTCATTATTTACTTACTGACTTTGCTCAAATACAGATCATTACCTCAATGTGATCTCTATCACAAAAATATGCCAATTTCACCCGCGACATTATCTACTGCAAATGCATTATCTGATAAAGTAAACTTGAACAAATCTAGGTCATGCAAACTGAGTAAATTCAGGTTTTGAACGTGGGTTTGCTTGCCAAGATAATTAATGTCCTATTGTAAAATAACCGATTAGGTCAATTTTCGAGATGTCTTTACCAAATGATCATAGGCATTATATCTTTATTTGGCATCCGTTGTGTGCAGACTCCATAATCGTTTATTAGCTTGTTGCGTCGCTTGCTTACTTTAAAAACAAATCTAATTAACGCTTGTTAAATATGAAACCATTGTTTTAAATTAGGAGTATGCTCTTAGAAATATTTCTATTTAATGTTTGCATATATAACATCCGTGTGAAAACAAATACACCAGATTTGTAGATTATATCAAGCTGGTCGTCTACATCTAAGTGTAGATTATTCTTTGCTTTTTATTTTCTACAGAAGTAGAGTTATTTTTCGCCTGTGAATTGTAAGTGAAAGAACCCATAGTCTTTCAGACACTGGTCTTGCCTGGCGTTGATGTTTGTTTGCGTTCGCTCTTAGCCATATCTCTTTCTTACAATTCTGGCCGTTAGTTTTGAGTGGTAAGTACGTTGTGTCGTAGTTTACAGCTGTGCTGTGAAATCTGCGCCTTTCGGCCCGACACATCCGATTTCAACAGGCAATTTTTACGGGTTTGCTTCCCCGACACCTCACGCCTATATGAATGCTATACCTCATGTCCATACAATAGTTCAGTGAGGTGGCGGCACCAGTGAGTGTCGTCGGAGCTGAGACGTAACTGTGCCTCAGATCTGAAAGGCCCCGTTTCCGGGAACACCACACACAGCCAATTGAGGCAACAGTCGCCGTTGGGGTAACCTAGTGCCCTGTATATAGAGAATAACGCTAACTAATGTTTGGCCGAAAATGGCGGCCAAACCCGTATCGCTGGAAAAAGGACCTTAGATACAAATATGGGCTACTGTATTTGTAGCTAAATTTGAAAGTCGCGATTGGGTCCTTTTTCCAGAGATACCGGTTTGGCCGCCATTTTCGGCCAATCCTTAGTTGGCGTTACTCTCTATATACAGGGCACTAGGGTAACCTGACGTTGAAAAACAACGAAGTTTTTCAGCATCTAACAGAATCTTTCGTATTTGCGCAAAACTGATTTTCAAACTCATGCCAGATATTTGAAGGTAATACGCATAAAACTATACATATGATTTGAGGATTCTACAGGTCTTAATTCTTACATTCTCAGTGAGAAAAAAAAGATGACGGCCTTAAAAGTAATAATCTGGACAATGAGAACAACGCTGAGTTGAAATAAAGTACGGAAAAGGATAACAGGCAACGTGCCCTCTAAGTGTGGGGGCGTGCTTGTGCAAACAGGTCGTGAAATCAGGAGACACAAGAAATTGAAATGCGCACTAAAAATTCTATTCAAATAAATATGATAATAATTAAAAATAAATAATAAAAAAAAAAACAAGGTCGTCCATTGAAAAATTTGAAATTGACACTGGCTGGTAGAGGCCCAAACTGGCCGTGTGACTTATTATTGCCACTCAAGTCTTTGAGCGCTCTATTTTGAGACTTTCGAGTAACGTCTGTAGTAGGGTGACCATTTGTCTTCTTTTCCCCAGATTTGTCCTCTTTTTCATCTTAAGATTGGGCGTCCGGGCGGCTGTTATCAAAAGTGCGATTTGTCCGGAGTTTTTCCCACAGAGATTGAACACGACTTTTAAAAGGTCTATCTTATGCAAGTATATTCTATAACGAGTATTTTTCAAGTAAATACTGAATGAACTGCAGAGGAGTAGAGTACAGTTGTTGAAGTGCTAAACTGTATTAAATCTGTGATAGACATTCTTAACCAGTGCTTGTGTCAAAAGAGTCTGTGCCCTTGAAGATTAAGAATATGCTAATCGAAAAACAAAGAGGCGGACTTGGTAGTTTGTGTGACAAGTCTCATGAGGGTAATACATGCACGTCAATTGTTTAGAAGACTTAGAAATATCGATGAAACCATTAGAAAATTTCACGTATTTTTAATGGATGACTTTACATAAAGTACCAGCGTGTGTATTTGTGCGAGCCTCTTGGCAATATTTAATTGATAGAGATGTTGCATTTGACGACGCTAATACTTTGATCAGTTTAACATGACAGTATTTGGTGAAAGTAACAGGAGTTATAAAGGATTCATGCAGTTGCTGGCACATGCGAAGCGAACCAAATTTTAAAAAACAATCAGTAAATGTTTAATTTCATTCTGAACTGTTATTGATCTCACAATGTTTGCTTGCGGTGCCTGGTCACAGTACAAACATGGACATGCTCTTTTTAAATTGAAGGAAAGTCAATGAACAAAAGACAGAAACATGTCCAATGTGGATTTCATCAACGAAATTTAGCTTCTACAATATAATTGAAAAGAAGTGTCGTACGGTCAATTCCGTGAGTATTTAAAGAAACTTATGAATTTTTAGCGAAGATACTCTCCACACAAAAATAAAAATAAACAAAATAAAATACGTTAATAATAATAATTTTTATCAATACAGATTAATATGTGGAAAGTTACGTTTTGATGTTACAATTATTTTAAATCATACATTTCAAAGGACATTTTATTTCAAATTGTTTTCTAACATTGATAAACTAAAACTAATTCTAGTCATCACAATCATGCATTAGTAGATTTACAAGTAATAAGTCCTCTTTTTTTGGTTTTGTTTTTTATCATGCTCTTTTTTACGCCAAAAAGTCAGAAAATGTCCGTTTTTATGAAAAACTGTATGTGTCGTGTGAAATTCTAATCCACATATATAAATTAAAACGTAAATGTAAAGCCTAACAAATAAATTTAATAAAAGGAAAGAAGAATGGTAAAGAACAGTGCTGTCACAATGACTGTACTCGAAATCCCCCTTGTTTTCTCCTTCGTCTGCAAATTGTAACGTTTCACGTTGATAGTAAAAGCCTACTGCTTCAATACCCGCTTTCTACGATAAAACGTGTACTGCCTTTCTAAGAAAAACCTTGAGATACGCAAGCTGACCTATATTTAATATTCCATTCATGTCATTTTATACACTAAGTTACCATAAACGAAAGACAGATGGACTAAGGATAGAAAGAAAGGGAGGGGCTGAAAGCCGGAACGCAGGCAATACTACCACAGTCTCGCGATACACAATTACTACCAACACGCGTGTAAGGCCACAAGCACTAACTTTTTTTCAAATCGACAGTGATAAAAAACACTACCCATACGAGAGTTAGGTTTTAAAAACTTACAAAACGCTTATTAGGAAACATGACATTCTACTGTTTTATGTCTGAAATCCTGACATTAGTCTGACAGTACAGCAGGACAGGTGGCGGTTCTAAACATAAAAAATAAAAAAACAACTACACGACTATCCTAGAAAATACATATTTTGAACGCAGCCACTTAGCTCCTTTAAATTTGTATAATTGGGTTCCTTAGGACTTGCTGACAAAGAATATGTTAAACGTTACGCAAATAGTCTAGGAATTACCAAATTATAGCCAAAATAAAATAGTGAGGGATGTCAGACAACACCAAAATCAGAATCGCTCAGTGGCAGATTTTCACACCACCATTGTACGGGAAATAGGTCCCCATGTTACCTCCTATTTGATTGGCGGAAAGTAAATGTAAGGCTAAACACGATTAGTCGGACTATAAATATTGATTCTTTGTTGTTAGGGAAACGTGAGTAGGAGTACTTTTTTTCAAAAGCTTGTGTAAACATGGCACGATTGGTTAGACCCGCCAATATAGTCAATCAGAGGCGTCAGGTCAGCACCACATTTTCAAATAAACTTACTAAAGAACCAGTGCGTTGAGCGCCAGTGCATATTTTTCTAAATAAAAGCCTGGGACATCGGCAGATCGAAATTGTGCTATATTCATTGCCAGTCAACGTAACTGTGTATTATTCCATGAATTGTGGTAAGCTTGAAATATTTGATATCTTTTTAATGAAAATTGAATGTAAATTGATAATTTATGTCTGTATATATGTGTGGTTCAGTAGCGAACATGAGGTAAAGCCTATATAGTGCTCCAACTTGAACAGAAGGTGTCGGAGGAAAGTAAAGCTACATGGAATTGCCAAACAGTACACTGACACCTATCTTATTGACTAGAAAGAAATCATGCTGGAATTGCAGAGGCGTAGTAACCATTAGGGAGGAGTATACTGGTGAAAATTGTTTCAGATGAAGATAGCAGTTGGCCTACCACTCTGAACTCAGTGTTTGTTATGTATTGTGTTCAGTCTGGAAATTTATTATAAATTAGTTCTGAAATAGGAGGTACAACCTTCTTGTTTCAGGGACCGTGGTCCTAAAGTTATTGAGCAGCACCTGGTCTGAGCTTTGCTGAACCTAGAGGCTGACAGCATACTCCTGGGTCCAGATAGTGACCAGTGAGGTGTCTCCAGAACACAGGGAGGCTATCGAGCAGAGGAGTCCTTTCCTGCCGCCATCACGAAAGATAAGCGTCTGTGGCCAGAGGAGCTCAACATTATGCCCCCCTCAAAATCTGACTTTATAATAAAACAGAGGGAAAATACAGTGTTTAAATTGATAGGAACTGTGAACTTTTCCCCATACTATTTCCAAGATAAACAAACACTTGAAGTCATGATGACAAATAACAACATAGCTTGAAAAAACAAAACCAGTATTACCTCATATTACTACTACACAACTGACACACATAGGATAATATTAATAAAATATGTCACTACAAGGTTCATATTGATAAATTCTGTACATATAAATTGTAATTACATTTGATTGTGATTCCTGGTTCACTTTGTAGTGGAATCAGGACATATATAATAGTGAAAGTAATTAATACATATATATTTGAAAATTTACCAGTGACTCATTTAAGATAGTCTTATAGAGTGTTAAATGTGTGTGAGTGTCACAGTGTTGTCAAGTGTGGTGGAATAAATTAAATTGTTTATCTGTCTGTTGTTGTTGTGACTTACACTTCATCATATACATACCCTAGACATTTAACGTAGTCATCACAATATTCCAGAATAATTCTGACTGAGGTATAATGTGGTAGCAAGTAAGGTTATCTGTAAAACACTACACCTATTAGATACAGATACCTTCACAGCTGATCTCAGTCAGTACACTAAGTCCCCTATAAATATTTATAACATCCCACTTTACCACATATATTGGGGTCTCGCTCCGGGATATTGAAATTTCTCCTGTTATAGATATTGGGAATAATAAGAATTAAAAGGTATCCTTGGGTGGAAATAAATAACGTTGAGCTCTCAGTGCCTGTGGTGTCTTTGGATAAGTAATATCAGATTGTATTGTTTAGTTAGACATTACCTACATTTACCTGTTAGAAAATGGCGGACCTGGCCAAATTTCGATCTGCTGCTGTACAGACTGCGAAAGAGTTAGGAATGGACGGGCAAATTATGATTGCTTATGTCACTGCTGAATGTGACAAATATATTGAACGGGAAGAAAGAAGATTAGAAAAAGAGGCCGAAAGAAAGTTAGAGGCTGAAAAAGAAATTAAGAGGTTGCAGATTGAGGCTGAGGCTAAGAAATTGGAGGCAGAAAGAGAAGAGAAGAAATTGGAAGCAGAAGAAAGAAGATTGACTGCAGAAAGGGAAGCAGAAGAAAGAAGATTGACTGCAGAGAGGGAAGCAGAAAAGGAGGAGAAGAGATTACAAAGGGAACATGAGTTACGACTAAGGGAGTTTGAGTTTCAAGGCCATGCTCCTGAAAATGGTGCCAGTCCCTTTGCCTCTGATGCCACTGCTAGTCAGGGAGCCTCAACCTCAGCTATGAATTTTCATTTAGATCATTTTGTTGAGAAAGACGATGATATTGAGAGCTATCTAAATAGATATGAACTATTAGCTACCACATATGGGTTAGAGAGAGAAAGGTGGAGCTTAAAGTTATCTCAAGGGCTTCGTGGGGCAGCTTATGAAGTTTTTGCCAAAATGAGCAGAGGTGATCAGGAAAATTATGACATGCTAAAGCAGGCTCTTTTGTTAAGATATGAAAAGAACGCAGAATTTTATAGGAAAAAATTTAGGAATGCTAAACTACTGTCAGGTGAAACCTATCACCAGTTCTCTGCACGGTTAGAGACATACTTGGAGAAATGGACTTCTCTGGGGAAAACCCAAGATCTTAAGGAAATGGTCCTTATAGAACAATTAAGAGAGTCCATGGCTCCAGACCTGAGAAAGTTTCTCATGGAACAAGGTGCAGAGAGGCTGGGTGAGTTGCTAAATGTTGCTGAAAGGTATCAAGCAGCTCAGGCAGAGGTATCAGGTAATAAAAAGAAACAGGTGGATAATTTTAGGGCACCACAGAACTTTAATAAATTTGATCCTAGAGATCAAAACAAAGGTAAGCACCAATTTGATAGGCCACGGTATGACAATAAAAATAAAACCCCACAATTCGATGAAAGGAAATATGATGAAAGAAAATCTTTCAACCAAGGGAAAAGGTGGTGTAAAAATTGTAAGATGAACAATCATGACACTGACCGTTGCAGAAGGAACCCTATAGTTATGGCCACCCTTCAGGTCAGGTCGACCTCAAGAAAGGAGGAGGATATTATGTTAGATACCACTCCAGAAGAGATGAGGAAGGCACAGGCTGGGGATAAGACCCTCAAGCCTTGTTTCAGGAAATTGTCAACTTGTCATACAACTCCAGGCAAGGGAGATTTTTACATGAAAAACAAGTTGATGTATAGGAAGACTGGAGCTAGATCCAAAGGTCAGGGACAGCTGGTACTTCCTAAAAGATATAGGGCAGAATTAATAAGGAGCCTACATGTGAAACCAGATGGGGACCATGAGAAAATAGGTACCATCATCCAAAAGGTGGCTCACAATTATTATTGGCCCAAGGCAAGATGGGACATTGAGAATTTTGTAGAAAGGTGTAGCATAGCACATGAGGGAACACCCACAAGTGGGAACATTGATCAGGACCTGGACACGCCACGGGGCAAAATTAGGCCTGATAATAAAAAGAAAAATAAATTTGATAAAGTGGACCAAATGGAATGGGAAGCCCCTTTTCACGGACAAGCTTCACTTAACTGTTTTACAATGGCCACTATGCGGAGAGTGCAAAAAGATGTCTTACCCCAGGATAAGCCGAAAATCCCTCAATCGGACTTAAACAAACTGGAGGAAGAGGATGTAGAGAGGAAATCTCTCATCAAGAATTTTAAGTGGGGAGAAAGCCCCAAGAAAAGAATTGGTAGCGGTCGTTTTGTGCATGATAATTCTGGGAAGGAAAATCATCACTATAGAGCTTCGAGTGGAAGAGACCATACCGGTGCATGGACAAATAGGTCCACAAAATTAAAGGTCCATATGTAACGCTGTTAAGAACGTGGACTGATGAAAAGGCAGAGGAAAATATTACATCCTCATACCAATATGTGAATGAGCTGACCACTCGTTTAAAAACTGGCTGGAAACTTGCCAATGAAAATTTGAAACAAGCCAGGAAGAAACATGCTGCCTATTATAACAGGAAAGCTAAAGACAGAGATTTGGCTGTGGGAGAGAAGGTACTGCTTCTTCTGCCCGGTAGTCAGAATAAGTTACAAATTGGATGGCAAGGTCCATATACAGTTCTAGAGAAGGTGTCTAGAACCAATTATAAGATAGATAAGAAGGGGAAAGAAAAAATCTATCATGTGAATCTCCTGAAGAAATATTTGGAAAGAGAAAATCAGGAAGAGACACACTTGTTGACCTTGTCCATCGCCATGGAGATGAAAAAGGAACCACTTTCATCATTTGAATATCCATTACACCCCTGTGAGACAGCGGCACAGGTGAAAATCAGTACACATTTAACGAAAACTCAGAAAGAGAGAGTGCAACAGGTTCTAGATAATCATGCAGAGGTGTTAACAGACCGACCGGGGCATACAAACTTATTGGAATATGATATGAAACTGACAGACCCCACACCTGTATGTATGAAACCCTATTCGATTCCTTTTGCTAAGGAGAAAGCTTTGAAGGAAGAGATAGACTATTTGTTGAAGGAAGGAATTATTTCACACAGTGAATCTTCGTATAGTTCCGGTGTTGTACTCTTAAGAAAGCCCTCTGGAGAACATAGACTCTGTATAGATTACAGGAGACTGAATGCTATTACAGAAGGACAGGTGGATCCATTGCCGGATACAAATCAGTTGTTTGCCAGGCTAAATAAAGCTAAATATTTCTCAAAAGTGGACCTGAGTAAAGGATACTATCAGATTCCAGTAAAGCCTGAGGTTAGACCATACCTAGCTTTTAGTACCTCAGAAGGACACTATGAGTTTAATAGATTGCCATTTGGATTGAAGAATGCGCCTAGTGTCTTCTCTAGAATGATGAGAAAATTATTGGACCCTCTGAATAATCCATGTATCACAAATTTCATGGATGATATCCTTATAGCAACAGAAACATTTGAGGAACACATTGACTCTCTGAACATGCTGTTTAATCGACTTAGGGAAGCGAATTTAACAGCCCGACCAACCAAATGTTGCGTTGGATGTAAAGAATTGGAATTCTTGGGACACACAGTTTATCAGGGAAACATGACCCCTGACCCAAAGAATTTAGAGAAACTAAAGAAAGCCCCGAGACCACAAACCAAGAAAGACGTGAGATCCTTTGTCTCATTATGTGGTTTCTACCAAAAGTATATCAAAAACTTTAATTCCATATGTGCACCGTTAACTGATTTGACACGTAAAGGAAATCCAGATCGAATTACATGGACACCACAATGTGAAATGGCTTACCAGGAATTGAAGGAAAAGCTCACAAGTAAACCTATTTTGAAATTACCTGACTTAAGTCAAGAATTCATTGTAAGGACGGATGCCAGTAATATTGGGTTAGGTGCAACTCTGCTACAGAAATCAGATGCATTGGATGGGGAATTAAGCCCAGTGGCATATGCTAGCAGAAAGTTGAATAAAGCTGAAACCAATTACTCAACTAGCGAAAAAGAATGTCTTGCAGTAATATGGGCGATAAAGAAATTCAATATTTATCTGTATGGGAAGGCATTTAAGTTGCAAACGGATCACAAACCTTTGTCGTTTCTAGCACAGGCTAGACATGAGAATTCTAGATTACTCCGTTGGTCATTATTGATGCAGCCATTTGAGTTTAGCATAGAGTATATAAGTGGAAAAACAAATCTGGGAGCGGATTTTTTAAGCCGCCATCCGTGTGATGAGAATCACCCTAAACCCCAGGAATAATAATAAATTTCTCTATGTGTATATAGAATTATAGACTGACATATAACGTCTGTTTTAAGTGGGGAGAATTTGTCGTGAGAAATTCTAATCCACATATATAAATTAAAACGTAAATGTAAAGCCTAACAAATAAATTTAATAAAAGGAAAGAAGAATGGTAAAGAACAGTGCTGTCACAATGACTGTACTCGAAATCCCCCTTGTTTTCTCCTTCGTCTGCAAATTGTAACGTTTCACGTTGATAGTAAAAGCCTACTGCTTCAATACCCGCTTTCTACGATAAAACGTGTACTGCCTTTCTAAGAAAAACCTTGAGATACGCAAGCTGACCTATATTTAATATTCCATTCATGTCATTTTATACACTAAGTTACCATAAACGAAAGACAGATGGACTAAGGATAGAAAGAAAGGGAGGGGCTGAAAGCCGGAACGCAGGCAATACTACCACAGTCTCGCGATACACAATTACTACCATCACGCGTGTAAGGCCACAAGCACTAACTTTTTTTCAAATCGACAGTGATAAAAAACACTACCCATACGAGAGTTAGGTTTTAAAAACTTACAAAACGCTTATTAGGAAACATGACATTCTACTGTTTTATGTCTGAAATCCTGACATTAGTCTGACAGTACAGCAGACATGGCGGTTCTAAACATAAAAAATAAAAAAAAACTACACGACTATCCTAGAAAATGCATATTTTGAACGCAGCCACTTAGCTCCTTTAAATTTATATATTTGGGTTCCTTAGGACTTGCTGACAAAGAATATGTTAAACGTTACGCAAATAGTCTAGGAATTAACAAATTATAGCCAAAAGAAATAGTGAGGGTGTCAGACAACACCAAAATCAGAATCGCTCAGTGGCAGATTTTCACACCACCATTGTACGGGAAATAGGTCCCCATGTTACCTCCTATTTGATTGGCGGAAAGTAAATGTAAGGCTAAACACGATTAGTCGGGCTATAAATACTATATTTTGTTGTTAGGGAAACGTGAGTAGGAGTACTTTTTTTCAAACGCTTGTGTAAACATGGCACGATTGGTTAGACCCGCCAATATAGTCAATCAGAGGCGTCAGGTCAGCACCACATTTTCAAATAAACTTACTAAAGAACCAGTGCGTTGAGCGCCAGTGCATATTTTTCTAAATAAAAGCCTGGGACATCGGCAGATCGAAATTGTGCTATATTCATTGCCAGTCAACGTAACTGTGTATTATTCCATGAATTGTGGTAAGCTTGAAATATTTGATATCTTTTTAATGAAAATTGAATGTAAATTGATAATTTATGTCTGTATATATGTGTGGTTCAGTAGCGAACATGAGGTAAAGCCTATATAGTGCTCCAACCTGAACAGAAGGTGTCGGAGGAAAGTAAAACTACATGGAATTGCCAAACAGTACACTGACACC
Organism: Oreohelix idahoensis; assembly: GCA_024509875.1. Taxonomy (NCBI): domain Eukaryota; kingdom Metazoa; phylum Mollusca; class Gastropoda; order Stylommatophora; family Oreohelicidae; genus Oreohelix; species Oreohelix idahoensis. The sequence goes on along the minus strand of JAMPIV010008928.1, from coordinate 586,337 downwards.
TATCTTATTGACTAGAAAGAAATAATGCTGGAATTGCAGAGGCGTAGTAACCATTAGGGAGGAGTATACTGGTGAAAATTGTTTCAGATGAAGATAGCAGTTGGCCTACCGCTCTGAACTCAGTGTTTGTTATGTATTGTGTTCAGTCTGGAAATTTATTATAAATTAGTTCTGAAATAGGAGGTACAACCTTCTTGTTTCAGGGACCGTGGTCCTAAAGTTATTGAGCAGCACCTGGTCTGAGCTTTGCTGAACCTAGAGGCTGACAGCATACTCCTGGGTCCAGATAGTGACCAGTGAGGTGTCTCCAGAACACAGGGAGGCTATCGAGCAGAGGAGTCTTTTCCTGCCGCCATCACGAAAGATAAGCGTCTGTGGCCAGAGGAGCTCAACATTATGCCCCCCCTCAAAATCTGACTTTATAATAAAACAGAGGGAAAATACAGTGTTTAAATTGATAGGAACTGTGAACTTTTCCCCATACTATTTCCAAGATAAACAAACACTTGAAGTCATGATGACAAATAACAACATAGCTTGAAAAAACAAAACCAGTATTACCTCATATTACTACTACACAACTGACACACATAGGATAATATTAATAAAATATGTCACTACAAGGTTCATATTGATAAATTCTGTACATATAAATTGTAATTACAATTGATTGTGATTCCTGGTTCACTTTGTAGTGGAATCAGGACATATATAATAGTGAAAGTAATTAATACATATATATTTGAAAATTTACCAGTGACTCATTTAAGATAGTCTTATAGAGTGTTACATGTGTGTGAGTGTCACAGTGTTGTCAAGTGTGGTGGAATAAATTAAATTGTTTATCTGTCTGTTGTTGTTGTGACTTACACTTCATCATATACATACCCTAGACATTTAACGTAGTCATCACAATATTCCAGAATAATTCTGACTGAGGTATAATGTGGTAGCAAGTAAGGTTATCTGTAAAACACTACACCTATTAGATACAGATACCTTCACAGCTGATCTCAGTCAGTACACTAAGTCCCCTATAAATATTTATAACATCCCACTTTACCACATATATTGGGGGCTCGCTCCAGGGATATTGAACTTTCTCCTGTTATAGATATTGGGAATAATAAGAATTAAAAGGTATCCTTGGGTGGAAATAAATAACGTTGAGCTCTCAGTGCCTGTGGTGTCTTTGGATAAGTAATATCAGAGTGTATTGTTTAGTTAGACATTACCTACATTTACCTGTTAGAAAATGGCGGACCTGGCCAAATTTCGATCTGCTGCTGTACAGACTGCGAAAGAGTTAGGAATGGACGGGCAAATTATGATTGCTTATGTCACTGCTGAATGTGACAAATATATTGAACGGGAAGAAAGAAGATTAGAAAAAGAGGCCGAAAGAAAGTTAGAGGCTGAAAAAGAAATTAAGAGGTTGCAGATTGAGACTGAGGCTAAGAAATTGGAGGCAGAAAGAGAAGAGAAGAAATTGGAAGCAGAAGAAAGAAGATTGACTGCAGAAAGGGAAGCAGAAGAAAGAAGATTGACTGCAGAGAGGGAAGCAGAAAAGGAGGAGAAGAGATTACAAAGGGAACATGAGTTACGACTAAGGGAGTTTGAGTTTCAAGGCCATGCTCCTGAAAATGGTGCCAGTCCCTTTGCCTCTGATGCCACTGCTAGTCAGGGAGCCTCAACCTCAGCTATGAACTTTCATTTAGATCATTTTGTTGAGAAAGACGATGATATTGAGAGCTATCTAAATAGATATGAACTATTAGCTACCACATATGGGTTAGAGAGAGAAAGGTGGAGCTTAAAGTTATCTCAAGGGCTTCGTGGGGCAGCTTATGAAGTTTTTGCCAAAATGAGCAGAGGTGATCAGGAAAATTATGACATGCTAAAGCAGGCTCTTTTGTTAAGATATGAAAAGAACGCAGAATTTTATAGGAAAAAATTTAGGAATGCTAAACTACTGTCAGGTGAAACCTATCACCAGTTCTCTGCACGGTTAGAGACATACTTGGAGAAATGGACTTCTCTGGGGAAAACCCAAGATCTTAAGGAAATGGTCCTTATAGAACAATTAAGAGAGTCCATGGCTCCAGACCTGAGAAAGTTTCTCATGGAACAAGGTGCAGAGAGGCTGGGTGAGTTGCTAAATGTTGCAGAAAGGTATCAAGCAGCTCAGGCAGAGGTATCAGGTAATAAAAAGAAACAGGTGGATAATTTTAGGGCACCACAGAACTTTAATAAATTTGATCCTAGAGATCAAAACAAAGGTAAGCACCAATTTGATAGGCCACGGTATGACAATAAAAATAAAACCCCACAATTCGATGAAAGGAAATATGATGAAAGAAAATCTTTCAACCAAGGGAAAAGGTGGTGTAAAAATTGTAAGATGAACAATCATGACACTGACCGTTGCAGAAGGAACCCTATAGTTATGGCCACCCTTCAGGTCAGGTCGACCTCAAGAAAGGAGGAGGATATTCTGTTAGATACCACTCCAGAAGAGATGAGGAAGGCACAGGCTGGGGATAAGACCCTCAAGCCTTGTTTCGGGAAATTGTCAACTTGTCATACAACTCCAGGCAAGGGAGATTTTTACATGAAAAACAAGTTGATGTATAGGAAGACTGGAGCTAGATCCAAAGGTCATGGACAGCTGGTACTTCCTAAAAGATATAGGGCAGAATTAATAAGGAGCCTACATGTGAAACCAGATGGGGACCATGAAAAAATAGGTACCATCATCCAAAAGGTGGCTCACAATTATTATTGGCCCAAGGCAAGATGGGACATTGAGAATTTTGTAGAAAGGTGTAGCATAGCACATGAGGGAACACCCACAAGTGGGAACATTGATCAGGACCTGGACACGCCAAGGGGCAAAATTAGGCCTGATAATAAAAAGAAAAATAAATTTGATAAAGTGGACCAAATGGAATGGGAAGCCCCTTTTCACGGACAAGCTTCAATTTACTGTTTTACAATGGCCACTATGCGGAGAGTGCAAAAAGATGTCTTACCCCAGGATAAGCCGAAAATCCCTCAATCGGACTTAAACAAACTGGAGGAAGAGGATGTAGAGAGGAAATCTCTCATCAAGAATTCTAAGTGGGGAGAAAGCCCCAGGAAAAGAATTGGTAGCGGTCGTTTTGTGCATGATAATTCTGGGAAGGAAAATCATCACTATAGAGCTTCGAGTGGAAGAGACCATACCGGTGCATGGACAAATAGGTCCACAAAATTAAAGGTCCATATGTAACGCTGTTAAGAACGTGGACTGATGAAAAGGCAGAGGAAAATATTACATCCTCATACCAATATGTGAATGAGCTGACCACTCGTTTAAAAACTGGCTGGAAACTTGCCAATGAAAATTTGAAACAAGCCAGGAAGAAACATGCTGCCTATTATAACAGGAAAGCTAAAGACAGAGATTTGGCTGTGGGAGAGAAGGTACTGCTTCTTCTGCCCGGTAGTCAGAATAAGTTACAAATTGGATGGCAAGGTCCATATACAGTTCTAGAGAAGGTGTCTAGAACCAATTATAAGATAGATAAGAAGGGGAAAGAAAAAATCTATCATGTGAATCTCCTGAAGAAATATTTGGAAAGAGAAAATCAGGAAGAGACACACTTGTTGACCTTGTCCATCGCCATGGAGATGAAAAAGGAACCACTTTCATCATTTGAATATCCATTACATCCCTGTGAGACAGCGGCACAGGTGAAAATCAGTACACATTTAACGAAAACTCAGAAAGAGAGAATGCAACAGGTTCTAGATAATCATGCAGAGGTGTTAACAGACCGACCGGGGCATACAAACTTATTGGAATATGATATGAAACTGACAGACCCCACACCTGTATGTATGAAACCCTATTCGATTCCTTTTGCTAAGGAGAAAGCTTTGAAGGAAGAGATAGACTATTTGTTGAAGGAAGGAATTATTTCACACAGTGAATCTTCGTATAGTTCCGGTGTTGTACTCTTAAGAAAGCCCTCTGGAGAACATAGACTCTGTATAGATTACAGGAGACTGAATGCTATTACAGAAGGACAGGTGGATCCATTGCCGGATTGTTACGGTATATGATATTAACGCCGTCTGCTAAAGGTTATCAGACGTGCAATTGTAAAGGTTAAGGCATTTAATAGATTGCGATAGATGTTTCAATTATTGAACGCTCCATACACGATCGATTATGACGTGTATAGCGTTGTTTGGGTCACAGTCGGTAACTAAGAAACGCTACCCTTTGTTACTTGACCGCCAAGCTGAATAGCTGCGTTTTTCTAACCTTCCAATTCAATGGCATGATATAGCCATTTATATATGCATTTTTTGATGGACCAGGGTCAGTCCTAGAACTCTATATGAGAGGGAAATTTATGGAGGTTAGTATTTAACTAGAATTCTCAGAAGGAGAAGAATAATCGTCAAATTCTTATGAAATATTCAGACTCGCAGTCTCACTGTCGGCAGGTAGCCATGTCTAGCTGCGCGTGCATATAGCTGTGATGTTCTGACGACAATACTGCATTGTATCCTTAAACGGACATTGACACGTAAACCAGCAGTCTACGTTATTGATTAATTTATGCATGACTTATATGGACTTAGGTTCTACTCCTATTTGAAATGATCATCCTGTGTGTACAACTGTGAATTAAATGTATGGACTCAATGAAATGACTTATCAAATCAATCGTATTCCAAGGTTCAAGTATTGTTCGGAATCTTCCACCCCCGCATTCGCTTAATCTTCCATCGAAGGCACGATGCACTATCACTGAATAAAAAAAAAACTAACATATCAAAGAAAAAACAATGGCCAGAAATTTATAATTGTTTTATTCATATCACATGGAACATTGTTCAGACCAAACCACCTTGCAACAGTGGTGGTAACACGGATACAAATCAGTTGTTTGCCAGGCTAAATAAAGCTAAATATTTCTCAAAAGTGGACCTGAGTAAAGGATACTATCAGATTCCAGTAAAGCCTGAGGTTAGACCATACCTAGCTTTTAGTAACTCAGAAGGACACTATGAGTTTAACAGATTGCCATTTGGATTGAAGAATGCGCCTAGTGTCTTCTCTAGAATGATGAGAAAATTATTGGACCCTCTGAATAATCCATGTATCACAAATTTCATGGATGATATCCTTATAGCAACAGAAACATTTGAGGAACACATTGACTCTTTGAACATGCTGTTTAATCGACTTAGGGAAGCGAATTTAACAGCCCGACCAACCAAATGTTGCGTTGGATGTAAAGAATTAGAATTCTTGGGACACACAGTTTATCAGGGAAACATGACCCCTGACCCCAAGAATTTAGAGAAACTAAAGAAAGCCCCGAGACCACAAACCAAGAAAGACGTGAGATCCTTTGTCTCATTATGTGGTTTCTACCAAAAGTATATCAAAAACTTTAATTCCATATGTGCACCGTTAACTGATTTGACACGTAAGGGAAATCCAGATCGAATTACATGGACACCACAATGTGAAATGGCTTACCAGGAATTGAAGGAAAAGCTCACAAGCAAACCTATTTTGAAATTACCTGACTTAAGTCAAGAATTCATTGTAAGGACTGATGCCAGTAATATTGGGTTAGGTGCAACTTTGCTACAGAAATCAGATGCATTGGATGGGGAATTAAGCCCAGTGGCATATGCTAGCAGAAAGTTGAATAAAGCTGAAACCAATTACTCAACTAGCGAAAAGGAATGTCTTGCAGTAATATGGGCGATAAAGAAATTCAATATTTATCGGTATGGGAAGGCATTTAAGTTGCAAACGGATCACAAACCTTTGTCGTTTCTAGCACAGGCTAGACATGAGAATTCTAGATTACTCCGTTGGTCATTATTGATGCAGCCATTTGAGTTTAGCATAGAGTATATAAGTGGAAAAACAAATCTGGGAGCGGATTTTTTAAGCCGCCATCCGTGTGATGAGAATCACCTTAAACCCCAGGAATAATAAGAAATTTCTCTATGTGTATATAGAATTATAGACTGACATATAACGTCTGTTTTAAGTGGGGAGAATTTGTCGTGTGAAATTCTAATCCACATATATAAATTAAAACGTAAATGTAAAGCCTAACAAATAAATTTAATAAAAGGAAAGAAGAATGGTAAAGAACAGTGCTGTCACAATGACTGTACTCGAAATCCCCCTTGTTTTCTCCTTCGTCTGCAAATTGTAACGTTTCACGTTGATAGTAAAAGCCTACTGCTTCAATACCCGCTTTCTACGATAAAACGTGTACTGCCTTTCTAAGAAAAACCTTGAGATACGCAAGCTGACCTATATTTAATATTCCATTCATGTCATTTTATACACTAAGTTACCATAAACGAAAGACAGATGGACTAAGGATAGAAAGAAAGGGAGGGGCTGAAAGCCGGAACGCAGGCAATACTACCACAGTCTCGCGATACACAATTACTACCATCACGCGTGTAAGGCCACAAGCACTAACTTTTTTTCAAATCGACAGTGATAAAAAACACTACCCATACGAGAGTTAGGTTTTAAAAACTTACAAAACGCTTATTAGGAAACATGACATTCTACTGTTTTATGTCTGAAATCCTGACATTAGTCTGACAGTACAGCAGGACAGGTGGCGGTTCTAAACATAAAAAATAAAAAAACAACTACACGACTATCCTAGAAAATACATATTTTGAACGCAGCCACTTAGCTCCTTTAAATTTATATAATTGGGTTCCTTAGGACTTGCTGACAAAGAATATGTTAAACGTTACGCAAATAGTCTAGGAATTACCAAATTATAGCCAAAATAAAATAGTGAGGGATGTCAGACAACACCAAAATCAGAATCGCTCAGTGGCAGATTTTCACACCACCATTGTACGGGAAATAGGTCCCCATGTTACCTCCTATTTGATTGGCGGAAAGTAAATGTAAGGCTAAACACGATTAGTCGGGCTATAAATATTGATTCTTTGTTGTTAGGGAAACGTGAGTAGGAGTACTTTTTTTCAAACGCTTGTGTAAACATGGCACGATTGGTTAGACCCGCCAATATAGTCAATCAGAGGCGTCAGGTCAGCACCACATTTTCAAATAAACTTACTAAAGAACCAGTGCGTTGAGCGCCAGTGCATATTTTTCTAAATAAAAGCCTGGGACATCGGCAGATCGAAATTGTGCTATATTCATTGCCAGTCAACGTAACTGTGTATTATTCCATGAATTGTGGTAAGCTTGAAATATTTGATATTTTTTTAATGAAAATTGAATGTAAATTGATAATTTATGTCTGTATATATGTGTGGTTCAGTAGCGAACATGAGGTAAAGCCTATATAGTGCTCCAACCTGAACAGAAGGTGTCGGAGGAAAGTAAAACTACATGGAATTGCCAAACAGTACACTGACACCTATCTTATTGACTAGAAAGAAATAATGCTGGAATTGCAGAGGCGTAGTAACCATTAGGGAGGAGTATACTGGTGAAAATTGTTTCAGATGAAGATAGCAGTTGGCCTACCGCTCTGAACTCAGTGTTTGTTATGTATTGTGTTCAGTCTGGAAATTTATTATAAATTAGTTCTGAAATAGGAGGTACAACCTTCTTGTTTCAGGGACCGTGGTCCTAAAGTTATTGAGCAGCACCTGGTCTGAGCTTTGCTGAACCTAGAGGCTGACAGCATACTCCTGGGTCCAGATAGTGACCAGTGAGGTGTCTCCAGAACACAGGGAGGCTATCGAGCAGAGGAGTCCTTTCCTGCCGCCATCACGAAAGATAAGCGTCTGTGGCCAGAGGAGCTCAACATTATGCCCCCCCTCAAAATCTGACTTTATAATAAAACAGAGGGAAAATACAGTGTTTAAATTGATAGGAACTGTGAACTTTTCCCCATACTATTTCCAAGATAAACAAACACTTGAAGTCATGATGACAAATAACAACATAGCTTGAAAAAACAAAACCAGTATTACCTCATATTACTACTACACAACTGACACACATAGGATAATATTAATAAAATATGTCACTACAAGGTTCATATTGATAAATTCTGTACATATAAATTGTAATTACAATTGATTGTGATTCCTGGTTCACTTTGTAGTTGAATCAGGACATATATATTAGTGAAAGTAATTAATACATATATATTTGAAAATTTACCAGTGACTCATTTAAGATAGTCTTATAGAGTGTTAATGTGTGTGAGTGTCACAGTGTTGTCAAGTGTGGTGGAATAAATTAAATTGTTTATCTGTCTGTTGTTGTTGTGACTTACACTTCATCATATACATACCCTAGACATTTAACGTAGTCATCACAATATTCCAGAATAATTCTGACTGAGGTATAATGTGGTAGCAAGTAAGGTTATCTGTAAAACACTACACCTATTAGATACAGATACCTTCACAGCTGATCTCAGTCAGTACACTAAGTCCCCTATAAATATTTATAACATCCCACTTTACCACATATATTGGGGTCTCGCTCCGGGATATTGAACTTTCTCCTGTTATAGATATTGGGAATAATAAGAATTAAAAGGTATCCTTGGGTGGAAATAAATAACGTTGAGCTCTCAGTGCCTGTGGTGTCTTTGGATAAGTAATATCAGAGTGTATTGTTTAGTTAGACATTACCTACATTTACCTGTTAGAAAATGGCGGACCTGGCCAAATTTCGATCTGCTGCTGTACAGACTGCGAAAGAGTTAGGAATGGACGGGCAAATTATGATTGCTTATGTCACTGCTGAATGTGACAAATATATTGAACGGGAAGAAAGAAGATTAGAAAAAGAGGCCGAAAGAAAGTTAGAGGCTGAAAAAGAAATTAAGAGGTTGCAGATTGAGACTGAGGCTAAGAAATTGGAGGCAGAAAGAGAAGAGAAGAAATTGGAAGCAGAAGAAAGAAGATTGACTGCAGAAAGGGAAGCAGAAGAAAGAAGATTGACTGCAGAGAGGGAAGCAGAAAAGGAGGAGAAGAGATTACAAAGGGAACATGAGTTACGACTAAGGGAGTTTGAGTTTCAAGGCCATGCTCCTGAAAATGGTGCCAGTCCCTTTGCCTCTGATGCCACTGCTAGTCAGGGAGCCTCAACCTCAGCTATGAATTTTCATTTAGATCATTTTGTTGAGAAAGACGATGATATTGAGAGCTATCTAAATAGATATGAACTATTAGCTACCACATATGGGTTAGAGAGAGAAAGGTGGAGCTTAAAGTTATCTCAAGGGCTTCGTGGGGCAGCTTATGAAGTTTTTGCCAAAATGAGCAGAGGTGATCAGGAAAATTATGACATGCTAAAGCAGGCTCTTTTGTTAAGATATGAAAAGAACGCAGAATTTTATAGGAAAAAATTTAGGAATGCTAAACTACTGTCAGGTGAAACCTATCACCAGTTCTCTGCACGGTTAGAGACATACTTGGAGAAATGGACTTCTCTGGGGAAAACCCAAGATCTTAAGGAAATGGTCCTTATAGAACAATTAAGAGAGTCCATGGCTCCAGACCTGAGAAAGTTTCTCATGGAACAAGGTGCAGAGAGGCTGGGTGAGTTGCTAAATGTTGCTGAAAGGTATCAAGCAGCTCAGGCAGAGGTATCAGGTAATAAAAAGAAACAGGTGGATAATTTTAGGGCACCACAGAACTTTAATAAATTTGATCCTAGAGATCAAAACAAAGGTAAGCACCAATTTGATAGGCCACGGTATGACAATAAAAATAAAACCCCACAATTCGATGAAAGGAAATATGATGAAAGAAAATCTTTCAACCAAGGGAAAAGGTGGTGTAAAAATTGTAAGATGAACAATCATGACACTGACCGTTGCAGAAGGAACCCTATAGTTATGGCCACCCTTCAGGTCAGGTCGACCTCAAGACAGGAGGAGGATATTATGTTAGATACCACTCCAGAAGAGATGAGGAAGGCACAGGCTGGGGATAAGACCCTCAAGCCTTGTTTCAGGAAATTGTCAACTTGTCATACAACTCCAGGCAAGGGAGATTTTTACATGAAAAACAAGTTGATGTATAGGAAGACTGGAGCTAGATCCAAAGGTCACGGACAGCTGGTACTTCCTAAAAGATATAGGGCAGAATTAATAAGGAGCCTACATGTGAAACCAGATGGGGACCATGAGAAAATAGGTACCATCATCCAAAAGGTGGCTCACAATTATTATTGGCCCAAGGCAAGATGGGACATTGAGAATTTTGTAGAAAGGTGTAGCATAGCACATGAGGGAACACCCACAAGTGGGAACATTGATCAGGACCTGGACACGCCACGGGGCAAAATTAGGCCTGATAATAAAAAGAAAAATAAATTTGATAAAGTGGACCAAATGGAATGGGAAGCCCCTTTTCACGGACAAGCTTCACTTAACTGTTTTACAATGGCCACTATGCGGAGAGTGCAAAAAGATGTCTTACCCCAGGAGAAGCCGAAAATCCCTCAATCGGACTTAAACAAACTGGAGGAAGAGGATGTAGAGAGGAAATCTCTCATCAAGAATTTTAAGTGGGGAGAAAGCCCCAAGAAAAAATTGGTAGCGGTCGTTTTGTGCATGATAATTCTGGGAAGAAAAATCATCACTATAGAGCTTCGAGTGGAAGAGACCATACCGGTGCATGGACAAATAGGTCCACAAAATTAAAGGTCCATATGTAACGCTGTTAAGAACGTGGACTGATGAAAAGGCAGAGGAAAATATTACATCCTCATACCAATATGTGAATGAGCTGACCACTCGTTTAAAAACTGGCTGGAAACTTGCCAATGAAAATTTGAAACAAGCCAGGAAGAAACATGCTGCCTATTATAACAGGAAAGCTAAAGACAGAGATTTGGCTGTGGGAGAGAAGGTACTGCTTCTTCTGCCCGGTAGTCAGAATAAGTTACAAATTGGATGGCAAGGTCCATATACAGTTCTAGAGAAGGTGTCTAGAACCAATTATAAGATAGATAAGAAGGGGAAAGAAAAAATCTATCATGTGAATCTCCTGAAGAAATATTTGGAAAGAGAAAATCAGGAAGAGACACACTTGTTGACCTTGTCCATCGCCATGGAGATGAAAAAGGAACCACTTTCATCATTTGAATATCCATTACACCACTGTGAGACAGCGGCACAGGTGAAAATCAGTACACATTTAACGAAAACTCAGAAAGAGAGAGTGCAACAGGTTCTAGATAATCATGCAGAGGTGTTAACAGACCGACCGGGGCATACAAACTTATTGGAATATGATATGAAACTGATAGACCCCACACCTGTCTGTATGAAACCCTATTCGATTCCTTTTGCTAAGGAGAAAGCTTTGAAGGAAGAGATAGACTATTTGTTGAAGGAAGGAATTATTTCACACAGTGAATCTTCGTATAGTTCCGGTGTTGTACTCTTAAGAAAGCCCTCTGGAGAACATAGACTCTGTATAGATTACAGGAGACTGAATGCTATTACAGAAGGACAGGTGGATCCATTGCCGGATACAAATCAGTTGTTTGCCAGGCTAAATAAAGCTAAATATTTCTCAAAAGTGGACTGAGTAAAGGATACTATCAGATTCCAGTAAAGCCTGAGGTTAGACCATACCTAGCTTTTAGTACCTCAGAAGGACACTATGAGTTTAATAGATTGCCATTTGGATTGAAGAATGCGCCTAGTGTCTTCTCTAGAATGATGAGAAAATTATTGGACCCTCTGAATAATCCATGTATCACAAATTTCATGGATGATATCCTTATAGCAACAGAAACATTTGAGGAACACATTGACTCTCTGAACATGCTGTTTAATCGACTTAGGGAAGCGAATTTAACAGCCCGACCAACCAAATGTTGCGTTGGATGTAAAGAATTAGAATTCTTGGGACACACAGTTTATCAGGGAAACATGACCCCTGACCCCAAGAATTTAGAGAAACTAAAGAAAGCCCCGAGACCACAAACCAAGAAAGACGTGAGATCCTTTGTCTCATTATGTGGTTTCTACCAAAAGTATATCAAAAACTTTAATTCCATATGTGCACCGTTAACTGATTTGACACGTAAGGGAAATCCAGATCGAATTACATGGACACCACAATGTGAAATGGCTTACCAGGAATTGAAGGAAAAGCTCACAAGCAAACCTATTTTGAAATTACCTGACTTAAGTCAAGAATTCATTGTAAGGACTGATGCCAGTAATATTGGGTTAGGTGCAACTTTGCTACAGAAATCAGATGCATTGGATGGGGAATTAAGCCCAGTGGCATATGCTAGCAGAAAGTTGAATAAAGCTGAAACCAATTACTCAACTAGCGAAAAGGAATGTCTTGCAGTAATATGGGCGATAAAGAAATTCAATATTTATCTGTATGGGAAGGCATTTAAGTTGCAAACGGATCACAAACCTTTGTCGTTTCTAGCACAGGCTAGACATGAGAATTCTAGATTACTCCGTTGGTCATTATTGATGCAGCCATTTGAGTTTAGCATAGAGTATATAAGTGGAAAAACAAATCTGGGAGCGGATTTTTTAAGCCGCCATCCGTGTGATGAGAATCACCTTAAACCCCAGGAATAATAAGAAATTTCTCTATGTGTATATAGAATTATAGACTGACATATAACGTCTGTTTTAAGTGGGGAGAATTTGTCGTGTGAAATTCTAATCCACATATATAAATTAAAACGTAAATGTAAAGCCTAACAAATAAATTTAATAAAAGGAAAGAAGAATGGTAAAGAACAGTGCTGTCACAATGACTGTACTCGAAATCCCCCTTGTTTTCTCCTTCGTCTGCAAATTGTAACGTTTCACGTTGATAGTAAAAGCCTACTGCTTCAATACCCGCTTTCTACGATAAAACGTGTACTGCCTTTCTAAGAAAAACCTTGAGATACGCAAGCTGACCTATATTTAATATTCCATTCATGTCATTTTATACACTAAGTTACCATAAACGAAAGACAGATGGACTAAGGATAGAAAGAAAGGGAGGGGCTGAAAGCCGGAACGCAGGCAATACTACCACAGTCTCGCGATACACAATTACTACCAACACGCGTGTAAGGCCACAAGCACTAACTTTTTTTCAAATCGACAGTGATAAAAAACACTACCCATACGAGAGTTAGGTTTTAAAAACTTACAAAACGCTTATTAGGAAACATGACATTCTACTGTTTTATGTCTGAAATCCTGACATTAGTCTGACAGTACAGCAGGACAGGTGGCGGTTCTAAACATAAAAAATAAAAAAACAACTACACGACTATCCTAGAAAATACATATTTTGAACGCAGCCACTTAGCTCCTTTAAATTTGTATAATTGGGTTCCTTAGGACTTGCTGACAAAGAATATGTTAAACGTTACGCAAATAGTCTAGGAATTACCAAATTATAGCCAAAATAAAATAGTGAGGGATGTCAGACAACACCAAAATCAGAATCGCTCAGTGGCAGATTTTCACACCACCATTGTACGGGAAATAGGTCCCCATGTTACCTCCTATTTGATTGGCGGAAAGTAAATGTAAGGCTAAACACGATTAGTCGGGCTATAAATATTGATTCTTTGTTGTTAGGGAAACGTGAGTAGGAGTACTTTTTTTCAAACGCTTGTGTAAACATGGCACGATTGGTTAGACCCGCCAATATAGTCAATCAGAGGCGTCAGGTCAGCACCACATTTTCAAATAAACTTACTAAAGAACCAGTGCGTTGAGCGCCAGTGCATATTTTTCTAAATAAAAGCCTGGGACATCGGCAGATCGAAATTGTGCTATATTCATTGCCAGACAACGTAATTGTGTATTATTCCATGAATTGTGGTAAGCTTGAAATATTTGATATCTTTCTAATGAAAATTGAATGTAAATTGATAATTTATGTCTGTATATATGTGTGGTTCAGTAGCGAACATGAGGTAAAGCCTATATAGTGCTCCAACCTGAACAGAAGGTGTCGGAGGAAAGTAAAACTACATGGAATTGCCAAACAGTACACTGACACCTATCTTATTGACTAGAAAGAAATCATGCTGGAATTGCAGAGGCGTAGTAACCATTAGGGAGGAGTATACTGGTGAAAATTGTTTCAGATGAAGATAGCAGTTGGCCTACCGCTCTGAACTCAGTGTTTGTTATGTATTGTGTTCAGTCTGGAAATTTATTATAAATTAGTTCTGAAATAGGAGGTACAACCTTCTTGTTTCAGGGACCGTGGTCCTAAAGTTATTGAGCAGCACCTGGTCTGAGCTTTGCTGAACCTAGAGGCTGACAGCATACTCCTGGGTCCAGATAGTGACCAGTGAGGTGTCTCCAGAACACAGGGAGGCTATCGAGCAGAGGAGTCCTTTCCTGCCGCCATCACGAAAGATAAGCGTCTGTGGCCAGAGGAGCTCAACATTATGCCCCCCTCAAAATCTGACTTTATAATAAAACAGAGGGAAAATACAGTGTTTAAATTGATAGGAACTGTGAACTTTTCCCCATACTATTTCCAAGATAAACAAACACTTGAAGTCATGATGACAAATAACAACATAGCTTGAAAAAACAAAACCAGTATTACCTCATATTACTACTACACAACTGACACACATAGGATAATATTAATAAAATATGTCACTACAAGGTTCATATTGATAAATTCTGTACATATAAATTGTAATTACAATTGATTGTGATTCCTGGTTCACTTTGTAGTGGAATCAGGACATATATAATAGTGAAAGTAATTAATACATATATATTTGAAAATTTACCAGTGACTCATTTAAGATAGTCTTATAGAGTGTTACATGTGTGTGAGTGTCACAGTGTTGTCAAGTGTGGTGGAATAAATTAAATTGTTTATCTGTCTGTTGTTGTTGTGACTTACACTTCATCATATACGTACCCTAGACATTTAACGTAGTCATCACAATATTCCAGAATAATTCTGACTGAGGTATAATGTGGTAGCAAGTAAGGTTATCTGTAAAACACTACACCTATTAGATACAGATACCTTCACAGCTGATCTCAGTCAGTACACTAAGTCCCCTATAAATATTTATAACATCCCACTTTACCACAGTATGGTCACCCTAGGCTGTACATGCTGCAGAACAAATTATCTGTTCAAACATGCAACACTAGCTTTGTGAATCTTCTTCTTCCGCATTCGTCCTGAAAATGACGTTGGTTGCGTTGTGTCTGTTTACAGCGAAGCTGCTATATCTGCGCATTTCGGCCGACACATCCGACTTCAGCACGGACTTTTTGGGGACCGGGTTTGCCTTCCCTCTTCGATTCCTACTCTCTTAGCCAGACTGCAGTGATGCAGCCTGTTTCCCGGACCACCACTTGGAGGTGGAGTAGGGTCTTGGTCAGCTCTGGTTCGCTGACCCTGACGCAAGCAGTCAAACTATGGGTCGCTGACTGCATTCTCTGTTGCTGCAGCAGCTCTGTGAATGATAATTTAAAAAAAAAAAAGAATTTCAGGTTTTCAATTTTATATACACTCAGTTAAGTGTGCAAACGTTTTGGTAAATCGGAAACAAATAGCAAATTTCAGATTTACGTTTTTATAAGCACATTCTTTTTTTTTTTTTTTTTTTTTTTCCATGGACAAAAAAAATTATACTACCCAAAATGTTTGCGCACACCGGCCATAAAAAAAAAATTAGAGAGAACATTGAATTATGAGATACACGTTATGACATGGAAAGACCTAAATTAGAGACAAACCAATCAGTGCTGGTGTTTTAATAGTTCCCGTGTTGCTGTCTTTTTTAAATTTAAAACCAGGCATGACGTCCCGCAGGTCTCTTGTGAGGAATAAAAAATTCTAGGTGCCACATTATGTTTCTAAAATTTTTTATTACCTAGTAAACCGCGCTGGTGTAATGGTTACCACGTTGCGCTGGCGATCAGACGTTCAAGGTTCAAGCCCGGGCGTGAGCATTTCAAGTAGTGTCATCGATCGGGAATTTGACTGAATAACATGCACGGCTCTGTGGATGGGAAGGAGCGAACCTCCTGACCTGGTTGGAAGGAAAGTCTATAGGCTCCCCAGCCTCGCAATGACATGTCATTGGGTCGAAGGGCTGAAAGCCCAAGTGCTGCTGGTTAAAAAAAAATTTAAAAAACATAACCTAGTAAACGACGAGAAGTCAGAATGCAGAGCCAATTTTCTCAGGTGGTCGTGACGGGAGACCAATTTACGGGTAAATGTAAACGTGAGCAAATCTAGGTCTTGCACACTGAATAAATTCTATTTTGAACGTGATCGGGGTTGACAAGATCAGTATTTTCGTATTCTAAAATAACCTTTTAGGCCAATTTTCGAGATGTATTTACCAAAAAGTTATAAAGTGAAAAATATCGAGGTGTTGTCACGTTCTGGTCTTCAGATGATGTATAAACTGCTTAGCAGCGCAATCTACGCTGGCTTGGCCATGTCCGCCGTATGGAAGATGGTCGCATCCCGAAAGATATCTTCTATTGACAACTGGCAGATGGCAAAAGAACAGTTGGGCGACCGCAGCTGAGATTCAAAGATGTGTGTAAGAGAGACATGAGGGCACTGGACATAAATCCAGCAACCTGGGAGGATGAAGCTGCCGATTGCACCAAGTGGCGGTGCTATCTACGGCGACACCTCAGATTGGGTGAAAAGCAGCTGACACAACAAGCAGAAGAGAGGATAAAACGTCGAAAGGAACACCAGGAAAATAAGCAGCTGAGGGCTGTCACCTCAGGGGCGCATTCCCTTAGTCAGTGTGACGTACGTCTAGTTTGACAAGTGAATTCTCCCTGATATGATGGATGATTTAAAGGGACTTTTAGCTTTTCATAACATTAGAACCCCTGAACATTTGTTGTAACTTTTCGTTTGCCAGAACTCATTCCACCGGGACTCATTTAGTAGGCGGCACGAGATCAAAGAGACGAACTGAGGGATCTTAGGGGAGACTATCGGCGCTATCAAAGACAGTAGTGGTCCCTGATACGAGACGCAGTTGCTTGCCGCTAATTTCGCGTCTCGGTGTCAATCGAGGAACCGAGCGAACGGGGGAAAGCGAACGGGTAGCAGCGAACGGAGATACGAAGACCAGGGTGCGGTTTCTTCTCTTGATTTGGCGGTCAGATCCCCAAAAGTTCGTGAGATCAAATAAGCTGTCAAGTTTATCATGTCCCACTCAACTTACATTCCATTTTAGCTAAATAGACCATGAAGAACTAGACACGTTATCACTCGCTGGCCAGACCTTTACAGAAGCACTAGCTTTATTGAAATCTTGTTATAGATTTTCCCCTGGATTTTATATATATTTGCAGTGATTTCTAATTCTGTGCAAAGCGGTAATATATATATTGTGTAAAGTGATCAGTGGTCTAGTCATTCTATTTCAAGGGATTTTGTGTTAATTTAAATCTATTTAATTAAACCATCTCAAGAGTTCCAGTTTTAAATATAATGATCTATCTATTATATTATTTCAAAAGATAATAGATGCTTAAATTAACTTTTAAAGTCGCGAAGGAATTTATAATTAATAAATTCAGTTAAGCCCTAGTTTTATAGATGTGTGTTTTTAACCACTAGAACTCGCGCAGTGTTTATTAAATACATAATTAAATACGCGAGCATATATATAATAGGCTTAACGGGAAATTCATCGCGCTTTAGAAGGTTATTTGTTTTCGGTATATTACATGTCTTTTTTTCTTTCATACAGAGTGATCGTAACCTGTGCGATCCCAGCATTAAGAAAGCAATAAAGAAATCAATCTAAGCAAAGCAAAGCATAAACAGTGTGTAGAGTTCCCCTGACGCAGAACTTGTTGAGACTGTGTAAATTTTTAATCTTTGAGGCGATTCTATGTTTGGAATTCCGCTATCTAACTTATAGCAAAGAAAGCACACCCAAAGACAAATTTAACGCACCATCAAACAACTTAAGTCGTAACGGGAAGAAGAACACTGGCCCGAGCTTTGTTAGTTTACTGACACAGAGAGATAATTCATAATTTCCTGAACAGTGATGTGACTAGTTTTCTCACTGGACTTAAACCATACCTCACGGATAAAGTGTACCAGCACGCGTAAGAATTTTATTATCAGCGGCATAGTCAAATAGACCACACCATCCTCACCCCGGTATCAGAGACCGTGCCCTCCCATAGAAACTGTTATTAAGAAAAGAGACACAACTACAGATTCATTTTCCAGCGATTACGGGATCCTTTTATGTGCTGACCGCTTACCCGCTAATCTGGGGCTAGAACTTGAACAAACACTCATACATTTAGTTTGAGGTGTAACTGCTGTTGTGTTATTCTATGGAGTGCAAGATTTTTTCACAATCGGTAAGTGAGAGCAAGATGAGTGAAGGCCTTTGCTAGCGCGTGTATGAATGACAGGAAATTAATTCTTTTGTGTGACCATTTTGTTAACTTGCTTACCTGGTAATATATATCTTTTCTGTATACCCTACATTGTTCCTTTAAGTGGGATAGTTGATAATTTGTTAACTCTGTTTAAAACCACCTCCTTTCCATTTGCTTAGTAAAGGGAAGGACAGCTGGGAAGAACAGGTTTTTTTCTATCACTTATACCTAATTTTGTAACACCTCTTTCAGAGTAATTAACTTCACTGTTAGGTTAACGTACCCGTGTTCCTGATATTATCTATCTCTGGACTGGGTTTGTCTTTGTCTAATAAGCGGGAAGGGCTTAGTCGATACCAATCTTCTTCACCCCTCCCAAACTTGTTATTTGCATTTGTGTACTTATGATAATTTATGTAATATCTGATATTTTTAGTGATTGATGTTTAAAGTGAATAAAATCACATAAACTCAAAGCCCAACTTTTCCCCTATTCGTTTAATATAGTTTGTATCAACGTCGTGTGTGTGTTTGAAAACACCAAATCGGTGTGCGCGCAGATGCGAGTCTGGAAAACTGGCAAATAATTGTTTGACCAGGAGAGTGAAAGAGAAGATTGAGAGACACGATTTGTCGTAAATAAGTCTGTCTTTACTCTCCTCCAGCACGCTGTGAAGTAACTATTAAATCTCTACATTTCTATCACTGAGTTTTCCATCATTATTTTCCACTCTAAACCGGACCACTATTTCTACGACTCTTTTCTCTCAAAATAAATTTACGACAGTCAGTTACGACTGATGGGGCTATTATTTGTTACCAAATGATCATAGACATTATATCTTCACTTGACAGACGATGCGTGCGGTATTTTTAAATTAAGTTTTTGTTTCGTATTGTCCCAATTTTATATTTTATTAATCCTCATTAAATTTCTATTCCAGCTATGCGTACTATTACCATACTTTAAAAAAATTAATTTGGAAAGAAGTGATCCTTCAACTTTAACACGGTATGAAAACTAAACGAGAAAGCAAATTAATTGCATCAAACATAGAAGTACCAGGGTTGTGGAGTAGGCCAACAAATTTTCCGACTCCGACTACAGTTTTTATTTTTAGACTAGTGATATGGCATAAATTATGCACATTTATGGAGTTATATGAACATGTATAGTATGTGTATGAATAAATGAATGCTTTCGTGGCTTTCGTAGACTACATTTTAAAGTACTCATTCATTCATAAGTAATACACAATAACAAATCATCCACACCTCCACATAAATGACTGCTTTGCCAAACACCGTGAGGCAAAAAAGTTTCATTTTAACAATGACGGGAAAATTGACTGTGTATATAGTTTATTTTCAGTTCTTGTGTATTTTTTCTAAATGTGCCAACAAATTTCCAATTGTGATAAAAAATTCTAAAGTGGTTTTTTAGGAGTTCTACTACTTTAAAATATTATTTCAAAGTGTGTAAGAACCCCCCCCCCCCTTCCTTTTGCATGGATCAAATGTGGATCTGCCATGACTTAAGTCTTGTAAAATTCGGAGTCGGAGTGGGGACGTTTTACCGACTCTGACTCCACTTAAAATGACCGACTCCACGACTCCACAGCCCTGGGAAATAGAACTATGTCATTTAGGAGTTTCAAACACTGACATTTTGCAAGAATTCACATACACACAAAAATATACGAGTGTATGCACGCACACAAGACTGATCACGTGGAAAAGGTCAAAGCTTAAAGTACAGCTTACTTTTTTTTTTTTTAAAGTGTGTGGCTGAGTTTGATTAAAGATGTGGGAAAGGTGGCGTGGTTTGCATCGTGTTAAAGAAAACTGACTGCATGAGGTAAGCATTCATTAAAAACTATAGCTTTTTTTTCAAGATTAGAATATCCAGTAAAAAGATATTCCCTTTTTTATTTCGCTAACTAATTAATATTTGAGTCATGAATAAACAGACTGCAGCAGTGTAACGTACGATTATATTCACTCTGATTTTTGTGTCGTACAAATTCAAAACAATACACATAAAAACAGAACACAAATTTGATTCTTTAACCAGAATGGAATACCAGTCTGCGGCAAAATGTTCTAGAACGGATAAGTTGGTTAGTCTTGATTTTGGTCAAAGCAGGGGTCGCAACACTTTTTTTCGGTCATGCGTGATATGGCGCAGCAGTCACACAAGTCAGCTCGTGTGGCGGTGTAGTTGGGGACATCTCGTTTGGCGGTGTAGTAGGGGACATCTCGTTTGGCGGTGTAGTAGGGGACATCTCGTTTGGCGGTGTAGTAGGGGACGATGTGCCGCTTGCCCCATCCGCAACTGTGAATTTAAATAGTAAAAAAATACTTTACATATTTATGTTTTTGTTTGACACGTGTAGATTTGTTGTAAAAGCACTAACATCCACATGTATAGAGTTTTCTTAATGAGACGTTGGTTACCAATGAAACAACCCCACCAGATATTCAGGAAAAGACTGAAATAACGCACATTGCACAGTAGAAACTAAACTGAACACCCACTAGAAGAACACTATGCCTTTGAATCTTTTATGGTACATTTTTCGGGAAAAGAAGAAAATAGCACGCATTGCACAGTGAAATCTAAACATGAGCACCAATTAAAAGTTCACTCATGCTTTACTAATTTTTCATGGTGCATTGGCCATAGACCATAAGTCATGGTAAGTTCGACTGCCAAGATCCAATGAACAAATAACAGACGCTGTAACCACTCTACCCATTGACGATTATAATAATACTTTAACTATTTAACTTTTACTTTATTATATTTTGCCACATATTTAGGTAATTTCTTGTTAATAATATAGTGTCACTCATGGAGGTTATGTTACTCCTTGTTAATAATACAGTGTCACGCACAGAGATTATTTTACTGCTTGTTAATGATACAGTGTCACTCACAGAGATTATTTTACTGCTTGTTATTATACAGTGTCACTCATACAGATTATATTATTTCTTGATAATAATACAGTGACATTCAAAGAGATTATGTTATTTCTTGTTAATAATACAGTGACATTCATAGAGATTATATTACTGCTAGTTAATAATACAGTGAAATTCATAGAGATTATATTACTGCTAGTTAATAATACAATATTACTCATATAGATTGAATTATTTCTTGTTAATAATACAGTGACATTCAAAGAGATTATATTACTGCCTGTTATTAAAACAGTGTCCCACATAGCGATTACAGTCGCCCTTCCGTATCCGCGGGTTCCGCATCCGCGGATTCAACCAACCGCGGATCGAAAATATTCGAGAAAAAAAAATTACGCTTAAGAGGGTTATCAAGAGAGAATAACCAGGGTTTTGGTGAGTGTTAAGACAGAGAGAGAGAGAGAGAGAGAGAGAGAGAGAGAGAGAGAGAGAGAGAGAGGGAGAGAGAGAATGAATTGATATTTTTTATTTTTATAATTATATTTTCTATATGCATTTGTATTTTAAATATTTTGTGTTTTATTCTATGTATTTCTCTTTCAGGTCATTAAACGAAAGCAATCTGTAAGTGTTGAAAGAAAGAAAAATGTAACGTTGTTGCTGACGTGTATTATGTAGTTAGGCCTACGATGGTTGCGTCTGTACTGAACATGTACAGACTTTTTTTCTTTTCATTAATCCCTAAACAATACAGTATAACAACTATTTACATAGCATTTACATTGTATTAGGTATTATAAGTAATCTAGACATGCAAATACTTCGCCATTTTATATAAGGGATTTGAGCATCCGCGGATTCTGGTATCCGCGGGGGGGTCCTGAAACCAATCCCCCGCGGATACGGAGGGCCGACTGTATATTACTTACTTACTTACTTAGTCGTTCCCTTTCTACCGTGAGGTGATGAGGTTTGAAAGAGAGAGCGCCAGACTATCCTATCGGCTGTCTTTCTCCTGGCCTCGTTCCATTCTAGTCCTCGGTCCTTCAAAGATTGTCTAATGTTGTCTTCCCAGCGGACTCTGGGTCGTTCTGGGGGGTCTAGATCCCTGGCTCTTTGTTTCCCATGCTTGTCGTGGTAGCCGATCTTCTCCCATTCTGCAGACATGGCCAAACCATCTTAGTTGGGACTGTTCTACTTGGGTCTGCAGGGGGTGGCATTTTAGGCCTTGACGTAACGTCTGGCCACGGACCATGTCTCTTCAAGCATGGGAAACAAAGAGCAAGGGATCCAGACTGTGATGATATACATTGATACACGTGATAAAATTATTATTATTTATAAAGTCAAAAGTCATGTATAAATGAAAATGGTGTAGGTATGACGCTTCCTCTTCACCCACGCCACAAATCGTGTTGATGTTAGCAGATAATAACATAAAAATTAATAAAACCGTAGGGTAAAAACTACTATCGTTTCCCAGTGGTATTGGACTTTGTAACTCACCCGTGAAGGGTTAATGGTAACAATTTTGAAAACAACAAGTTTAAATGTGCCTAGAAAGATAGTAAGAGTCAAAACATGGGAGGCATAAACGAACGCATAAGAGAGAGAGAGCGAACACATGCTTCCAACTGTCAAGCGTTAGATTCTTGGGATCGCTACCCGAGACGACAGTGCGAGACGATACCATTAGCAGGTGATCGAAACGTTGTCGCAAGCTTTGTAGAATTAAAAATATCACGCAAAGCCCAATACTTGTTCTAACTAGGGGCACACAGTGTAACTAGTATAAACACGCACGCCTTGCTCGGTTTGAAAATTTGGTACATTTATGACATCACAGACTGGTGGTTCCGATTTGAAAAAACACGAAAGGCGGGTAGAGAGAGATAGCGTGTTTATGAATGATGGAATTTGAAACTAACATGGAAAATATATGGAATTCTTTATTTCCAGTAATACGACCACAAAACTTAGTTAGTTTGATAGCTTATTTTCTCCTGATAAATAATATGTTTAAATATACAAAATCGCTTCATAGATAGGAAAGTTAGTGACAAAATACTGTATTGGTTCAGGCAGACAGACGAACGGACCGGAGTTTTGCATTCATTTTGCACTCACTAACGGTGATTTTTTGAAGCGTTAGGGGGAAATGAGGCAGGAAGGGTACATGTAATCTGATTGAGAGCGGGAAGAAAGAGAGGAAAACTTGTTAGGTGAAACAAGCAAGTCTATTTTTAACTTTTAATGCCAAGATCGGATGGACAGACGACAGAAAACCTTGGTTGTTGTTTTTCTTTTTCAAATTTGAAAATTGAAAGGCGTAGTCGTTCGATCATTGGCCAACGCAGTTTATATCAGCGAAAACCTAGATAGATGGGACGCCATTTGTTTAAGAAACTGTCCAAGTGTCAGGACGATAGATGAGTGTGAAGTTTGAATATATACTAAAGCAAATACTGTAATAAGATTTCATAGTCACACCAGCAGCAGCAGCAGTGCTGAATCTGTGCCAATCGTCGTTCCTGTGTTTTATTTCTTGATCTGTGGTAAGACTGAAATTATTAACAATTATTATATTATTAATTGTGTTGTTTGACTTGGGTAATGAAGATATTTTACGTCTGTAAGTACATAAGTCCTTAATAGACTTATGCAAAGCCTATTTGTTGCTCCACCATATTATCAAACTACCAGAGAGGTAGAACCAAACGACTTTGTACATTATCATCAGGGATTATAACACCTATCCTATTTTATGGAAAAGATCATGGATATTTGTAGAGATGTTGTAGCCAGTAGAGTAGAGGAAATGAAAAACTGGTACAGACTGTTACATTATTGAGGTGGAGGTGCTGGGTCGGTCAGACAGATTTGACCCTTGTCTTTACTTTTGCATGTATTATAACTTGTGCATTTGATGGACTTGATGTTTTGTTGAGACAAGCCTTAATCTTCATGTTACAGGATTTGTACTGGCACTACGCTAGTGCCAGCTTCCTGAATATTTTCAACTGATTGATAGTGGAGGTGGCTGTTGCAGTAAAAGCGCCTTACCACTGGAGCTGAAGCCTTGTGGTCAGTTCCTACCAAGACTATCTCAGAAAGATCGAGACAGTGGCTGTCGACAGAATATACAACAATCAACTACAAGTCACGGGGCCAGTTAAGTAAATCAAACTGGGCCCGGAACTCTTCATCAACATACTCCTATATTGAAAAAATAAACTGTTTAACATAACGATAAATTGTTCACAATTAAAGTGAAGGCTATAAATAAAATTCTTGAAAAGAAAGATAGGGAGTGATGTACACATCCCGACCCTCACTCCAGTAACAGTGTATTGAGATTAATTTAGATCAACACCAATAAGTTTAAATTCTATAATGTGTATGGACAGATTGTCTTTTTAGTTAATTACAATTTCATAAATATATGTATATATCCATAAATTGATTACATTTTGAAATTGACAGTCCTGAACAAAAGAATATCTCGTTCAGGACTAAATAAAATTGTAAAAAGAAAAGTTATCCCTATAAAAATTTAAAAACACTGTGTTAGTTGAGTTGATCATAGAAATAAATAGTAGTTTATATGTGTGTTTGTGTGTTGAGTTAACACCACACCACTTTTTGCAATACCCTAGACACTTTTAACGTAGCTATCAGACATACTAGTCAAGAATAAGTCTGAGTGAGATCGTAAGGTGGTAGCAGAAAGGTTCCATGAAAACTTACTATATATCATAGATATTCAGGGACCTTCATAGCTGACCTCACTCAGTACACTAGGAAATATTATAACAACAATTCATAACATCAAAACCACCACACAGACCCCCAGGACGACCCAGAGTCCGCTGGGAGGACAACATTAGACAATCTTTGAGGGACCGAGGACTAGAATGGAACCAGGACAGGAGGTAGACAGCCAATAGGATGGTATGGCGCTCTCTCTTCCAAATCTCTACACCTCACGGTGGAAGATGAACGACTAAGAAAGTAAGGTATTTGAAGAAGAAGAAGAAAAAATAATTCACATAGTTTTTTATTTTTATTTTATTTTATATAGGCTGATTATGATACTTAATAATTATTACTTCATGAAAGTATTATAAATTTGTAGTTGTGTGGAATTTGTCAACAATTACTGAGCAAACTGATAATCACTAAGAACTTTCAAATCGTGTTTTGTAGCACAAACACTGACATATTTCTTGGACCTGTCTTCTTCTTCGTACACTCTCAGACGTCTTCTACTTAAATGTTTTCAAAGAAAGTAGTAGTCAGCTTGAGGCTATTTGAATCTCCGTAGAGCTTTCCCAAGGAATGGTACTGGTGTCGGCCATATGTGCTTTCTCTCTTCCTCATATGCTGGGCACCTTTGAAGCTGATGTTCAGCAGTCGTTTTATCAGTGCTACAGTTACACTCATCGGTTGTTCCTATCTTTAGCTTGTTGAAAAGATGGTATCCCAATTTGTTTTGGTCCGTGCGGAGTCTGAAGATTATCACTTGTTCTCTTCTGTTTAGCTAGTAGTATGTATCATCTCACCTTTCAAAAGATGAGAGTTACAATTTTATGTAATATGCAATCGGTCAAGAAAGGACGGCAAAGAAAGATGGTGTGCGATTTATTTCTTACGTTGTGAGAACAACACCATCTTTATTCCTTTTCTTCATTATCATTTCCTCCCATCTTTCATCTTCCATCGTTCAACACACACAGACAGTTGGGAACTATAATAATAAAAACACATGTATAAAAACTGAAGACATGATTGAGTTAAAAAGATGAATCGAAAGCAGAATGTCTGCTTTGAGGGCAACCGCCCTAACCACTGAACCACCGACGCGAACACGTGACTTTTTAAAAATCTTAATGTATTTTTGTGTACACAATGCCTAATTAAAGCCGGCAAGATTAATAATTCTCAAGAGTTACAATATAGTGGTAATCATAATATTTGTTTTAAAAGCATATCATTTTGACATTGTCTTATTTAATCTATGATTTTACACCTGAAAAGTTTTAGTTCAGAAGTATGGCAGGGTCAGGAGCCATCAAGAAAGAAGATTAGTTCTTTAATCTTACTTTGACAATTTTAACAGTGGCCGGGAGATGGAGACGGTTCAATTCCCGGAAAACATACTGGCTCGTTTCAGTGAGACTTTAGAAACCCACGTACAGAGCGCAAGCTCTTCTTTACCCTTGGCATTTGGTTGCCATCACGCCAAGACCTCAAAAAGAAGATTACCGGTACTTCACGCCCTTAAATTATATCCGGTCTACGGCTTGGCCAGGGATATAAAATGAAGGATGGCGGAAAAAAAACAAAGACAAAAATTAAAAGAGATGTGGGTGGGGGAAGCAGACTCAATGGTACAAAAAGAACTGCAAAGTGAGGGATGATGTGGTACATAACTTTAGGGGGTTCTTTGAGGATTATTAAATCCCGTTTGTTCAAAGCTCTTATTGTTATAGGGAAAAAAATATTATCACTACTTCTTCTATATCCACATTATTGTAATTACTGATTCTACTACTATTACCAGTCAAAAGGTAGTCCCATAGCAGATACTGTAATAAGGGTGTGAAGTGTTAAAGACTTCACCATACTAGGTCCAGCATGAGACCAGTACCCTTTCTTGCTGCCTTTTCCTTCCCTAACCTAACTCAAGGGCACAGTCATGTACCCATTTACAGCTGGATAGACCGAACCGTGTCGATACCATGAATCGAACCTTGTACCTTTGCCGCGAGAGACCAGCGCTCTAACCACTCCGTCAATCGGATTCTCACCATTACCAGTAGTCATGCAAAAACTAATAATACCACTATTGTTATATCATAATAACAATAATAATAGCCTCTTCAGTCATAACTGACTATGGGAATGCGCCCATGAGGTGACAGCCCTCAGCTGCTTATTTTCCTGGTGTTTCTTTCGACGTTTTCTCCTCTCTTCTGCTTGTTGTGTGCGCTTTATTTCGCGCAGACTGAGGTGGCGCCGCAGATAGCATGGCCACTTGGTGCGATCGGCAGCTTCATCCTCCCAGGTTGCTGGATCTATGTCCAGTGCCCTCATATAATCAGTGCCCACTACTTGTAATAATGTAACTATTACTGCTATTGATAACCATCATCGTCACGACAGTTGATGATACTGTTCTACTAATACAAACATATTATTATATGGCTCTGAAACACAGAGAACAACAAAATCACCAACCAACAAGTTTCCAAATTTCACTTGTGGGTGCTTGCGTAGGACAGAAGAATTGAAATAGTGCGACAAGAGGCTTATAGCTAGTGAGTTGGAAACGGATGACGTAGGAATGATGATTTTTAATTTGAGATGACGTAGAACCTTAGAGTTATGAAGCCGGTCACTGAGCTGAAAGGATCCAATCTGTTTTCGTCTCTGACTTTACCACCCCTGTAATGTACTACCATCTATACGATCATTTGAATAAACGGCTTCAATACAAGAAAGAAACTTGTGTTTGGATAATCTGTGACATAAGGGGTAGGTAAAATGGTGCCGATACCAAGGATATAAAATTCTCTGGTGGTGCTCTACGGAGACAGGTTGAGAAGTCAACGGACGTCGTCACCTGAGATCATTTTGGTGAGGTCTTACACTTAAAAATACACTTGAAAATTCAGAAGTCGCAAAAACGTGGCTAAAAGGACAATCCCTACGTCAAACTTGGTTATATGACAATGTAGGCATGTGTTAACCTTCAACGTTCATACACTTGAAAATTCAGAAGTCGCAAAACGTGGCTAAAGGTCAGTCCTTACGTCAAACCTAGTTGTATGACAATGTAGGCATGTGTTAAACTTCAACGGTCATACACTTGAAAATCTAGAAGTCGTAAAAATCAGCTAAAAGACAATCCCTTCGTCAAACCTGATTGTATGACAATGTGTTAACCGAGAACGATTGTTGAAAATTTTCATCGTGGAGCCAGAACCACCGAGAACGATTGTTGAAAATTTTCATCGTGGAGCCAGAACCACCGAGAACGATTGTTGAAAATTGTCATCGTGGAGCCACACCCACCGAGAACGATTGTTGAAAATTTTCATCGTGAAGCCAGAACCACCGAGAACGATTGCTGAAAATTTTCTTCATGGAGCCAGAACCACTGAAAACGATTGTCGAGAAATTCTCTTCGTGGAGCCAGAACCACTGATAACGATTGTCGATAAATTTTCATCGTGGAGCCAGAACCACTGATAAGGTGAGGTCAAGTTATGTAAGTACCTGAGTAAGAAATGAAGATGATGTATTTCTCAGTGTCCCTATCCGCTACCTCTTCTGATCTCACCCAGTGTAAAGTAATTTATGTGGTGTTATGTGGCTAAGTGTCTAGGCTAATGTATGCAATATCATTAATTTCCAAACAGAACTTTAACTCAATGAAAAAGTAAGTAACTAAGACCGTTGGTAAAGTTTATATAGATATGTACAATTTAATCTTCTTGTACCTCAATCTTTTTGGGACAGGAATTGTCAAACTCAAGAACATTTTTATTTACAAGATAGAAATAAAAATGGTGGAACTCTGTCCATGTATGTAAACAAAAGTCACTGGAATAACTAAACCCTTTGTTCTTGTTACTAGGTTGGGTATTATCACTGGTCTATAATTTGAAAGTCTGTTCTTTTCATCACACCCACGTGATTATTTTATTTTTGTGGAATGATGAAATAAATATCAGTGCCTTTTCTAAAGGACTTAACTTGCAAGCATGGCTGATGCTGTTGACTCAAAGAATATTCGAGTTCACCAAAGTGTTGTACTTCCTGGATGAAGACAAGGAGCCTAGCTACAACTGGTATGATGAGCATTCATTCCCACGTGTTGTTCTCTCCAGGCTTACTGCACCAACAAGATGCTTCGTGGTACAACCCTGGAATGAGAAGGAAAGTTTCCTCCCATATAAATCTTATCTACCCTAATTCCACACATAAACACTGTTACAACTCACCTGGGTCAGTCCTGTGGGCCGACCCTTTGCACCAGACTTTAATTTGCGTCGTCTACACTCAGTTCTGTGTAATAATTCTTCTTCAGTGATAATACAAACCCACTGTCCATCAGTCGGGGTAGTCTTCCATACAATAGACTTGGTGTGCTTAATCTAGCACTGTAACCTGTTGACAACTTCGTTCTATCATTCTCTACATGATTTTATATAATATTTAAACGTTTGTGGCACTGCAAAAGCCAATATCAATTTATTAACTCTCACTTACATTCGCAAAATTGTAAGGCCAATCGCCAAACATTTTTACACATTTTAGTTCACTTTCCAAATAAATCTGCTTTAGGCACATTCCTACTTAGGTTGTCGTGACCCAAACTGTCTCCCACTAGGCAGTATCGAAATCACATTATGGCTCACACAAAAGCCGGTTACATGTTCATAATATATACAAATAAAATTATCTGTCTTACCCCAAGTAAGGAATAATCACATACACAAGCGTGACTAGCAGTAAAAGGGTTTGTAAATAGTGCGTTCTAGTCCAGACGGCAAAAACTTGGTCACTAAGTCTTCCCGCTGATGTCAGCTTGGCACGGTTTTTCAAATCTAATGGGGTGATTTTGCAACGAGGTGTTAAATTTTATCAACTACACCTAACCAATCAGAAGCCAAGTCCAAAAAAGTTAACTATTTTTGGTGGACTGTCAAAATGGAGCGATTTTAAGTGTGTTTATTAAAACTCTTACTATACGGGAGCTAAAACCGCGTTTTTACGCGCTAGTTTAGCTATCGTTACCATCGCGCGCCACTTCACGGGGCGAGCCGTAAAATTGGTATTAAACCCGCGCCACTTCACGGGGCTTGCCGGATTGTAAGAGTTAATCTGACTAAATTTGTTTATTATATATCTTAGTTATTTATGGACCTATTTTAATTATCAAAAGTGATAACTAAACGGCCAATTGTCTTCTATTGTCCCATATAGGTTTCCTTCCATGTTTCCTTAGCATTTTTATCTGGGTAATTTTTAAGTAATTAAATGTGCCCGTACCCTGAACTGAAAATATTACTGAATTAAATTTTACTATGTCAAGATAATATTATTAGGGGAAATCTTTATGTTACTGTATTAAGCAATATTATCGCTATAATTCAAGATATCCATTTCATTTTAATTCCCTTTATTTATTGAGAAATAAATGATTTAAGTTTATTCAAAAACTCAAAATGGGCCCTATTTCCACTACAACCAAATTTTCTCTTGCCTACAAAAACGAGGTACCGATTTGATTGGTTGTTACATCTTACCACGTCCTTCACTAAATATTGAAGTGGGTGTATGGAGATGGTAAAATGTTACTTGTTTTTCTTAGAAATATTCAAATACTCTAGTTAAATTGTTGGCGGTAGATTTGACTTTGCCCAGACAAATTTCAAATATTGTAGTTAGTTATAGATTATAAAAATACGTCTAACTAGGTTTTGATGCGGGGAAATTTGAGCGCGTTGTGATACAGATTCACTTCACTACATATCTCCCCCGTTAAAAAGCGTGAACCACTAGTGCAGCTTTATTATTTGTGTTACAATCTCGATCAAATTGTGTCAAATTGACTTTACTCTGCCTTAGTATTATCATGGATTACTGCAGGTGTGTCAGTTCAAAGTAGGCACTACTCAAGAAGGTAGCCTCAGACCTCTGCAATCCAGAGATAAATTCCTCATGTTATGTAAATAAACGTCGGCGTCTGTGGCCTAATGGATATGAACGCAGTTTCATAATCCAGATATACCAGGTTCGAAACCTGCTGCAGGCGGTTTGGTAGCAGATCGCTTTGTGTGGATTTTTAACAATGGCATAAGCGCCGTACCGTTCATAAAGCAATGGCAAACTACTGAATGAAAAAATTGCTTAGAAAAATCACAAACAGCCAATAAAAGCTGGGGTTGATTGGCACGTCCTGTAAAGGATAAGCAACTAACTTTATGTAAATAAACAGCTCAGGTGCTACTGCCTATCACATGCTGATTGTCAATCAATATTCACCATTACTTTTCTCTGAGTCTGTCCCATGACATGTCCAGAGGTTCTTAGATGTTCCTCAAGGTTGCAATATTTAGGAGGAGGTGATCTATAAATTTGGTGATAGCAGAGTTATGTAGTAATTTCCTCATCAGCCTTGATAAAACACTCGGAGTATCCTCAATCCAAAAAAAGCAACATGTAAATTCAATGTGATCCCAGCCATCCATTGGTCTGAGCTCAGGCTTGACTTGAATTTGGAAAAACCCTTTTACACTATTCATGTATGACTCTCCCAGATAGAGGCCATATTCACCAGCTGTAATCTTAGCCCAACGGCAATTGGTGATATAATATATAATGTGGGGAAATGAATTCCTGCATCAAGAATCAATTCTCCCGTAGCATTTGCTATAATATGTGTGATCTCTATCCAATGTCCGTACAATACTTCCAATGGACTGTATAGGGTCGGTCACTACCAGTGTCACCGGTGCCCTTATAATGCTAAGTTAATAGCCGTATGCTGAAGTGAGCTAGACATTAGGCCAACTGACTCTTGTGTAATGCCTATCAAGGAATGTTATATTCGGGGCAGTTAGGTTCTGGCTTGGTGAGTATGTCTTCAATCGTTGCTGATGTTTACGCGAATGCTAGGTTGAGTAGACGAAGGGTTAGCATCATACTTTTCACCTGAACACAGCCACACAGTATCGTTCTTAGCTCGTACAACAGTGTTAATGATTAATCAATGAGTTGGTGAAGACTGGTCCACATCCAAATTTATTCACAGTAGCTCCAACAATAATTCAGCATAAATAACATTAGGTAGATTGCATTCATTAAGGTCCAGTGTCAGTCCATCGTGGTAAACAATGTAACAGGCATACAATTCATAAATCTCAATTCTGGCCGTAAGAGACTAGCGTTCAGGTTTGAGCAGGATATGAACGAAGTATGGCGGCCGATGTAAATGTGCTGACAATCGAAAATGTTTACCTCAAAATACAGTCACAATACTTCCCATGGAAGCTGTAGCACTTGACGCCCATAAACACATCTTATTCAATCGTAGCGACCAAATCTTATTAAAAGCCACTGAGAAAATATATCGAATAACACATCAACCACGGGAACATAACCATGGCACGTCTCGTCAGGGCTGTTTACATTTTATCAATAGCACGGGAAGCTGACCGCTCGGCTGCGCATGAGCAGACGATACATACGTCACGTTATATATTTATAGCTAATGCAGACAGCTGTATTTCAGCAAAGGATTGACATACGCCTGTGCGCAAAAGCCGTACACAACAACCACCCCGTCCTCTTGGGAAAAAAAAAACAAATGTTTTTTTTTCAAACATTCCCCGAATGAAAGAACGGCCAAAATTAAGTACATCATAATAAAAAATCGTCAACAGTAGAACAATAAATTCTCAAAGTCCAGTCGAAGTCAAATCTACTGGAAATATTAATAAAAGTGCATGAAAAAGACTGTTATCAGTCAATACATTATCATAAGAATATGAGAGGCAGAAACAAAGAAATGTAAACTAATAATGCAATAAAGAAAAGATCATCTTGTAATGTATGTGTTAAAGTAATGATATCACTATAGCATAAGAGAATTGTTACATAAAGAGAATCAAACTAATAAACATGCGAAATATAATTAGGGTTATGTCTTTTAGGGAACATTAAGAAGGAAAAAAAAAGAAAAAGTTACAAGAATTTATACATCATGTAGTTTTCATACTGATCTATTGGTGAATATGGTACTGCATTGTTTCCAATTGGCAACAATATGTCTTTCACATGTGCTTATAGCACTGAAGTAGAGTTATCCATTTGACACGAAGTAGATTGTTACTAAGCAACAAAATGTTCAGGTCCTCATAGTATGAAGGTATCGAAAGTCAATCATCCAATGTAAATGAGTGGATCACGTAAATACATTTGAAAGTCACGCAGCAGTACTGAATGTCAACCACGCGCTTATATTTGGATCACATAATAATGTTAATTAGTATCGTTAAAGTCTTGTTGAGGGCAGCGGGAGAGTAAATCAGCTAGCACATTTTCAGTGCCCAGAATAGCTTGGACTTAAATGCGAACGATTTCATCAAAATAGAATAGTGCGCAACCCTAGGATTCTTGTGGTTCGATTTCATGAGGAATGACAGAGAGCGCTGGTCTGATTGTATAATAAATCTTGATCCAAGAAGGTACCTCTCCAGTTTCAAAACAGCCCATACGATGGCGAGCAATTCGCGCTCGATTGCTGGATATCTTCTTTCTGCGTCCGTCAGCTTCCGTGATATGTACAAGTTAGGGTGAAATGTACCGTCAAAATTCTACATCAATACGGCACCAACACCTTTGGAAGACGCATCTGTGCGAAGATAGAATGTCAAGTTTTTATTTGGTAGCCTCAATATTGGAGGGGTTGAAAATACATTTTTAATATGAGCTAAGGCTGCTTGGCACTCTTGAGACCAGTGCACATGATTGGGAGAGCCCTTTCTTAATAAAGCAGACAGATCAGCAGTGAGATTGGATAGATTCGAAATGAATCGACTGTAAAATTGAATAAGGCCGAGAATACTGCGCACTTGTTTTTTAGTTGTGGGCACAGATATGTTCAAAATCTTGGACACATTAGATAGTTCAGTTTTAAGCAAACCAAGACCAACTCTATGACCATGGAATGATATTTCTCCAAAACCGACAAAAATTTTAGAAGGTTTGGCAGTTAGATGGTGTGAACGTAAAGTGTCCAGCAGTAAGGTGAGACCTAAGAAATGATTTTCCCAAGAAGTAGTAAAGAGACATATGTCATCTATATATGTAATAATATCAGACCTGTTAGAAAAAATCTTACGCATCATCCTGACAAATGTGGCAGGAGCATTCATTAGTCCAAAGGACATGAAATTCCATTGAAATAACCCCTTAGGTGTTGTAAAAGCAGTAAGGGGTTTAGCAGTTTCCGATAAAGGAACCTGCCAGTATCCTTTTGTGAGATCAAACTTAGTGAAAAATCAGCTGTAGCAAGTCTAGGCAATGGGTCTTCTAATAAGGGTAAAGGCTCAGCATCAAAGACAGTAATATTATTAAGTTTGCGATAGTCAATACATAGTCTTATATTGTTATCCTTCTTTCTAACAATGACCATCGGGAAAGCAAATGCAGAATTTTATGGTTCGATAATACCCAAACGAAGCATGTCGTCAAGTTCTTTATTAACCTTATCCTGAAAATGGATAGGAATGGGGTATGGTCGAACTCGAATAGGTCGATCATCCGTGAGAAGGATATCATGAGTGATAACCGATGTATGACCAGGGATGTCTGTCAGAACATCTGGGAAAGATTGAAGAAGATCAGACACCTGCTGACGTTGGTCAGATGATAAATCCGCACAGATAGAAACATCCTTCCACGTCTCAGTAGCAGCTAAAGGCATGACAGGAAGATCCATAGGTAAGTCTGGAAAAGCAGATTCTTCCTCCTGAATCACAGACAGGGAAGAAAAATGAGTAGTATGCCTTGTGGGCTCATTTACTGCATGAAAGACAGCCTGAAGATATTTAGGTCGAGTATGGAATTCTTTGAGCATGTTTATATGGAAAGTTTTGTTTTTTCCCTTAACGTCAAGTACATAGTCAACATCAGAAATGCGTGAAATAACTCTGTAAGGACCACTCCAAGCAATGAGTAGTCTGTTGTCCTTTCTTTGAAGAAGCACAAAGGCTTCATCCCCAGGCACCAGGTGTCTTAGTCGTCTGTTACTATTCTGAAACTGACGAGCTTTTTCTTTAGCAGTTTCAGAAGATGCTGTACCAACTGACAAGCATCAATTATCTTACGTCGGAGGTTTACGACATACTCGTAAGATGACTTGATGTCTTGAGTCATTTCTGAGTCAGTGAGCAAATCTTTAATAAGAGACATAGGACCTCTAGGTTGAGCTCCGAAGACAAGCTCGAATGGCGAGAAACCGGTCTGTTCATTTGGTACCTCATGGTATGCAAATAGCACGGCGGGTAAAACCCTGTCCCAGTCTTGTGGATAGCTGACTGTAACTTTGTCTAATAAATGTTTAAACGTCCTATTTAGCCGTTCTACCATACCATTGCGCATTGGATGGTACACGGAGCTAAGCGATCTGTCAATGTTTAGTTGTTGCATAACACCAGTCATGGCCTCGGAGACAAACTGAGTACCTCTG
The DNA here is from genome assembly GCA_024509875.1 of Oreohelix idahoensis. NCBI lineage: Eukaryota > Metazoa > Mollusca > Gastropoda > Stylommatophora > Oreohelicidae > Oreohelix > Oreohelix idahoensis. Next base: position 550,733 of record JAMPIV010008928.1, on the reverse strand, counting down.
TCTGATAGAAGTTTTCTAGGGAAACCTAGCCTGGAAAAGATTAAGAAAAGAGCATCAGCCACGTCTGAGGTGGTGATATTCTTCAGAGGTATAGCCTCTGGCCAGCGCGTGCACATGTCAATACATGTGAGGACATACCTGTGTCCTCTAGCTGACATAACAGGAAGTGGGCCAATAATGTCTATGGCCATCTTCTCAAAGGGCCGTACAGGTATATCTGAAGCCTGTATCGGTGCCATGTGATAGGCTCCCTTTGCTTTGACCTCCTGGCAAGTAACACAGGAGCGACAATACGTAGCAACATCTCTAGATACACCAGGCCAAAAGAAGGAAGAGAGAACTCTGGACCTTGTCCCAGAGTAGCCCATGTGGCCAGAACAATGAGAATCATGGGCGTGTTACAGGATATAAGTTCTAAACTGTTTAGGAACCATGACCTGTTGTTTAAGAGCAGAAGAATCTTTAAATATTCTGATCAGGATTCCATTCTTAAGGATGTACCATTGACGAGGGGCATTATTTACAAGCATCTCCTCACCACTTACCAAACGAAAAAATTTCTGCAAAGAATCATCATCTCTTTGCAGCGTTGCAAAAGATTCTTTGTTAATAGTAGCATGAAAATCATAACCCTGATTTTCAGGCACAATGTTATCAATCGCTTGGGCTTGTGTTTGAGCCCTTGTTGTTACTGCATTCGCAGTTAAAATGTTTTGCCGTTCCCACTCAATAATTTCACCAGGTGTGCAGTCTTTGCCACCGTGGATACGGCCAACAATAAGGTCAGTGATTGGGTTTTTTAAAAGACACACTTTAATTCTCCCTGTGAAAAATGGAGTCGCTATGTGAACGATAGCTGTGGGATAGAACTCTACCGTACCCCCAAATATGACACATTTAACAAAATCTCCAGTGGACCATGATGGATGCACTAGAGATTGGCGAACTCCGACCGTTGTGCAACCAGTATCTCTAAGCACAGATACCTGCGTATCGTTTAGTAGGCCTTTATGAAAATGTAAGGTGCCTGTGCCATCATGAGCAGCAAGTGCTGTCATTGTAGGAAGTGGATGACCGCATCTTAATGTAGATACCACATTAGGCTGAAATAAAGTTCGGCAATCAGGACACTGCGAAGCAGCAACAAAGTCAAAAAAAGAACAAGCAGCAGTCTGATTTACCGAAGGATTACTTTGAGTAGCACTAGATGTATCAGCAGATTGTGCTGAGTTAGCATGATAGTTTGTACGTTCAACGCTCCGAGAGCGGAAGGGATGGTTATCGTTCTGATTATTATAAGAATAATTCCGGTTTCTATTGTCCTGTGAATAGTTAGATCTTCTAGGAGTTGCATATTGGTTACTGTATCTATTACCATTCCAATTTCCTCTACTCCTGAAAAAATTATCATTTCGTTTCCATCCTCTCAGTGGTTGGAATTGGTTCTGTTCTGGTCCCCGAAATTGTCTAAAATTTCCTCTAGACGGGGAGATTGATTATCGTAAGAGTTACCACCTTGAAAGTACCCATAGTTATTACCTCTACCACGACCAAAATTCCTGTCGAGACTCTGAGACCTTGGTCTTATGTTTTTGTTGTTCCAAGATGACGCTAATGCCACATGTAGAACCTCTTTGATGTGAGAGTTACTCACACATGTGCCTGGGTGAGCGGTAATAAACTGTCTTTCCAATTCCTCCACCACTGTCAAATCCGTAGGTTTCCGTTCATGAAGGTAGGATAGGAACTGCTGGTTAACAGAAGACAACACTTTGTCTCTGAGCATTAATTCCATTAGTGCCTCATATGTTTGTGGAATTTTCGCTAATTCAACCCACCTGTTGAATGTTAATTTAATGGCAGCAATAAATTCCGAGAAGTCCTTCCCTGTTTCTGGCAACATGGTCTTAAAACGCATGCGATAGCCATTTTCATCCAATTGGTAAAGTTTAAGCAATAAAGCTCTGGCAGCTTCATAGTTATTCCTACTGGGACCGTCCATGGTACAAACCGAAGTTAGTGCATCACCTGTGAGGAATTCCATCAATCTACTACACCATTCAGATTTATCAATTTCATGTGCTTCACACACAGTCTGAAAGCGATTAAGGAAGCAAGAAATGTCGTCTGCGTTGGGTTTGAAAGTAGGCAAACGAAATCTACCAGATCCTGAAACATGTTTGTTTGAGGAACTTTGACTCTCAGAATTGTTTTGTTTAATATTTAGCAACTTGAGTTTTTCAAGTTCTAAGGATAACATCTTTTCATCATTTAATCTTTTTTTATCTTCTGCTTCCATCGCAAGTATTTTAAGTTTCTCTTGGTTGGCTAAATCTTCAGCTCTTCTCTTCTCAGCTAATTCTTCATTTCTTTTTTCTCTGGCCAATTCTTCATTTCTATTTTCTCTGGCCAATTCTTCATTTCTATTTTCTCTGGCCAATTCTTCAGCACTTTGTTTCTGATATTCAATCATAGCAAATGCTTTTAGGGCTTCTCCTTCCATGGCAAAGGATTTGCCTTGTTTAACAAAATAGTCCAAGGTAGCCATTTTGTATCAATGTTCATCAAGTATTAAGTAATTGCCAGATTTGTATAATCAATAATACTAATGGCAATTAACAATGCAATCAATGAATGGTAAGAAGAAAAAAAATAATGAAAAAGACAACAAATATAAATATAGATAAGAGAAAAAAAAATATTTTGGAGCAAGATAAAGCACTAAGCGACAAAAGACATCATCAGTAAGCTACAAAAGAGAATATAAATGTCAAACTAAAGAGGAAAAATACAGCAAATTGAAACACGCTTACTGCTAAGTCAGAACAACACAGGACCAGAGACATGGTGTATAAACACAAAATTTGTATGTAACTGAGAGGCAGCAAGGAGAGACCAACAGATACGAACAAAATTAGTGCAACTAAAGCAAAAATACTATACAACGACAACGCACAGAACACAAGACGGCACACCTATGCAGACAGTGGTCGAAGAAAACCAAACAGAGGACCTAAGTCGCACGGCAAATATCAGCCGCATATTCCACTGTTGGAAATCTACAAGCAAACCTAACGAAACATTCGGTGTGAGCCCACTGAATCAATGAGATGAACCTCTTGCACCGAATCACCTCCCAACCAAACCCACAGGGACAAACAAGCTAACAAAAAGGTACAGATATAACATGCAAGAAATAAGAACGAGCTCAGACCAATTTAGCACAGTTCACAAAAAGTGCACATAAAGCCACTTAGCTTGGGGGCCAAGGATGGTGAATCTGTCGTACAGCATCTCCTGAGGGGTTGTCAACGTAGCAAGGGCACATCACAGGTCGAGCAGCAATAATGTAGTTATTAGGGACCGAAATGTTTAGTATTTTTGAAACATTGTGGTCCTCTGTCTTTAAAAGACCATGACCAACACGATGACCCAGGAAAGAAATCTCGCTAAATCCTATAAAGGCTTTAGAGGGTTTTGCAGTTAAATTATACTCGCGAAGAGTAGACGGCAATTCGTATAAACCCAGATAATGATCTTCCCAGGAATCACTGAACAGACTGATATCGTCTAAGTATGCTATGACATCAGTACGATATGAAAGAATTCGACGCATCATGCGTACGAATGTAGCAGGGGCGTTCATAAGGCCGAAAGGCATGAAATTCCATTGAAATAAACCCCTAGGTGTAGAAAAAGCGGTAAAAGGTTTGGCACGTTCAGTTAAAGGAACTTGCCAATAACCTTTAGACAAGTCTAGTTTGGTAAAGAATCTAGAATTAGAAAGTTTGTTGAGTAGCTCTTCTAGTGAAGGCATCGGTTCAGCATCAAACTTCGTAACTTGGTTCAATTTGCGATAGTCAACGCAAATGCGAATGTTATTGTCTTTCTTTCGAACAATAGCCATAGACGAAGAGTATGCTGAAGTGGATGGTTCAATGATTTCCAAACGTATCATTTCATCCAACTCTTTTTCGACTTGAGACTGGAAATGGATAGGTATTGGATATGGTCTGACTCTGATAGGATTGTGATCAGTTAGCACAATGTCATGTTCGATGACATGTGTGTGTCCCGGGATGTCTGTAAGGACATCCTGAAATGTTTGCAACATCGAAGAGACTTGTCGATGTTCTTCAGCGGAAAGATTAGGAGAAACGGAAACGTTTTTCCAAGATTCCGTAGAATGAAGTGGGATCACAGGAAGTGGAAGATTGACATCAGAAAAAGTAGTTTCCTCATCCTGTATGACTGACAGGGATGAGTAATGACCATGAGGTACTGGAGAATCGTCCGTCGCCTGGAAAATAGGCTTCAAATAGTCTGGTCGCTCATGAAATTCCGACAACATATTTATGTGGAAAGTCTTATGCTTTCCATCAATATCGACAACATAGTCGACGTCGGAAATCTTGGAGACTATTGCATATGGATCTTTCCATGCAATAAGAAGTCTGTTCTCCCTTGAAGGAAGTAGAACGAGTGCTTTGTCACCTGGACAAAGTTGTCGTAGACATCTATTCTTATTAGCAAATTGCCTTGCCTTTTCTTTGGCAAACTCGGATGACGAAGTTGCTAATTTGCATGCCTCGATGATCTTTTGCCTCAGAGCAATGACATACTCATAAGAAGATTGAGTGTCATCGGTAATATTATCGGCAGTGATGAGATCGTGAAGTAAAGACATAGGGCCGCGCGGTCGCGCGCCAAAGACAAGTTCAAAAGAAGAAAACCCTGTGTGTTCATTGGGGACCTCTCTATAAGCAAAGAGAGCCGCGGGTAAAACCCTGTCCCAATCCTGAGGATGATCCTCAATTATCTTCCAAAGTAAAGTCTTGAGTGTCCTATTCAAACGCTCAACTAACCCATTCGACATTAGGTGATATATACTGCTGAGAGACCTTTTAATATGTAAGATAGACATTACCTGTGACATAGTGTCGGATATAAGTTGCGTGCCATGGTCTGACAATATTTCTCTGGGGAAACCCAAGCGAGAAAATATCAGCCAAAGAGCGTCTGCGATATCAGCAGTTGAGATGCTCTTAAGAGGGATAGCCTCTGGCCAACGTATGCACATATCGACACATGTGAGGATAAATTGATGTCCTCTGGCCGACTTGATCCTAAAAGGACCGATAATATCTATCGCCATTTTCTGAAAATGTCGAATAGGAATGTCAGCAGCCTGGATAGGCGCAGCATGTCGTGGTCTTCTAGATTTGACCTCCTGACATACTTTGCAAGATCGACAGTAAATGCGTATGTCATTGCTTACAAATGGCCAAAAAGAACGCCGCAAGAACCCTCGACTTTGTACGGGAAAACCCCATATGTCCAGCACATTGTGAGTCATGAGCATGTTGCAATATTTGCAACCTCATACTCTTAGGCACAAGAATTTGAGAGTGTGCAGACCTAGTCGAGTCTTGTACCATACGTACAAGTACGCCGTTCTTCATAGAAATCCAAGACTTTCTATTTGTATTTTGATTCGGATCACCTTTTTTTGCTAGAATGAAGAATTTTTGTAAAGAAAGATCTTCTTCTTGCAACTTTATGAATGAGTCACGTGAAATAATGCAGTGACTACTTTGGCTATTTACTTTATTATTACCAGTCAATGAAGTTTGGGGTGTCTCTAGAGCTTGTGCTCTTGTGACCACTGCATTGGTAGCATGCATATTTTGATCTTCCCAAGCAGCTATCTGCTGTGGGGTACATTCCCTATCTCCGTGAATACGACCGATAATAAGGTCCGCAATAGAATTAGGTAGAAGACACGCGTGGACATCTCCCGTAAAGAAGGGAGTAGCAATATGTATTATGGCAGTAGGATACTTTTCCAAAGTGCCACCAAATGTGACACATTTTATGGCCTTTCCTGCAGCACAGGATGGATCTACAAGAGATTGCCTAACACCAATAGTAGTACATCCAGAATCGAAAAGGACTGAGACTGGATTACTATTTACAAGACCCTTATGTAGTATAAGAGAACCTCTTCCGTCATGCGCAACAGCAGCAGGAAGAGCGGGAAGAGGGTGACCACAGCTTAAAGTAGTTACGGTAGTCGGTTCGAACAAAGTACTACATTGGGGGCATTTATTTGCTCTACCAAAGTCAAAAGCAGAACATGTGATAGCATTAGGGTTTTTATTATCATTAACCTGTTTATCTGCTCCCTGAGACTCTTGTTGCACAGAGTTTGTCTGTTGATATCTCTTTCTCTTATGTAGAGATCTACCGCGACCATTATTGCCTCTGAAATTATCATTATATTCTCTCCTGTAATTGTTATCCTGGTTTGAATTCCAGTTTCCATAATTGTAATTATCATCTCTGTATTGATTAGAAAATCTAACAGTTTGATTTTGAGGTCTACGCGAAAAATAGTTACCTCTATACTGACTACCTTTGCGGAAATGTCTTAAACTATTAGGTGCAGAATAACGAGGAGTGTCACCTTGTCTCCAGTTATTCGCAGAAGAATCACCATGTGATTGATTGCTATGATTTTGATCATAATTACGGTTACTCTTTCTATTAATATTATGTTGAGTACCCTGAAATTTACGTTTGAAGTTTTGGCCATATGGTGCTGCCGAAGCAACTGGCAAACCTTCTTTTACTCTAGAGTTGCTAATGGTTACGTGAGGGTGCGCAGTCATATACTGGCAACAGTATTCTTCCATTTCCTTTATGTTTTTAGGCTTACGCTCATGAAGAAAAGAAAGAAAAGATTCATTGACAGAAGATATAACCTTGTCTCTAAGTAGTAAGTCCATAATTGCTTCATATGTATGTTCTGTCTTAGACAGCTCAACCCATCGTGAAAAAGTAAGACGTATCTTTGAAATGAATTCAGAGAATTCAACTCCAGTATCTGGCAACATATTTTTAAATTGAAGACGATAGCCGTCTTCGTTAAGTTGGTACTTCTTTAACAAGACTGCCCTGATAACCTCATAATTGTTCTTGTCAGGCTCATCTACCATACTTAACATACTCAAAGTATCACCTCTAAGTAAATTGGACAACTGATAAACATACAGTGATTTATCTATGTTATGTGTTTTACTTGCACGTTCGAATCTATCCAGATAAAACGTTATATCGTCACTGGAAGCATTGATTGTAGGTAGAGTAATCTTAAAAGTACTTGCATTGAACTTATCTGACACCTTATTTGCATCATTAGCATTACCAGTGTTCAACAATTTCAACTTTTCTAACTCCAAAGCTAAGAGTTTTTCTTCATGCTCAATTTTTGCTTTTCTCTCCTCAGCCTCTCTTTGTAACTTTCTCTCTTCAGCCTCAGCCTGTACTCTCTTATTTTCAGCCTCTATCTCTAATCTTTTATTTTCAGCCTCTTTCTCTAGTCTTTTATTTTCAGCTTCAGCTTCTCTTTTCTGTTTTTCCATTTCCATTTGGAATCTCCTTTCATCCACCTGCATCTGCAATTTCTTTTGTTCAGCTTCCATTTCCATTTTTTTTCTTCCGCCTTTAATGCTTTATCATATTGAGTAGTCGCATATTCTTCCAATTTATCACCAGTCTTACCAAGGGATTTCCCTTGCTCAATAAAGTAATCAAGTGTAACATGATGTCTAATATTATGAGTCACCAAACCTGAAATAATTAATTAACTTATTTCAACCTTAATAGTAACAAGACTTAAATAAGTGCTTGTATATTCTCAATGTTTACTCCAATCTTTGTGGGAAACAAGTCTTTGACAAAGAACTTGTATTATGCAATGTATAATAATACCACTGGTCACTTCTTAATCATAAGGGCACTAAACATCCAACAGTGCATAAGCAAATCCATCAGTTATTTATCATAACTGCACTACACATCCAATAGTGCATGAACCAATCCACCAGTTAGTTATGATAAGTGCACTAGACAGCTAATAGTGCATAAGCAAGTATTTAAAAACTGTGAATGCTAATTAAGAACTGTGTAAACAATAACAAAGATCAGACACAATACGAAAACATTCGCAGAAGTCAAAGTAATAAATAGCAAAACTAAGGAAAATATCAGAAAGGATGTGATGACATCTGCGAAAAGGTAAACAAACAAATGACGTCACAGTGTATAAACAAAAATGGTGTATAGAACTGAATAATAGGAAGGGGAGACTTACAAATACAAACAAATCAAAACAAAACTAAAGAATGCGAAAAAATACCGAAAACAAAACTGCACATGTCGTCACAACTAACAAGAATAGCAACAGATGTCGCTTAGCAAATTTCACTATATGAAATTTGCAAAGTCCCTAAAGAAAACGCTGACAGTAGAAACCTCTATCACGTGGTATATTCTACTGAAAGACACCACCCAACCGAGACCCGCTGAAATATAAACATATAAATATAACAAATAACATATAACATGTAACAAATAACAGCAAGAATGTGAAGAAATACAGAAGGCTCAGGTAGAGTATAAGGGCACAGTTCACAAATAAAACAGGCCACTTAACTTCTATATGTCCAAACGTCAGCACGGTGCAGAACAGGTGATGATCAGCATTCTAAGGATGGTGATCCAACGTTGATCGACATCTGAACTTGCTTCCATAAACAGTAATGACGCAGGAAAACGAGCTTCTGATTCAGGAATGAAGTTTTGGAACTTGTCACAGCAAAACGCTTCACTCGGTACTTGACCTTCTAAATGCAGCAAAATTGATTCAAACGGCACTTGACCTTCTGAATGCAGCAAAATTAATTCAAACGGCACTTTACCTTCTGAATGCAGCAACGCCGAGTACTTTCAAAATATTGCATGAAGATGTAGAATTTTGAAGGTAGTGCAGTTCAAACTTGATTGATTTTAGCTGTATGGGTTTGTTGACCCCGTGAGTGCTGGTACTAGACGAACCAGTTATTGGCCACCAAGATGATAAGGGTAGATTTAGACTGACCACTGGCCACTAAAGATGATAGACCACATATCTGACCACTATGGACGTTACAGGTATCAGTCCGAAGTCGTTGATAATTAGCAGCCCAGTAGAGTACCACCCCTATAGACACCAGGGATATAATAGGTTGAAGTGTGAGGTGTCTTGTCTGGGTTGTTGTTGCTTGCTGTGAGTGTGGGTGATGTGGTTTCACAAGTTCACAACATATGTAGTATGACATGGAATGTCATATTAAGGTATAAACTGCTATTGACGTTTTCCATCGTTTATTTTCTGACGCCACAAGACAGGTAACTGTACATCCATTTCACAATAAACCATAGTTATGACAGTTAACGAAATTCAGCATAAGTTATGTTCATCAATGCATCTGGCATATATTCAAAAAATGATATGGCGCCAAGGGGATTATACTGTTGGCTCCAATATTACAAAAGTGCATCAATACTCCTCTCACTGATCAGATGTGCTAAATGAGTCTAATCATAAGTCGCACGAGGATGGTGTTCCAGGAGTATAGGTCAAGCTGACCTTTACAGGCATTCCTAAGTCTAACCTCGACGTAGGTGCAATCGCTGACATAGCGACGTTCATAGAACATAGAACTGTCCTTCGGGCTAAGTATGACCCGTGTACATATTAATCTCAGGTATAAAGATACCCGGGGCGTGACTTCTAGTAGAAGAACCTCTCTTTCTGTAATTCGCAAGTGAGCAGAGATCGACCATTGTCAACATAAAGTTAGATTACAGATTTGAAACATAAATGAGGTATTACCTTGCTTCGAAATCAACACCACAAAACACACTCCTCCAGGCGTTTTGAATCATCAAGGGAAGGACCTTGTAAGCTAAACTAACTCACAATAGGACTGCTAATTCTCTATCAAAGAATCACAGACGCAAAAAAGCGTCCTCTCTGCTTCACAACTTTCATAGACTCCCCGACCGGAAGGCTTCTCAAGCACACCTAACGTCCGGACATGCGCAGAACGCATACACCTGAGTAAGCAACAAAACGAGACGATGTAGGAGACATTCCAGAAAAATATTTGTAATAAATCGCGCCTTATATGGACAGGAATAAAACCTCAACACTGGTTTCAATCATTCCAAGAAACAGTTGACCGATACTACCACATAAGGAGAATGACCAAACATCGTTCAAAAAATGGTTCGATGCGTCCCGTCACAAGAGAAGGTAACCATCATTGAAAATGGTAATCACAGTCAAACAAGAGTTATCTAGCTGTGACCGGAAAATAATTAAAGTGTACAATTCAGACAAGTTAATTATACAATGTCTTTAGAAAATAATTATACAATGTCTTCGGAAAAAATTCTGTGCGTAACAATATCCAAATAGAGCAGGAAGCACGACATCATTGCAGTTTTTCTTACAGAAAGTTCAACTTGATAATGTTGGGCTTTGAAAACTTCCCAAAACAGGTGTGTAGCAGCCTGATCTATAACACGTAAATCAGAACTTGATTTAAACGAGGAGCATTCCCTTGGACTCTGCTGTAACGTCTTTCTTCAAAAACACAATGATTTGAACAGTTGTACAATGAGCAGAAAAATTTCGTCACAGTCATGTATTTCCACCCGCATCAATTTCATGCCATGCGCAGAGGAAAGTATGCAAAACAGTTCCAGAAATAGTTCATAATGCATAAACAATAGACAACATGGTGTGGTTTCACTTTGTCCGATGTTGTTGAACAGTCCAAAAAAAAAATCGTCCCCATATCGGCCACCAGAAATCTGTTGTGTAATGGCTATCAATGAATGTTATATTCGGGGCAGTTAGGTTCTGGCTTGGTGAGTATGTCTTCAATCGTTGCTGATGTTTACGCGAATGCTAGGTTGAGTAGACGAAGGGTTAGCATCATACTTTTCACCTGAACACAGCCACACAGTATCGTTCTTAGCTCGTACAACAGTGTTAATGATTAATCAATGAGTTGGTGAAGACTGGTCCACATCCAAATTTATTCACAGTAGCTCCAACAATAATTCAGCATAAATAACATTAGGTAGATTGCATTCATTAAGGCCCAGTGTCAGTCCATCGTGGTAAACAATGTAAGAGGCATACAATTCATAAATCTCAATTCTGGCCGTAAGAGACTAGCGTTCAGGTTCGAGCAGGAAGTATGGCGGCCGATGTAAACGTGCTGACAATCGAAAATGTTTACCTCAAAATACAGTCACAATACTTCCCATGGAAGCTGTAGCACTTGACGCCCATAAACACATCTTATTCAATCGTGGCGACCAAATCTTATTAAAAGCCACTGAGAAAATATATCGAATAACACATCCACCACGGGAACACAACCATGGCACGTCTCGTCAGGGCTGTTTACATTTTATCAATAGCACGGGAAACTGACCACTCGGCTGCGCATGTGTCACAGCGTGATTGATTCTTTTTCTTTTTTCTATGTTGTCTCTCATTGTGTACTTCTCGTTATGGTTTGTAGGCCGTTTCTATTTAGTTTATCTGAACGTTAGTGGTGAACAATTCGCTGGACAATGGGGTGGGAATGTATGTTTATTTACGATAATGGCTCCTCAACGTACACTGTTCAGTTTGAAAGTTTATTTGCTATGTCCTTTCTTATCTCTTTTTATTTCAGATTCACTTCGTTTCTCATGATAAGTGTTCTCCTAATTAGTTCTTTATTTGGAATCAATCATCAGTTCCTAACAATCCATTTATAAAGTATCTGAATCAGTCAACTCGACAACTAGGACACTCTGAATGTCAATGAACTCACAACCTTTTATCAACTATCACAATATAAGTGTTAGGCCATTTATAACTGAATTAATTTAATGGATTTCTTGGTGGCTTGGACATCATTCTATTGTCACTATAACATTTCAATTCCCATAGTTTCGAACTACAGATGTTACTTACAATAGAGAGGGCAACTTAAGAAATGAACCTATGACCTTATGTTCAAGTTCAACCGTTACTAAATCTCCATCCTCAGGTTCTCCGTTAATCCCATGATCCCTTCCTCGACGTAATCTCTTAACAACGTCTTTTCTTTCTACCAAGGAATGAAATAAAAGAGGCTGTTATAACTCAACCAACCTTGAAGGATTCACATGTCTTCTCTGGATTCTTCCGTCCTTTGTTGAACACTGATCGGTGGGGCTCTCATCCTTGACGACCTTCATTATTTCGTTGTCTTCCTTTTCGTTTGGTCTACTTGCTGTGGGGACGTAACCCTTTTGGTGCTCACTTCACCTTTCAGGAATCTGTCTTGTATTACTGGGAGCTAACATCTCCCTTTCAATCGTTCGTCATTCATTGAACCAGAAAGACATTCTCAGTCCGTGGGTTGGGTCTTCTTCTCCGTTGCATCCTGATGGATTCCGTCTCTGCTTGTGACGTCTACGTGGTTGTAATATGACGTAGCAGTCTCTCGAATTCCTTTCCTTTTTCCGTAACTCGCATCGAGAGTATTTATTTACTTCTTACAGTCGGTTCATTATTCTCTACTTTACGTCATATTAACTTGTATGTCACTGCTCCTGTGACATTTTCACCCCAGGGTCCCTCAAAAAAATAAATGATGCTCCAAAGCATCATTCCTCTCCAGTCCTATCTCTCCCGGGTCCATAAAACGATCCCCTTCCAACTAACTCATAACTAACTAAAATACTGAACTAATTCCTTAAAAATTCCTAATACTTATGAGTAACAACATGTTAACTTCTAATATTTCCTTTACATATATGTGATTACAACAATATTTAACCTTAAAATTTATAATACAACATTTAACACTCTCCCACGGCTCAGCCCTCAGCTTACTCTCGTCTCTCCATATAACCGTGGCTCAGCCTTTCAACTTATACTCGTTTCCCCCCTACTGACTGGTATTGCTACTAATAACAAGACCTTCGCAGGTCTTCTCTCTCGTCTTGCTTCTTAATTCCATAGTACCTGTCGTTCCGCCACTGCATCCATGACACACCCCTTGTTCTGCCGTAATGCATTATAGTTTTCCCCAACTGCAGCATCACGCATAAGTCCGTTTGGACTCTATTTACCCCCTTATACAAGAATTAGCTATCGCCTCCATCTTGTACTTATAACTGCTATAAGCAGCCTTCACAGATTCTCCCGTTTTCCTCTTTTCTTTCTTGCTCCTGTCTGCTATCTCATTACATTCTCTATGTCTCTTCCACAATTTCACTTTACTTCCTGGGTTCGGAGAAGCCTTCGCCTCACAAGTCTCAACAAGACTCTATCACTCTCCGCAACATCTCGGTGCCCCCCGCACTACTTCTTAAACTCGTTCCCTTTTGGAACTATCTCTCACAATTTCTTCCTTACCTTCTGGTTTTAGGAGAAACCTATCTCCTAACAAGTCTCCACCAAACTTTAATAATCACCGCATCATCTCTACACTCTGCACTACCTCTTAATCTTGTTCCCTCTCTGGAACTATTTCTTTCTCATGATCCTCTCAGCCATTCCTTTATGCTCGCCATCTTTCATGGCTCTTACTACCTCACCGTCTAATCTCTCAATTTCTTACTCTTGATTTCGCCAATTCTTATGGCTCTTCTTCTTCTCACATAATAATCCTCGCCAATCTTCCATGGCCTAAACCTACCTTTTTATCATTATCTCCTATATTTTTCATCATCTCCGCCTCTCTACTTCACCTACTCATGACTCCACTATTTCGCTATAGTGACCTCCTTGTCCCTATGTCCTTCCCACGAAATCTGTTTTGTAATTTCTATATTTGCTTCTTCCTTTATTTCTCTGACTTCAATCACGATTTGCTTGCTCTATCCTTCTCTGTCGTCTCACAATCCTTTCGTCATCTAACATTTTTGTCAGAACCATATCTGAACTTGTCTATCTGATGCAATTCAGCCCTGCGTCACTTAGACAAGATTAATGATGTCTGCCCAAAGTCACCCCTATTATCTGCCCGGCAGAGACGTCAGTTATTGACGAACAAACACTTTGCTTCACTAAATCTCTGTTACTACAGCCTTCACTCCATTTGAACATTTGTTGATTTTTTAATACAACGGTAATAATCAGAACTTTTAATAGTTTATCGGTTAATATCCTCTAAAAAATTTTTCTTTGATTACTTATTTCGTTACAATTTAAATTTCTTATTATCACGCGTAGCTTCAATTTGTTAGAATTTTCGGTGTTAAGTTGTGAAGTGTTGTATACTTGTCTGACTTGTGACTATTATTAATTTCTTCCATCTCTCGTTTAACTTCACTTTGTTGCGTTGAGCAGTTCTGGTGTGATATGTTGTATGCCTGATTGTTTTGTGACAATTTTCATATACTCAGTTGAAATTGTTTTTTATTAGTTGTATTAATTATTTTAATATTGTATTTTCTGCAATTTCTCTTTTCCTTGAATGCCACTTCCTTGGTGAAGTATTAATTCGTAAAAATATTTTGCGCTTTTTTGTGTGCATAACTGTTTTTTAACTTGTAATTTTTTTTATTTTTTTATTTTTTTTTAAAAATATATATTTCTTTTTACTGTACAAACATGGCTGGTAATTATGTAACGTGGCTTCACAAGGATGGTCTACGACTTGGTCATCTGAATATTTACCATCTTCTAGGTAAACTCCCCGAACTTACATACATTCTAAGTAATAATTTTCACATTTTTGGACTTTCAGAAAGTCGCCTAAATGACAGAATAACAGACGATGACATTGCGTTAAATGGTTTTAAAACTATTCGAAGAGACGCAAGCAAAAAACAAGAGACAGGTATAACAGTTTATATTTCCACTTCCCTTAATTTTCGCCGCAGAAACGACTTAGAGACAGCAGAGATAGAATGTGTATGGTTGGAAATAAAGCTACCGAATCAGGGCCCATTTCTGGTGGGATATCTTTATCGAAATCCTAGTGCAGGACCTATATGGTACGAAGATTTCACCATAATGATGGACAATGTATTTGCCACAGTCAAGGAGGTTGTTCTTCTTGGTGATTTCAACATCGATATACACAATTCAAATCTAACATGGAAAAATATAATATTATCATACAACTTAAAACAAATAGTTAACCAGCCTACAAGAGTAACACAAGCATCAACCACACTAATCGACCACATCTACGTCACTTGCCCAGAAAACATCATAGAATGCTCTGTCCCTAATATTGCAATGAGTGACCACTATCCAGTATGCTGTACATGGTCAAAGAATACATGTAAAGTTCCAAAAAATAAACATGTAAGTATCAAATTTAGAAGTTTCAAACATTTCAGTAAGGAATTATTTTTAAATGACTTGCTAACTGCACCTCTCGCCCGTGTTTACCAACTTCCTGATCCGGATGACGCTATTGAATACTGGACAAAACATTTTTATAATGTTTTTGACACGCACGTACCAGCTAAGGAAATTCGCGTCAAACGACAATTAAAATCTCCGTGGATCACGCAGGAAGTGTTGGAGGCTATGAGGCAGAGAGATCAAGCGCACAAAAATAAGGACCTCAACACATACAGGGTATACAGGAACAAAGTTCAATATTTAATTCGGAAAGAAAAGAAAAATCATTTTAGAAATATGGTTCAGAACAAATCAAATAGTAAGGAAATATGGAAGGCAATTAACACCTTAGCGAAAAAACGTAATGCACCAGACTCATTCTCTTCCAACACTTCATTTACTTGCACCGACTTCAGCAATCACTTTCAAGCAGAAATAAACAGTCTGAAATCCACAATACCACCTTCCTCTAGTGACTTAGACAAACTTTCAGCATTCTGTAAGAACAAATGTACAAACTCAGTTCCACCCGACATTCCTTTTATGACAGTTAATGAAGTGTATAACTATCTTATTGGCCTTAAGGATAATAGCTCATCAGGGCTTGACGGAATTAGTAATCTAATACTGCGTTACGCCGCACCAGCTATTAGTGATTCACTAACATATATATATAATCAATGTATTGCTAAAAGTTATTTTCCTTCGGCCTTTAAGATTGCCAAAGTATATCCTCTCTTCAAATCTGGCTCGTCAAATAACAGTAATCTTGGTAACTATAGACCAATTTCTCTTTTATCATCGCTTTCTAAACCACTAGAAAAACACATACATAAAGCAACACTACATTACCTAGTTAGCAATGACTTGCTAATTGACAGTCAGTCAGGGTTTCGACAAAAGCATTCATGCCACACAGCTCTAACTAAGATGATAGACAACTTGCACCTAAACATAAATAACGATAACATAAGTGGAGCAATCTTTGTAGACTTTAGGAAAGCATTTGATATGTTAGATCACGCTGTTTTAATAAGAAAATTAGAAACAACGAAAGTTCACTTTAAACTAGTGACATTACTTAAATCATTCCTGTCCGACAGACAGCAAGTAGTGTGGTACAATAACTCCTTGTCAAGCCCAACTATTATTAACACTGGTGTTCCTCAGGGTTCTATTCTCGGCCCTCTACTTTTTTCCATTTACATAAATGACCTTCCACTACACATCGAGCACTCATCCTGCGACCTATTTGCCGATGACTGTACCATTTATACTAGTGATAAAAGTTGCAACACGCTAGAAATATTATTACAAAGCGACACAGACAATCTTATTAAGTGGAGCAATGAAAACTGCATGCAAATAAATATCACTAAAACAAAATGTATGATAATATCAACTAGACAAAAATTACAAAACTCGCCGAAAACAACACTTCAGCTCTACATTGGAACCTCTTTAATTGAAAATGTAAATGAATATAAAACACTAGGACTCATAATTGACCAACATTTAAGTTGGAATTCGCATGTACAAGCACTGACCAAACAAACGGCACAAAAAGTTTACCAGTTAGCTAAAATCAAACATTTCCTAGATGAGGAGACACGAAAAATGTTGTATACATCCCAGATACAAACACATCTAGACTATTGTTCCACAATTTGGGATGGCTGCACCATGTCCAACACTAAAAGACTCTATTCATTACAAAAACGTGCAGTGCGCCTAATTTCAGACAAAAACCTCACACAGTGTGTAGACGCATATACATATCTTAACATATTATCACTAAGAAAGCGCCTTCTCTTCAACAAAGCCAAATTTATTCACAAAATCTTGTCACAGAATGCTCCAACGTATCTGTGGCCTATTTTCAAATACAGCGGAAGACGCAGTCAACGCTTAAATAAATTACACATGCCCAAGCCTAGGCTCGACTTATTCAAGAAAAGTTTAGCTTTTTCTGCTGCTCATCTGTGGAATACTCTTCCATACGACTTAAAAAATACTCTTAGTCCATATTCATTCAATCACAGACTTTTCAAATACATCATGAGTGCAGATTATATGCCACCCTAATTTCGTTATGTTCTTAAATAATTACATAACATCATATGTAGGTTTTAAAGTTAATTTTGTCCTGTTTAGTATAAATTATGATACGCATCTGTAAATCTGTTTAACTGTTATTGTACTGTTATAATGTTGGGATTTTATTTTATTGTACTTTTTTTTGTTATTTTATTATTTAAGTAACATTTAGGATACGTATGAGAATAAATGGATTAACTATGGAAGAAGAGAGAAAGGAAGGGCAGAATGTTAGACGGGCCTGCGTGCCCAATTCTAAACACTTTGAAAATAAAGTTCGTTCTATCTATCTATCTATCTATCTATCTATCTATCTATCTATCTATCTATCTATCTATCTATCTATCTATCTATCTATCTATCTATCTATCTATCTATCTATCTATCTATCTATCTATCTAGCTATCTAGCTATCTATCTATCTATCTATCTATCTATCTATCTATCTATCTATCTATCTATCTATCTATCTATCTATCTATCTATCTATCTATCTATCTATCTATCTATCTATCTATCTATCTATCTATCTATCTATCTATCTATCTATCTATGTATTAATGTTTATTTTTATTTTTATTTATTTTATTTTTACATTCATTATTATTATTATTATTCTTTTTTAATGTTAAAAACGTACTTTAATTATGATGATTATTGCAAATTTAATATTACTTTTATAATGATAAATGCCTTAATTATGCTTATAGTAAATGTGAGGATGAAAGGATATAGTATATATGATGAGAGAGAGAGGAAGGGCAGAATGTCAGACGGGCCTGCGTGCCCAATTCTTAACCCTTTGAAAATAAAGTTCGTTCGTTCGTTCGTTCGTTCGTACTTCATCTCTTGTTCCAGGAAAGTGTGTATGATACTTCCCTTCCAGCATCCGCCATACTACGGATCTATAGAGGTTAAAATCAGGCCGTGTTATGATGGCCTGTATCACCCTCTCCAGCTCCATCATGCTTGGTTCATCCACTTTAATTATTTTCTCCCTCTTGGCATTTCCCTCTTTTCCCACTTCTACTCTCAATTTTTTCACCATTTCGCATCTCTCCGTGGACCATACTTCCCTCATGTGACTCTCCTTTTTTCTACCTCTTACATTTTCTTCCGTGTCCTCGTCCTCTGAAAATTCTAAATTATATTCCTCCTCTGAATAACTTGACTCCGAATCAGAGAACACGTCTCTATCCACTATTTTGATTCCCCAGTAATTAAGTTCCTCCATTACTGTCATTACCAGCCTGCGAATTTCTTCTTTTCTTTCTGATAAGTCTGTATCAGATTTTCTCTCCAAAAATTTCTGTACATACTTTAGTACTACGGTGTCGGGTCTAGCTCCTCTCAATTCATCCTTTATCGCTTTCTTCATCTCCTTCATGCTTGGCTTAGCCATTTTGACAACTTTTTTCATCTCCTCCACTCTACTGTTAACTCTCCGTTCTCTCCTCTCTTTCTCTCGCTCTCTAATTGTTGTGTCGTTATTGACACATTGTGCTGCTAACTCTTTCTCATTCCCTCTTCTACTAATATTCCTTGAGTTCTCCTCAACCTCGTCAGCTTCTCTGGCACTTCTCTTGTCTCTTGAGCTTTCCTCAGGTTCGGTACTCTTTAACTCGTAATTACCTCGACCTCTACTTATAAAATCCTCTCGCTGTGTCCTTGTTACAGTCCGTGGTATCCTGGATGCTCTGACACTGTTACATTTTAATGTGTCTCTTCTTCTATACCTTTCTTTTCCGTTTTTCACTGGAATTCTTGATTTTTTTTATTTCTCTTCTGTTGCTACTACTATTCCTCTCTTCCTGTCTATCTGTCTTGCCGTCCGTTCTGGGTCTCTTATTCTTCCCACAATTTCTGATCCCTCTAACCTTCATCTCAATTGGGGCAATTTCTCTCAGTCTGGCGAGACGCTTCACATAATCAGATGAATCGTCCGACGACACATCAGATTTTTTTGAATCCCCTCTTATATCTGTGGTGCCGAGTACTCCCTGTGTCTCTGAAGTCCCTCTTATCTGATTCATCAAGTCCTGCAGACCTCCCTGCTCTTTCTGTTGAACTGTGGTCCCCTCCAGTTCCGTGTTCTCTTGCTTCTCTTCCTCATCTGTCATAAATCTCCTCTTATACTCGTTTAACGGAATATTATCTTCACTCTCCCAGTCTTCTTGATCTGCCAGTCCCTCTCTCTCATCTGACTGTTTCGTATTCCTCATCATAATCGATTTACCTCTTCTGTTATTCTGTTTATTAACAAGTTCAGACACTAAGTCTGTCCCTTCTGTCTGAGTTGCAACAGTGTTTGTTTTCTTTTCTACCTTAATCTTTTTATCATCATATTTTCTCTTCAAGTTCAACCTTGGTCTCTCTCTTATGCAATTGATCTCCGCTCCATTTTTAATCTTACTGTTCGTTGTTCCTTCCTTTGTACACAGTTGTATCTTGGCACAGTGTCCATTTTCTGTCCTAACATTTAAATCATTTTGTTAACTCATACTGGCCAGTAGTTGTTAAATCACGTTTATTTGTTAAATGCCGTGAATGTCCACCAGTTGATAAATGTAGATGTTGGGACTGGTGTGGTAAAGTGTAACGATTGTCAACTCATTAAACCCAGCACAGTTTTGGTCATACCGGTCATCTTGTCCTGGAACGTGATGAGGCTCTGACAAGAATGTGAGTGTAGACAATGAGTGTGTATATGAATGTCAGAACGCGAATGGTAGAATGATTCGATAGAGTTGTCAGGTTGGTAGTACATCACTCATACTCACACTGTTCGAATTCAAGAAGTACTGGAACTACGGTGGTCTTTTTATAACATTTAATGGGACGCACACTTGGACAGTACGTGTATGGTTACAGGAACAAATGTCGACATAGACAGCATAATGTTGATCACAGGAATATCATCTTAAGTTAGCATTCATGCTTGGCAAATATCATAATGGAGCATTCGTAAATAAGCATTCAGAGTTCCATCATGTAAATCATCTGGCTTTACTGACTGGGCACGTCAGACCATAACCAATATATAGGAAGGCTCCTAGACCTAACCTCGTCTAGCGAATATCCCTTCACGTAAAGTTCAATATATATATTTTTCATAAAGATATAGGAATCCCAGACATGGGTTCTCACATGTAGCAGTGATCTCTTGGTTCATCGAGCGATAGTACAGGCATCCCTTTTTCTCACTCGATAAATACAAAGTATATGAATTTCAACATGGCTGTTCTTCTCTCGTGAGCTTCACTCACTATTGGATACAGACCAAAATTGGTCATTCGTTAAATGTCCTCATTTCTTCATAGCTTCTCTCATAGAGGTAATTGAATAATATCATATAATCTAGTGCTGATACATAGGAATGTCATCTTCCTTTGAATAAATATTCTTTTCAAAAGTACCACTGTGCATCTGCTTATCGACAACGATGGCGAAGCCCAAGTTCATAATAAATTGTGGTTTTACCTTTCTATGCGAAATATAACTTTGCCATTCCTTGGCAAAAGAGAATAAACACTGGGGTAAAGTACATACAACATGTCTAAATGACTATCACTTTTCCCCATCTACTTATAGATCACTTTTTCGGCGATAAGCCGGCTACAACAAAATTCGACATCCCGACAGGATGACAGCCATGAATCACACCCCTGCTAGCGATACTTCCGCTGCATAGCCTTTGACCTTTTCTAGCGACAACCAACATAGTTCGACTTAGAAATGTAAAGATATCCATATATAAGACAGACTCGTCCTACTCATACAAACACTACGTATAAATTCAGGCCATAGATATACTGAAGCAAGAACAATCTATTCCTACCCAGCCAAAGAATAAATCGCAGTAGGCCTAGATTCGTCCGCGGAATCCGATCGAAGATGACGGAACTACTTTCAAGGGAAGTAACTCAAAAATGACTTCTCCTTAAGCACTTAAAAAGGAAATACTTTGTTTACAAAATATTTGCGAACATAATAAGTATATAAATGTATTATATTGCAAGATAGTAAAAATTGCACTTTACAGTCTTACCACACCTCCCGGGAAAAAAAAAAAAAAATTTTTTTTTTAAATACATCTAGGAGCAACGTAGAATAGGCTCACAACGCAAGAATACTGCGCAGATGAAAATATCAGGAATAACTATAATTCCTAATATGACCGGTGAGAATATATCTCAAAATCTGAGAGAAATTGTTTCTCTACGAATAAATGTTTCCAGGAAGGTGTGATGTACGTATAATACAATTCTGGTAATTATACAATGCATACCAAAAATTCACACTATAATCTTAAATTTATGATTTATGAAGAAACAATCATCAAAGAACAGCGGTGAATAAACATCAATAAACCGCTAAGTAGCGATACCATCATTCTATTATTAAATTACAAATGTGTATCTTAGTAAAGAAACAAAAAATAACTGTTGTAAAGTTATACATATTAAAAAGATCCAATATTTAACAGTTAAGTGGCATCATGTGGGCATCTGGACAGAATGTCCGCCATCACATTTTCTGAACCACGGATAGCTCGTACCGAGAAATGAAAAGGTTGAAGAGCGATTGCGTATCGAGTTGATCTCGAGCTCTTCAAGTTCTTACTTTGGATAGCCGTAAGAGCTTTTTGGTCAGTTTCCACTACGAAATGCGCGCCCAGAAGGAATCTTTGGAGTTTGAGAATTGACCAAACCATTGCCAATAATTCACGGTCTAAAACCGAGTAATTCCTTTCTGCAGCATTAAGTTTTCTGGATATATACATTACAGGATGCAGAGTTCCAGAGTACTCTTGCATTAGTGCCGCTCCAATCCCAGTGGATGAAGCGTCACTACGAAGAACAAATGTCTTATCTGTTGTAGGTAACACTAAAATAGGTGGTGATGAAAACATAGTTTTGATCTTCTCTAGTGAAGATTGGCATTCATGAGACCAGTGAACCATGTTAGGCGACCCTTTCTTTAATAGTGTAGAGAGAGGTGCCATGATAGAGGACAGATTCGGAATGAAACGTCCATAAAATTGTATGAGACCTAAAAGACTTCGCACTTGCTTTTTAGTCCTAGGGATAGAGATGTTAAGTATCTTAGTGATATTATGGTCTTCTGTCTTCAAGAAACCGTGACCTACTCGATGGCCTAAGAAAGCAATTTCGCTAAAGCCAATACAAGCTTTAGATGGTTTTGCTGTCAGGTTATACTCACGCAGAGTTGATAATAATTCAACTAACCCTGAATAGTGATCTTCCCAAGTATCGCTGAAAAGACAGATGTCGTCTAGATAAGCAATGACATCTGACCGATACGATAGGATTCGACGCATCATGCGTACAAATGTAGCTGGTGCGTTCATAAGGCCGAAAGGCATAAAATTCCATTGGAAAAGGCCTCTGGGAGTAGAGAAAGCGGTAAGAGGTTTGGCGCGTTCGGATAATGGAACTTGCCAATATCCTTTAGACAAATCAAGTTTAGTGAAAAAATGCGATTTAGAAAGACGAGTAAGTAGCTCTTCTAGTAAAGGCATAGGTTCAGCATCGAACTTCGTAACTTGATTCAATTTGCGATAGTCAACGCAAAGACGTATGTTATTGTCTTTTTTTCGAACAATAACCATCGGCGAAGAATATGCAGAAGTGGATGGTTCGATTATTTGTAAATCTATCATTTCATCCAACTCCTTTTCAACCTGTGTTTGGAAATGTATAGGGATAGGATAAGGTCTAACCCTAATTGGAGTATGTTCAGTTAGAACAATGTCATGCTCAATGACATGAGTTTGTCCAGGGATGTCAGTGAGGACATCCTGAAATGTTTGTAACATAGACGAAACTTGTCGCCGTTCTCCTAGAGACAAATCAGGAGAAACAGTAACGTCTTTCCATGATTCACTAGAATGAAGTGGGATCATTGGAAGCGGAAGATTAACATCCGAAAAACTTGTTTCCTCATCCTGTATTACAGACAGTGATGAGTAATGACCATGTTTGACATGAGAATCGTCCGTTGCCTGGAAAATAGGCTGTAGATAGTCAGGACGTTCATGGAACTCCGTAAGCATATTGATGTGGAAGGTTTTATGCTTCCCGTTAATATCGACGATGTAGTCAACATCTGAAATTTTCGATATTATATCGTACGGACCTTTCCAACTAATAAGGAGTCTATTTTCACGACAAGGTAGCAAAACAAATGCTTTGTCACCAGGACAAAGTTGTCGTAAAGTTCTCTTCTTATTAGCAAATTGTCTTGCCTTCTGCTTAGCAAATTCAGAAGAGGACGTTGCCAATTTGCATGCTTCGATAATCTTTTGTCTCAGCGCGATGACATACTCGTAAGAAGATTTTGTGTCATCGTCAATATTGTCAGCTGTTATAAGATCATGCAGCAAAGACATTGGGCCGCGCGGTCGCGCGCCAAAGACAAGTTCAAAGGGAGAAAACCCTGTATGTTCATTGGGGACCTCTCTGTACGCGAAGAGGGCCGCGGGTAAAACCCTATCCCAATCTTGAGGATGATCCTCAGTTATCTTCCCTAATAAGTTCTTAAGAGTTCTATTTAGTCGCTCGACCATCCCATTGGACATAGGATGATAGATGCTACTCAAAGATCTCTCTATCTGTAGAGTAGACATTACTTGAGACATGGTATCCGATATCAGTTGGGTGCCATGATCTGATAATATTTCTCCGGGGAATCCCAGCCGAGAAAATATAAGCCAAAGAGCATCTGCAATGTCAGCGGTAGTAATGCTCTTTAGAGGGATAGCCTCTGGCCAACGTGTGCACATGTCTACACACGTTAAGATAAACTGATGTCCTCTAGCAGATTTGATCTTGAATGGACCAATGATGTCTATCGCCATTTTCTGGAATGGACGAATAGGAATATCTGCAGCCTGAATAGGCGCAGCATGACGAGGACCTTTGGATTTGACTTCTTGACATACTTTACAGGATCGACAATAGATCCGTATGTCCTTGTTCACAAAAGGCCAAAAGAAAGCCGCAAGAACTCTTGACTTTGTACGGGAAAAACCCATGTGACCAGCACACTGAGAGTCGTGTGCATGTTGTAAGATCTTAACTCTCAAATTCTTGGGTACAAGAATCTGAGAATGACTTGACTTAGTGGAGTCTTGCACCATACGTACAAGTACGCCATTCTTCATTGTAATCCAAGATTTACAATTTGAATCTTTATTCGGATCACCTTTCGTTACAAGAGTGAAGAATTTCTTAAGAGTCGGATCTTCTTCTTGTTGTTTTATAAACGAGTCACGAGAAATTACCAAGGGATCATCTTGGTTATGCACTTCATTATCTTCAACAGATGAAGTTTCAGGCATATTGAGAGCTTGAGCTCTAGTGACTACCGCATTAGCAGATTGCATATTTTGATTTTCCCAAACGGAAATTTGCTCCGGAGTGCATTCTTTGACTCCGTGAATGCGACCGATGATAAGATCAGCGATCGGATTCGGCAAAAGACATGCGTGTACATCTCCTGTGAAGAAAGGAGTAGCAATCCTAATGATAGCGGTAGAGTATTTCTCTATGGTGCCGCCAAATGTTACGCATTTGACTACTTTGCCTGTAGAATGAGAAGGATCTATGAGTGACTGCCTAACCCCAATAGTTGTGCATCTAGAATCAAAAAGTACTGAGACTGGATTGTCATTTACTAAACCTTTGTGTAAGACAAGAGAACCTCTCCCATCATGCGCGATTGACGCAGGAAGAGCGGGAAGAGGATGGCCACAGCTTAAAGTAGACACTGTGGTTGGCTCAAATAATGTTTTGCATTGGGGGCACTGAGATGCTCTCCCAAAATCAAAAGCGGCACATGCCATATTATTAGAGTCATCATTATCTTTATTTTGTTTATAGGCTTCGTGGGACTCTTGCTGTGCAGAGTTCGCCTGGTAATGAGCTTTATGTTTTTTGAATTGTGCTCTACCTCTGTTATTATTGCCTCTGTACTTATCATTGTTTCCACTATTATAACCCCTACTCGGGTTTGAATCATAGCTCCTTTGGTTACTATCATCATATTCATTATAATGAGTATCTCGGTAATTATGATCTTGTTGTCTCCATGAAGGAAAACTTGGATAGTTTCTAGAATGACTTCCTTTGCGAAAGTTCCTGTAATTATGACCACCCCTGAATCGAGGGCTGTCAGCTCTTCTCCAGGTATTCGAAGAAGAACCCTGAAATGATTGGTTACCTTGGTTCTGATAACTGTAATAGTTACCTTTTTTATTAAACCTATTTTGAGGTCCTTGGAATTTGTGAGAGTGATTAGGGTTGTATGGTGTTGCAGAAGCAACTGGCATACCTTCTTTAACCTTACTGTTGCTAATAGCTACGTCCGGATGTGCAGTGACGTATTGGGTACAATACTGTTCCATTTCTTTTAGAGACTTAGGTTTACGCTCATGTAAGAATTCGAGGAAAGGTTTATTTATACTTGACATAATCTTGTCTCTGAGTATCAAGTCCATAAGGGCTTCATAAGTCTTTTCTGTTTTGGATAGCTCAATCCAACGATCAAATGTAAGACGTGTCCTTGCAATGAATTCTGAGAATTCTACACCTGCCTCAGGCACCATTGTCTTAAACAACTTCCGATAACCCTCTTCAGACAACTGATACTTCTTTAATAAGGCTGCCCTAATAACATCATAGTTATCTTTGTCAGCCTCTTCAACCAAACTTAAACTAGTCAGAGAATCACCTTTCAGATTTTCTGATAACTGGTTAGCATATTGTGATTTGTCCACATTATGGGCTCGACACGAGCGTTCAAATCTATTTAGCCAGAATGTTATGTCATCACTGGAAGGGTTGAACGCTGGTACCTTGACCTTGTAAGTAAAGGGTTTACCATTACCACCAGATGCTTGATTACCATTACTTATGTTTGTTAACTTTAACTTTTCTAACTCAAATGCTAAAAGTTCTTTTTGGTGTTCATGTTCTCTTATTGCTTTTTTCTCTTGAGCTTCAGCTTCTCTTTGTAATCTTTTCTCTTCTGCAGCAGCTTGTAATTTTTTCTCTTCTGCAGCAGCTTGTAATTTTTTCTCTTCAGCAGCAGCTTCATCTTTTCTTTTCTCTTTTTCCATTTCCATCTGGAATCTTTTTTCATCAGTCTGTATCTGCAATTTCTTTTGTTCATCCTCTCTTTGTAATTTTTTTTCCTCAGCTTCTAATTTCTTTTCTTCAATCAATGCTTTTCTTTCTTCAGCAGCTAATGCTTTGTCATATTGAGCAACTGCCCATTCTTCTAATTGCTGACCAGTCTTATCAAGAGCCTTGCCTTGTGTGATAAAATAATCTAATGTAGACATCTTGTCTAATAAGATCAGTAATTTGCAAAAGTAAATAAATTCACTTTCTTAGTCTTAATCAAAGACCTTGTATGATAACTTTGTAACCTGTGGAAAATAGTACTTAACTATCCCAATCACTGTGGGAAACAAGCCTTACAAAGGTCTTGTATAAATCCTTATATAATAACAGCTATAAGTTGCTGGTTCACTCTATAATATAAGTGCAGTGCACCAGAAATAGTGTTTTATATCATCAACTGTGTACCTTTAGTAATAGCAATTAACTATCAGTTGATTCTTGTACATCAATTTATATGATCAACTATATTTTAAATAGTGTATGTCGATCAGGCACAAAACAAAACAGTTATACAGAAGAACATGAAAACATTTGCGGAAATGAAATAAATCAAATGGGAAAAACAATAAAAGATAAACCGCAAGAGGATAACAAATACAAATAACGCCACAGTATATAAATATAAATTGAGAATAGAACTGAAAGATAGAATAGGGTAGACCAACAAATTACAAACAAATCAAAACAAACTAAAGAACAGAGGAATATTACAAAAACAACAATGAGTACAGTCTTCACAGCTAACACTAATAGCAACAGCTGTCGCAGCAAATTTTCAATCAAGAAAATTGCACCTATAGAAACGCACACATCAGACCCTCTATTACGTGGGATACTCTGTTGTGTGACACCGCCCAACCAAAACAACAACCCGCTGGATACAAACAAATATCACATATAAATATTTAAACATAAATACATAAATGCATAAATAGTATGGCAATATGATGTAAATAGAGTGTTGCAGAAAGAATGTGTTGTAAAGAAGGCTCAGTTACACTGCCTAATAGTACAGTACTGTGGTACTTTATTAAACAAATACTTCTGGTCTAATTATTTTAAATTCAACACAGAAATAGAAGCTCCATCGTTGATGTGAATGATAACAATCGATGTAGGACTTCTCAGTTCAATAACATTTCCTTTCGCAAACACTGTCAAATATTCTCCAGTCCTGATGTGTAATGTTCTATGTTTCAACCAAGCTTGCTGTGTAACACTGTCAGTTGTATGGCAAATGTCCAACGAACCAAATGTCAACAAACGCTGACCTAGTTACTGCATACTCTCGACAGGACAGGTCACGCTGACATCACTGTAGAGTTGTACTGTTGATGTATTTGTGTGTCGTAACAGACCCCAAGGAACGTCTGGTCTCAGTAGTTTACTTCTCAATATGGTCACTGTGCAGGTTGACCCAGGAAGCTGGCACACCAGTTGTTAACTCATACTGGCCAGTAGTTGTTAAATCACGTGAATGTCCACCAGTTGATAAATGTAGATGTTGGGACTGGTGTAGTAAAGTGTAACGATTGTCAACTCATTAAACCCAGCACAGTTTTGGTCATACAGGTCATCTTGTCCTGGAACGTGATGAGGCTCCGACAAGAATGTGAGTGTAGACAATGAGTGTGTATATGAATGTCAGAACGCGAATGGTAGAATGATTCGATAGAGTTGACAGGTTGGTAGTACATCACTCATACTCACACTGTTCGAATTCAAGAAGTACTGGAACTACGGTGGTCTTTTTATAACATTTAATGAGACGCACACTTGGACAGTACGTGTATGGTTACAGGAACAAATGTCGACATAGACAGCATAATGTTGATCACAGGAATATCATCTTAAGTTAGCATTCATGCTTGGCAAATATCATAATGGAGCATTCGTAAATAAGCATTCAGAGTTCCATCATGTAAATCATCTGGCTTTACTGACTGGGCACGTCAGACCATAACCAATATATAGGAAGGCTCCTAGACCTAACCTCGTCTAGCGAATATCCCTTCACGTAAAGTTCAATATATATATTTTTCATAAAGATATAGGAATCCCAGACATGGGTTCTCACATGTAGCAGTGATCTCTTGGTTCATCGAGCGATAGTACAGGCATCCCTTTTTCTCACTCGATAAATACAAAGTATATGGATTTCAACATGGCTGTTCTTCTCTCGTGAGCTTCACTCACTATTGGATACAGACCAAAATTGGTCATTCGTTAAATGTCCTCATTTCTTCATAGCTTCTATCATAGAGGTAATTGAATAATATCATATAATCTAGTGCTGATACATAGGAATGTCATCTTCCTTTGAATAAATATTCTTTTCAAAAGTACCACTGTGCATCTGCTTATCGACAACGATGGCGAAGCCCAAGTTCATAATAAATTGTGGTTTTACCTTTCTATGCGAAATATAACTTTGCCATTCCTTGGCAAAAGAGAATAAACACTGGGGTAAAGTACATACAACATGTCTAAATGACTATCACTTTTCCCCATCTACTTATAGATCACTTTTTCGGCGATAAGCCGGCTACAACAAAATTCGACATCCCGACAGGATGACAGCCATGAATCACACCCCTGCTAGCGATACTTCCGCTGCATAGCCTTTGACCTTTTCTAGCGACAACCAACATAGTTCGACTTAGAAAGGTAAAGATATACATATATAAGACAGACTCGTCCTACTCATACAAACACTACGTATAAATTCAGGCCATAGATATACTGAAGCAAGAACAATCTATTCCTACCCAGGCAAAGAATAAATCGCAGTAGGCCTAGATTCGTCCGCGGAGTCCGATCGAAGATGACGGAACTCCTTTCAAGGGAAGTAACTCAAAAATGACTTCTCCTTAAGCACTTAAAAAGGAAATACTTTGTTTACAAAATATTTGCGAACATAATAAGTATATAAATGTATTATATTGCAAGATAGTAAAGATTGCACTTTACACATTTACTTCGAAAAACCTTCCACTCTTTATCTCTTGAAGGAAATTTCGTACCGCTATTCTGTTGCGTCTCTTACTTAAGGGTTCCCAGTGTTTCCCTCTATACGTCTCAATGCTTTGATGTAAACTATTCTGCCTGTTCTCAATACTCCACCTTTCCAGGGCATTAGTGATATGTAGGAGGGCCACTGTATTTGGATCCATCCTAGGTTCCTCCGCCATTTTCTACCTGCTCTTCTTTGTATTCTTAGTCGGTTAACTTGAATTTAACCATATTTTGACTAAACAAAATACCAATTTACTAATCGCGTAAATAATGAACTGTCATAAATTAATTCTAACTAAACACACAATGGTATTAATAGTTCCTCTTTAGCAATGTTTGTCCTAGTCCAGGTCTACTGCAGGTTCGATCCTCAATCTGTGTCGTTCTGCGATGCAGCCGTCAGTAAAAATCAGAGAAGCAGGGCTCAACAATCAATCTCCGTGGCAGCCGTCTGGAAATTTCAAACACACAAGGTTGAACAATTGTTCTGATAGGCAGCCGACTGTAACGTTCAAGCACGCAGGGTTGAACAATCGATCTGTGACGAAGCCGACTGCACCGTTCAAGCACGCAGGGTTGAACAATCGATATTTGACGAAGCTGGCTGTAACGTTCAAGCAAGCAGGGTTGAACAATAGATCTGCGACAAAGCTGGCTGTACCGTTCAAGCACGCAGGGTTGAACAATCGATTTGAAATGATCCTCGACAGTAACGTTCAAGCACGCAGGGTTGAACAATCGATTTGAGATGATCCTCGACAGTAACGTTCAAGCACGCAGGGTTGAACAATCGTTGAACAATCGATTTGAGATGATCCTCGACAGTAACGTTCAAGCACGCAGGGTTGAACAATCGATTTGAGATGATCCTCGACAGTAACGTTCAAGCACGCAGGGTTGAACAATCGATTTGAGATGATCCTCGACAGTAACGTTCAAGCACGCAGGGTTGAACAATCGATATTTTCTCGATCCGCGACAATCCCAGAGTTATTCGAATCCTGGTCACTGGGACCAAATACACCACCGTGTCACAGCGTGATTGATTCTTTTTCTTTTTTCTTTGTTGTCTCTCATTGTGTACTTCTCGTTATGGTTTGTAGGCCGTTTCTATTTAGTTTATCTGAACGTTAGTGGTGAACAATTCGCTGGACAATGGGGTGGGAATGTATGTTTATTTACGATAATGGCTCCTCAACGTACACTGTTCAGTTTGAAAGTTTATTTGCTATGTCCTTTCTTATCTCTTCTTATTTCAGATTCACTTCGTTTCTCATGATAAGTGTTCTCCTAATTAGTTCTTTATTTGGAATCAATCATCAGTTCTTAACAATCCATTTATAAAGTATCTGAATCAGTCAACTCGACAACTAGGACACTCTGAATGTCAATGAACTCACAACCTTTTATCAACTATCACAATATAAGTGTTAGGCCAATTATAACTGAATTAATGTAATGGATTTCTTGGTGGCTTGGACATCATTCTATTGTCACTATAACATTTCAATTCCCTTAGTTTCGAACTACAGATGTTACTTACAATAGAGAGGGCAACTTAAGAAATGAACCTATGACCTTATGTTCAAGTTCAACGGTTACTAAATCTCTATCCTCAGGTTCTCCGTTAATCCCATGATCCCTTCCTCGACGTAATCTCTTAACAACGTCTTTTCTTTCTACCAAGGAATGAAATAAAAGAGGCTGTTATAACTCGACCAACTTTGAAGGATTCACACGTCTTCTCTGTATTCTTCCGTCCTTTGTTGAACACTGATCGGTGGGGCTCTCATCCTTGACGACCTTCATTATTTCGTTGTCTTCCTTTTCGTTTGGTCTACTTGCTGTGGGGACGTAACCCTTTTGGTGCTCACTTCACCTTTCAGGAATCTGTCTTGTATTACTGGGAGCTAACATCTCCCTTTCAATCGTTCGTCATTCATTGAACCAGAAAGACATTCTCAGTCCGTGGGTTGGGTCTTCTTCTCCGTTGCATCCTGATGGATTCCGTCTCTGCTTGTGACGTCTACGTGGTTGTAATATGACGTAGCAGTCTCTCGAATTCCTTTCCTTTTTTACTAACTCGCATCGAGAGTATTTATTTACTTCTTACAGTCGGTTCATTATTCTCTACTTTACGTCATATTAACTTGTATGTCACTGCTCCTGTGACACATGGGCAGACGATACATATGTCACGTTATATATTTATAGCTAATGCAGACAGCTGTATTTCAGCAAATGATTGACATACGACTGTGCGCAAAAGCCGTATACAACACTGACCAAACGCCCGCTCCCCACTTTTCTAAGCTTAACATTTGGTTTCGGTTTCAAGGTTTGCCGATTAACCTCATGGTTATTTTTAGCCAGTTCCCGGAATTTCGATCCAATTTGGGCTGGGAAAGACTGGTCTGTGTTTATGTTTTCTCTTTGTGCCATACGCAGAGTTGCCATTTTAAATGTTTTATGGGAAGACTGATTGTGAAAAGGGGTTTTCCTATCCACTATATCTACCTTATCATTTTTATTTCTCCTTTTTTTTCCGGCCCAGGTTCTCCACAATGCTTTCCTAGCATCTGATTATTATTTCCTTTCCACCGTGTGGAATGTACCTTGCTGCACTGGTTACAGGCCTCCACAAATTTTGCAATGTCTGCAGCTACGCCTGGCCAGAAGAATTTCACAGATGTCCTTTGACAGGTGGTACCCATCTTCTGATGTCCACCGTCTGGTACAACATGTGCTTGTTTCATAGCCTTTTCCTTATAACTCAATGGCAGAACTAACTGTCCATACCCGTTAGGTCCTGCTCCAGCTCTCCTGTAAAGCAGTCCACCCTTCAAATAAAATTGTCCTTTTCTAGGGATGTTATGGCTGTTTGGCAATTTGACAAAGCAAGGTTTCAATGATTTGTCTTTTGCCTGGGCCTTCTTCATCTGCTTAGGATGAATAATTAGTGGTGGTTCCTCCTCCTTACTAGGGGTCGACCTGACCTGGAGTGTGGCCATGATCACAGGTTTTATATGGCTCCCTAGAAACACATATTTCTTTCCTAACACCATCGGGTAATTAGATTTGTCACACACTGCTGCTCTAATCACTCCTTCCACATATCTAGTCTTGACATTGATATTGGCTACGGGAAGTGTCATGGTGGCTAAATTCTTTAATGCCCCTTGTATCTCCACTTTGTCTGTGGTATACTGGTCAGGGTGCACTAGGTTTGCACTCACAACTGAGTCATATTCCAAACCTGAATCGTAAAGGCGCTTGACTTTCGCACCATTACATACTACTTCTTCACAGATGGGGGGATGATGAAGTTCTATCTGACTGTCTGTCAGTTTCTTCCTTCCCTTGTCCACTGTTATCATGCATGCAGCGTGATATGGAGGAACTTTCCTACCACATTCAATTGTATTATGATTGTGCATTCTACATATTTTACACCATTTTCCTTCTGGTCTGTAGGGTTTCTTTTCATTTACTTGAGGGTTTCTGTCTCTTTGTTCATACCTTGGCCTATCAATAGTTTGTTTAAATCTAGTGGATTGATCCCTATTATTGTTATACTCATCCTGATCTTGTGGGGTTCTATTACTCTCAGTCTGTTTCTTTTTAATACCAGCTACTTCTTTCTGGGCTGCCTGATATCTCTCAGTGTCACAGTGACTGATAATTTATTTTACCATTTCCGTTCCATATGACATTACTTTTTTAATGTTCGGGTTTCCTTGACATTTTGTATTTTCTTTTCTACCTTCGTGGCCAAAATTTTTTCACCTTCTCGAACCCCACCCGAGGTCTTTTTACGTTTTGGCCTTCAGAATAGAAATTCCTACAGCGGTCAGCGAACGGTAACGTTACATCAACGTACCTGTGGTTCGTTTGACCAGAGAAATATTTCTGTTACGCTTTAATTGCTTGAACGATCGATAGACGGTTTCTGTGCAGACACGGCTCGTTATCAACCATCAATCTTCTGCGGTCGGTAAACGAGTCTGATCTTCGAATCAAGGGGAGATAACAGCTCTCGTTCGTTCTGAGAGATTTGTTGTTGCCCCTGACCATAATATTATGCATTTCTCTACCTGAAGGAATTTTCTGGCGGTTGTTGTCTCTGATGTCGTCTCTAGAATAACCTTTGTATTACTTTGATTACGCATTACGCCGATACATCTGTAGAATCAGGCCAGCCAGATGTCCCGAGTAGCGTGGTTTGTAAACTATAAGACTAAAGAATTTAATAAGTCAAAGACACTCGTAAAGAATTCCTGGCCCGTAGATGACCATATGAAACTAGGCAGAGTTAGCACAGCAGAACTAAAATGTGTTTGCCTTTGTTCTTGTCATTTTTCGGGTTTCAGGGATACCGAATTGCTAGAGTCAAGTCTCCAGTCAGGCGAAGAATGTGACATTCTCTTCCTTCTAGAGGGATTCTGAATACAGCTAGCAGTCACGAGTTGTCATCCCCATTCCTGAACCAAAACACCTTTTGTCAACGCCAAGTTAAGCTCACGCAGTGAAACGAGCCAACGCTAAATATGAAATCATCGATTGCAGTAGTAGTTCCCTACTCGCCTATTGGATTACTAGTCAGAGCATTTCAGCTTTCGGAATATCAAAACCGCCCAGCATGTCTATAGCAGAATCTAATATCACCCGACTGTGTGTGCTTAAACGGGGCACTCAATCACCTCACAGTTCAAGCCAGCCCAAACCAGTTTTTACCACCAAGTACGCAAGTTCCAAGTGCCGGATGAGAGCGCTAGGGACAGTTTGTCCTCAAGTCACTTCGTCTTGTGTGTATTTCTGGGTTATGTAGAACATCGCACTTAGGAGCGGCCAGCCAACGATAGACAGAGTCTCAGTTCCCCCTCACGAAATTAGGGGTCACCAAAAGATAGCACCAACACAGGGAAGTTTTGTAGTTACTTCATCACCTTGAAGGATATATCTACATGTAAGACACTTTCCTGGACTATTACATTTGGTCCCACGAAAGCGGACGGACTGTCGCTTAGTTTGTTTATTTGGTCAGCAGGAGAGAGTTCCAGCCCCTCACGTTATTAGGGGTCACCAAAGTTAGCGCCTACATTGGATTTACAGGTCAATTCCATCACCCATGGAGTATATAGTTACGTAAAGACATTGGAGCTATTACATTTGGTCCCACGAAGGCGGACGGACTGTCTCTCGGTTTATTTATTTCTCCGTGTTCTACACGATTTTATGAGTGGTGGTGTGTGTGTGGTTGGTGTATTTTGCATATTTGATTATTGATGTAATCTTATGTTGTTTGTGATGAAATGCATTAATTTCATGCTTTTCTTCTTTAATAAAGTTTTCACTTTTATTAATGCGCTGTTCACGACCCTTCCATCCACAGTTTACATTTTAGCTCCTTACTATAGTCTCTATGTATGATAAGAGAAAAGAGTGAGAGCAGGAGGTGCTTAGACAGTAAAAGTGAGTTGAGGCTTGGAGAGATATATCATTTTGATAAATCTTCTTCCAGGTTGTCTCAAGTTCATCTCCTATTTACACCTTTCTGTGTGTGTAATCTATAACACTGTCAGTCCACTATCCCTTGTCGATTTCACTACTATTGTCCAACTCGACAAATACTCTACACTTTAACTCAACCACGACACTCAGCAACATTGAGAAGCTCCCCCAACCTCTCTGCACCTTGTTCCATGAGAAATTTTCTCAAGTCTGGAGCCATGGACTCTCTTAATTGCTCCATCAAAATCATTTACTTAAGATCTTGGGTCTTTCCCATAGCAGTCCACTTCTCCAAATAGGTTTCGAGTCTGACAGAGAATTGGTGGTAAGTCTCTCCAGACAGTAGCTTAGCAGTTCTAAATTTCTTCCTATAAAATTCCCCATTCTTCTCGTATCTAACCAATAAAGCTTGTTTTAGAATCTCGTAATCTTCTTGGTCTTCTTTGCTCAATTTTGAGAAGACTTCATAAGATGTTCCCCTATGACCTTGGGATAATTTTAAACTCCACTTCTCCTTCTCTAACCTATAATTAGTAGCTAATCTCTCATATCTATTTAGGAATGACTCAATGTCATCCTCTTTCTCTACAAAAGGATCTAAGTGAAAATTCATGGCTGAATATGAGGCCCCCTGACTTGCACTGGTGTCAGAGGTAGATAGGCTGCTTCCATTTTCTGGAACATGTCCTTGAAGTTCCATTTCTTTTAGTCTTAGCTCATGTTCTCTTTGTAATCTCCTTTCCTATTTTTCAGCCTCCAATTGTAATCTCTTTTCCTCTGCCTCCCTTTGCAATCTCTTTTCCTCTGCCTCCCTTTGCAATCTCTTTTCCTCTGCCTCCAATTGTAGTCTCTTGGCCTCATTATCTGCTTCTAATTTCCTTTCTGCTTCTAACTTCCTATCTTCCCTATCCCGTTCTATAAATTTATCACATTCAGAAGTTACATACTGAATCAAAATGTCCCCACTCATGCCAAGTTCTTTTGCCGTCTGCACTGTAGCAGATCTAAATTTAGCCAAGTCTGCCATTCTTTCTCTCATACACAAATTATTAATCTATATTATTAGTTAGCAAATCTTCTAACTAAATTACTATAGGCACCGACAGCTCATCCAAATTCCACAAATTTATTTATTGTATTTTATATTTATTTTATTTATTCACTACACTAAGAGTACCCTGAGGTTATGGTGGTAAAATAATCCCGGACAGGACCTCAGTATGTGATAAGAGGTTGTGGTGTTACTAAAAGTTATTGTTAACAAGGTGAGGTCAAGTTATGTAAGTACCTGAGTAAGAAATGAAGATGATGTATTTCTCAGTGTCCCTATCCGCTACCTCTTCTGATCTCACCCAGTGTAAAGTAATATATGTGGTGTTATGTGGCTAAGTGTCTAGGGTAATGTATGCAATATCATTAATTTCCAAACAGAACTTTAAGTCAATGAAAAGTAAGTAAATAAGACTGTTGGTAAAGTTTATATAGATATGTACAATTTAATCTTCCTGTACCTCAATCTTTTTGGGACAGGAATTGTCAAACTCAAGAACATTTTTATTTACAAGATGGAAATAAATATGGTGGAACTCTGTCCATGTATGTAAACAAAAGTCACTGGAATAACTAAACCCTCTGTTCTTGTTACTAGGTTGGGTATTATCACTGGTCTATAATTTGAAAGTCTATTCTTTTCATCACACCCACGTGATTATTTTATTTTTTGTGGAATGATGAAATATCAGTGCCTTTTCTAAAGGACTTAACTTGCAAGCATGTCTGATGCTGTTGACTCAAAGAATATTCGAGTTCACCAAAGTGTTGTACTTCCTGGATGAGGACAAGGAGCTTAGCTACAACTGGTATGATGAGCAGTCATTCCCACGTGTTGTTCTCTCCAGGCTTACTGCACCAACAAGATGCTTCGTGGTACAACCCTGGAATGAGAAGGAAAGTTTCCTCCCATATAAATTTTATCTACCCTAATTCCACACATAAACACTGTTACAACTCACCTGGGTCAGTCCTGTGGGCCGACCCTTTGCACCAGACTTTAATTTGCGTCGTCTACACTCAGTTCTGTGTAATAATTCTTCTTCAGTGATAATACAAACCCACTGTCCATCAGTCGGGTTAGTCTTCCATACAATAGACTTGGTGTGCTTAATCTAGCACTGTAACCTGTTGACAACTTCGTTCTAACATTCTCTACATGATTTTATATAATATTTAAACATTTGTGGCACTCCAAAGGCCAATATCAATTTACTAACACTCACTTACATTCGCAAAATTGTAAGGCCAATTGCCAAACATTTTTACACATTTTAGTTCACTTTCCAAATAAATCTGCTTTAGGCACATTCCTACATAGGTTGTCGTGACCCAAACTGTCTCCCACTAGGCAGTATCGAAATCACATTATGGCTCACACAAAAGCCTGTTACATGTTAATAATATATAGAAATAAAATTATCTGTCTTACCCCAAGTAAGGAATAATCACATACACAAGCGTGACTAGCAGTAAAAGGGTTTGTTTGCAATTAGTGCGTTCTAGTCCAGACGGCAAAAACTTGGTCACTAAGTCTTCCCGCTGATGTCAGCTTGGCACGGTTTTTCAAATCTAATAGCCTGATTTTGCATGGAGGTGTTAAGAGAAAGAGTACCAAAAAATACTTTAAAGAGTACCAAAAAATACTTTTTAAATTGCAGAAATTTTATATCACTCTTTTTTGTTTGTTTTATACATTGCCATCACTGTAGTGGATCCCCTTTCAGAAAACCGTTTTATCAACTACACCTAACCAATCAGAAGCCAAGTCCAAAAAAGTTAACTATTTTGGGGGGACTGTCAAAATGGAGCGATTTTAAGTGTTTTTCTTAATCTGACTAAATTTGTTTATTATATATCTTAGTTATTTATGAACCGATTTTAATTATCAAAAGTGATAATTAAACGGCCAATTGTCGTCTGTCGTCCCATATAGTTTCCTTCCATGTTTCCTTAGCATTTGTATCTGGATAATTTTTAAGTAATTAAATGTGCCCGTACCCTGAACTGAAAATATTACTAAATTAAATTTTACCATGTCAAGATAATATTATTAGGGGAAATCTTTATGTTACTGTATTAAGCAATATTATCGCTATAATTCAAGATATCCCTTTTATTTTAATTCCCTTTATTTATTGAGAAATATATTATTTAAGTTTATTTAAAAACTCACTACAACCAAATTTTCTCTTGCCTTCAAAAACGAGGTACCGATTTGATTGGTTGTTAAATTTTACCACGTCCTTCACTAAATATTGAGGTGGGTGTATGGTTATGGTAAAATTGTACTTGTTTTTCTTAGAAATATTCAAATACTCTAGTTAAATTGTTGGCGGTAGATTTGACTTTGCCCCAGACGAATTTCAAATATTGTAGTTAGTTATAGATTATAAAAATACGTTAACTAGGTGTTGAAGCGGGGAAATTCGAGCTCGTTGTGATACAGATTCACTTCACTACAAACTCTTTAGCGATAAACTGAAAAATTTGGCAGAAGAAGTTTTTCTGGGTGGAGATATGTATCAACCAGACTATTGTACACGTGGAAGACAACCACAAGTGAACATGACAGGAAGAGCACAGGGTAGATATGATGCCCAACCATACCACAGACAATGGAAAAGAGTACATCATCATAGGAATTGGTTTGACAAGAAAAGACGACAACAACAAACATGTCAAGAATACAGAAATAGGAAGATGAATGGGGATAGTTCATTTGTAGACAGGAACAGACAACACACACATGAGAGGAAAAACACCTGTACAGAATTTGAACGAGAGTAATGGAAATGTAACAAATATCAGCATAAACAGAGATACCATAGGACATGTAATAACAGTGAGAGGACACTCACAAGTCTCAACAGTAACTATGGACCAGGACACTGGGGTAGCTTGAAAAGAAGAGGAACTAGAATAGCTGTGAGGAATTTTGTAGCAGAAATTAAGAAAGGAATGATATTGGAAATAAACAACATAAATGTAGATGATCAACAGAGGTGTCGAATAACAACTGACAATGGGTGGAGGATGGACGTGAACAAAGTAAGATTAGGTGGGAACAGCAAGAACATATCCTACCAACCAAGGGTTACAATAAAATATGACAGTACTAGGCATAGATCAGAGAAGAGCCAGGTTAGGAAGCATGACAACACACGGAAAGACATAGTCAACGTTGCTACCCAGACAGAAACAAAGAAGGAAATAGGTATAGAGACAGAAATATCGGAGCAAAGCGGCAACCCTACATCAGACATAAAACTGGAAATAGCAGTACCACAGCATGGAGTTAACAACAAAATAAGACCAGACATGATAGAACCCAGTCGGTTAAAACCACAACCCCAAATCGTATACAGGGAGCAAAGAGAGATGGGCACATATAGGCCAGAGGAGGACAGGATACAAGTATGTCAGGATACAGAGAGTAGACAGTACAATGAGAGTCTAGAGGATACAACAGCAATAAGAAATAAATGGAACGGTGCTAATCTAGCAATGGATGCACCGTACAAATATACGAGAGCTGCAGAACAAAGAAACAGAGCACAGGAGCAACAACTTTTGCAACAAAAGGAGCAACAGATACAGACTAAACAACAAAGTGGTGGGAGTCAAACTTAGAACATAGAGGACACATCAGCTAAAGATTCAGATACGGATAGGGAAGAGAAGAAAGAGGACACGGAACCGGAGAGGACCACATATCAACAGAAACCACAGGGAGATCCTCGGGGCTTAGAAAATCAGACAGAAAAGACTTCAGAGACAAAGGAAGTGCTGGGCGTTACAGGTATAAGAGGGAATAATAAAAAATCTGATGTATCGTCTGACGATTCATCTGATTACGTGAGGCGTCTTGCCAGATTGAGAGAAATTGCACCAATTGAGATGAAGGCGAGATAGATTAAAAATTTTACAAAGGAAGGAAATAAGGGAGAACGGACTGCGGTTTATGCCTACATCGATAGAAAATTTAAGGAATGGGAAAGAAAAAATAATAAGAAGAAGAAAGACGAAGGGGAAGATAACAGAGATTTGGAAGAAAAGTTAACGGTACCTTACGCCTATGCCAATAAGAAGGTTGAGAGTTTAAAAGGGAAGAAGAATAAAGAGGACGAAGTTAAGAGACCTGGAACGGACGGCAGGACAGATAGACTTAGTGCCGATTCTATAGCCGAGAGACTAGAAAGGAGGAGAGAAATATTAGTAGTAGCAGAAGAGAAATAAGAAAATCAAGAATTCCAGTGAAAAACGGGAAAGGAAGGTATAGAAGCAAAGACACATCAAATTGTAGCAGTGTCAGATCATCCAGGATACCACGATGTGCAAAAAGGACACAGCGAGAGGATTTTATAAGTAGAGGTCGAGGTAGCGACGAGTTGAAGAGTACAGAACCTGAGAAAAACTCAAGAGACAGGAGAGAATGAGAGTTTGAGAGAAACTCGGAAGGCACGAGAAGCGTTAGAGAAGCTGAAGAAGCTGAGAAGAACTCAAGAAATAATAGTAGAAGAGAGGACGAGGAAGAGTTAGCAGCACATTGTGCCTATAACGACACAACAATTAAAGAGCGGGAAGGAGAGAAGAGAGCACAGAGAGTCAACGGTGGAGTAGAGAAGATGAAGAAAGCAATAAAAGACGAACTGAGGG
Organism: Oreohelix idahoensis; assembly: GCA_024509875.1. Classification (NCBI taxonomy): domain Eukaryota; kingdom Metazoa; phylum Mollusca; class Gastropoda; order Stylommatophora; family Oreohelicidae; genus Oreohelix; species Oreohelix idahoensis. The sequence goes on along the minus strand of JAMPIV010008928.1, from coordinate 509,951 downwards.
GAGCTAAACCCGACACAGTAGTACTAAAGTATGTACAGAAATTTCTGGGGAGAAAGTTTGATACAGACTTATCAGAAAGAAAAGAAGAAATTCGCAGGCTTGTGGTGAGAGTAATGGAGGAACTTGATTACTGGGGAATCAAAATTGTGGATGAAGACGTGTTTTCCTATTCGACGTCAAGTTACTCAGACAGTGTATCGTCAGATGAAGAAGAGAAGTTAGAATGCACAGAGGACGAGGACGAGGAAGAAAATACAAGATGTAGAAATAAAGAGTCACATGAGGAAAGTATGGCTTACGGAGAGATGCGAAATGGTGGAAAAATTGAGGAAAGGAGTGAAAGAAGAGGTGAATGACACGAGTCAGAAAATGATTAAAGAGGATGAACCAAGCATAGAGGAGTTGAAGAAGGTGATAAAAGCCATCATAAAGCGGCCTGATTTTAACTTCTCAAGAAGCATTGTATGGAGATTGCTAGAGGAAAAGTATCATAATACTTTCCAGAAACAAGAGATGAATTACATATGGTTCTGACGAAAATGATAGATGACGAAAACATGAAGAGACGACAGAGAAGGATAGAGCAAGCAAATCGTGAACGAAGTCAGAAGAGAAATAAAGGAAGAAGCAAAAATAGATATTGCTAAACAGTTTTCGTTGGAAAGGCACAGGGACAAGGGGGTCACTGTAGCGAAAATAGTGGAGTTTATGAATAAGTGAAGTAGAAGGGGAAATTAGGAGTAAAGGAGAAATAAGTAAATGTTGGAAATAATGAATAAATAAAGGTAGGTTAAAGCCATGGAAGAATGGCGGGGATATTATATGAGAGGAAGAAGAGCCATAGGAGATGGCGAAATTAAGGGTGAGTAATTGAGAGATTGGACGGTGAGGTATTAAGGGCCATGGGAGATGGCGAGCACACGAGAATCGCTAAGATAAGTAAGTACGGGAAAATTGAGAAGTCACAGAGTAGTGACGAACTTATGAGTTATAAGATAACAGAGAAAAGGGGTAAATTAAGAAATTATAAAGAAGACCGGCTGAATTATTGGAATTCAAAAGAGGCCATTGTATATTAGGGAGCAATGGAGGTAAGGAAGGAAGTGGGAGATTAACAATAAAGAACGTGTAAACGTATAGATAGTTCCAGAGAGGGAACGAGGTTAAGAGGTAGAGTGGAGCACAGAGGTGCTGCAGCGATTGCTAAAGTCTTGTGAAGACTTGTGAGGAGATAGGTTTCTCCAAAACCCAGAGGGTAAAGTAAAATTATGCGAGGAGCATAGAGAACGAAATGGGATAGCAAACAGGAGCAGGAAGGAAAAGAGAATGAAGAGATTCTCAGAGGGCTGAGATAGCAGCTATAGGTGCAAGATGGAGGCGATAGCTAGATCTTACTTAGGGGCATAATAGGGTCCAAAACGGACTTATGTGCGAGTTGAGCTAGTGAATAATGTGAGGAGTGATAACCTAGACGCAATGGCAGAAGGACAGAAGGTTAACTATAGAAACAGGGAGCAAGACGAGTGTCAAGACCTGTGGGAGTTGTGTTCCTTGGTAGAGATACAATGGGTACACTGAGCACAGAATTAGACGAGTGTCAGTCGAGGGCTGAACTTGTTAGGTGGCAGCGTGTGGAAGACGATAAGAAAAGGGGGTTATATATTTAGTACTTTAATTCAATTTTTATTAGAAAATGTTTGACTTTAAATTATATGTTGAGGACATTTGTTGACATTAATGGTTAATAGTTCCTATTTTCCATAGGAAAGGGAGCTATATAATTATGTTGTTGTTTAGAGTCTGTAATTTTTTTTAGGAGAACTATTGAAAATGTTGCTATAAGCCACATTTTCTCTGAGGAGCCCAGGGGTGAATATGTCACAGCATATTGTGTCACATATTTGGTGATGACGCAAAATCGAGAGTATGGGAAGTTGAGTAAGAATTGCACTCTCAAAGCTTATACCTAGTGAGTTGGAAACGGATGACGTAGGAAGAATAATTTTAATTTGCGATGACGTAGAAACTTAGAGTTATGAAGCCGGTCACTGAGCTGAAAGGATGTAATCTGTTTTCGTCTCTGACTTTACCACCCCTGTAATGTACTACCATCTATACGATCATTTGAATAAACGGCTTCAATACAAGAAAGAAACTTGTGTTTGGATAATCTGTGACACTGACAAGAACCAGACAAGTGCCAGTGAAACAAAAGATGAGAAGAAAATGCTGAAGATAGATATGACATGTTGAGGAAACCAGCTGATATCATACCAACAGTCCCGGGTTTGGACACCCAAAGGTTAGAAAACCGGAGGTAGACCGAAAATCTCAGGGAGAAGAGACACGGGGAAGGAAATGAAAATGACGAAGAAGGCACGGAAAGACCTAAAGTTAATAGTACGGGACAAGAAGACTAGATACTAGTTTGTTGAAAGTCTGCCGCTTCCTGGAAAGTTTAAGGGTAATGAATGAATGAATGATTACAAAAATAACATTACTACTGTTGATATTATTGCTAGTCTTGCCAACACATCAATTACTACATATTTTACTTGGCGTGACGCCAAAGAATGCACCGTGACGTTCTTTCATTTCTTCTTTCTTCTTCCTCGTTCGTCCTGAAAAGAACGTTGGTTGCGTTGTGTCTGTTTACGCCGTAGCTGCGATATCTGCGCCTTTCGGTCGACACATCCGACTTCAGCACGGCATTTTTTGGGGACCGGGTTTGCCTTCCCTCTTCGATTCCTACTCTCTCAGCAAGACTGCAGTGATGCAGCCTGTTTCCAGGACCACCACGTGGAGGTGGGGTAGGGTCTTGGTCAGCTATGGTTCGCTGACGCAAGCAGTCAAGCTATGGGTCTCTAACTGCATTCTCTATTGCTGCATCTTTTAATCTTCTGCTGCAGCGACTATATCATTTCTACTATTTTAACCACAACTAGTAATGTCATCATTGATGATGCTGTACAACAATAACTGGATTTATGTCTGAATCCCGATCTCATCTCTCCATAACATACTCTACCTCATCTACCATTCGGTGTAGAGGTGTCCCTGGAGCGCAATGGCTTCAGGGGGATCATGCATGACATATTAAGACAAAAAAGTTAATTGGCCTGCTGTGCCCAAACTTGCACTCAATCGCTATGTTACTATCGATCACTTCTGATTCATTTCCAGATCTTCAAACTGGGCTTTCATGCCTCTTTTAACCGAATGTGTCGAGGCTCGCCCATTCCTCTGTTACCCGAAGGTGTGGAGGCTCGCCCATTCCTCTTCTATCCGAAGGTGTCGAGACTCGCCCATTCCTCTTGTACTTGAAGGTATTATTAATGAAAACATTCTTGATAAATGCTTTCGCAGTAGCTCGTCTTGCAGCGATCCAAGAATTTCATCTCTAACGCCGCAATACGAATGTATCCCAGGGCTGCATCTTTTATCCGAAACCATCGCGGACGGCTTTGTGCGGAAACTAGATTTTTCGTGTATTCAGATATCGCCCAAGTATGTAAAAAAAAAAAACCCTACAGTCGCAAAAAATGTGTTCCAAAATCGCCCAAAGTAAATTTCGATTTTTAGAATATTTCGGTTTTTGGATGCTCTGATAAAAGGATACAGACATGCATTACGACTAACACTAATTTATTCAGTCATTGACCTTCAGCTTCCCAGAGACATAGGCCTTCAACAAACTTGTGTCAAGTCTCCCTGTCACGTCTGTATAAGTCACAACAAACTTGTACCAAGTCTCCCTGTCACGTCTGTATAAGTCACAACAAACTTGTGCCAAGTCTCCCTGTCGCGTCTGTATAAGTCACAACAAACTTGTACCAAGTCTCCCTGTCCCGTCTGTATAAGTCACAACAAACTTGTGCCAAGTCTCCCTGTCACGTCTGTATAAGTCATCTTCATTATTTTAATTTACGTCTCCCGTTCTATAAATCTGAATATTTACCTAGCAAAAAAAAAAGTGAGTCAGCAACGCAGACTGTTTTCTCTGGGTTGCGTCATGAGTCTCCCTACCCGAGGACCTTCTGTCGTGGATGACTGATTTTTATTTCTTTAGATAACTATTTTTTGTTGAAGTTTTTGTGTCCTAAAATCACGCAGGATGAAGTAGCCGATCTCATTCCCAATCCTCCTAAGTACCTTTTTACGACTTGCATGGTAGGTTTCAGTGTTACAATTCTTAGTTATCTTGTCGGGCCCCGGTAACACACCAATGACCACCACCACAGCTGATAGATAATAAAATGTCTGTAAGGTGCTGTTACTCAACTCTTGATTTTCAATCTTTATAATCCTACTTTTGGTTTGGTTTTAAGGACTATCTTCATTGCACATGAACTACTCCATGAGTGCTCCGATCTCCTCCCTTAGATCACACAAGGAGGATCTCAGCACATTGCACTAACTCCGTAGCACCGGCGAGAATCCCAGTGTGTGTATATAGAAATCACATATTCTATAAATATTTTTGTGGTGGGTAGGTTTCTAATTTTTAAATTTTGCTAGAGCAGCGGCATGATAGGCCTACTCTTTACGATTTCCAAATGTCGTGGGATTTTTAACGTGCATAACTTGCACACAGGACCTCCTATTTTTTCGCCCTTATCCGAGAAAGCTAGGCATCTCACTACCCAGGAGACCAGGGAAAGTATGACATCATTAGGACCACTGGTTCTGAAAAAAAAATTCCCATAAATTATATTCTCTCAACTGGGAATCGAACCCGGTACCTCTAGAGCTCGGGTCGGACACCATACCTCTTAGCCACTCCGAACCCAATCCTACTTTTACATGATTGTTACTTACTCTAATCAGCTCCTGGTCTGCGTATTCGTTTTCTGCAGTTTGTACGTGAGCTAAGACCCACACAAGTCTCGTTTTGAACTCTTTGTTTATTAAAGATGCATAGGGTAGCATTATTGTGAGGAGTTAATGTGATTGGATTTGCAACAGGCCCCATGTCTCTTCTTCTTGCATTAATTTACGTTTTTTCTAGGAGGGATTACATGGAATCCACCCCAGGTTTCTTCTCTTTGTAGTATTTACGTTTTTCAGAAGGAGGGATTTGTTGCGTGCATATTTTGACGCACATTTTACAAAAATCGATATGGCTATTTAATATGGGAAAAATATAGACATTCATTTATTTGTGTATGAAAATGCTGTTTATGGTAAAAGCGAGATAATCCATGTTTGATTCACACTTTTGATTATAGGAGTAATCGTTCTGGATATTGATCCAGCGCAAGGATATTGCGCTTGCGTTTGTACTTATTTTTAGGGCCAGAAAATATATTAATTTGCTTATTGTGTTTATGGCCTGAATTCATATGTATTACATATTATTAGTACAAGTAGAATCAGTCCTATATTGTATATTTTGGATGGGTAGGAGGGACTAGATTCTTGTATTCCGGTCTAGCGGAAGTATGAGTTGTCTTGACAAGTCGTGATGAGTTCCGATGTACCGCTTACAAATGGCGGGGTACGTTTTTCAAGAGCTGGTCCTTTCGTCAGGAAAAAATGTCTTACGACGTGGTTTTTCTTCTGAAGGAGATGGTGTCTCTACGATAGTTTGTGTTAGAGACTCTCCTTATGTCAGTATATAGATGATTCGGACTCCAGGTAAACCCAGCTCCTATTTTTGATGATCTCTCGTCGGTTAGGCCTAGCTTGACTTTTGGTGCTTCGTTATGCTAGTGTCGTGTTTGGTATCGACGAAGATGACAGATTTTCCTGCAGCGGTTATGGCTACGTGAATTAACCTGATCACCGTAGAGCTGTATGGAAACATTTATGAAATCCTTTATATAACCATTATAAATTAACTCTGGCTTATATTCTCCTTCCTATGAATGAGTGAACGACAACTCAGGGAGACAGCCATGTTGGATTTCGGTCATCATATGTTTTGATCACTGCCAAGAGAACAGATTATTTATCTTATTATCGGACAGTGACAGGGAGATCTCAATCTTGCTAGAAACCCCCTTTCGTAGTTTCATAATATATACTACAAACTATGGACGTCAAGTAACTTTGGTTATTTATCGATCCGCCCTTCACTGACGCGTTTAGTCAGATAGGGGGATGTGGCCATAATGTATCATGACATTGAACTTTTGATGTACTGCCCATTATTTCTGAATGTGTCATGACTTCAGATCTGCTATGTATACCTACAAATTGATATGTCAACGAACCATGATGTACTCGTATGTCCCAGTGTGTACGTCTGAATAAATTGAGTAAACTAAGATTCCAGCAGTCTGCATTGGTGCCTTGTAGACACAAGTGTGAGTGGTTATATTGGTCAGCACACGAACAGTACACCATTCGCGGTAATCACACTCTACACTTCTACTTTATACATACACCATCCTGCGTCGGCTGAAGTGACCAAGTTTAGGGCCTGCTTCCCCTGGAGCCTTTGCCTTCCCTAACTCAGGACTAGGGTGAGTTACCCATTTACAGCTGGGTAGACTGGAGCATGCCTGATCTCAACAACACACCACTCTTCCTTACAGAGCAGACAGACTGATACTTTACAGTGTGTGTGTGAAAGCAACTTTACAGAGTGGAAAGAACAAGACTTTACAGGATTACGGTGGGATTTTTTTATCTTATTTTTTTTTTCTTCACCATGTATAATAATTGTATTTGGTCTTTTTGTGTAGATAATTAACTACGTTTTAAAGAGGGATGGTAGGTTTAACTTCTAGACTCGCACCAGGTTTCTTTTCCATGTAGAATCGCGGTTTGTTGGAATTTACAGCGTAACATGATGGAGAGGGTGGGGGGGGGGGGGGGCATTTTGATTCTGTAATAGTGAGTGCGTCTGTAATTATTAGGAAGGGTAATTCTAACACGGGGAAAAGATCACGAAAACCCGCCTCTACGCAACTAGAAAGTGGGGGTGGGTGTGATTTCAGCGTGTAGCCCAGTGAGAAATAGAAATTCTCCAATTTCTCACACGTTCTAAATTTAGGTTATGACCGCAGGCTATTTTTAGATTTCTCGGCACATTGATTGGATCAGAGAGTGACCCGATACAGAAAGGAAGCCACGCAAATAAGTCACGCTTAACGTGGACGGCCTAAATTTCAGTAATAAATAGCGGGTTTAATAATGAAAAAAACTCTCTCTGATTTTAAAACTTCATAAGCCGTGGAAACCAACGCCTGTATTTTATATACAGAGTCTGTCTGCTCTTCGGAGATATTCGACTTTGGTAAATACCAAGTTAATTAAGCTAAGATAGTCTGTAAGATGTCAGCATATTTAGTATAGGTGTCTTCAGTAAGTTTTTAATTATATTTCTTAACAGAAGTGCCATTAATTACCATCTTATCGAATTAATAATATTGTAAGGGTGCATTTATTTCTTTTATGAGAAAAGGAAATCTTTAAGAGCGTGTAAAGATTTGAGATATTAAATATCACAAACGTGAGTCACGATGCCTATAACTTCACTGTGATTTTTAAGGATTTGGGAGCGGGTGTACGTGAGTGGTGTATTTTTCTAGCGGGCTAATTTGATAACGTAAGTGGCAGGAACGGGAAGGGGAGATAGGGGTGTATGTATTTCCTGAGAAAGGATTTCAGTTTCTTAAGAGATATAAATATATCGGAATTGGGGGTAAATAATACTACCGGCATAGTGAAGATTTCCCCATGTTTGATTTATAACGCTAGCAGAGTAAATACGTTAATTAATTGTGTGAGTTATTTAGTGTTGTTTAAGTTTGTGCAGTGTAGATTACCTGCGGGCTATGTTGGTAACGCTGTTGAATGAGAGAGAGAGGGAATTTAACAGGTCTGATAGAGCCTAGGAAATTATGTATTTACTACGTGGGGGTAAATCATACATTTTTAAGTCAGCAGTTACGGGTCTAGAAGGGATTTTAATTAGTCCTTAAATAGAGAGATATATTTATAATGGTGAAATTCATAGAGACGGGAGGCTATTCTCTCTAGAGAAGTCTAGTTTATTTTTGTTTAGCAAGGACACACCTCGTTAAATACGTAGGGCCAGGAATTTTACTGGTGAGGGGTTTGTTCCGTGGTTGAAATGTTATGACGGCTGAAGGGGAAGCCGACATGTAATACCTTACGTCAGCTGAGTCGGCAAACAGGGGTTTTCCGATAGGACAGTAATGGGGGACTAGAGGGGTAGCCACATTTACGTATCGCGGGTGCGATAAGAGAGAAAGGGGGAGAGGTGGTTAAAGATGGAAGGGAGTTAAGTGTTAAAGATTTGGGAGTTAAGTGTTAAAGATTGGGAGTTAAGTTTTAAAGATTGGGAGTTAAGTGTTAAAGATGGAAGGGAGTTAAGTGTTAAAGATGGAAGGGAGTTAAGTGTTAAAGATCTGGGAGTTAAGTGTTTAAGATATGATACGTTTGATGTGTGGTATATCTGTGGTTATTGTTGTTCCACAGCAAATATTTCCACGGCTGGCAGCTAGGGCGACAGTTTGGTCCTACAGCTTGCCAGAAGTCGTCGGCCTTCTCAGGAGAAGAAAAGTCGAGGCAGAGCCAGAAGAGAAAGTGGAGTGGTGACGCGGTGGTTACAGGTGCAAAAGTCTGTTTTTGTACCCGAGAGAGAGAGAGAGAGAGCAGTGAGCGGAAAGCGAAGCCTTCTTCAGAAGAGAATGGGTTTCTTAACCAACCCTGAGTTCTACGCTCATATACGAACACATTGAACCTAAGCCCAGGGCCTAGAGGTGTCGTGTAAATCGATCATAATAAAACCGACGGCCCAAACCCAAGAGAGGGGTAACCGGGACTGTAAATTCAGATTCGTCACTTGCAATGCAGAAGATAGGCCAAGTCAAGGAAACCAGTCTACTGTTGCGTGAGAAATTCTCGCAACATCGTTTTATTACAATATCTATTTTATAACGCAAGGGCAACAACTGCTTGAAATTTATAGTCACTTTTCTCGGTAAGCATTTGTCTTCTCGCGTTGGTATTGAATGCAGTTAAGTTTTGAGCTGTGGTCATTTTGCGCTGGACTGCGCATGACTGGTCTTGCTTCTTGGTCGATCGATTTCCGCCCACCAGTGGAGTGAGCGATTTGAATGGCGAGAAAGATGCCTCGCTGAAAGAGGATCTCCGCTATTTTTTTGTTCTGTCAGGAATGTGAAAGTCCTCTTATGGATATTTCGTTTATTCGAGATAATACCTCTAGTGTATTTGCACATGCCGGGAGGCATAATATTTCTGTGTATTTCCTGAAGGCAAGGTAAATTGACTTTCCATTAACTCTATCGATTTTTGGTCGTGAGCGATTTCGATTCATAGCCTGTCTTCGAAAGTCGTCGTCACGAGATGTTTTCCCAGCTCACATGTCGCTGTATTGTACTGCATCGGTTGATGCATGTCCCAAGGACCATTACTTGCTACTTTGTTAAATGAACTAGGTTTGGAAAACCTTTATTATCTAGAGGATATTTTTGAGGACATTATTTATACTTCGGCAGACGTGTCTGTCTTGCTGAAGTCAGATTAAGGAGAGTGAACTGATCTCATACATCTGGTTATCTTCTGGCTAAGATAGAAAGGGATGGAGAATGTTCCCGACTACATTACAGCCTTATAATGTATTGACATGTCTGTGAATCACCGTTATTATGATGCTGTCTACCGTCTATTGCTATATTGAATGTTGCTGTGATAATGACTGTCTGATGTACCTACATATTCGCGTATACATTTTGTCACTGTGGCGTCCACAATAAATGATACAGAAAAACGGCTAGCTGTTACAAGCATCATTGACTTTATACGTCGTGAGTTTACTGACGTCCTATGTGGATTGCCCTGTTATTTTGTATGAACATTGTTTGACTGAACACATCTGCACACTACACAAAACCAGACATGCGGATACCATCCATCATCATATGGCATCACGCATCATTTGGTGGCCATAAGCTGGTTTGATTCTGGTACCAGCAAACACGGGGTCCCTTACCCACTTCATTTTCAACAAGAATTCATCAGCATCCTTCAAGAAATTAACATTCTTCAATACAGTCAACATCTTCAAAATTTTCAAAGTACTCGGCGTTGCCCGGTAAAAGTCAAAATTTCAACTTTTTGACGGAAACAAGAATTTGACAGTACCCGGCGTTGTTACATGTTGCCGGATAACTCGGACTGCTGTTATCTTTTACGCAAGTCAAGCAAGTTGCTGCTGTCAAGGTTCCAGTGCTGTCGTTTTTTGTGAAGGTCAAGTGCCGGTTGAAACGGGTTGTTTTCTGAAGAAGGCCAAGTACCGATTTCCATCAACTTACTTTTGGATTAGAAGGTCAAGTGCCGAAACAACTCAACACACAGTATTTCAGAAGCTCTTGTACCATCGTGTTAGCAGTGGAAGCAGTTCAGATGTGCCATCATCGTTGGAGCTTCGCTCTTTAGGACGTTGATTGACATCCGTTTTTTCTGCTGTTCTACGATTGGAAGCCTATAAGTTAAGTGGCCTGTTTGTATGTAAACTGTGCCCTTATACTTCTGCTGAGTCTTCTGTGTATCATCTCATTCTATATGTTATATGTTTATATGTTATTCGTATATTTATATGTTTATATTTCAGCGGGTTCTCGGTTGGGTGGTGTCTCCGTTAGATTATGCCACGTCATAGAGGTCGTCTATTGTGAGCGTTTTCTGTAGGGTTTGCAAATTTCCGATACTGGAATTTGCTAAGCGACTTCTGTTGCTATTTATGTTAGCTGTGATGACATGTTTTAATATTGTTTTCGTTATTATTTCGCATTCTTTAGTTTTGTTTTGATTTGTTTGTATTTGTTAGCCTACTCTTGTCTATAATTTAGTTTCATACAACATTTTTGTTTATACACTGTGGTGTCATGTATTTTGTTTAATTATATCGCAGATATCGTCACATTTTTTGTGATATTTCATTAATTTCTGCTTTATTTTTAGTTGATTTCTGCGAACGTTTTTGTATTGTTGCTGATCTTTGTTATTGTTTACATTGTTATTGTTTACATTGTTTGCATTGTTTACATTTTCAATGTTTACATTCTGCATGTGTTTACATAGTCATTGTTTACAGTTATAGTAATTAGTTAATGGGCTATGCTAATGCACTGTTACTACTACACTGATGATAAATGAATGATGAATAGTGTCGTGCACTATTGAATGAGAAGTGCACTTATGATCAAGAATTGATTGTTGATATTTCATATACAAGTTCTTTGATTGGAGACTTGTTTCCCACAGAGACTGGGATAATATAAGGTGATGTGAATATACAAGTGCTTAACCCTCTATTGGGCCTTGTTGCCATTTGGCAACATACCGTTTAAAGTCATCTATTTCACTATCCGGCGTTCAAATTAATAATTTTTTTGTTTTATTGTGTTCTAGAAACATTCCCAATTTTAAATTACCGGGTAACTCATTTGTCGGAGAAATACTTTTTTTTCACGCACTCTTTTGTCAAGGCATGGTAGCTGGTTTGCAAGATCGAATTGAGAGGTGAGTTTACTTCACATTATTTTTTAAAATTCCTTATGAAAACGGTGTATAAAAAATATGTTGAGTAACTTAAACCACTTATCTTTGTAACAAATGCTTTAATAGTTATAAATAAATAAAATAAGTTACTCTTATTTTACATTTTAGGTATGTTGCCATTTGGCAACAAAAGTCGATTAAGGAATAAAAACCACTTCATGTTGCCAATTGGCAACAGTTGCTTTTTACCTAATAAATGATATTTAATGTTGTATTTCTCTGTAATCAACAACATTAGTATTTTATTCTCATTATAATTGATTAAACTTCATCATTTTAAAAAAAAGTTGTTATTTGCAATTTTATGTATCCTAAAAAGGTCAATGTAAATAGTAGAATTACCAGTATAAATTACTAATAATATTGTAAATGAATAAAACATATTTACTTCATCTAGACTTGACTTTTAGAACTAAACTACACATGATAACCACTAAAATTGCCAGTAATCACAAAACATAATGTATCATCAGATGAGATTAAACAATTTTGTGATGAAAAACTTTTGAATTACAAAATGTATATGTTGTCATTTTTTTTAAATTTTTTTTTACAGTTAAACACAATGGATCCTCAAAAGTTTTACAGCTAAAAGACTACAATCTATAGACCAATACCTGAGGCTTCTAGCGATAGTGAGCTGTCAGACAGTGAGGCTGAAGACATCCTGGATAACACGTGGCAACCCGGCCCTTCCTCGGACACAACCGATTCAGGTTTGTTGAATTTAATTGATGTTTTTTTTTTTAATGTGGCCACTTTATTTCAGACTGCAGTTGTAGCCTTGTCCATCAGTGTACAACCTATGTACAGTTTCAGCCTAGTCCATCAGGTACTAAATATCGGCTGACGGAGACTTACTTGTGGAACGCTTTATACCATAATGTGGATTAGAATAATTTTTATCATTATTACTATTATCAGAATAATAACATGTACACCAGTATACCAATAAATGATTGTTTATGTTGCCAGATAATTAATATCTTTGTTTTCTTTTTTTTCAGAATCATCTGCATCAGAGCTGGAGGACACAGATGTAACCTTTGATCGTCGTCGGATGCTATGGAGACACCGTGAAGCCTCAGATGTATCTTCTGAAGCTCCGCCCTTCTCTGGTGATTCGGCACACGTATCAGTTACCTCAGAACCAATAGAATACTTCCGCAGATTCATTGATGATGATACAATGGCACATATGGTCACTGAATCAAACAGTACAGCATCCAGAAAAACATCATGCAGCCTCTCAGATTGAGCCAGCCAGAACTGGAACAGTTTTTTGGAATTGCGTTTATGATGAGTATTGTTAGAATGCCCAGTTGTAAATTGTACTGGGACTCTACAACGCGCTATGGACTTGTTGCTGATACTATGACGAACAAGAGGTTTAAAGAAATCAAAAGTAACATTCACTGCAATGACAACAACAAGCAGCAAGACAATGAAGGCGACAAATTGTTCAAATTAAGACCTTTAGTTGACGCTCTGAAAGTGAAATTCAATTCAATCAAAAAAGCAGAAAGGCTGAGCATTGATGAGCAAGTTATCCCATTCAAAGGTCAATCATTTCTGCGTCAGTACAACCCAAAGAAACCCAAAAAGTGGGGCTATAAAGTCTTCGTTTGTTCAAGCATTTCTGGTTTGATTCATGATTTTGAAATTTACACTGGAAAAATTGACGTGTGTCCTGGCCAACCTGATTTAGGAGCATCAGCTAATATCGTGCTGAGACTTCTTCAACGTATCCCTAAAAATGTGTGGCATAAAGTATATTTTGACAACTGGTTTAATTCGCCAGCATTGCAGGCATGCCTCTGGAAACAAGGCATTGCATGTCTTGGCACTGTCCGCGCAAACCGGCTGAAAGGGTGTAATCTGTGTTCCGATAAGGAACTGAAAACGAAAGGAAGAGGGTCATCTGTTATTTGTACTGCAGCAACAAACGGAGCCACATTGAAAGCTATCAAATGGTATGACAATAAAGCAGTCACACTGCTAAGCACCTATGCAGCAGTTGAACCAGAATGTGTAGTCAGAAGATGGGACAGAAAAGCCAAGAAGGAAATACACATTTTTTGCCCTGCAGCTGTGAAAGAATATAACATGTTCATGGGAGGGGTAGATTTGCTGGACTCCTTGCTGGCACTCTATCGTATACCTATTAGATCCAAGAAATGGTACCACAGAATATTGTTTCATTTCCTGGATGTTTCTGTGGTGCAAGCTTGGCTAACTTATTGTTCAGATGTGTGTAAGGATGGTATGGAAAAAAAGGACAGACTACCATTAGTTGATTTCAAGTTGCAGATTGCTTTGTGTCTCCTAAAAGCAGGAAAAAGTGAAAATAATAAAAGGGGAAGGCCATCAGGAAGCACTGAGACACAGCTGGTGGCTAAAAAGAAGAGAGGGCAAACAGCAAATGTACCTCCTTTTCATGTCAGAACTGACAATGTTGGCCACAGCCCCAATTCCGTCACCAACAAAGGGAGATGCAAACTTCCTGGATGCAAGGGGTACTCCAGAACTGTCTGTGAGAAGTGTAACCTACACTTGTGCCTCAATAAACATTCAAACTGTTTCAAAGTATTTCATGAAACATGAGTGTGGAGCTGTGATTGAGTCACGAGACAGAAGATTTTTTTTTTTCAGTAACTATATGTTTCATTGTATGTGTGGCATTTTCTGTATAAATTACACTTAACTTCATGAAGTTTCACAAATTTTGTTGTCTGCTATTTACTGTTTAAATACTAAATGTAGGTAGGGAGTAAAAAAAGGTGAAATAGATGTTGTTAGACATAAAAACATAGTTAAAAGATATATGTTGCCAAATGGCAACAATAAATGTTCCCAACCTTAATGGTGATTTGTTGCCAATTGGCAACATACCCATAAAACACTAACTAAACATTTTTTTGCCCAAAATTAACCTTCACACCACTTTTCAGACATGGGACAGCCACAAAAACCACTCCAAGAATTTTTTTTCCAACTATTTCATAAATGGCCCAATAGAGGGTTAATTAAGACTTGTTACACTTAGGTTTGAAATAAATTAGTTAATTATTTCAGGTTTTGGACTCATATGTTAGACAACATGTCTACGTTTGAGCACTTTATTGAGCAGGGTAAATTGCTTGGGAAGACTGGTGATAAGTTAGAAGAATTTGCAACTGCTCGATATGATAAAGCAATGGAAGCTGAACAAAAGAAACTGCATATGGAAGCTGAACAAAAGAAACTGCAGATGCAGGTGGATGAAAAAAGATTCCAAATGGAAATGGAAAAACAAAAAAGGGAATCAGAAGCTGAGGAAAGAAAACTCCAGCTAGAAGCTGAAAGATTTCAAAAAGAGGCTGAGAATAAAAGACTTGAAAAAGAAGCTGAGAATAAAAGACTTGAAAAAGAAGCTGAGAATAAAAGACTTGAAAAAGAAGCTGAGAATAAAAGACTTGAGAAAGAAGCTGAAAGACTTCAAATAGAGGCTCAGGCTGAGGAGAGAAGATTACAGAGAGAGTCTGATGAGAGGAAAGAGAAAGCAAAAATGGAACATGAAGAAAAGGTCTTAGCTTTAGAGTTGGAAAAATTGAAATTGATGAACATGAGTAATGGTAATGATTCAAACAAGGGTTCATCTTCTGGTAAGGCTAATAATGATACTTTTAAGATTAAGTTGCCAACTTTTAGTCCTTCCAGTGATGACATAATGTTCTATCTGGACAGATTTGAACAAGCATGTACAGCTCATAACATAGACAAAGCAAAATATGTTTATCAGTTATCAGGGATACTGACAGGTAAAGCTCTAAGTATATTAAATATGGTGGATGAACCTGACAAGAACAATTATGAGGTTGTCAGGGCCGCTCTGTTAAAGAAATATCAGCTTAACGAAGACGGCTATCGTCTACAATTTAAAGACAATATTAGAGTATGCTGTTTAATGATGATTATGGTAACTTGCATACGTATATTGTGTTTACATGCTAACGTGATGTGTGTTGGTGACACCTCCCCGATCTGAATATTTTTTGAGACATATTTATTTTTCTGTTGAGGTATATCCTCACCAGACACTCTATATTTAGCCTCATGTTAGGCAATTTAATTAATTATCAGCGCATAATTCGTGCGTTTTGAGCCGCTTATCGCATGCTCTTTGATATTTAAAAAAAAATATGTTCCACATTTTTTTTATCGGGAGGAGGTGGTGATATGTTGCGTGAGAAATTCTCGCAACATCGTTTTATTACAATATCTATTTTATAACGCAAGGGCAACAACTGCTTGAAATTTATAGTCACTTTTCTCGGTAAGCATTTGTCTTCTCGCGTTGGTATTGAATGCAGTTAAGTTTTGAGCTGTGGTCATTTTGCGCTGGACTGCGCATGACTGGTCTTGCTTCTTGGTCGATCGATTTCCGCCCACCAGTGGAGTGAGCGATTTGAATGGCGAGAAAGATGCCTCGCTGAAAGAGGATCTCCGCTATTTTTTGTTCTGTCAGGAATGTGAAAGTCCTCTTATGGATATTTCGTTTATTCGAGATAATACTTCTAGTGTATTTGCACATGCCGGGAGGCATAATATTTCTGTGTATTTCCTGAAGGCAAGGTAAATTGACTTTCCATTAACTCTATCGATTTTTGGTCGTGAGCGATTTCGATTCATAGCCTGTCTTCGAAAGTCGTCGTCACGAGATGTTTTCCCAGCTCACATGTCGCTGTATTGTACTGCATCGGTTGATGCATGTCCCAAGAACCATTACTTGCTACTTTGTTAAATGAACTAGGCTTGGAAAACCTTTGTTAACTAGAGGATATTTTTGAGGACATTATTTATACTTCGGCAGACGTGTCTGTCTTGCTGAAGTCAGATTAAGGAGAGTGAACTGATCTCATACATCTGGTTACCTTCTGGCTAAGATAGAAAGGGATGGAGAATTTTCCCGACTACATTACAGCCTTATAATGTATTGACATGTCTGTGAATCACCTTTATTATGATGCTGTCTACCGTCCATTGCTATACTGACATTGTTGCTGTGATAATGACTGTCTGATGTACCTACATATTCGCGTATACATTTTGTCACTGTGGCGTCCACAATAAATGATACAGAAAAACGTCTAGCTGTTACAAGCATCATTGACTTTATACGTCGTGAGTTTACTGACGTCCTATGTGGATTGCCCTGTTATTTTGTATGAACATTGTTTGACTGAACACATCTGCACACTACACAAAACCAGACATGCGGATACCATCCATCATCATATGGCATCACGCATCATCTACCAACCCAAGTTAGCAGCTACAACGGCAGTCAGAGGAAAGAGGGCAAAAATACCTCTGAACTGCACTAGATAGAGAGAAGTAGAGTAGTGGAGAAGAGTAGTAGAAACCAGGAGCGTCTTACAGACACCGAAATTAGATAGAACTCAGCAATTCATTGGTTAGTTTGTGTAGGAGGTGATAACACCAGTTCTTTTCAGTGGACATAGTGTTAGTTAGTGAAAGGGAATTTGCCTAAAGCGGAGAAGCTGGTAGGCCCTTCAAATTCAGTGACGTGTGTAACCAGTCATTCAGTAGGAGTTAGAGTGTGGTTATGTAATTATCAGTTGATTTATAGTAAGGTGGATCTGAATGTTAGAGATCCAACTTAACCGATTGTTGTATTACTTACCTTTCTTCCTTACAAGTATAGGGGAGGGCGACGGTGGAGTTACCTTACTTAATCACTGTACTTTATTTGTGTGTGTTCTTTCCAGGTGTGCGAACTCGCCCTTATTTGATTTTTGATATGTTTGAATTTTGATGTGTAAATAAAACTATTTAAACTTTAGTCTGGATCAGTCACTTTTCGTTAAACTATACGTGATCTATATGTTGTCTGTATAGTGGTGCCTGTGGTAAATTAGTTAAACCTGATTCCAGTCTTGGTAGTTAGAGGTGTTGAGGTTATAGCAACATAATACGTCACAAAGTGGCAAGGGGAAGTCAATCTAGGTTCTCGCCCTTGGCGCCATTAGCCTCATTTTCCACAGCCACGGTTATTTTTCATGAAAAAAAATCTATCTTCTTAAACTTTCTTTCCACTAGTGTCTTGTCACTATATCTAGGCAGCCTTTAGTCCTAAATCCACTTCGTGACAAAGTGGATGGCGATCGTCCTTGGGATCATCTTTGATGGGATCAATTCTGTGATTTTATCTAGATTCACAGATTTTCTTCTATAGGGAAGTTCTGGAAATATTTTTCTTTATAATATCCCCTAGACTGAGCGATATTAGGACTGATCCAGCTAATATTTTTTTTTTCCACAGAAAGTTTTCAACAGGGTGCAGTCAGATTGTAGCTGTAGTTAGTTTGATAACTAGAGGTAATTGATGGCGAATTGAAATTGTTTTTCTTAACAGGAAGGTAATTTCGGGTTTTTGGGTATCTGGATAATTTTTTTAGGTTGCAGTTAGTATTCAGACTTGGTTCTAGTCTGAGTTCGGGTTTTGGGACAGCGGTTATAGATGGAGTAGTGCTGAGTAGGTAACAGTAAATTTTTCTTGTTCCTTGTTGTCATTTCCCCTCTTTGTGAGTTACTGCAGATTTGTCAGGTAAGATGGCTGAATTGGTCAAGTTATTTGCTGCATGGAGGAAGGCAGCTAAAGACATGGGGATGGATGAGGCAGAGACTAAGGCCTACATTATGAGGGAACAGGAACGGCAGACGGAGAAAGAAGAGAGGGCCCAACTGGCCGAGATGGACCTGCGTAAATTGGAAGCGGAGAAAGAAGAGAGGGCCCGACTGGCCGAGATGGAACTTCGGAATCTGGAAGCAGAGAAAGAAGAGAGGGCTCGACTGGCTGAGATGGAACCTCGTAAATTGGAAGCTGAGAAAGAGGAGAAGGCCCGGCAGGCAGAGGAGAGGGCAGCAGAGAGGCAACATGAACTTTCCATGCGTTCTCTGGAACTGCAAAGTAGATCGTCAGAGGGCAGTTCAGCTAATGGAGACTCCTCCAGAGCAGTGGCGACTGACTCCATGGTAACTGGAGGACCCCGGATGGCAGCCATGAACTTTCCAATGGACTCTTTTCCTAACGGGAATGAAAAAATTGACGTGTTCCTGGAAAATTTTGAACGGATGGCAAAGGCATATGGGTTGGAGGAAAGTATTTGGTGTCTCAAATTACTCTGACTAACAAAAAAAATTTATTTTTTCTTTCTCTAACATTTCTATGTTTTTCTGGTCAATTTTAATGCGCTGTTTTTAAATCTGCAAACCGTTTTTCTCTATCAGGTCGGGATCTCTAGAAATACGCAATTCAAGTTTTTTAACAACGCATACAGTATTACAACATCATTCATACAAGAAGTGTAACAGTTATGTAGGCTTGAATTTCTTTGCAGTCGACTTTCGTCGGTGAATGACATGTGGTACATCGCGATGAAGCATTCAACAATAATCGGCAAGCATGGTCACACTACACCGTCCTTGATAGCGTGACTCCATTACGGCGATATCTTGATGGAATCGTTCTCCACGTTCATCGCTGACTTCGCCAAGGTTGTCAGGGAAAAAGTCAAGATGCGAATAGAGCAAATGGATTTTGAGGGACATGTTACAGCCCATAATTCTGTATGCATCTATGCACTGCTTAACAATATGCACATAGTCGACAGATTTGTGATTTCCCAGAAAGTTATCGATGATCGATTTGAATGCCATCCATGCGCGAAGTTCACTACCATGTAACAAGTTCTCGAATTGTTTGTCTGCAATAACTTTCCTAATCTGAGGTCCTACAAAGATACCTTCCTTTATCTTTGCATCGCTAACTTGCGGAAACTTTTCTCGAAGATAAGTGAAAGCTTTGCTCGTTTTATCTAACGCTTTTACGAAATTCTTCATGAGCCCCAACTTTATATGTAACGGTGGTAAAATGATGCTGTCTTTGTTAACTAATGGCTCATGTATTACATTTTTATGCCCGAGCTGCATACGATCCCTGATAGGCCACACCTTTCTTGCATAATGTTCCTGTCTGTTGCGGCTGTCCCATTCACATCGGAAGCAACAAAATTTAGTATACCCAGTCTGCATGCCCGTGAGCATTGCAATGACCTTTAGGTCTCCACAAATCCGCCATTGGTAGTCATTGTACTTTATTTTTGCCAAAAGTATAGCCATATTGTCATAAGTTTCTTCATATGAACAAAGTAGGCGACTGGAATTGATGAAAATAAATTTCCGTTATACAATAACACGGCTTTTAGACTAGTCTTGGAAGAGTCGATGAAAAGTCGCCATTCGTTGACTATGTGCTCATGACCGAGGTGCACCATTAGACCGTTTACATCTTTGCAATAGCAAATGCCATCATCCATCTCAAAGTATTGAACAAGTTCTCTGTGTCTATGACGAAATTTAGATATCGGAGTATTGGGCGCTAAAAGATTCCATTCTTTGAGTCGCGAACCGAGTAATTCCACTTGTCCTTTGGTAAGAGCGAGATCACGTATTAGATCTGAAAGTTCTGAATGGTTAATTAAGTGAACACCATCATTCACCGGTATATAATCCGAGTCAGAATTAGTTTCTAAAGCAGGTAAACTATCACTTTCTGATGGTTCATTCACGTCCAACGGATATTGTTCTGGTGGAAATGGGATCGGACATGTGATTGGATCATGAGGCACTGGTTTCGAAACCAATTCAATATTTGGATAAACCACAGACTTTCTAGTTTTAAAAGTGAAACCATGGATATTTGTCAAGCAGAAGTAACAATCAGTAGCGTGATTTGTCGGTTCACGCCATATTACTGGCACTCCAAAAGGCATCGACTTATGCTTCGGCGATTTTCGTAACCAACCTGCCAATGTATTTGCACAAGTCGAACAAACTGCATTTGGCTTCCAAGATTTATTTGCATCATCAACTTTTGAATCGAAATAACGTTCATATGCTTTCTTTAGTAATGGTGTAAAGTTTTTCTGGTGAACACGATCGGTAAAATATCCGCACACGTAACAGAACAGATCAGCCGAATTTCTACAACTTCTAGAAGCCATATTTCGCTCAGAATTATTTCAAAATACAGTAACTATTTGAAAAATAGCGTAACATATGTCATGCATCTTTTACCAGTATAAAAAGTAGAATTATTTTGCATTTTATTAATTTTTAATAAGTTATATAGTAAAAATGAAACGGAGCAAATAACGGTTTCCCAAAAATATATTTATTCCAAAATATCTTAAGAACCCGACGTGATAGAGATAAACGGATTTCAGATTTGAAATCAGCGCAAGAAACTGACCTAAGAACACTTATTCTTATATAAGAAAGAAAAATGTTGTTTGTCAGTGTTATCACAGTCACTCAAAGGTTATGCTTACGATACATATAGTAAGATGCCCAGCCACGACCAAAATAACTTTGAGGCCCTACGTAACGCACTGTTACAACGATTTCAGTGAACTCCCCGTAAATGCCAAACCATGTTCAGGGAGAGGAGGCCGGAGAAAGGAGAAAGCTTTCCCCAGTACGCGGAAAGGCTGAAGAATTACCTCACTCGCTGGAGAGAGTTGTCTGGATTGGCCAACACCTTCGAAGGGCTGGAAGAAATAATAATGGTGGAACAAATAAAGGCAACCATGTCTCCCAACTTAAGGAGGTACCTGGCAGAGCAGGGCGCCAAGCAACTGGATCAGATCATTCGTTTTGCTGAAAGGTTCCAGACGGCACAAGCCGAAAAGCTGGGACAGAAACGGAAAAACCCCAAACCCGCCCCTCGAGGAAATAACACCTCTCCCAGCAAGCCAATTAACGGACCGAACACCCGAGAGCCCCATTCACCAGCTTTTAACTCAGCGAGGCCACCCAACTCGCCTAATAAACGGGACGAGCCGAGAAGGGACACTGCCCGGAAGTACGCACCTGGTCGGCCGTGGGGCGGCAGAAATAATTATAGCTCGCAGTGGAGACCAGGGGGAAACCGGGAAAACCCCCCGAAGAGAGTGACCTGCTTACAAACTCCTATACCAGGCTTGGAGAAGGAGCGAGATTCTCAACCTACAAGTGACCGACCTTCCACGAGGGGAAGGGTAATGGTTAATGGGGTCGAAACCGAGTGTTTGCATGATACAGGCTTAAGTTTCGAATGTCTCGTGGGCCATCATCTAGTGAAGCCCGAACAGATGACTGGAGAATTTGTGGAGATATGTGGGGGTGTTGAAGGGAGATGCTCCAACGCGCGTCCCAGTAGCGCAGATAGAGATAGTGTCCAAATTTGTCAGGGACACGATCAAGGCGGCCGTAATGGAGGGGCCCTTTTTTGAGGCCATTTTGCGATGTAGGTATGTGTACCTAGGGGACCCAAAGGAACCGAAAGTAGTAGCGCAGTGGTTACTAGGGAACAAGCCAAGAAGGAACGAGAAACGGAGGCCCCCACGAATCCGTTGCCCAAGGAATTGCAGGAGGCCAAAGAACGGGATCGGACACTGGAGACCTGTTTTCATAAACTACCCACGTCGAAAGACCCCAAACAAAAAGGTAATTTCTTCCGCAAAGAAGGGCTGATTTATCGCAGAGAAGGAGGAGAAGAGCAGGGCCATAACCAATTGGTAGTGCCAGCCAAGTATAGGCCTCAGATTTTAGAAATGGGGCATGCCCTTCCATTTAGTGGACATATGGGGCAGGGGGCTACCATACACAGAATATCGGCCCATTATTTCTGGTCGGGAATGACGCCTGACATCATAAGATTTGTGAAATCTTGTGCTCAGTGTCAGAGAGTGGCACCCAAACACTGAACACCCTCAGTCCCGTTAGGAGAGAAGCCCATCGTCGGTACCCCCTTCGAACGAGTAGCGGTTGACATTGTAGGCCAATTAGAAAGAACTAAGAGTCGGAACAGGTTCATTCTGACATTACTTGATGTGTGCACCATGTGGGCAGAGGCCATCCCCCTGGCGGTCACCGACTCGAAGCATGTTGCAGAAGCCTTGCTGCAAATCTTTACAAGATTGGGGTTCCCTCAGCAAGTGTTGACAGACAATGGGTCCCAATTTCGCAGCTTGTTGATGACGGAGATCTTCAACATCCTCAGGACCCAACACATACATACCAGTTCATAAAACCCGGCAGGAAATGGTCTCGTGGAGAGGTTCAACGGCAGCTTGATGACGATGCTGCGCAAGTTAGGGCAGGAGCGGCCAGAGGATTGGGACCTTTTTATTCCCGCTGCCCTGTTTGCTTATCGCGAAGTCCCCCAAGCTTCTACAGGCTACCGCCAGCCACCCTATTATTTGGGCGACCGATCAATGGCCCATTAGAGGCTTTGTTCATGTCTTTGACAGATCGGAAGGCCGATGAGACCACGGTGTCGGCCTCCAAATATGTTGAAGAGCTGAAGGAGCGACTACAGTTAGGCTGGAAAGTGGCCTCAGATAACCTCCGTAAGGCTCGCGCAAAACAGGCGCAGAGATATAACAAGACGGCCAAGGAAAGAGAACTCCAGGTAGGGAGAAGGTCTTGTTGTTACTTCCCACAAGGGACAACAAACTGCGCATTGGATTGCAGGGGCCTTTCGAAGTGTTAGAGAAGATCTATAGGATCGCTATCAGAGGGAAAAAGGAAGATATACAACGTAAATCTCCTTAAGAAATTTTTAGAACGAGCCCCACCGTCTCAAGACCACCTGTTAGTACTGACAGTAGCTATTGAGGAAGAGGACTACCCAGAGATTTACGGGGAGTACCCCTTACACCAAACAGAGTCGTACCGAGACGTGAAATTTGGGGACAATCTTTCAGAAGGAGCGGCACGAGAACTCGGGACAGTATTACAACAATACACCGATGTTTTAACGGAAAAGCCTGGACTCATCACCTCTTAGAATATGAGATGAAACTGAAAAACGACACCCCGGTACGGACTAAAATATATCCGGTCCCGTACGCCAAAGCGGCTGCGTTACGGGAGGAAATAGGAAAACTGCTGGAAGACAACGTTATTTCTGAAACCACTTCCCCATACAGTTCGAGTGTGGTCCTGTTACAAAAACCTAACGGTGAGACCAGGCTGTGCATTGATTATCGCTTGCTCAACACTGTGACGAAATTTCAACCGGAAGCCCTCCCAAGTCCTGCAGAACTGTTTTCTAAATTGAGCAAGGCTACAGTTTTTTTCCAAAATCGACTTGAATAAGGGATATTATCAGATTCCGGTGAAAGAGGACGTCAGGCCGATGTTGGCTTTTAGCACTAGTGAAGGGCACTACACGTTTAACGTCATGCCTTTTGGGTTATATAATGCCCCGGGTGCCTACACACGAATGATGAGGAAACTATTAGGGCCATTGCAAAACCCCCACATTCATAATTTTATGGATGATATCCTAATAGCAACTGACACGGAGGAGGAACATGTAGCCACGGTTGCCTTGCTCCTCGGGAGGTTGAAGGAGGTGGGGCTTACCGCCCGCCCG
This sequence comes from Oreohelix idahoensis, assembly GCA_024509875.1. Classification (NCBI taxonomy): domain Eukaryota; kingdom Metazoa; phylum Mollusca; class Gastropoda; order Stylommatophora; family Oreohelicidae; genus Oreohelix; species Oreohelix idahoensis. The sequence continues at coordinate 485,905 of JAMPIV010008928.1, read as the reverse complement.
AGCAAATGTTTACTCGGTTTTCACACCCTAGACTTTCTAGGTCACAGTATTGCTCATGGATGCATGTGGCCACTGAACAAAAATGTAGAGAAAATAAGGAACGCAGCTCGCCCCATCACAAAAAAAGACACGAGACCCTTCATCTCTCTGTGCGCATATTATAAAAAATTCATTCCGAATTTTAATAGCTTAACAGGGCCGTTGACTGACCTCACTCGGAAAGGTCAACCGGAAAAAATTCGATGGTTGGCAAGATGCGAGGGAGCTTACATCACTCTTAAGGAGTTGTTGACCAGTTCGCCCATACTTTGGCTTCCGGATCTTACTAAACCCTTTGTGTTACGAGTGGACGCCAGCGCCATCGGAATTGGATCCACTCTTTTACAAGCCGACGAAACACAGCAGGGACTGTTGTTCCCAGTCTCTAATGTTGGGGGGTTTGGGATGTCAGGTATTGGTAGTACCTCTGGTGAAGGAGCTGTCATGCCATTTTCAGGGCAGCTCGGCCAACTTTGGTCCAAACCTGGCATCCAGCTCTCACCTGTTACTCCTCATAGCTATCAGCATGCGACAGCGGCCACCCCGGGCAACGGCTTTGACAGGCCGGTTAAACTAGGTGAGGGTAGCCGACTGGTTATAAACCTTCGGTGAGTTAGGGTCTGCCTACCCATGCATGCGAAGACTGGATTCGATAAACTGCGCAGAAGAAACCACCTGTTGGTTCAACGGGCATGACGGCGATTACCAGCAACGCGCTGTGGAGCGTAAGGAGCACGGTGAGGCACGTAGAAAGCCCTGGTCATCCACTGCACCTGACTTCATCTCCAGTCGTCTTGACCTGTCTTGCCACTGAATTCAGATGGACGCAGGCGAGAGAGTGAGGTCGACGAATTGCGCAACTCTTCCTCACTTTAATCCAAATCACTGCGCAAGTCACTCTGTCATCCATCCATCCATCCACTCACAACAAGTCCTGTGGCGATGGGCGAGCGGCGAAGCGGCAGGCATGGGTACGCTGGCAGTCGTAGTCGCAGACCTACACACAGGCGGCTCAGGCCATATGGTCGTCTTCCACTGATCGGAGCAGCAGTGGGAATCGGCAGCCCCCTGAGTGTCTGAGCAGCCCTCTTTAGGAAAGCACTGCTCACCTCCATGGCATGAGGAAGGGGCTAGAAACGGTGCCCTAAACATTGCCTGCTCCACCATTACCTAACCAGCTTACCGCGGTTGGTGGATACCCTACTTCGGCGGGCGAAACATAAGAAATAGAAAGGACAGATTCCCCCCCCCCCTCATTCTAGGCGCATGGAATGTGCGCACTCTCCGTGACAAAGACTTTAACAGAAACAGACCTGAGAGGCGAACTGCCCTGATTGGGAGAGAACTGGCCAGATACCACATTGTGTTGCCGTCATTTTCGACGGTGGAAAAAACGCCAACCTAATGTATGTTTGGTTTAATGTAATCAAAGAGAGATAAATATTTATTATCTTTCTGTGTCAGGTTTGACTGGTGATTATCTTCTCCTGTCTTATGTTGTCCTGTCTCAGGCAATGTCTTAGAGTTGACATGTCTTAAGGCTATTTATAGGATCATATACGGAGTATCTTTATCACCCGTTTGGGCGGAAACGCCTGGTCTGGGTTTGCCTCGATCTGGTCCATGCTCTTTGGGCATGCGCGGGGTCTTGGCTGCAAAAGCCGGGAGACTTATTCAGAGTGTGTGTATCTGAGGCTTAGAACGGATGTCCCGATCCGTAGATTCCTCTCTGCCAAGTTTTCGATAGGGATTGGAAATTCTGGGAATGGCTGTTTTGGCATTCTTCCGTCCCTGAGTGTTTCTTTATGCCACTATTGGCTGTGTTGTGTTACCTTAGCGTGTAAGGATTCGTCGAGAAGTTAACTGAAACATTAATCGATCTTTTCGTCTCGTTTAGATCTTACAGGTACATTTATCGCTGATGGCGACATAGTGAGCGAAGCTCGCAAGGAGTTATTATACTGTACCCCAGTATGGCTTCATATTTGAAAGACTAGGTCCAAGTTGACCTGTTACACACATAAGCCTAGGAATTATCTTTATGGATCCGCAATGCAGGCGGAATATGGTTTGGCAGAAAATATATTTATCTCAGAAGCTTGTGTAAACTGAGAGTGACCTGATTATCGAGGCCCGCGACCTGCGGCCTGATTTCGTTGTCATCATATATATTCTTCACCAGAATGAAGTATCTGGCATGTGAGGCCAGTCTGAAGTCTTTTTGCTAATTGTAGGACAATGGCATTGACTTTGTTTAAATAAATGATATCGCCCGTACTACGCAATATATTTGCTAGGGCTTACCTGACGGGGCTCAGTCAGGGATTAGAGCTATTGCATGAAAAGTAAACATTGGTCGAGACATTGTTACATGTCTGGGATCTGTGATGTCTGAAGCTGACCTTTGTAACTACACATATTATGTACACGATTGTATACTATTGACTGTTTCATCTATCATCATCGTATTATCGTACGTCATGAATAAATATTGTAACCGTCAGCAGCATTCCCTACTTCACTGACTTCTACTTGTGGTTGTGTGAGTTTATGTAAAGACGTCCAAGAGCCTATACGGCCTTCGTGTTATCAGCACTGTTATCTACATACTTACACCATCAACCACATTGTCATACAAGTATTACACGTCTGAATCTGCAGGAATACTGACCATATGTATGTGTCTACTAGACCCTGGCGGCACCTCACGCTAGTGATCTAAATTCTCGCTACAACTTGTTACTGTCCAGGACAAAACGACACGCTCAACGTACTAACATTCATAACACAGAAAACAGTACGTTACATCTGGGCATTTACACTGAACAACGGTTTACATCTAAAAGACACACTACATCTCCGTGCAAACAGACTTTTACATCTGGTGGCCAGTATGGGGATCGAACCCACAACATTCGCGTTATCAGCATTTGGTAACTTTAAAAGGGGTAGCCACAATAAAAACTATCCTCGCCATAATTCTTTAGGACGACAGCAGTATCAGTCTGATAGATATTTTCATCAAGGTGTAAATCATAATCACAATTGTGAAAACTGCGGTTCAAACCAAAATAATAATAGCAATAGGGGTAATTACCATAATTCCAAAGGAAATAGTAATCGAGGTAGATGGCAGCATAATAATAATACATCATGTCATCATACTAACTGTGCTGAACAAGAGTCACGGAGTTAGTAATGAACAAAACAATAGTAAACCTAGCGCTAGTTCTTGTTCTGCCTTTGATTTTGGGAGAGCATCTCAATGCCCTCAGTGCACCACTTTATTTGAACCTACTACTATATCCACCTTGAGTTGCGGTCATCCTCTGCCCGCTCTTCTTGCCGCAGATGCTCATGACGGGAGAGGATCTCTTATTCTACATAGGAGTCTAATGAATATTGATCCAGTCTCAGTCCTCTTTGATTCTGGATGTACCACTATTGGGGTTAGACAATCTCTAGTAGATCCTTCATGTGCCACTGGAAGAGTGATCAAATGTGTAACATTTGGTGGCACAGTGGAAAAATACTCTACCGCTATCATCCGTATAGCTACTCCCTTCTTTACGGGAGAGGTGCAAGCGTGTCTGCTTCCAAATCCTATTGCGGATCTTATCGTCGGGCGTATACACGGCATTAAAGAGTGTACCCCGCAGCAGATTATTGCTTGGGATGAACATAACTTAGAAGCTGCTAATGCAGTTATCACGAGAGCTCAGGCTCAGAATATGCCTCAGACTACATCGACCGAAGGTATTGAGGTACGTGATCAAGATGATCATGATGTGATTTCACGTGACTCTTTTATCAAAAGTCAACAGGAAGACATTTCGTTAAAAAATTTCTTCGTTCTGGCAAAAAAAGGTGACCCAAATAAGAACACAGATCACAAATCTTGGATCACTATGAAGAATGGCGTACTAGTGCGTATGGTACAACACTCTGACATGTCTATACATTCACAAATTCTTGATCCGAAAGACATGAGAGTTAGAATACTGCAACATGCTCACGACTCCCAATGCGCTGGTCATATGGGATTTTTACGTACGAAGTCGAGATTTCTTGCGGCTTTCTTTTGGCCATTCGTCAACAGAGACATACGTCTTTATTGCCGCTCGTGTAGAGTTTGTCAAGAAGTAAAATCGAAAGGTCCTCGCCATGCAGCACCTATCCAGGCTGCGGACATTCTTATCTGTCCATTTCAGAAAATGGCGATAGATATCATTGGTCCTTTCAAAATAAATTCAGCCAGAGGACATACATTTATTCTTACATGTGTTGACATGTGTACTCGATGGCCAGAGGCCATACCTCTGAAGAGCATTTCAACTGCCGATATTGCAGACGCTCTTTTGCTGATATTTTCGCGGTTGGGATTCCCTAGGGAAATCTTGTCAGACCATGGCACCCAACTGATATCGGAGACAATGTCGCAAGTGATGTCCACTCTTAATATCAAGAGATCACTGAGTAGTATTTATCATCCTATGTCTAATGGACTAGTCGAACGTTTCAATAGGACTCTGAAAAATTTACTTGGGAAAATAACTGAGGATCATCCTCAGGATTGGGACAGAGTCTTACCCGCTGTTCTCTTCGCTTATAGAGAGGTTCCTAATGAACATACCGGGTTTTCTCCTTTCGAGCTCGTCTTTGGCGCGCGTCCGCGCGGCCCAATGTCCTTGCTTCACGATCTAATAGCTGCCGATGATATTAGTGATGATACACAATCTTCTTATGAGTATGTCATTGCTCTCAGGCAGAAAATCATTGAAGCTTGCAAATTAGCAACTTCCGCATTTGAATTTGCTAAAGCAAAGGCAAGACAGTTTGCAAATAAAAATAGATGCCTACGTCAACTTTGTCCTGGAGACAAAGCATTTGTATTACTTCCTACCAGGCAAAATAGACTTCTTATTGGTTGGAAAGGTCCTTTTGAGATTGTATCTAAAATGTCTGATGTCGACTATGTCGTCGATATTGACGGAAAGCAAAAACTTTTCACATAAATATGCTTACAGAATTTTATGAACGTCCAGAGTACTTACAACCTATCTTTCAAGCGACGGACGACGCTACGGTCACTCGTGGCCATTACTCATCGCTGTCTGTCATACAGGATGAGGAATCTACTTTCTCTGTTGTTAATCTGCCTCTTCCGATGATTCCACTTCATTCTACGGAATCATGGAAGGATGTTGCAATTTCACCTAATTTATCAACTAGGAAACAGTCACAAATCTCTTCCAAGTTACAAGCATTTCAGGATGTTCTCACGGACATCCCAGGACACACTACAGTCATTGAACATGACATTGTATTGACTGACCATACTCCTATTAGGGTCAGACCTTATCCTATTCCTACCCACTTCCAAACTCAAGTCGAGAAAGAGTTGGATGAGATGATAAAGTTAGGAATAATTGAACCATCCAATTCGGCATACTCGTCGTCTATGGTTATTGTCCGAAAGAAAGACAATAACATACGCATTTGCGTCGATTACCGTAAACTAAATCAAGTAACGAAGTTCGATGCAGAACCTATGCCTCTGTTGGATGAGTTACTTACTAGACTTTCCAATTCTCGTTTCTTTACAAAGCTGGACTTGTCTAAAGGATACTGGCAAGTTCCTCTAACAGAACAAGCCAAACCTTTCACTGCTTTCTCCACACCTAGGGGTTTGTTCCAATGGAACTTTATGCCTTTTGGCCTTATGAATATCCCAGCTACATTTGTACGCATGATGCGTCGAATACTGGGATATCGGTCTGATGTGATTGCATACTTGGACGATATCTGTCTTTTTAGCAAGTCTTGGGAAGATCAATATCTGGGATTAGATGAACTGTTATCTACTCTACGTGAGTATAATTTGACAGCTAAACCCTCTAAAGGATATGTTGGGTTTAGTGAGATTTCTTTTCTTGGTCATCGTGTTAGTCATGGTCTCTTGAAAACAGAAGACCACAACACTTCTAAGATACTGAACATCACTATTCCTAAGACTAAAAAACAGATCCGTAGTCTCTTGGGCCTAATACAGTTCTATGGAAGATTCATTCCGAATCTTTCCTCTATTACGGCACCACTCTCAACCCTGTTGAAGAAAGGGTCTTCTAATATGGTGCGTTGGTTCCGAGAATGCCAATCTTCATTGGATCAGATTAAGTCATTATTTTCGTCTCCTCCTATTTTAAGACTACCTACAGCCGATAGGACGTTTGTCCCTTGTAGTGACGCCTCAGCAATAGGGATCGGAGCGGCACTGATGCAAGAGTATTCTGAGACTCTACATCCTGTAATGTATGTCTCGAGAAAACTGAATGCGGCAGAAAGGAATTATTCTGTTCTAGCTATGGTCTGGGCAATTCTTAAACTCCAAAGATTCCTTCTCGGCGCGCATTTTGTAGTAGAAACCGACCAAAAAGCTCTCACAGCTATGCAGAATAAGGATTTGAAGAGTTCGAGATCCACTCGTTATGCTATTGCTCTTCAACCTTTTCATTTCACGGTACGAGCTATCCGTGGTTCGGATAATGTAATGGCAGACATATTGTCTCGATGCCCACATGAAGCTACTTAGCTCTTTTGTCTAGATCTACTATTACATATCTAAAGTTATGATCTATTCTTACAATAACATGCTTCTATAACACTCGTTGTCACTTTGTTTAAACTCATGGTAATGTATTGATTTCTTGCTTTCTCTGTTACCGTCTTCGGTAAAACAGAGGAAGGCTTTGTTTCATATGAAAAAATTAATGCGGCCACATTTATAGTTTAGATATATATTAAGTGACTATGGTACATTATAACATTCTAAGAAATGTACTATTTGTATTGTTCTCAGCAAACCGGTGTGATATGTTGGAACGGTGTATAACTACGATGACTTCTATAGACGTCCTGAGGTTCCTTGAGGATCTGCTTTCAAGACATCGCCGGAATAGAGCATCGTCTTGTTCTTCTGACGTCATCTGATATTAGTTCTATACACATGTATAATCATATGTTTGTAAAATAGAATTTAGAAATTTTGTTAATGATTGACCATTTGAATTTATGGTTATATACTCATTATACGTCGTGAGATGTCGATGTTGGTGTAATCTCGTTATGGAAATTGTCATTCACCATTTATACACATTGATATGAATTTTTGTTGTAACATTACCTGCACTTTTGAGTTGGTTGGTAACACCTCCCCGGATATATTTACTTTGAGAAAAATGGTTTCTCCTATCTAGTGAGATTTTTTCTTCTCACCAGACGCTCTACTGTGCGTCGATTGGATCTGACACTATGATGTTATATTTTTGGTGATCCTTTCATCGGCGCATTACTCATGCGTTATGAGCTTAATGCACCTGGCTCATAGATGTATTTGTTTTTTTTTAAAAGTGCCATTTTTTTCCCCGGGAGGTGTGGTAATGTTGCCGTCATTTTCGACGGTGGAAAAAACGCCAACCTAATGTATGTTTGGTTTAATGTAATCAAAGAGAGATAAATGTTTATTATCTTTCTGTGTCAGGTTTGACTGGTGATTATCTTCTCCTGTCTTATGTTGTCCTGTCTCAGGCAATATCTTAGAATTGACGTGTCTTAAGGCTATTTATAGGATCATATACGGAGTATCTTTATTACCCGTTTGGTCGGAAACGCCTAGTCTGGGTTTGCCTCGATCTGGTCCATGCTCTTTGGGCATGCGCGGGGTCTTGGCGGCAAAAGCCGGGAGACTGATTCAGAGTGTGTGTACCTGAGGCTTAGAACGGATGTCCTGATCCGTAGATTCCTCTCTGCCAAGTTTTCGATAGGGATTGGAAATTCTGGGAATGGCTGTTTTGGCATTCTTCCGTCCCTGAGTGTTTCTTTATGCCACTATTGGCTGTGTTGTGTTACCTTAGAGTGTAAGGATTCGTTGAGAAGGTAACTGAAACATTATTCGATCTTTTCGTCTCGTTTAGATCTTACAGGTACATTTATCGCTGATGGCGACATAGTGAGCGAAGCTCGCAAGGAGTTATTATAATGTACCCCAGTATGGCTTCATATTTGAAAGACTAGATCCAAGTTGACCTGTTACACACATAAGCCTAGGAATTATCTTTATGGATCCGCAATGTAGGCGGAATATGGTTTGGCAGAAAATATATTTATCTCAGAAGCTTGTGTAAACTGAGAGTGACCTGATTATCGAGGCTCGCGACCTGCGGCCTGATTTCGTTGTCATCATATATATTCTTCACCAGAATGAAGTATCTGGCATGTGAGGCCAGTCTAAAGTCTTTTTGCTAATTGTAGGACAATGGCATTGACTTTGTTTAAATAAATGATATCGCCCGTACTACGCAATATATTTGCTAGGGCTTACCTGACGGGGCTCAGTCAGGGATTAGAGCTATTGCATGAAAAGTAAACATTGGTCGAGACATTGTTACATGTCTGGGATCTGTGATTTCTGAAGCTGACCTTTGTGACTACACATATTATGTACACGATTGTATACTATTGACTGTTTCGTCCATCATCATCGTATTATCGTACGTCATGAATAAATATTGTAACCGTCAGCAGCATTCCCTACTTCACTGACTTCTACTTGTGGTTGTGTGAGTTTATGTAAAGACGTCCAAGAGCCTATACGGCCTTCGTGTTATCAGCACTGTTATCTACACACTTACACCATCAACCACATTGTCATACAAGTATTACACGTCTGAATCTGCAGGAATAATGACATTATGTATGTGTCTACTAGACACTGGCGGCACCTCACGCTAGTGATCTAAATTCTCGCTACAACTTGGTACTGTCCAGGACAACATGACACGCTCAACGTACTAACATTCATAACACAGAAAACAGTACGTTACATCTGGGCATTTACACTGAACAACGGTTTACATCTAAAAGACACACTACATCTCCGTGCAAACAGACTTTTACATCTGGTGGCCAGTATGGGGATCGAACCCACGACATTCGCGTTATCAGCATTTGGTAACTTTAAAAGAGGTAGCCACAATAAACACTATCCTCGCCATAATTCTTTAGGAAGACAGCAGTATCAGTCTGATAGATATTTTCATCAAGGTGTAAATCACAATCACGATTGTGAAAACTGCGGTTCAAACCAAAATAATAATAGCAATAGGTTTAATTACCATAATTCCAAAGGAAATAGTAATCGAGGTAGATGGCAGCATAATAATAATACATCATGTCATCATACTAACTGTGCTGAACAAGAGTCACAGGGAGTTAGTAATGAACAAAACAATAGTAAACCTAGCGCTAGTGCTAGTTCTTGTTCTGCTATTGATTTTGGGAGAGCATCTCAATGCCCTCAGTACACCACTTTATTTGAACCTACTACTATATCCACCTTGAGTTGCGGTCATCCTCTGCCCGCTCTTCTTGCCGCAGCGGCTCATGACGGGAGAGGATCTCTTATTCTACATAGGGGTCTAATGAATAATGATCCAGTCTCAGTCCTCTTTGATTCTGGATGTACCACTATTGGGGTTAGACAATCTCTAGTAGATCCTTCATGTGCCACTGGAAGAGTGATCAAATGTGTAACATTTGGTGGCACAGTGGAAAAATACTCTACCGCTATCATCCGTATAGCTACTCCCTTCTTTACGGGAGAGGTGCAAGCGTGTCTGCTTCCAAATCCTATTGCGGATCTTATCGTCGGGCGTATACACGGCATTAAAGAGTGTACCCCGCAGCAGATTATTGCTTGGGATGAACATAACTTAGAAGCTGCTAATGCAGTTATCACGAGAGCTCAGGCTCAGAATATGCCTCAGACTACATCGACCGAAGGTGTTGAGGTACGTGATCAAGATGATCATGATGTGATTTCACGTGACTCTTTTATCAAAAGTCAACAGGAAGACATTTCGTTAAAAAAATTCTTCGTTCTGGCAAAAAAGGTGACCCAAATAAGAACACAGATCACAAATCTTGGATCACTATGAAGAATGGCGGCACCTCACGCTAGTGACCTAAAGTCTCGCTACAACTTGGTACTGTCCAGGACAACACGACACGCTCAACGTTCTAACATTCATAACACAGAAAACAGTACGTTACATCTGGGCATTTACACTGAACAACGGTTTACATCTAAAAGACACACTACATCTCCGTGCAAATAGTCTTTTACAATTGACATAGCAGCACTGAGTGAAACTCGACTTGCAGGTGAGGGCCAACATTGCGTAAAGGGTGCAGGTTATACATTCTATTGGAGCGGAAGAGGAACTGAAGAAAGACGAGAAGCAGGGGTTGGATTTGCAAACAAAACAGCAATTGTCGGCAAGTTAACGGGGCCCCCAAAGGGAATAAATGACCGACTCATGACAGTCAAGATCCCCCTTTTTTATGGAAGAAAACATGCCACCATAATTAGCACGTATGCACCAACTATGAGAAACCAGGATGACGTCAAGGATAAGTTTTATGAAGAACTACATGCAGTCATTGCATCAGTTCCTAAAGCAGATAAGCTCATAATTCTTGGTGATTTTAATGCAAGAGTAGGCTCAGATAACCTCTCCTGGAATGGCACTATCGGAAAGTACGGCGTGGGTCGCTGTAACAGCAATGGACTTCTCCTCCAGACTTGCGCAGAACATGACCTCCTTGTCACCAACACCATTTTTCGACTTCCTACCCGCAACAGGACCTCCTCGATGCACCCTCGCTCAAAGCATTGGCACTTAATAGACTATGTAATTGTTAGGAAGAAGGACAGGCAAGATGTCCGGGTGACCAAGTCTATGTGTGGTGCCGAATGTTGGACTTATCATCGCCTCATTGTGTCTAAACTTAAAATTCGTATCCAACCAGAAAGGCGCCCTCAGGGGAAGAAAACTCACAAAAGGCTGGATGTCACCAAACTAAAGAAGACAAAAATCAAACAGTCATTTACTGACACTCTAGAAGACCGTCTCAAATCTATCTCGTTAGACGGCCAAAGTGTGGAAACAAATTCGGCAGACCTAAGTGAGCAGATCTACAACACTGCTACAGAGGTCCTGGGTCCCGCCATCAAGAAACAAAATGACTGGTTTGATGAGAACTCAGATGATATAAAGAAGATGTTGGCTGAGAAACACCATCTCCATAAAGCATATTTAAATGATCCAAAATCTACATCAAAGAAAGACGCTTTCAACAACATGCGTAGAATCGTCAAACATAAACTATGCAAGATGTGGGATTCATGGCTGAGTAATAAAGGAGATGAGCTCCAAGGCTTTGCTAACAGCCATGACTTGAAAATATTTTACCATGCACTCAAAGCGGTCTATGTTCCAACATCATCAGGATCATTTCCCTTCCTTAATGCAGATGGAAAAACTCTAATTACAGACAAGGAAAAAATTCTCCAACGCTGGGTCAAACACTTTAATAATATTCTGAACCAGCCGTCATCTATTAACGACGAAGCCATCATCCGCCTGCTCCAAATTCCTATAAATGAAGCACTAGATGATATACCAACTCTGGAGGAAACTCAAAAAGCGATTGGTCAACTTTCTAGTGGAAAGGCCCCCGGCTCCGATTCAATTCCTGTTGAGGTTTATAAAGATGGCGGTACAGTTCTGATAGAGAAACTTCACATGATCTTCCAGCAAATGTGGCAGAGTGAAACCATCCGACACGATCTCAAAGATGCGTCAATTATACATCTATATAAATGTAAAGGTAATCGCCAAGACTGTAACAATCATCGAGGCATCTCTCTTTTATCAATCGCTGGGAAGATATTCACCACAATTCTTCTTAATCGCCTTACCGCTCATCTTGACAACGGTCTTTTACTTGAAAGTCAGTGTGGATTCCGGAAAGAACGTGGAACCACCGATTTGGTATTCGCTGCAAGACAGCTTTAAGAAAAATGCCAAGAACAGCACTGTGACCAGTACACAGCTTTCATCGACTGGACAAAGGCGTTCGACACGGTCAGTAGAGAGGGTCTATGGAAGATCATGGCAAAATACGGCTGCGCAAAGAAATTTATCTCAATAGTGCAGCAACTGCATGATGGAATGCAGGCTAGAGTTTAGGAAAACGGTGAGCTGTCGGAGCTGTTCCCTGTCTCAAAGGGAGTTAAACAAGGGTGTGTACTTGCACCGACTCTGTTCAGTATCATGTTTTCTGCTATACTTACTGATGCTTTCAAAGACGGGGACACAGGAATCGACATCAGATATCGTATTGATGGAAAATTGTTTAACCTTAGGAGGCTTGAAGCAAAAACCAAGGTCAAATCACGCACCATCAGAGATCTTCTGTTTGCTGACGATTGTGCCCTTAATGCTGGCTCAGAGGCTGATCTGCAGCACAGCGTGGATAAATTCTCCGAAGCCTGTGCCAACTTTGGGCTTACCATCAACACGAAGAAAACAGAAATCATGTATCAACCAGCTCCTGGCACAGTTTATACTGAGCCAATCATCAAGGTAAATGGTGAGAAACTGAATGTTGTGAACAGATTCACATACCTTGGTAGCACACTTTGCCAGAACACCGTCATTGATGATGAGGTAAACACCAGGATCTCCAAAGCCAGCAGCACATTTGGCAGACTATACACCAACGTGTGGCATCGAAGTGGCATTAGTCTACAGACAAAGCTGAAGGTGTACAGAGCTGCGGTGCTCCCAGTGCTGCTTTATGCATGTGAAACATGGACTGTATACAAGCGCCACGTAAAGAAGCTAAACCACTTCCATACAGTCTGTCTCAGGAAGGTAATGAACATCAAATGGCAAGACAAGATCCCGGATACCGCCGTTCTGGACAGAGCTGGTATCCCTAGCATCCATACTATTCTGATGCAGTCACAGATTCCGCTGGGCATGTCATGTAGTCCGCATGCCAGACCATCGACTGCCAAAGATAATCTTTTATGGTGAGATGCAGAAGGGTAAACGCTCCCATGGTGGCCAAAAGAAGCGCTTCAAAGACACGTTAAAGACGTCATTGAAAACGTTTGACATAAACCCTGACATATGGGAAGCTGCTGCGCAAGACCGAACTGCTTGGCGTACATCTCTTCGTAAAGGTGCAGCGGCATGCGAATCATCCAGAAGAGCAGCAGCGGAACAGCGGAGACAAGATAGAAAAGACCGTGTAATAAAACCTTCACATGAATCAAACATTCCCTGCCCACACTGTCCGAGATCTTTCAAGGCCCGCATCGTGCTCATCAGTCACCTTCGTACCCATAGACGAATCTAACATATTCCTAAATAATTGGATGAACAGAGTGGTCTTCATCACCCGTGATCGACGAACAACATGCTAGTAGGAAACATAATGCGGCTGAGAAAAATTATTCAACAATCGAACGAGAGTGTCTTGCACTAGGTTCAGGCATTCGCAAACACCACGAATACCTATATGGGCTCCCGTTCGTGGTGCAAAGTGAGCAGGCCCCTTTGGCGTTTTTGGGCGCCAATAAGCACAATAATGCTAAAATCATGAGATGGGCTTTCTTATTGGGCATGTACTCGTTCTCGGTACAATACATCCCGGAAAGGATAATGCAGGAGCCGATTTCTTAAACCGGCACCTAGCCCGGGACGAGAATACGGAAGAGGTGGAAAGCACCAGTCGTGACCATGAGACTTCAGGACTGACAGGCAGATCTGTAGACTTAGATAGGGACCAGTCTGGAAATACAAGGATCACATTAAAGTAGATCCGGTACCATGAACTTGAAGGGGGAGGTAATGTGAGGAGTTAATGTGATTGGATTTGCAACAGGCCCCCATGTCTCTTCTTCTTGCATTAATTCACGTTTTTTCTAGGAGGGATTACATGAAATCTACCCCAGGTGTCTTCTCTTTGTAGTATTTACGTTTTTCAGAAGGAGGGATTACGGTGGGATTTTTTATCTTATTCGTTTTTTTCTTCTCTATGTATAATAATAGTGTTTGGTCTTTTTGTGTAGATAATTAACTACGTTTTAAAGAGGGGTGGTAGGTTTAGCTTCTAGACTCGCACCAGGTTTCTTTCCCATGTAGAATCGCGGTTTGTTGGAATTTATAGTGTAACATGATTGGGGCTGGGGGGGGGGGGGGCATTTTAAATCTGTAGCAGTGAGTGCGTCTGTAATTATTAGGAAGGGTAATTCTAACACTGGAAAAAGATCACGAAAACCCGCCTCTACGCAACGAGAAAGTGGGGGTGGGTGTGATTTCAGCGCATAGCCCAGTCAGTAATGGAAATTCATAAATTTCTCTCACGTTCTAAATTTAGCTTATAACCGCCGGCTATTTTTAGATTTCTCGGCACGTTGATTGGATCAGAGAGTGACCCGATACAGAAAGGAAGCCACGCAAATGACTCACGCTTAGTGTGGTCGGCCTAAATTTCTGTAATAAATAGCGGGTTTAATAATGAAAAAAACTCTCTCTGATTTTAAAACTTCATAAGCCGTGGAAATCAACGCCTGTATTTTATATACAGAGTCTGTCTGCTCTTCGGAGATTTTCGACTTTGGTAAATATCAAGTTAATTAAGCTAAGATAGTCTGTAAGATGTCAGCATATTTAGTATAGGCGTCTTCAGTAAGTTTTTAATAAATTTCTTAACAGAAATGCCATTAATTACCATCTTATCGAATTAATAATATTGTAAGTGTGCATTTATTTCTTTTATGAGAAAAAGAAATCTTAAAGAGCGTGTAAAGATTTGAGATATCAAATATCACAAACGTGAGTCACGATGCCTGTAACTTCACTGTGATTTTTAAGGATTTGGAAGCGGGTGTAAGTGAGTGGTGAATTTTTCTAGCGGGCTAATTTGATAACGTAAGTGGCAGGAACGGGAACGGGAGATAGGGGTGTATGTATTTCCTGAGAAAGGATTTCAGTTTCTTAAGAGATATAAATATATCGGAATCGGGGGTAAATAATACTACCGGCATAGTGAAGATTTCCCCATGTTTGATTTATAACGCTAGCTGAGTAAATACGCTAGTTAATTGTGTGAGTTATTTAGTGTTCTTTAAGTTTGTATTTACAGAGAAGGAAATGTCGAAATTGTCCTCTTTTCACACAACATGCCTAAGAAAAATTCACCGAATCTTTTGGCCGAATACCATCACTAACCAAGATCTGCTTACTCGTAGCAAGCAAGAGGACATGCACACCATCATAGATGGCAGACGCTGGAACTGGGTTGGTCATGTCCTCAGAAGAGACCCCGATGCCATCACAAAAACAGCTATGCTTTGGACCCCTGAAGGAAAACGAAAGAGAGGCCGACCAAAAACAACCTGGCGGAGGACTGTGGAGGCTGAGATGCAAAGAATAAACCAGAGTTGGGGCACTGTACGAAGGATGGCTACCGACCGAGCAAAGTGGAATCAATTTGTTGTTGCCCTACAAGACGCCACTAGGCGTGATGGCCACTGACTGCTTTGACGGTCGGCGGCTAAGGATCAAAGAAGAAGAAGAAGAAGTTTGTGTAGTGTAGATTACCTGCGGGCTATGTTGGTAACGCTGTTGAATGAGAGAGAGGGAATTTAACAGGTCTGATAGAGCCTAGGAAATTATGTATTTACTACGTGGGGGTAAATCATACATTTTTAAGTCAGCAGTTACGGGTCTAGAAGGGATTTTAATTAGTCCTTAAATAGAGAGATATATTTATAATGGTGAAATTCATGGAGACGGAAAGCTATTCTCTCTAGAGAAGTCTAGTTTATTTTGGTTTAGCGAGGACACACCTCGTGCACTGTTAAATAAGTAGGGCCAGGAATTTTACTGGTGATAGGTTTGGTCCGTGGTTGAAATGTTATGACGGCTGAAGGGGAAGCCGACATGTAATACCTTACGTCAGCTGAGTCGGCAAACAGGGGTTTTCCGATAGGACAGTAATGGGGGACTAGAGGGGTAGCCACATTTACGTATCGCGGATGCAATAAGAGAGAAAGGGGGAGAGGTGGTTAAAGATGGAAGGGAGTTAAGTGTTAAAGATTTGGGAGTTAAGTGTTAAAGATTGGGAGTTAAGTGTTAAAGATTGGGAGTTAAGTGTTAAAGATGGAAGGGAGTTAAGTGTTAAAGATGGAAGGGAGTTAAGTGTTAAAGATTTGGGAGTTAAGTGTTTAAGATATGATACTTTTGATGTGTGGTATATCTGTGGTTATTGTTGTTCCACAGCAAATATTTCCACGGCTGGCAGCTAGGGCGACAGTTTGGTCCTACAGCTTGCCAGAAGTCGTCGGCCTTCTCAGGAGAAGAAAAGTCGAGGCAGAGCCAGAAGAAAAAGTGGAGTGGTGACGCGGTGGTCACTGGTGCAAAAATATGTTTTTTGTACCCGAGAGAGCAGGGAGCGAGAAGCGAAGCCTTCTTCAGAAGAAAACGGGTTTCTTAACCAACCCTGAGTTCTACGCTCATATACCCACACACTGAACCTAAGCCCAGGGCCTAGAGGTGTCGTGTAAATAGGTCATAATAAAACCGACGGCCCTAAACCCAAGAGAGGGGTAACCGGGACTGTAAATTCAGATTCGTCACTTGCAATGCAGAAGATAGGCCAAGTCAAGGAAACCAGTCTACCAACCCAAGTTAACAGCTACAAAGGCAGTCAGAAGAAAGAGGGTAAAAATACCTCTGAACTGCACTAGATAGAGAGAAGGAGAGTAGTGGAGAAGAGTTGTAGAAACCAGGAGCGTCTTACAGACACTGAAATTAGATAGAACTCAGCAATTCATCGGTTAGTTTGTGTAGGAGGTGTTAACACCAGTTCTTTTCAGTGGACATAGTGTTAGTTAGTGAAAGGGAATTTGCCTAAAGCGGAGAAGCTGGGAATGCTCTTCAAATTCAATGACGTCTGTAACC
Source organism: Oreohelix idahoensis (assembly GCA_024509875.1). Taxonomy (NCBI): domain Eukaryota; kingdom Metazoa; phylum Mollusca; class Gastropoda; order Stylommatophora; family Oreohelicidae; genus Oreohelix; species Oreohelix idahoensis. The sequence goes on along the minus strand of JAMPIV010008928.1, from coordinate 468,986 downwards.
AGTCATTCAGTAGGAGTTAGAGTGTGGTTATGTAATTATCAGTTGATTTATAGTAAGGTGGATCTGAATGTTAGAGATCCTACTTAACCGATTGTTGTATTTCTTACCTTTCTTCTTTACAGGTTGAAAGGAGGGCGGCGGTGGGGTTACCTTACTTTATCACTGTACTTTATTTGTGTGTGTTCTTTCCAGGTGTGCGAACTCGCACTTATTTGATTTTTGATATGTTTGAATTTTGATGTGTAAATAAAACTATTTAAACTTTAGTCTGGATCAGTCACTTTTCGTTAAACTATACGTGATCTATATGTTGTCTGTATAGTGGTGCCTGTGGTAAATTAGTTAAACCTTATCCCAGTCTTGGTAGTTAGAGGTGTTGAGGTTATAGCAACACAATACGTCACAAAGTGGCAAGGGGAAATCAATCTAGGTTCTCGTTATTGGCGCCATTAGCCTCATCTTTCACAGCTACGGTTATTTTTCATGAAGAAAAAAAATCTATCTTCTTAAACTTTCTTTCCACTAGTGTCTTGTCATTATATGTAGGCAGCCTCTAGTCCTAAATCCACTTCGTGACAATTATCTCTACTTTTATTGATGTCTGGTCGGCTGCATGCATGTCGGTGTTCGAGTACTCCCACAGACAAACACTATATAACTGTATTTATGCACTGCACGCCTTCAAGAAGCAATACCTAAGTGCTAAATTAAAATGGAACTGGAAGTGGCAATAAACAAAACGTTGTGGAGACTCCGATTAGGAACGCGATATTTTATGATAAAGGAACTCTATAACCACGAGTGCCCGGAAGACAATGATATAAATCTTATCTTCTAACCTGTGGTGGTGGGGAAGAAGGGGGGGGGGGGCAGTAATAAAGATGTGACATGAAGAAACACCGGACGATCAAAACTTTAGAAATTACAATGGTACAACAATATGATGGGGCTGGCAACCTCATAATCTAAAAAAAATTAGTATAGATACATTACTGTAATAGGTTGTGCTTTGGCGTTGGTGGCCATCTGTAGTGGTGGCTCCATGCTTCACACTATGCAACCAATGGTGATGACGATGATGATATCTTTCATTTCTGTATCAAGTTCTCTTATCCCTGTATTTTATGTCTTTTTCTACTCATCTTACCATGGGGATTCGAAAACAAGGACTGCCTTGTAATGCTATCAACAGATTTCACCAATGTGTGTTAAACCCACCGCCAGTATGGTTGTGTGTTAAACCCACCGCCAGTATGGTTGTGTGTTAAACCCACCGCCAGTATGGCTTACACCTACCTTACTGTTATTACTCATAATACAAGCATTTTTGCAGTTTTGACGAGCTCTGAATTATAGCAGCGTGACCTGAGAAAGAATATTAACCAAGTACAAATAACAAAAGGGTACAGGAGCTTTCATCGCCTTGTGAAATATATTGAGATCAAAAGAAATCAAGTCCAACGTAAAAAATTAGAATCTTTAACTCAAATGTCAAGTCAGTTCAACTGTACAAACAGTTGTTGCATCTTAAAAGAAGGTGGAAAAAAAAAAAAAACAAAGGCAGCAACAACAATCAAAACCTACATATTTTCATAAATGAGTGCTTGCATGGAACAGAAGGATTTAATTAGTATGACAAGATCTGCCACGTGGAACAAGAACCAAGCAAATGCCAACGGAACAATAGATCAGAAGAAGACATTGGTGTAGGGTGGGACACACACTGAGGAAAATTGCTGATAGCATTACGAGGCAGTCCTTGTTCTGAATTCCCCGAGGTGCAAGAAGCAGAAGTAGACAACAACAAAAAAACAAGAATTAAAAAAAAACAAATGTAGAAAAGAACTCAGGACAGATATAAAAATGATGAGGGAGACATGGAAAGATCTGAAGCCGATGGCACGGGACAGAAAGACTTGACACCAGTTTGCTGATGGCACGAGACAGAAAGACTTGACACCAGTTTGTTGATGGCACGTGACAGAAAGACTTGACACCAGTTTGTTGATGGCACGAGACAGAAAGACTTGACACCAGTTTACTGTCGTAGATTTCCGATAGGAGAATTAAGACTAGGTTTGGTCCCTTCTGAATAGGTTTGAATAGGTGATAGACTCAGTGAGAGTTAGTGAAAGGTAATAGAATTTCCACACACGTGAGATGATAGATTTGATATAGTGGCTGTCTCTGAAAGCGAAAAGAATTCTTCTCTCTCTCACCTATCTTCTACAACAGTTGTTACAGCGTCAGACAGACTACACCAATATACATATTACGTATATTTCTATCACTCACAGGCACGCACATACACGTGACGACAGGTAAACACACAGACGTGGGAAAACTATAACAATGATATATATATTATCTAGAACGAGCTGACCAAACACGATTATTAAGTTCAAGAGCGATTTTATTATCAGGAAAAATCGGCTCACAACATCAAAGAAAGTACATCAAGGAAAATACATATACACATAGTCATAAAAAATCAAGGAAATGTTGCAAGGATGATAGCCCCGTTATAGTGTTAACTCTAGGTTTAGCCCGGCCCCGTTAAGAGAACAGATGATGGCGCCCGAGTCACAGATACATAGGGTTTGAGTCTAAGAGTTTTTCTTTGTTTTATCTCGTAATTATATGCACAGAGTTTGAAAAAAATCTGATTTAACCTAAGACAAAAACACAAGAACTCTAGCCTTAGCAACAAATTATGCAGATTGGAAAAAAAAATTAGGACAGCAACAGGGTGTCAAAGATATAATAGTGAAAATATCACTCAGACCAGCGTACACTCATTCATTCCGCCATGGCTTCTCATTCAGGTACTCACGACTTTGCTCGCTGCCTCTTGGAACACATTGATTTTAGATTTTCACACAGACTCAAAAAAATGCAGTCTTCTGCCAAGAAGTCCCCAGTTCCAAAAGACGTATTTAACTTGGAGTCTCCGGGAACGACTACTTGGGTATGCAAATTTGTTCAAATGTCTGATTAAGTCACCTAACAATTATTCCAGGCGCGGGAGTTAGCAGAGCACAGTGTCAATAGCGTAGGTTTCTAAAAAAATGATGAATGTCAGGTCGGTGCCTTCCCTCAGTATAGGATTCACTTTAGTCACACCACAGATTTGTCCACAAGATATAATCTAGTCGGGAAATGATTGTTAATATTCACGCCACCAGGCAGCAAATTATATAGAGTTTCTAGAAGAAATTAAGTGCTGGCTCCAAGGTCCAGTATTTATCATTACAGTCTTTGAAAACCCGTTATAGGGATATTAGTATTTCTGTCTAACTTGCACCGTCAGATCAGTGTTACTTGAGAAAACCCACGTGGTTCAAAATAAGGACTGTCTATTTCTTCACAAGTATGGAAACTACTACTAGGTGCTGGTAAAGTTAGGGTCACCCCAAAACTTTCACTGTGTGGAGGAAAAATAACACATATAATATAATAAACAGAATCTGTACTGGTTAAAACTTACATTTAAACTTGCAAGCAGAGAGCTTTGCTTATCATTTAAACTTCCCGTGACGTAAGTTATATTTAAAAATCAGCAATCCTCATCAATTAACCACACGTGCGTATTCCGTCACCATTCATGAGGCTGGATTCTAGAGTTTATACGTTAGTTTAGAAAAATACACTCGACTGAGTATTAGCAGTTAAATTAAATTTATAAATAGCTACAATTGCCGTTATAAGCTAGAAATTTTAATTTTTTTCTGCTTTCCACTGAATGCTTCCCTAGAAAATATAATAGCCTACCACTTTATTTCTCTTCTGCGCTAAAGAAATAGATTAAAATGAATTAAGCGATTTAACACTTTAACACTCACAAAATCTATATATCTATCATATTAATTACCTCAACCACAGAATTACAGGTAGTCGCACAACTTAAGAATAAAAATGCTGAAAATATTTCTGGAAGTCTAGAAGTTCGACAAATTGCCGAAACAAACTGAGATCTTCGCTAACAGCTATTCTGTTTTCGAGCGACCTATCTACTGTGGAGTCTATGAGCGAGAATGAAATTAAAGTTTCAAACTTGGCCAATATCTTAAAATCAGACAAAGGGCCCAAACTTATTTCGCCAAGCGAAATTATCTCCCCTACTCCCAACATTTACGTCCGCTTAACGCGTGTCGTAACTGTCACCTACTGACCACGATGTACGCGTGTCAGTTTCAAATCCCAGACAGCCTGACTCCATTTCAGGGCAGTTTTCACACTACAGCTGACCATGGCCCAAGTGAGCGCCGTGTCAGTTTGGGATTTTCCAGACAAATGTCTGGATACTGACCGGTGCAGATGTAAAGTATCACACCTCACCGGGACTAATGCCGAGAAGAAGCTCGCGCGCTCGGTGAGAATGTAGACGATTTGCTACGTCCTATGTTCAGCGAACCGACTTATCACGCCTTCTGACGCCCTGCAGCCCTGACATCTACGTAATATCGTCCTAGCGCGATTCTCAGTTTAAGAGAAAGGAAAACAGGTAAAGTTTGCGAATTATATGAAAATAATATTCGCAAAACGAATGGATGAAAAATATACAGGAAAAATGAAATACAGAGATAATAAAAGAGAGAATTTGGGTGAAAGAATAGGAAGAAGATGTAGGAAATTAAATGAATATAAACCCTACGTGACAGAGCCTCCCCCCTTTAAGATATGGAAGCACTCCATGTCTACGTTATGGAGTTTAATTTCCTATAACCGTAGCTTCGGGGTGTCTGTCTTCTTCCCTCTCCTCTTCCCCCTCCATCTCTGTCCAATTCCTACTCAAGTCCACTCCTCAAAGTTTCCTTCCCCTGGAATGTCTCATATGCGCGCTTGAAAGAGCGTCGCCGCTTCTGACATTTTTGAAAGATTTCCTGTGATAGCGGTGGAATATCCCTGCCACTATCGTCATCTTCGTCAGTTTTGGCGATCGTCAGGAGATGGTCGGAGGTTGGCACTGGTTTTTCCAAGTATCTCTTTAAGAGATTTAAATGGAAAACCTTCTCCTTTCCTTCAATAGAGATCTGGTAGTTAGCCTTAGAAATCTTTTTCAGGACGGTAAACGGCCCTTGCCATCCGATCTTCAGTTGGTTGTTCTCGGTAGGGAGCAACACCAAAACTTTCTCTCCTGCTTCCAGTTCTCTCTCTTCCGCGACTTTCCTGTATCGGTTAGCGTGCTTTGTGCGTGCTCGCTTAAAGTTAGTCGTTGCTAGGTCCCACCCTAGTTTCAACCTTTCCTTTAAAACCGACACATATTTACTTGCTGAGACAACTGTCTCATCCGCCTTCTCGTCTGTCAGAGACTGAAGTAAGGCTTCAAGCGGGCCCTTAATGGGTCTGCCGAATAAGAGTGTAGCTGGCGGAAATCCTGTGGAAGTATGAGGAGATTCTCTGTAGCCAAATAATGCTGCAGGAATACAGAGATCCCAATCTTCAGGTTTCACTTGTGCCAGCTTACTTAGCATCATGGTGAGGTTTCCATTAGCACGTTCCACGAGCCCATTTCCGGCCGGAGTATATGGCTTAGTGTGGATGTGCTGGGTCCTCAAGATCTTAACGATCTCATCCATCAACAGGTTTCGGTATGGAGATCCATTATCCGTCAACACTTGCTGAGGGAATCCCAACCGAGTGAAAATCTGCACGAGGGCTTCTGCGACATGCTTGGCATCTGCGCATGTTAGCGGGATAGCTTCTGCCCATAAAGTGCATGTATCGACTAAGGTCAGGATAAACCTGTTCCTTCTTTTAGTCCTTTCGAAAGGCCCTAAAATGTCGATCACAACCCGTTCGAATGGTGTTCCCATTATTGGCATTTCACCCATGTGGACTGGGGGTGTCCGTTGCTTGGGTGGTACACGTTGGCACTGGGCACAGGATTTGACATATCTGATAATATCAGTGTTTACTCCTGGCCACCAATAATGAGTGGTTATACGTTGGTTTGTGGCGTTCTGTCCCATATGTCCGCTGAAGGGAAGAGAGTGCCCCATTTCTAGGATTTGGCTTCTGTACTGTTTCGGTACTAGGAGCTGGTTGTAACCTTGGTCAGGCTTGCCCGTTCTCCGATAAAGTACGCCATCCTCAGAAAAAATGTCCCCGTGCTGTTTGGGTTCCTTCGCCATGGGCAGTTTCCTAAAGCAGGGTGCCCGAGTAGGGTCCTTGTATTGCGCTTCTTTAAGTTCCATAGGTAACAAATTAGGCGCAGGCTCCCGTTCCTTCTTGGTTTGCCCTCTTGTAGTTACCGCTGCCACAATCGGCTCTTCCGGTTTCCCAATACACACGTATCTCCCGCCAAGTATGACTGGGTAGATGGGATCATCCATAACAGCCGCTTTGATCACACCTCTGACAAAGTCAGAGTGTATCTCCACCAATGCGATGGGAAGCGCTGTAGGTGCATCACTCTTACGAACTCCACAAAGTTGGACGGTCTCTGCTGTCTCTTGACCGGGTTTAACCAGGTTTCTGGCAACAATGCAATCATAAGAAAGCCCCGTGTCAAATAAGCAAGAAGTTTGAGAACCGTTCAAAGTAACAATACCTCGCGTTGAGGGTCTATCCCCAACAGGTTGGGAATCACTGTCAATAATTCCGCCTTGCGAGACTGTCAATAAGCATCCGATGCGTTTAGGCTCGGTGTGCTCGGTCTGATCATATGTCCCGTGCTCAGGGGTTCTCCCTTTGCCACCTTGTCCTTTCTGGCTACGCTGCCATGTAGGGCGGTCGGGTTGATCAGACTGTTTGGGGTGGTTGGGGTACTTGTTCTTGTAGAACTTGGATTTTTCAGGAGGGGGTTTTTGAGGTCCAGTTTCTCTGTGGTTGTTTTGGTTAGAAGCCTGAGAAGATTGCTCTAGGTTATGTTTTCGAAAATGCTCCTCTGTCGGTTTCCGCTTTGTGGCCGGTAGTTCAGCCAGCGCATTGTGATAACGCTCAGACTTTTCCAAAATGTCTTCAAGTTTTTCTGCCCCCTGCTCAGCGAGAAATCTCCGGGTATCAGCAGACAAAGTGTTCTTTATTTGTTCAGTTAAAACAAGTTCCTCAAGACCTTCATAGGTAGAGGGGAGCTGCGAAAGCTCAAGGCACTTTGTTAGATATCCCTTAAGACGAGATGAGAACTGGTGAAAAGTTTCAGAATTCTCTTTCCGGCTGTTGCGAAACAGTTGCAAAAACTTGCGAGCGTTCATTTCAAAGCGCTCCAGTAACGCTTTCTTCAACACATCGTAGTCGTCTTGTTGGCTACTTTCCAGCTTAGAATAAACATCATAAGCAGAACCTTTTAGGGCCTGGGAAAGTTTCATATTCCAACGCGACCTCTCTAACCCGTACAGAGTTGCAATTTTCTCAAATTTTTCTAACCATGTGTCAATCTTCTCATTTGGACAAGGGAAAGACTCAAGAGTGAAAGACATAGCATTTAGTTGAAGAGATTGAGTGTTAGCAGGGTCAGTTAAGGAAGAATGAGGAGAAGACTCTCCATTGCTGGAGGTAGAGGCAGCACCACGACTTTGGAATTCTAGAGTTTTAAGAGCCAACTCATGCTGTCTCTCTTCTCTCTCCTTCTCATGCTGTCTCTCCTTCTCTTTTTCCTCATGCTGCATCCTGCGAATTTCCATTTCCTCCTCAATCTTCTTCTGCTGTAATAGCCGGTCTTCTGCTTCTTTCCTCCTAGCTTCTTCTGCTTTCCTCTCCGCATCATATCTCTCAAGTTCGTCCCTGACAAAAGCTTTCGCTTCCTCTCCTTCCAGTCCCTCCTCTCTCGCTTCGTCCCTGAGAAGTTGTCTAAGCTTTGCCCTCTCGGCCATATTATGTCAGTGACTGAGACACGTGGAGATAGAAAATAGGAAAAAGAATAACCTGGTTCCTACCACTTACGAGAAAAAAAAACCAAAAATTCAAAAGATGATATCCTTAACCCTGGGATACCTCCTCCAAAGTAAAATCTAACTATCGCTGCTATTATCGGCAATAAAGCACTTAATGCAAAACACGACTACGCCAAATAAATGGTAGTTAAGATTACAACTGAAAAATAAGTTGCTACAGTGGAAAAGCAAAAGAATATTGCAAAAATTAAAGAGAAAAATAATCCCTTAATTTTTAAAAATCCACTATAAGTTCGCCCCTGAAGTCAGATCGGGTAAGGGAGGGAATTAATCTGGACAAAAAGTCCGAAACACACTCCTTAACTTAGTTCAAACGCCGTTCTGCCTCAGTACCCAGTGAATGTTATACACTCACCACTTTACCAGCATTTAGTATTACAATCAGCAGTTAACATATATCCCGACAAAATCAACCTGTAACCAAAATGTATATTATTCAAAGATGCTGTGGAAAAAAAAACTTATTAGTTTGTGTGGTCAGCACGCCCGTAAACAGATCGCTAGTCTAGGGGGTAATTATTTTAAAAAGATACAAAACTCACAAGACATCACACTCTTACTCTATTACAGAATAAGAATCTTAAATACAAAATCCAGATAGACGAGTCCACGTTTGTCGTACTCGTCTTCCTATTCTAAGTTCAAAGACCGGAAACGAGCCCCATTTGTCGTAGATTTCCGATAGGAGAATTAAGACTAGGTTTGGTCCCTTCTGAATAGGTTTGAATAGGTGATAGACTCAGTGAGAGTTAGTGAAAGGTAATAGAATTTCCACACACGTGAGATGATAGATTTGATATAGTGGCTGTCTCTGAAAGCGAAAAGAATTCTTCTCTCTCTCACCTATCTTCTACAACAGTTGTTACAGCGTCAGACAGACTACACCAATATACATATTACGTATATTTCTATCACTCACAGGCACGCACATACACGTGACGACAGGTAAACACACAGACGTGGGAAAACTATAACAATGATATATATATTATCTAGAACGAGCTGACCAAACACGATTATTAAGTTCAAGAGCGATTTTATTATCAGGAAAAATCGGCTCACAACATCAAAGAAAGTACATCAAGGAAAATACATATACACATAGTCATAAAAATTCAAGGAAATGTTGCAAGGATGATAGCCCCGTTATAGTGTTAACTCTAGGTTTAGCCCGGCCCCGTTAAGAGAACAGATGATGGCGCCAGAGTCACAGATACATAGGGTTTGAGTCTAAGAGTTTTTCTTTGTTTTATCTCGTAATTATATGCACAGAGTTTGAAAAAAATCTGATTTAACCTAAGACAAAACACAAGAACTCTAGCCTTAGCAACAAATTATGCAGATTGAAAAAAAAATTAGGACAGCAACAGGGTGTCAAAGATATAATAGTGAAAATATCACTCAGACCAGCGTACACTCATTCATTCCGCCATGGCTTCTCATTCAGGTACTCACGACTTTGCTCGCTGCCTCTTGGAACACATTGATTTTAGATTTTCACACAGACTCAAAAAAAATGCAGTCTTCTGCCAAGAAGTCCCCAGTTCCAAAAGACGTATTTAACTCGGAGTCTCCGGGAACGACTACTTGGGTATGCAAATTTGTTCAAATGTCTGATTAAGTCACCTAACAATTATTCCAGGCGCGGGAGTTAGCAGAGCACAGTGTCAATAGCGTAGGTTTCTAAAAAAATGATGAATGTCAGGTCGGTGCCTTCCCTCAGTATAGGATTCACTTTAGTCACACCACAGATTTGTCCACAAGATATAATCTAGTCGGGAAATGATTGTTAATATTCACGCCACCAGGCAGCAAATTATATAGAGTTTCTAGAAGAAATTAAGTGCTGGCTCCAAGGTCCAGTATTTATCATTACAGTCTTTGAAAACCCGTTATAGGGATATTAGTATTTCTGTCTAACTTGCACCGTCAGATCAGTGTTACTTGAGAAAACCCACGTGGTTCAAAATAAGGACTGTCTATTTCTTCACAAGTATGGAAACTACTACTAGGTGCTGGTAAAGTTAGGGTCACCCCAAAACTTTCACTGTGTGGAGGAAAAATAACACATATAATATAATAAACAGAATCTGTACTGGTTAAAACTTACATTTAAACTTGCAAGCAGAGAGCTTTGCTTATCATTTAAACTTCCCGTGACGTAAGTTATATTTAAAAATCAGCAATCCTCATAAATTTAGAACACGTGCGTATTCCGTCACCATTCATGAGGCTGGATTCTAGAGTTTATACGTTAGTTTAGAAAAATACACTCGACTGAGTATTAGCAGTTAAATTAAATTTATAAATAGCTACAATTGCCGTTATAAGCTAGAAATTTTAATTTTTTAGTCTGCTTTCCACTGAATGCTTCCCTAGAAAATATAATAGCCTACCACTTTATTTCTCTTCTGCGCTAAAGAAATAGATTAAAATGAATTAAGCGATTTAACACTTTAACACTCACAAAATCTATATATCTATCATATTAATTACCTCAACCACAGAATTACAGGTAGTCGCACAACTTAAGAATAAAAATGCTGAAAATATTTCTGGAAGTCTAGAAGTTCGACAAATTGCCGAAACAAACTGAGATCTTCGCTAACAGCTATTCTGTTTTTCGAGCGACCTATCTACTGTGGAGTCTATGAGCGAGAATGAAATTAAAGTTTCAAACTTGGCCAATATCTTAAAATCAGACAAAGGGCCCAAACTTATTTCGCCAAGCGAAATTATCTCCCCTACTCCCAACATTTACGTCCGCTTAACGCGTGTCGTAACTGTCACCTACTGACCACGATGTACGCGTGTCAGTTTCAAATCCCAGACAGCCTGACTCCATTTCAGGGCAGTTTTCACACTACAGCTGACCATGGCCCAAGTGAGCGCCGTGTCAGTTTGGGATTTTCCAGACAACTGTCTGGATACTGACCGATGCAGATGTAAAGTATCACACCTCACCGGGACTAATGTCGAGAAGAAACTCGCGCGCTCGGTGAGAATGTAGACGATTTGCTACGTCCTATGTTCAGCGAACCGACTTATCACGCCTTCTGACGCCCTGCAGCCCTGACATCTACGTAATATCGTCCTAGCGCGATTCTCAGTTTAAGAGAAAGGAAAACAGGTAAAGTTTGCGAATTATATGAAAATAATATTCGCAAAACGAATGGATGAAAAATATACAGGAAAAATGAAATACAGAGATAATAAAAGAGAGAATATGGGTGAACGAATAGGAAGAAGATGTAGGAAATTAAATGAATATAAACCCTACGTGACATTTACTGAAGGCCTTGGCTCCTTGGAGAGTTGAACGGTGATGATGATGGGTAATTGGTAATGGGAACAGATGTCAAATTACGTAGTACGTATATGGCATGAAGGTTACCTTCACTGCAATGGGAGAAAACAAGAGAATAGACCTTCTCTCACCTTAAACAATCTTCTGGAGGATAGTGTCTGAGACACCACTCACATTCATCATACAGACGTTTGACGACATCCTGAGATGTAGGAAAAGTTTGTAGGGCACTGACACAAGACATCAGGCACGCCGCACATAGGAACAGCACGAGGCTCAACTGCTGCCAGGATCTGGGGAAAAAGAGGCCAAATTCTCAAGTTTTTGTTGCTGTTGTTTATGTCCATTGTAGCGGGAGGTTATTTAAAATTATTTATTATGTAAAAGTATGCCAGTAAAGAGTTCTGGTCTTACAAGTAATACCCCAGTCTTAGAAATAAGCACTGGTGTATTGTTATCATAAAAATAGTCAGACTGTGAAAACCCTGGCCCAGTTGGTAAGAAGTAGTACCAGGATTTAAGGTGTCTCCTCCCTGTGACTATCTTATGATTACTTATTTTCTAGGGGATAATAAAATGAACATTCACTGAAACCACAAATGGAAAAAGTGAATAAATCCTCAGGTACAGTTAAAATAGTTTAATAATTACACTAATATTCTATTTCTACTAGTTGGAAAAGAGTATACACATATATATAAAAATATTCACACAATTACTATTATTGTCTGTTTAGACTTCAAGATCTTAAATAATAAAGTTACTGAAATCACTGTTATTAGTCCTTTGAATTTAAGGATAACTGTCATCAATTGACTGAGTTTCTGTATGGTTAATTATTGTTTTGAACTATTGGCTGTTTCACATGTATAGGTGGTCAGTGTCAAACAGGACACTTATCTTTCCAACTTGATACTGCTGAAACTGTCCTTTGCTGATATCAGACTTGGTAGGCCCAACAGTAGGGATGCCAATGACCAGTTGAAGTTCACTCTTTGGGGTCCTGCACTTTTGTGGGATTGCCTCGGAGGAACTGCACCAGCTTCTGATACTGGACAGTCTGGTTTGAGTTATTTCATGGAACCTGCAACATATCAGCCTTGGCTAGTATCTGGCTAGACTTGTAGCTGACTAGCACAGATGTCAGACCAGTCAGTCATCAGATGTCACCGTTATACAATCATAGTAAGTAAGGACATCATTTCAGTGATATAGCATTAATATTAACATTTCAATTAAGTATAACTGACTAGCACATAAGTCAGACAAGTCAGTCATCAGGTGTCAGAGTTATACAGTCATAGCAAGTAACATCATTTCAATGATACAGAATTAATATTAACATATCAGTAATAAACATCATCTGGTTTAATCCGCTCCTATACATCCCTTCATATTCTATAACTTGATCCTTCCAAATCATATCAAGTACAAATTCAAATCTGATGCTATCTTAGCAACTACCCAAAATTAATACATAAAATAAATAGAGTGAGTGACCACGTGATCAGGTTGCTTTCTACTAAAACTGGCTGTAGAACACTCCAGTTTACCAGCTGTAAATGGGTACAAAGTTGTGCGCTCGAACTAGGGAAGGCAAAGGCAGCGAGGAAGGGGACTAGTCACCTTAGCCTCGTAACTGGGATCTTCCATGATGAAGTTTCTAACACTTCATTTCCCTATGACAATCTCTGGTCATGGGACTGCCCTTATCTTCGTAAGCGATAATGCATTTAATATCGACGAGATACAGCATTAAATATAATAAATATTTTCTATTTGGCTGTGGGGCTAGTTTTGATACGTTTTTGTACAAGCAACCATCTTCCACTAAGCACATGAATAAATCATATTAAAATAATAATACGTTATATCAATGAATATTATACAGGCATATTTTGTGAATTCTAAATGAACCTGTAATACAAAATAAAAGAAATTATTATACAGGATAGCTATCGTAAATTCGCTTACCCTCAGACTCCAGACACTTAGACTGAAATTTTCTGGCGATCCGCTCACACTTCAGATGGATTTAGAGTCGTGGCGTTATCTGCCCTCAGTCTTGTCTCAACCTCTTGCGTTGTGTATCTCTCTCAGTTTACCGATCCGCTTTAAATACGTATAGCGCGGACGTATCGGAGAGTACCGACGTCACAGCTTAAACCTAACCTGAAAAAATCCTTCCCGAACCGTGATTTCAGCCGATCTGTGCGTCGACTGAAATTTTGCCTTTCTCATTCTCAGCATATATAATATCCATATTGTTCCATCTTATCTAGTTTTATTCAGCTGATAAAACTCTATCTTCCTATCCATGTAAATTCCCAAACTGTTATTTGTTGATTTTAATATTTAGCACAGAAGTGGGTTTACCTGCTTTTAGCGTAACTGTGGGCAGCCGAAATACGCATATATCTCCGTAAATGAGAACTTCCTACCGTTCCATCTTATATGCAGTTATACACCATCCTTCCCTGTACTGAAATGTAAAATCCTTTTCATACGGATTCCCTTCTGTTGTTATTTATCGTTGGCGATTTCCTCTGTCCGATACACATTTCGCTGATACGCCGCCATTTTGAAAGCGGTCACTCGATCGTAGATGGGTTTATAAATCTAACTGAACTCATTTGCAATGACTTGAAACCAATTTTGCGACATAGCTCCCCCATATTTTAAGCTGGATGATATCTAGCTTAACTATTGGGTACAAGACAATTGCAAATCGACCATTCCGAGGTTAGTTTTCCTTCCTTCTATCCTCCTCAAGCTCTGTGGGATGACGACTAAGAAAATCTGCGCCCACATTCTGTTTTCCAAGAATATATTCATCCTTTACTATCTCTCTCCTTCCTGTTCGGCTTTTCATCCAGGCTCTTACTGCTGGTGAAACCGGGTCGGTAGGTTTCCCATGAAGTTTACCGCCCTCTTTTCGTTGATAGTTGGATGTGGTTTTCCCTCGCAAATCCGTAGGTGTTTGATTTTCGCTACGTGATTTGTTCCTTTTTTCCAGCGCATGGGGTTCAGACTGCAATTGAACCTGTGTGGGATGTTTCCTTTCCCCTCCCGTGCAAATCTCGGGAGTACCCCTGATTGCTGGTTTGCTTGTAGATTTTTGATGAAGACTCTTCCGTCGACTTTCTGAATCTACATAGGTGCACTCTGGACAGGAATTTACATACTGATTTATGTCTTCCGTAATACCTGGCCAGTAGAACTGGGTGGCTATTCTTTGTTTTGTGGCACCATTACCCAGGTGTTCACTCAAAGTTGATATGTGTCCCCAGCCTATAACCTTATTCCTATAGGTGGATGGTACAACAATTTGACCATGACTTTTCGTCCCTCTGCCAGCTTTCCTGTACAAGAGTCCATGTTCCCTATAGAAGTGTCCTTTCCTTGGTGTGTTATGTGTCTTTGACAATTTGCCAAAACAAGGCTTCAATGTGCTGTCTGCTTCTTGAGCCCGTTTCATTTCAGTCGAATGAAATTTTAAGTTGGTGTCCCTCTCTATGTTCCTGGAGTCAGACCTGGTCTGGGTTTCTGCCATAACCATAGGTTTTACAGGGTCTCCTAAGAAAACATATTTACGCCCCAACATTAGGGGGTAAAAGGGATCATCTATCACAGCTGCATTTATCTCCCCTTCCACATAGCGACAACTGACATGAATCTTTGCTATGGGTAATGTAAGGGGTGATGTTCCTTTTAGTGGCCCTTGAATCTCTACTGTTTCTGTGGTGATTTGTTCAGGGCACACCAGAGATGCACACACGACTGCGTCATAGGACAAACCTGTGTCATACATTCCTGTGACTTGTTTGCCATTCACAGTCACTATCTCCTGGGTAGGTGGGTGATGGAGGCTATTCTGACTCACAGTCAGTTCCTTCCTAACAGAAGTCCTCACCTGTAAACATGCAGCATGATGAAGGGGTTTTTTCCTCCCACATTCATCAGTGTTGTGGTTGCTCATCTTACAAAATTTGCACCACTTATCTCCCTGTTTGTAGGGTTTCTTTTCCTGAGTCTGAGGGTTCTTGTCCTTATTATCAAATCTTGGCTTATTTCTGTATGGATGATCCTTCTGGTCAAACTGGGTATTCTGCGGTGGTGGCTTATATCCTTCTACCTGCTTCCTTTTCGTTCCTACTAGTTCAGCCTGAGCGGCTTGGTACCTCTCTGCACATTTCAAAGTGTCTTCCAGCCTCTCTGCTCCTTGTTCCATAAGGAATTTCCTCATTTCTTGAGACATGGAATCTTTCACTTGCTCTAACATAACCATTTCTTTCAGATCCTCGTATGTTTTCTGATACTTACCTAAACTACTCCATTTCAACAAATACGTTTCTAGCCTAGCTGAGAACTGGTTATATGTTTCTCCAGGTAGAGGTTTAGAAGTTCTAAATTTCTTCCTATATGCCTCAGAGTTCTTTTCATACCGGATCAGTAAGGCTTGCTTTAGTATTTCATAATTTTCCTGATCTTCTTTGGGGAGTTTCAGAAACACATCATATGCAATACCTCTCAATCCCTGGGATAACTTTAGACTCCATTTTTCCTTTTCCAGTCCATATGTAGAGGCTAGCCTTTCATACCTATCCAGGTACGACTCTATTGCGTCCTCCTTTTCAACAAATGGATCTAGGTGGAAGTTCATGGCCCCATTTGCTGTGTTCTGAAAAGAGCTATTCGCAGAATGAGGTGAGCTATTACCATGGGTGATAGTCCCAGCCTGAAGTTCAAGATCAAGCTGTCTCATTTTCAGCTCATGGTCTCTCTCTGCTTGTAACCTCCTTTCTTCTCTCTCAGCTTCTAATTTCTTGGCTTCTCTCTCTGCTTCCAATTCTAATTTCTTGGCTTCTCTCTCAGCTTCTAGTTTCTTTGTTTCTCTCTCCGCTTCTAATTTCTTGGCTTCTCTCTCTGCTTCTATTTCTAATTTCTTGGCTTCTCTCTCTGCTTCTAATTCTAATTTCTTGGCTTCTCTCTCTGCTTCTAATTTCTTGGCTTCTCTTTCTGCTTCCAATTGCTTTGCTTCTCTCTCGGTGTACTTTTCACATTCCGTCGTGACATACCGGATCAGAACGTCACCATCCATGCCAAGCTCTTTTCCCACCTGCAGTGTAGCAGACCTAAATTTGACCAAGTCAGCCATGATGTATCTGTAGTCTAGTAGGGCAAGTGATCTTACTCAAACTAATTTACTACAATATAATTAACTTAGTTAAAATTAAAGTTAATTAAACTGACTTCACCATATATGAAACAGCTTTCTTTATCTGTACTCAATGGTACTCCTAAAAATATAATTATTTCCTACTATGTTACTCTTTCCAAAAAATTTACAAAACAAAATTTCTACACAGCAGAAATAGAAAGTTGGCTCAGGAATATCAAAGATATATCCCGCAGACGAGCCCCCACTGTAGCGGGAGGTTATTTAAAATTATTTATTATGTAAAAGTATGCCAGTAAAGAGTTCTGGTCTTACAAGTAATACCCCAGTCTTAGAAATAAGCACTGGTGTATTGTTATCATAAAAATAGTCAGACTGTGAAAACCCTGGCCCAGTTGGTAAGAAGTAGTACCAGGATTTAAGGTGTCTCCTCCCTGTGACTATCTTATGATTACTTATTTTCTAGGGGATAATAAAATGAACATTCACTGAAACCACAAATGGAAAAAGTGAATAAATCCTCAGGTACAGTTAAAATAGTTTAATAATTACACTAATATTCTATTTCTACTAGTTGGAAAAGAGTATACACATATATATAAAAATATTCACACAATTACTATTATTGTCTGTTTAGACTTCAAGATCTTAAATAATAAAGTTACTGAAATCACTGTTATTAGTCCTTTGAATTTAAGGATAACTGTCATCAATTGACTGAGTTTCTGTATGGTTAATTATTGTTTTGAACTATTGGCTGTTTCACATGTATAGGTGGTCAGTGTCAAACAGGACACTTATCTTTCCAACTTGATACTGCTGAAACTGTCCTTTGCTGATATCAGACTTGGTAGGCCCAACAGTAGGGATGCCAATGACCAGTTGAAGTTCACTCTTTGGGGTCCTGCACTTTTGTGGGATTGCCTCGGAGGAACTGCACCGGCTTCTGATACTGGACAGTCTGGTTTGAGTTATTTCATGGAACCTGCAACATATCAGCCTTGGCTAGTATCTGGCTAGACTTGTAGCTGACTAGCACAGATGTCAGACCAGTCAGTCATCAGATGTCACCGTTATACAATCATAGTAAGTAAGGACATCATTTCAGTGATATAGCATTAATATTAACATTTCAATTAAGTATAACTGACTAGCACATAAGTCAGACAAGTCAGTCATCAGGTGTCAGAGTTATACAGTCATAGCAAGTAACATCATTTCAATGATACAGAATTAATATTAACATATCAGTAATAAACATCATCTGGTTTAATCCGCTCCTATACATCCCTTCATATTCTATAACTTGATCCTTCCAAATCATATCAAGTACAAATTCAAATCTGATGCTATCTTAGCAACTACCCAAAATTAATACATAAAATAAATAGAGTGAGTGACCACGTGATCAGGTTGCTTTCTACTAAAACTGGCTGTAGAACACTCCAGTTTACCAGCTGTAAATGGGTACAAAGTTGTGCGCTCGAACTAGGGAAGGCAAAGGCAGCGAGGAAGGGGACTAGTCACCTTAGCCTCGTAACTGGGATCTTCCATGATGAAGTTTCTAACACTTCATTTCCCTATGACAATCTCTGGTCATGGGACTGCCCTTATCTTCGTAAGCGATAATGCATTTAATATCGACGAGATACAGCATTAAATATAATAAATATTTTCTATTTGGCTGTGGGGCTAGTTTTGATACGTTTTTGTACAAGCAACCATCTTCCACTAAGCACATGAATAAATCATATTAAAATAATAATACGTTATATCAATGAATATTATACAGGCATATTTTGTGAATTCTAAATGAACCTGTAATACAAAATAAAAGAAATTATTATACAGGATAGCTATCGTAAATTCGCTTACCCTCAGACTCCAGACACTTAGACTGAAATTTTCTGGCGATCCGCTCACACTTCAGATGGATTTAGAGTCGTGGCGTTATCTGCCCTCAGTCTTGTCTCAACCTCTTGCGTTGTGTATCTCTCTCAGTTTACCGATCCGCTTTAAATACGTATAGCGCGGACGTATCGGAGAGTACCGACGTCACAGCTTAAACCTAACCTGAAAAAATCCTTCCCGAACCGTGATTTCAGCCGATCTGTGCGTCGACTGAAATTTTGCCTTTCTCATTCTCAGCATATATAATATCCATATTGTTCCATCTTATCTAGTTTTATTCAGCTGATAAAACTCTATCTTCCTATCCATGTAAATTCCCAAACTGTTATTTGTTGATTTTAATATTTAGAACAGAAGTGGGTTTACATGCTTTTAGCGTAACTGTGGGCAGCCGAAATACGCATATATCTCCGTAAATGAGAACTTCCTACCGTTCCATCTTATATGCAGTTATACACCATCCTTCCCTGTACTGAAATGTAAAATCCTTTTCATACGGATTCCCTTCTGTTGTTATTTATCGTTGGCGATTTCCTCTGTCCGATATACATTTCGCTGATACGCCGCCATTTTGAAAGCGGTCACTCGATCGTAGATGGGTTTATAAATCTAACTGAACTCATTTGCAATGACTTGAAACCAATTTTGCGACATCCATCCTGGCATGAGGACGGATACGACGCACAGTTAAGAAGCTAACATATACCATTCCAAAGAAGTTCCTGTCTTCAAACCTTTAAGGAAAAAAAAAAAAGAAGACGCATTCAGAGAAAAGAGTGCTGAAAAAAAAAACAATAACTTAGGGGGATGTAACAGTCTGTTTACTGTCTGTTTGAGGCTAGAGATGTATAACTGGCCCTATGTTGGAAGATCACCCGTGTGTTGCCGGGGCCCGAAAGGGGAGCAAAGAATAGTAACACTGCACCCTACCACGCATGTCGTAAAAGCGACTAAGGAGGGTTTGGACATGGGGCTGTTTACCCCATCCCGTAAAAACTTCGCACAGTGGGCTGATCACCTGCTTGCCAACCAATCTGATTACGGAAACAGCGATAGATTGTTTGGTCTGTTTTTGTTCCACAAAGACGCCACTAGGCGTGGTGGAAACAGCGATAGATTGATCAATTTGTTGTTGCCCTAAGACGCCACTAGGCGTACTGGCCACATACTGCTTTGCCGGTTGGCGGCTAAGGATGGAAGAAGAAGAAGAAGAAGAAGAAGAAGATGTTGGAATATGTAAACATTCTCTAGATTTAGCTGCCCGTTTGTGTTCGTGTGTTGTAAAGATGGCAGAGTGGGCGTGTCACAATGATGCGGTGTATCTAGGTCACCGGCATGAGTTGCCGCCAGGGTATAGTAGAGACACACATAGCATCAGCATACATGTAGATACAGATGTTTTCGTGCTTGTATTGGATGTGGTTGATCGTGTAGGTGAGTGGATAATAGTGCTGACAACACGAAGGCCGTATAGGCTCTTGGACGACTTCACATAAACTCACACAACCACAAGTAGAAGTCAGTGAAGTAGGTAATGCTGCTGACGTTTACAATATTTATTCATGACGTACGATAATATGATGATGGACGAAACAGTCAATAGTACAAGATCATGGACATTATATGTGTAGTTATGAAGGTTAACATGAGGCATCACAGATCCCGAACAGCTTAGACATGTAACAATGTCTTGACCAATAACTACTGTTCATGCAATAGCTCTAATACCTGACTGAGCCCCGTCAGGTAAGCCCTAGAAAATATATTGCCTAGTACGGGCGATATCAGTTATTTAACAAAGTCAATGCTATTATCCTACAACTAGCCAAAGACTTCATTCTGGCCTCACATACCAGGTACTTCATTCTGGTGAAGAAGATTGGCCGTAAACACGGACCAATATAATGACGACGAAATCAGGCCGCAGGTCGCGGGCCTCGATAATCAGGTGACTCTCAGTTTACATAAACTTCTGAGAATAATTATATTTCTGCCAAACAATATTCCGCCTGCCTTGCGGATCCATTAAGTTGATTCTTGGGCTTATATAACAGGTCAACTTAGACCTAGTCTTTCAATATGTAGCCATACTGGGGTACAGTATATTAACTCCTCGTGAGCTTCGCTCACTATGTCGCCATCTGCAATAAGTGTACCTATAAGATCTAACCGAGACGAAAAAGATCGAATAATGTTTCAGTTACCTTCTCATAGAATTCTTACACTCTAAGGTAACACAACACAGCCAATACTGGCATAAAGAATCACTCAGGGAAGGAAGAATGACAAATCAGTCATTCCCAGAATTTCCAAATCCCTATCGAAACTTGGCAGAGAGAAATCTACGGATCGGCACATCCGTTCTAAGCCTCAGGTACACTCTCTTTGAAACCAAGTCTCTCGGTCCTTGCGCCAAGACCTGCGCATGCCCAAAAAGCATTGACCAGATCGAGGCTAAACCAGACCAGGCGTTTCCGCCCAAACGGGTGGTAAAGATACTCCGTATATGGTCCTAAAAATAGACTTAAGACATGTCAACTATAAGACATGCCTGAGACAGGACAACATAAGACAGGGGAAGATAATCACCAGTCAAACCTGTCACAGAAAGATAATAAACATTTATCTCTCTTTGATCACATTAAACCAAACATAAATTAGGTTGGGGTCTTTCACACCGTCAAAAATGACAGCAACTGGGGCATCAAAAGACATGATGCAGGCTTCCCAGAGCAGGAAGAGTTTCAGAGATTTGGTTGAAAAATAGTAAAATAAGAACCTAAATGTGTATTTTATATTTCAAGAACCCAAAAATGTCTCGCTTTCTCTCTCTCTCTCTCTCTCTCTCTCTCTCTCTCTATCTCTCTCTCTACCTACCTACCTACCTACCTACCTATCCATCTATCTATCTATCTATCTATCTATCTATCTATCTATCTATCTATCTATCTATCTATCTATCTATCTATCTATTTATCTATCTATCTATCTATCTATCCACAAACACACCTATATATACTCTCTTTCTAGTGTTTTAGATGAATAAGAATACTTTAGATATGATGTACATTATTCGAGTGAATACATCATCACGCACTCATAAAAACCAACGTCGTTTGGCTAGTTTTACCAACTCCGATTGTTATCCATGTTCCAGACTACGCTTATCCCCAATATTACTGTCTAAGTGAAGCAAACCTTTCACTTTGAAAGCTAAAGTGAAAACCTATTAAGAAATCACGCATACTTTTTCAATTCTTTTGATGGTGCATTTACCATAAGTCAGGATAAGTTTAAAGATCCTATGAAGCTGAAAGGGGATACAAAAGAATGAAATGATCACAGGAGAATTAGTGCCATCATCAGGGCATACAACAGAAAGATCAGAACACAATTATGTCCGTCATGTTTTGATGGTTTACTTGCTCTCCTCGTTATAGTGAATTATTCTCCGTTTACGTGAAGTATAGCCATTGTGGCAGTTAGAGAACGATTTACAGTCAAAGGGAAGGAATAAGGGGAGTTAGAGGTGGGACGGTTCAGATAGAGTACAGGAAGGGGATGCGCGGACAATGTTGCGCAGGACAGAGGTGAACGGGAGTTTGGTGAAACACGCTTTTCTCAGCGGGCAGTTCAGAAGGCGTGAGTTAGTGTGCGGATGGCACGTACGCTAGCAGCCATGTTAATGGCAGTATTCAAGTAGTTTATGTGATAATTATGTAATGGACAAGAAGTAGTTTAAGTAATGATTCACCCGAATTATTGAATAGTGGGAATTCTTGTCTAGAAGGAGAAACGGTGTGAGTTAGTTATTATTCAGAAAGGAAAAGGTACGTAGAGTGTTTTATAATACATATAGACAGTAGTCATATTCTTCAGTGAGGCAAGGGAAACCAACACCCCCGGAGATGCCCGGTACCAATAGATAACCTGAACACTGAGATGATAGATAACAATAGACATAAGAAACTATAAGGAAGAAACAACAGAACTAGAGACTATAGCACCTGCATGATCACTGATGGTTAAAAGGTCAGAAGGTGTAGATTCGATACTGAGCGAGAGAGAGTGAGGAAAGAATGAACTTACATATTATATATTCTATGATGGACCAAATGTGGAGGTCAGAGCAGACAGCAATGATCCTTTCATATGTAAATAAACTACTATTCAAATTACTATGGCGTTATCGCATCACGTGCTGTGTGTGTGTGACTGTGTGGTATACAGCATATCATAGCTAACCACAGAGGTAAGCGAACCTAGACAGACATTATCATATATGATTCATAATACAACCAGGGCTGCCACACCATACAAAGGTGTCATTTTCAATTTCGCATTGTTGTTTTCCAATTCGTATTGTATTCGCAAAAACCAGACTAGAATATATTTTATATCTGAACACGCGCCCTAATATAACCCTGTGTCTAGGTTGAACGGGGTGCGCTTCGACAAAACGAAGCTAAAATGTTATTTTTTTTTTAATGTTGTGTTCGCGGTTTATCATTAGTGGCTTATCTACAAAAGGAAAACAGACCATGACAAAGAATAACTGCAGCATTTTTGGAGCATAATAACAATTTGAGGAAACTGTCTTCAACTAACGATATTATAGCCGGTGAACTGAGTAGAATAAGAAGACATAAGGAAATACACAATTTTACAAGTCGTCCCTTATGGCAAGCACCACCAGACTGAACAGAGATGGCTAGGGCAATTCGAACGAATGGAGCTTAACAGACAGACAAAACTGCTTTATATTCTCAACAAATTCAACACCCAAGATCATGTGGGGTCCAATATTGAAATAAATGGATCACAGTGAAGTCAGCATGCAAGAGCTACAAAGAATACACTTGAAAGAGATCATCAAGGATATAAAGCCGTTTTGTAATTGCAGTGAAGTTACGGACGCTAAAATCTGAACCAAACAGAACCCGAAAGAAGAAGGAATTGGAATACAAACTGTCATCACGGATGAGCTCCGTGAAATGTTTGTATAATGGACTAGACATTCACATGAAATGCTCGCTGGGTGATCAAAGCCCCAAAGCACGGATGATATTGTGTGAGTTTTTTTGTGGACAATCGGTTTAAATGCTCTTTTTGGTTCTGGTCAGGTCTCAAATATTTTATAGTCCCTCCTCACGTTAGGAGATCTTTATTTATTTATTTTTTTAAAATAAGCATTTCGTCTTTGATAGAAAGCAGGCGCTTTAGTTCTTTTCGCTTTTAACAATTGTTAGGGATCTAAACGCTTATGCATAATCTGAAGTACACGCTGAACACCTCCCCCATCTTTTATTTAAAAAGGCTAGATGCAGATTACTACACAACATTGTCAGTTGCCGAACAAAAATAACAAAAAACAAAACAAAAAAAACAGCGCGATATTTCTATGGCACATATTATTTTCCTGAAATATTTTAACTTTAGTTATTTCGATTTCTTGTGGAACCCCTGACGATCTTCCGCGGAATACACGCGAGAAAAACTTGTATAATGCAATAATAAATCAGAAATGACATCTAACATCCTCACATTGCGTGCAATTTGGTCACATTGTTTTTCAAATCAGTTTCAAGTTTTACAACAATGAAGCACTTATTCTACGCAGATTTAACAAATTGGAACTTAAGTGCATTTCGCACACGAAATCCTTTGTTCGGCCCGCCATATTTCCTCCGACTTCCGTTCCATCATTTTGTGTTTTCTAAGTGCTGAATTTTGTTTTATTATTTTTCTCGATGTTATTCATTTCGCATTATATTTCCTGTCAACAGTGTTAGGGAATTTTTACTTTAACTAACAGTGAGAAATGTGAATGTAGCGTTTCTGAATTCATTTTGCACTAGAACAATTTGTGAAGGTCCTAAGTTACTTTCCCGATTTAGCGCTAGGAATGTGTCTGCCGCCTCATCGGTCAATGTTCTCCTTTTATAATTTTTGAGATTTGCATTGTTTTTCATTTCTGTTATTATGTGTAGTAATTTTTTGTTTACTTGATTCTGACCGCACAATAGATTCACGACACAAATAGTTCGTGGACTAAAGTAGCTGGACGAGCTAATTGGGTTCTAATGAAGTCTCCAGAAGACACAGCGAGCTCGTTTTAATTTCACAAGAACACCTAATAGAGATGTCCTTTCGGTAATTTGTAGGTCTAATAAACAGAACTGAACACGAGCGATACATATGTAGGCATATATATATATATATATATCTATATATATATATATATATATATATATATATATATATATATATATATATATATATATATATATATATATATATCCTTACTTAGTCCTTCCTCTTTTACCCTGGGGTGTAGAGGTTTGACAGAGAGAGCGCCATACTATCCTATCGGCTGTATTTCTTCTGGCCTGGTTCCAATCTAGCCCTTGGTCCTTATTTTTCTTTGAGCTCCTTATGGAGCATAGAGCCACCATTGTAGCTAATCGCTTTGCAGGAATCCTGCACCAAGTAGTCACAAGCTCTTACAGCAGTGGGTTCTGTAGCACTTTGTTTTACATAATGAGGTTGCCAGCTCCGTACACAACCTCATATTGTCGCCTTGTGCTGAGAGTGCAGTAGGCTTACTCAGAGAGCCTTCCCCCGGGCATGGAATATATATATATACATACTAATAGAGAGAGAGAGAGAGAGAGAGAGAGAGAAAGAGAGAGAGAGAGAGAGAGAGAGAGAGAGGGAGAGCGCGAGCCACAGTGACATAAAAACTGTGTGGAAGGCATACCTCTTGTGACCATGTCTCTTCATCAATATATTCAGTTTGTATTCTAAAACCCTTCGCTCCCCTACGACAGTATCTGCTACGGGACTACCTACCATCTTTTTAATTAACAGTGAATGAAAGAACTGGTATAAAATCGCCAAGATGGAGCTATAAAATCTCCAAGATGGAGCTAATGATGGAACGAACTAGACAAATGCCACTGGAGCAAGAGGTGACGAGAAGACACTGGCGTTGACGAAATCAGCGATAGCAAAGCAAGGCAGCTCTTCTTCTGGAATCACCGAGGAAAGAAACAAGAAGAATACTGGAAAACAAACGGAAATGGATATAAGACATTGAATGGATGGTACAGGAAGGCTTGCCGAATTTGTTGGGCTGTGCTCCATACTGCTGAATGGTAATGAAAGAAAGAATAATTGACACGCTTTAACTGCCCCCATGCGCAACGCCTTGCATTAGCCACCGGAAAGAAATTATAGCTTCATTAGCAATGCGACCGGATACTATCACCCCTCATCGTGAATGGAAAGATCTATTGACCCTTACTATTGTGAGCATTGCTGAAAGAAACTGCCGCACTTTACCACGGCGCTGACACGTGGGTCAGCTTGTGTGTCCAGTAGAATTGTGAATGTTTGGTTTTTTGCTCATGTTCCAAAAGACGATGACGGTAACAGAAGTAGTACTTCATGTGATAATCCTGTTGTGGTGGTTTTTAAGATATTCACAAAATGTTAACATTTTGTTGCTTCTATTCCCAGAAACGAATTTAGTTTATTCACCTTATACGTTTGTTGCTGTCGTTTTTGACGGAGTCATAATAGGTAAATCTATTTAATACTTTTGTTGGTCAAAGTTGAGGATAATTGGGTATTTAGCTCCATGACAGGTTGTTTGAGGGTTATCTGCCCTTTCTTTCAATTATTGTCGTTGATCTGTTTTAACGATGCTCAGTTTTATGCTGTCTAGGCATGCGCAAGTTCTGGGCGCGAACTGAGGAAACTTCCGTCAGGGATGTTGTTTTTGGGTTGTCGGACATGATGTCCGTTGTGATTTTCTCTATATCATCGTGGGGATTGGAAAGTTTTCGATATGACTGAAATGTCAATGTTTTCCCCAGTGATTCTTTGTTCGTCAAGAGTGACGACATTTATTAAGTGTGTATCCGGAATATTCTGTAAAAGGTAAATTACATTCTTATTAATATGCCTTTGGTTGCAGAACATTTGAAATTACCTATCTGCGAGTGAAGCTCACAGATCTTGAGAGACAGAATTCCTTCTTGCTTCTTGTGTTAGCCAAATGAGACTATGTGTCTTCTGTTGAACAGAAGCCTAATGATGATGATAGATTATTGTGGACGCCGCAGGTTGGCGGTATATATGTTTAGCATGGCTTGATCGTGCCTGCTAACAAAGGATACACAGCTGTCTACATATTGAGGCCCTGTATTACGGGCAATACTTTTCAGCAAGAGGAAATATATCTGGCGGGCTATGCCAGTTGAATAACAGCCTTATGTATTATTGCTACGCAATTTAGGAGCTTGTTTGTTGGACGACAGAGCTAATTAAGTACCTGACGCGCTGAGTCAATGGTACGGAAGCTACATTATAAACTGTAACATTAGGACAGATGATGTTTGGATATGTCCTAGTTGATGTATGATGCAAGCCTTTGATTACCAGACATTTAACAGTCATTCATTATTTACGTTAAGTCCTTGATCTTGTCGATTTGACCGTCCTGTTGATGCTACTGTCAGTTTCGTAAATAAATGTTTGAAACGTGCCAGCAGTCTTCAATCCATCATTGACTACTGCATGTGAGTGTACGGGTGCATTATTGACTTTATTAAGAGCTTCAAGCATTCGCGTTCTCGTCTACACCCACACTCAGCACATCATAATACCAGTACCACACATCTACAACATGTACGCTGTTTTGTGTGAGTGATCATAGTACCCCTGGCAGTGCCTCACGCTGGTGGCCGTTACATTTCTGGCCGTTACATTTCTGGTGACCTACATTAACACCGCAACATTACACAGTCCAGGTGATAAACGACACGTTCACTCTGTCAGCTTTCACATCACGCATAAACAGTACGTTACAACGTTATATCTGGTGGAAGCTGTAGCTATAGCCTATTGTTGTTGTTATTGTTGTAAATCTTTGTTTGTTTATTAGTTTTTTTTTTTTTGTGTCCTCTGAACTCCATTGATGACATCTAGTTTTAATTTAATAATATCACGCACACAAACATCATCTTTATTATCATAATTATCATCATCATAATTATCATCATCATTATCATAATCATTATCATCATCATTATCATAATTTCATCATCATCGTCATCATCATCACAATCATCATCATTATTATCATCATAGCAATAATCACCATCATAATCATTATTATCATAATCATCATTATCATAATCATTATTATTTCCCATCTCGCTCTTTATGGAGCATGCAGGCATCACTGTATCTGGTGCCCTTGCAGGAAGCTTGCCCTAAAGCATTCATATGCCCTTAAAGAAGTGGTTTCTGTAGCAATTTGCATAACATATTGAGGTCACTGTAAAGTTGGTTTAGTACTGCTTTATTCTATCTTCATTTCAGCTTGTTTTGAGAACAACACGTTCAAATTTTTGGGTTACTAGTTAAAAAGAAGGATACATCACATTAACTTGAAATGTTGCGTGATAATCCAAACTTAACTGTACGATATTGTGTAGGATGATAGATTAAACTATATCATGTCGATTTATTATCGCAGGTCGATTCTGGCAATAAGTGGAGACGAAATATAGCAGTATTAAGGCGACCAGCTTTATGCGCCACCTCTTATTTGTCGCCTCTTAGGACATACAGGCATACCTCGGAGATATTGCGGGTTAAGTTCCAGACCACCGTAATGAAGCGAATATCGGAATAAAGTGGGTCACATCTATTTTTCTTGGCTTCCCAGTGCATATAAAAGCCTAAAATCATGTTTACACAATGTCTATTAATTGCGCAATAGCGTTAGGTCTAAAAAAACAATGTACTGTAACATTAAATACTTTTTGGCTAAAACAAATACTAATCTTGATCATCTGAGCCTTCAGCGAATCGTAATCTTTTTGCTGGTGGAGAACTAAAATCTATCGGAAAAAGAAGACATGTTCTAATAAATAAACATGAATAATTTGAACAAAGAGCGCAATATCTGCGGAGCGCATTAAAGCGACGCGCAATATCTGCGAAGTGCAATAAAGCGAGGTATGTCTGTACTTGAGGAAGCAGAAGTCGTATTCTTTCTTTGTCTCCTCAGAAACTCCGGAGGAAATATTCGGGGCAATAGAACTAAAGATGGTCTCATAGCAGATACTGCCGTTTGGGTGTGAAGTGTTAGAGACTGCACCATACTAGGTCCAGCTTCGAGATGTGAGGATGACCAGTTCCCTGCCACGCTGCCTTTTCCTTCCTTAACTAACGAGCAGAAATAGGTACCAATTTACAGCTGGGTAGACTGGAGTATGAGGCCGCGGTGTTTCGAACGAAGTACCTTCGTCGCGAGAGACCAGCGCTCTAACCACTGTCAATCGGACGCTCAGTAGCACTAATGCCTGACAATAATTTTTAAAAGCATAGGCGGGTTTCGAAGTCCAGTGTCAAACAGGAAGTGCCAGATACAAGTTGGCATACACAAGATAAAATAAGTTTTATCTTTCAGCTCGCAATCAGTCGCCCACACGTTCTTGACTGATTGTATACAAATAAATCACAATGAGAGTTGGCATGAATGTTCTCATTTTTCATTTAAAGGCGGGGGGATCAAGTGGAGTGTGATTATTTCATCAATTTTATTATCCGACAGCCGATTTATGTTCTGGCTTTAGGCTACCGATTTATTTTATGCTTTGACTAAACCACATTCCTGAACAGAAATACAAAGACTATTTTTGATGGCGTTGATATTTGTACTATTGCACATTTCACATCTCTGAATAGGGTAACTGAAAAAAAGACATTAGTCTATTCAAGTGTGATTTGAGATTTCTATGTCCGTCTACTTCTTCTTCTTTGTACACTCTCAGACGTCAACTTGAATATGTTCACAGAAAGTAGTGGCCTACTTGAGGCTATTTCTATCTATAAAGAGCTTTTCCAAGGAATGGTACTGATGATGGCCACATGTGCTTTCTCTGTTCCTCATTTGTTGGGAATCTTTGAAGCTGATGTTCAGCAGTCATTTTATCGGTGCCACAGTCGCACTCATCGGTAGTTCCTATTTTTCTATGTCTGTCTGTCTGTGTGTATTTGTGTATGTATGTCTGTATGTATGTATGTATGTATGTATGTATGTATGTATGTATGTATGTATGTATGTATGTATGTATGTATGTATGTATGTATGTATGTATGTATGTATGTATGTATGTATGTATGTATGTATGTATGTATGTGTGTATGGATGTGTGCATGTACGTATGTACGTACATAAGTATGTAGTAGGTAGCTAGGCAGGCAGGCAAGCATGTATGTTTGTATGTATGTATACATGTACATGTGTGTATTTATGTATGTGTACGTATGTATGTATGTGGCAACAGCCCCCATTAACGCTTTATGCATTTATGTAAATTTACTTAATGTAAATTCTAATGATTCTCCTATGTGCTATGGTGTACTGACATGATATAATAAAATAGCTGTCAAAGCTTTTTATGGCAAATAAAAAATTCTGATAACACCCCCATGTAAAAACACATATATTGATTGCTCTACTTGAATGTTATTCCACACACATTTTGTAAATTTCAATAATACTCATTTTTGGCAGGTTATATCATATCATATCATATCATTATATGTCAATGTCTTTTAGAAAGCTTAAAGATTGTTATGTGTGTGTACCACAAACATTAGAAGTAAAAACACCCACATAGAACTACTTGAGACGTCTTCAACACTTTATGTAAATTCTAATGATTCTCCTATATGCCATGTTGTATCTATTATATCATGTCTGTACGTATTAATGTATTTTATGGAGAATAAAGATTCTGATATGTGTATGTTTCACGAACGGTTTATACGAATGTCAGTACTCATGCTCCGGTGGGAGCTAGATATGTTCATGTAAGTTGTGAGTTGAAGTGAGAGAATGTTAAGTTTGACTGCGGGCATGAATGCATTAGTAGCAGTAAGCGCTAATGTCGAGTTCACGGGCATGACTGAGTTGTTGTGAACGAAGTGGTGGTGAAGACTGGTCAGGTGTGAAAAGGGTCATGGGTAGAAAGGTCATTCGAGAGAGAGATTAGAGCGAAGAGAGATTACGTGGAGAGTGAAGGCGAAATGGTTGAAGAAAAATAGGAAATATATAGAGATATTGTGAAATTCGTTCCATGAGATGCTGTTCTAATTATGCACATCATACATTGTGCTTTTCTTATGTGATGATTTATGGCCACAGCGGCGGTCTGCCTATGTTATTGTGTTATACTCAAGTTTGTGACATAAAGTCGTCGGATATCGTATCGACGTGTTGGAGTTTAGTGAATTAACGATTAGCTGTGAATAACGAGCCATGTTTGTCGCTCCATGTGTTTGTAATACGTATTTGTCAGTGTGTACACACAGCAAGCACTTGACAATTTTGGGGGACTCGTAAGTGGAAGAGAGGACCCACCCCTAATTTTCTGCAGAATTTTTGACAATTTCGCCTTCTCATGAATTGTTGTTGAAAATTATATCAAGCGGAACAGAAAAGTAGGCCTATTTGTTTGAATCAGGTCACAAGAACTTGAGGTGCAAAACTGAAGTCTCCATTTCAGTGATAGTCAGCAATGGTATAGCTGCAGAAGGACTGAATATTTAAGAGCGAAGAATAGTTTTATCACTGGCGGAGAGGCGAAGGGACAGTTTTGACGAAATCGACAGTGTTATTTTGGAAAGTAGCACGAAAAATGAAATGGCGGTAATCAGTCTTGTTTACCTCGGCGCACTGATATTGTGTTATTCCGCCCCGTGACGAGTGTGCTGATCTGTCGTCAATTTATCTGTGCTGTGTAGTTCGGCATGACTGTTGATACGAATAAGATCGTCTGCTGGGTCTTGTAATGAAATAACAAGGCCATTGTTTTGCTGGTGATCGGCTGAAATCGTAACATCTTGCCTGGAGATGGTGTAAGCAGTGAGAGAGGTATTTTCCTTTTCTACCCCTTGTACCAGTAGTGAAGAAGATCCGGTTCACCGTACTGAGAGCTGAGGTGCACGTAGGAGCTGATTTCGACATTTGACTGTGCTGTGTTGCAACGTGAAGTGTGTTGTTTGTGGTGTCCATCATTGAGCTGTAACACCAGGACTCCAAGCCTGCACCTATCTCAAGTGGAGCAGCGGACACAGGACATTGTTAAGTTAAGTTTATTATTAATTTTGTTAATTTCCAGTCTTCTGTTTACTTGACTTGTACGTCTGTATATCTCCTTTTATATATATATATATAGGCTATACTTCTTTTAATTAATTAATTTGTTTATTTATTTCTTCCTTGATAAGGTTATTGCCCGGAACTAATAGTGGGGTTTTTTGTGTTTTTTTTTCTTTCCATTCTTTCTTCAATAGCATTTTAATTAACGTTATATTTGAACCCTATGATGTTATATCTAAAGGTGTACTAAACTTAGTTTATTTTGATATTAGTTCCTTTTAGGACTTGACAAGTTTGCTGCGTCATGTCTAGACATCCTTCTGTCTATCACTTCTACAGTGTACTCAAAACTTATGTTATTTTTATATTAGCTCTTGTTATTAGTTAAATATTTGTGGTGAAATTACAGTGATGCAACGTTAAAATTCCTCCATTTATAAAGATAACAGGTAAAATAACATGTAGGGATAAAAATATTGGTAAGATACGCTGATACATTCTCGCCCACGCCAGCGTTTTCTAGCGCCATTGAAAACTAACTAGTTAGAACAGGCAGACTAACGGCCTATCCTTTAAGACGGGGTGGAAACGGAGATAAAAGAAAAAAATGCGACGGTCTGAACACGTGTTTGAATCTAAAGTCTAGAAGACGCAATTTGTAGTTTTTAAAGAAAAAATTACGCCACTAGTTGACACAATGTAAGGAATTGGACGAAAAACAACCTTAGCTCTTGTCAGAAACAGACGTATCTTGGACGTTCTACGGTAATTAGTCGTTTTAGTTTGAATATAGCGGCAAACGCCGTGAACGAAGGTACAAAAACAAATTTCAAATCTAACCTTGAAAAAAGTAGTTTTTTTCTTAATAATAAGTTTAGGAGTATAAAAACTAGCTAGTTTGATAGCCCATCTTTACCTGATAAATAATATACTTTTAATTACACAGATGGACAGATTAATCGGAAGATATTGACGAAAGACTGTATTGTTCAATACAGACTAGCCGACAGTTATTTGTGCATACTTCTCACAAAAATCACTTTTGACGCGTCCTTGAGCCTAACGCAGAAAAGCAAACTGCATGTGGACAAGGGGCAAAAAAGGGATTGTAGAAGCTAAAAATAACTTTGCATAGAAATCGTATAAGTAAGTGGGGAAAAAATTTGTGTAGTTTTTTTGTAGTTTCGTCTAAAACCAAGTGTAATTTTGGGAAAAACCAAGTTAGGACGGACAGACCGACATAAAAATATTACACACTAGACAGAAACTGGACTTAAATTGGACATTGTAGTTTAAATATTTGAACGGTAGAGGGGAAGTCCGCTGATTGGACGGAAGCGTTCATATTATAGAAAAAAGTAGAGGCACGTGCCATTTTTTTGAAGACTGTCCATATACACAGATCGTTATTGTAGAATTATGACTTCCTTGGAAATTATATATTACCAGTGGGACGCCATAGTCTAGCCAGCAGCTCAGCTGAGTTTTGCTAGTACAACGTAACTGTGTTTTCAAATGTGAATTGTGGTAAGGGAAAAAGTATTAACCTTTTTTATTTTAATATTTTGAGTGATTGATACTGACTGCCATGTCATGAAAAATGATTATGACAAGTGAGTGCTTATTCTAGGTCCCCAGCGACAGTCCAGGGCCTAGAGGCAAACAAATAATATAGGAAAACATATCCAAGACTATAGAAGACAGATCTATATTTGAGATCAGTGGGAACATATCACCCACCTTATTGGATGGAAGAGGAGACTAATGAACATATTTCGGATGCAATGCCGTCAAGGGAAACTAGTGCTATGTGATACCACTTGGGTGAGATGTGCTGAGTCGGTCAGAGAGATCTGACCCGATCTTTGTAATTTTTTTTTGCTTTGTTGTGTGTAAAAATGGTGCAGTAGGCAGTGTGTTGACACATGGCAAAAATTTTGGTTTCAGAGTTTCTGGTCTGGCACTGCGCTAGTGCCAGATGCTTTGAAGAGGTCCAAGAGTGGATGCCTAAGAAGCCTACCCTTTTACTCCAGCAACTGGGAGGAGTGGGCCACTTGATTTCTTCACTGCATCGTCACAGGCCAGATAAGTTGAAAACCTGGCCTGCTGTGGATTCATCAAAATTTTCCACAATAAAATAAATAAACAAAATCCTGGTGTATAAAAACTATACCTCAGTCCCATATTTCAAAGACAATGACTATTGTAAACAGAGATCGGGCGTCATAACACCACCACGACTAGACATCCAGTGCTAGTTTTCCAAAGACACTGTAGTTAGTGTTAATATTAACCAATGTAACAATATATCTATGTACAAAATTTTCATTTTGATTATTCAATATATATATATATATATATATATATATATATATATATATATATATATATATATATATATATATATATATATATATATATATATATATATATATATATATATATATATATATATATATATATATATATACACTTTTATTGATAAATACATATTGTTTCATACGTCCTGACCAGAAGAAAATTTGGTTCAGGACTAAATAAATTCTAAAAAATTGTAAAATTTAAATTCTAAAAGCCAGTGTTAGTTGATTTGATCATAGAGCTTAGTATTATTAGACTTAGTGTTTACATGTGTGTGTCTGTGTATTTAATTACCTACACATCACATTTCATTTCCCTAGACATTAAACGTAGCTAACATACATAATAGCAGAATAAGTCTGTTTGAGGTCATAAGTGGTAGCAGAAAGGCATTCTGTAACTCACATAAATTGTTATCTTCAGGAGCCTTCACAGCTGACCTCATCCAGTACACTAGGTAACATAGCAACCACGCAATAACATCAAAAACCAATACAATATTTAT
This sequence comes from Oreohelix idahoensis, assembly GCA_024509875.1. Taxonomy (NCBI): domain Eukaryota; kingdom Metazoa; phylum Mollusca; class Gastropoda; order Stylommatophora; family Oreohelicidae; genus Oreohelix; species Oreohelix idahoensis. Next base: position 434,642 of record JAMPIV010008928.1, on the reverse strand, counting down.
ATATTCATTCCTGTTTGCCCTTGCTGCAGGGTGCACGAGTAGAGCTCTTGTGGTACTTCATTGTCCAGTGTTTTGTTTTTGTTTCGTTCATATTGTGTGGTAATATTTAATTTCGATTTCTGTATAAGGGTGATTTTGAGTGGGGAGCACAATCCATCTTTCTTCATTGAAGAAATTTGCCTTGTGTTGTCTTTAATAGGTTTTGTGAGCCAAATTGCGCTGTAGGGAACCCAATCTGTCTAAGACTTGGGGAGTTGTGAAGCCTCGTGTAATTTGTGGAACAATTGTTGGCGTTAGTTGTTTGCGTTTAGTTTGTTTACTTATTGTCTGGTATAATAGTCTTTCTTTCGTGGTGTTTTTCTGTCGTGATTCTCAGTCCTTTGCTCTGCTATCCGTATATATGTTATTTTACGATATCCTGTTTTTGTTCCTTTGATAGGTTTGGGTGTAAATATAAGGTCTATTCTTACTTTCTTGGTCTATAACTTCCTCTCCACTGGCCTATCAGTTGTTGTAGTGTCGTGTGTTCTGTGATTATCATTTCAATCATCATCATACAATTTGTGTTAACATAAGCAGACACATTGTATTTTGGTCTATTACAGTTTATAATGCCTACAGACTGATACAAGAGATTGACCCAGTGTGTAGACCAAGTGTGAAGAGTTGTTCAAAATCTGTTGTGTATGATAGACGCTCTTCATAGGTGGAGGGGTATCCATATAGTTTTCCAGACACCATTTGACATATCAGGTGGTATACATTTTTGTTTTGTTTCTCTCCTTGTTTTTTTTTTTTTGGCTGCATCATTTTTTCATAGTTATCTTAGTTGATAAATATTACAGGATGACAAGCCTATTGGATTTTATCACCAAGGGACAGGCACTTGGTAAATCAGGAGATGAACTTGAATTATGGGCCAAGACAAATTTTATGGATGCTGAGGAACGGAGGGAACGCAAGGAGGAAAGAGATCTAAGGAAGCTGGAAATTGAGGCTGACAGGGAAGCAAAAAAAGAAGAAACAAGGAAAGCTGAAATTGAGGCTGAAAGGGAAGCAAAGAAAGAAGAAACAAGGAAAGCTGTAATTGAGGGTGAAAGGGAAGCACAGAAAGAAGAAACAAGGAAAGCTGAAATTGAGGCTGAAAGGGAAGCAAAGAAAGAAGAAACAAGGAAAGCTGAAATTGAGGCTGAAAGGGAAGCAAAGAAAGAAGAAACAAGGAAAGCTGAAATTGAGGCTGAAAGGGAAGCAAAGAAGGAAGAGACAAGGAAAGCTGAAATTCAAGCGGATAAAGAAATTACTTTGAAGAAACTGGAACTTGAGGCTTCTAGTTATAGACCAGCTACTAAGGAGTCTACTCGTCCTTTCAATCTGCGACTCCCATCCTTTAATGAGGGCGTTGATATGATGGACGTGTATCTAGAAAGGTTTCAACAAGAAGCAGTATCTTGGAAGGTTAAAAAAGAAGATTGGCCATCTCTGCTCAATAATTTGTTAACCGGAAGGAGTTTACAATGTGTCTTTGCTTTGCCAGTAGAGGATCGCATGAATTATGACACGGTGAAAGAGACACTGCTTCGAAGATTTAGACTGACAGCTCAAGGGTACCGTGAAAGATTTAAGGAGGCTATTCCTACAACAAGCAATGACTTTAGTGAATTTATTGCGGAAATCAAGTTGCTGTTCAATAGGTGGATTGAACTATCAGGTATTGTGAAGGATTTTGACGGGTTAACCGACCTTATGCTACAGGACAATGTTCTATCGTCTTGCAATCCAGAGTTAGTGGCTTTTCTACAAGAACGAAAGCCAAAAGATATAAATATTATGTCAGAGCTAGGACAGCAGTATGTCAATGCGCACCCGGGAAGCCGATTCACAAGCAGATAGTTGCTGAGACCTTTCCAGCTTGTGTGGCTCAAGACAAAACTGAAAAGAAGCCATACATACATCCTCGGGCCCGCAGCTTAGACAGGTATGTTGATAAAGATGGTGGAAATAGAAGATGGAATGAGGACAGAAGATATTCTCCTAAGAGACAGTACCCTTCTTTTGGGTCATGCTACAGTAGAAGGAGTTGTTATAAGTGTGGCTCAAGGCGTCATCTATCTTATCAGTGTGGGAGGGGCCCAGAGAGGTGTCCCTTCAACCCATAAAGAAGTCCATATGCCAGCTCAAAGAAAAATTATAATGGCAGTCCAAAGAGAAGCCCTTACAAGCGCCAAGAGACGGATTCCAACTGCCCCAATTGTAATGAGAGAAGACAGAGTCGAAAAGAGAGCTCAAAGGAAAACACTGAGCATGCAAATTCAGCTACTGTCCTTGATACATTTAATAGCGAGGAGTGTGAGGGGTGCAGACAATTGTTCGAGACTGATGGCAAGCCTATTTTAATATGTGGACACACTTTGCCTTGCCTTTCATCAGTTGATGGGAATGGCACCTTAAATTTACATAAGGGTTTTGTGGAGAATAAACCTGTATCTGTTTTGAGAGACACGGGCTATACAACCATTGGCATTAGGAAGACATTGATTAAGGATACGTATTATATTGGAAAGATGGCCAAATGCATTAAATTTGGTTGTAATGTCGAGTACTATCCATTGGCGATTGTGCTTATCGACACCCCTTTCTTGTCGGGTAGAGTTCGAGTATGCGTCCTTGACTCTCCCGTCGCTGATCTCATTATCGGAAATGTTAATGGGGTTCATGATTGCACCAGTCAGGATATTGAGGAGTGGGAAAATGGGCATGATTTGTTTGCTAATGCAGTAATGACGAGGGCTCAGACTAAGGCTGATGATGCAAATATTATGATATCGCAACCCAGTAATATCCCTTGGGTGCCTACGGTAGCTAGAATTACAGCATCGGATTTTGTAGACATGCAGAGGAAAGACATTTCACTTCTGCCTTTGTTTCAGTTGGCTGAGTCCAAGAACATACGGCATACCAAGTCTGCTCGATACTGGTTTGAGGTTAGGAACTCCATTCTAATCAGATGCTTTGCAGAGCAACATTCAGTCATTACACAAGTGGTTATTCCAGTGGAACTGAAGAATACAGTGTTAATGACAGCACATGATATCCCTCTTGCGGGTCACATGGGTATTGCGAGAACTCGCTGTAGAGTGTTGTCGCAGTTTTACTGGCGTGGATACAATAAGGATGTGAAGGTTTACTGTCGGTCGTGTAAAGTGTGTCAGAAGACAAGCCAGAAAGGAAGGACTCCCAAGGCACCATTAGTAGCAACAGATTTGGCATTTCGCCCTTTTCAGAAGGTTGCAATAGACATTATTGGGCCCCTTCCAGTTATGTCTGATCGGGGGTATAGATTTATTCTAACATTGGTTGATCTATGTACAATGTGGCCTGAAGCATTGCCAATAAAATCCATCACATCAAAGGATATAGCAGAGGCTCTAATGAGCTTATTTAGCAGATTAGGATTTCCTGAAAAGATTTTGTCTGACAGTGGCCGGCAATTCATTTCAGAAGAGATGAAACACATATCTAAACTGTTAGACATAGCCCAAGTGTTCACCACCCCTTATCATCCTCAGAGCAACGGGGTCTGCGAGCGGTTCAATGGAACACTGAAAAGAATGCTAGGTAAGGTTGCAGGAGATTTTCCACAATTGTGGGATAAATACCTACCGGGAGTTTTGTTTGCATACAAGGAGATGCCACATGAGAGCACAGGATTCTCACCGTTTGAGCTAGTATTTGGCGCAAATCCTCGGGGTCCAATGAAAATTATGAGAGACTTGCTGACCGAGAATTACGCTGATGATAGCGTCAAGTCAAGTTATGAGTATGTCGTTGACTTGCGAGAGCGCATAATTACATCGTGTTCGATAGCACGTGAGGCATTACAGACATCGGGTGCAAGGTATAGAGCATACGCCAATAGGAATAGCAAACTTGTATCCCTCAGTCCTGGCAGCGAGGTATGGTTGTTGCTACCTACCAAGGAAAATCACCTGCTAGTGAGCTGGCAAGGCCCATTTCAAGTAAAGAAACAGATTACCGATGTGGATTATCTGATATTAGTCCGGGGGAATGAGAAGATTTTCCATGTTAATATGCTAAAACCATATGTAGTACGTCCAACTGAACTGGAACCAGTTGTGAACGCTGTTCTTGATAGTACAGTTACTGTAGCTAGTGCAGCAGTCATCGAGGAAGATGGAGAGAAAGGAGAGGAGGTCAATCTCCAGATCCCATTATTGCCATTGGTTGCCTCAGAGTCATGGAGAGATGTAGAGATCTCTGCATCTCTCCCACAGCATCAGAGGAAACAGGTGAAGTCACTGCTGTGCGAATTTCAAGATGTGCTTACAGATATTCCTGGAAGAACTGATTTAGTTGAGCATGATATTAAACTGACCTATGGAGAGCCTATCCGGGTGAGACCATATCCTATTCCACTACATTATACTTCTGCTGTTGAAAAAGAAGTGAATGATATGTTACGCTTAGGTGTTATCTCCCCATCTGAATCATCATACTCATTTCCCATGGTCATCGTGCAGAAGAAGGATAAATCCCTACGGATATGTATAGACTTCCGCCGCTTGAATAGTGTAACAGTGATAGATGCGGAACCTATGTCCAACCAAGAGGTCCTCCTATCCCAAATAGCGGGGGCAAAGTATTTTACCAAACTAGACTTATCGAGGGGGTATTGGTAAATTCCCTTAGCAGAAGGCACTAGGCCACTTACAGCATTCTGTACCCCTCAGGGTCTTTTCCAGTTTAATTATATGTGCTTTGGACTGGTGAATGCCCATGCAACTTTTGTGAGAATGATGAGAATGCTTTTGAGGGGACAGAAGGATGTTATCACATATATTGATGACATCTGTTTGTTTCATGACACGTGGGATGAACATGTAGAGTGATTGAAGTCACTGTTATCATGCCTTCGGGTGCATCACCTTACAGCAAGACCCAGTAAGATTAAGGTAGGGTTTCAGGAGTTAACGTTTCTGGGGTATGTGGTAGGACAGGGTGTTTTAAAACCAGTTGATCAGACAGTTGGAAGAATTTTGAATTTGCAACCTCCAAAAACAAAAAAATAAGTACGTAGTTTACTCGGTCTGATAAATTTTTATCATAAATTTATCCCCAGGTTCTCTTCATTGTCGGCAGCTCTAACATCACTCACTAAAAAGGGCACGCCAAACAGAGTGGTCTGGACTGAAGAGTGTGATAGAGCACTGAGGAACATCAAGGCTGTATTCTCCAGCGAGCCCATTCTTCTACTGCCAGACTTGGCTAAGCCCTTTGTACTGAGGACTGATGCTTCTGTAGTGGGCATTGGTGCATCTCTTATGCAAGAACATGGTGGGTTTCTACATCCTGTCATGTATGACAGCAGGAAGCTGCTTTCGGCTGAAACGCGATATGCCACTATAGAGAGAGAGAGTGTGTTTAGCTATTATTTGGGCTGTTTCCAAACTCTCTAGGTATTTGTTAGGATCTCAGTTTGTGCTGGAAACGGACCATAGTCCATTGACTTTTCTTAAGTCATCTAGATCACCAAATTCACGTTTGACAAGGTGGTCGTTGTTGTTACAGCAGTACAACTTCACTGTTTTTCCTATGCAGGGTAAATTAAATGTCCTTGCAGATTCATTATCCAGATTATGAACACTTGCTTGTAGTAAATGGGTGTGTTTTTTTTAACCACCATTTCTATGTGGTATTTGATACTTGTACATGAGTAATGTTTTGTCAACTGTATTCTGCATGATTTTTGTATAAGCTAAGTTCTTATCATATGTTGTGTATCCAGTACAGGGTTATAGAATAGATATTCTCCGGTATAGTAGAATTTGGTGAAATTGATATAATGTTATCACCTTTAATTTTATGTGTAATTAGAGATGCATGATTTTTGCCATATGGTTGCTGTTGTATTTTTCTAGCAACTCGGTTCTATTGTAATTTTTTATTATATTTTTGTGTTGTTCAGAATGTTATAATTGATTATTTGTAGATGGCATATTTTCACACTGATGCTATAGATTTTGCCCACATATGTAATCAGAGGTTTTGGATGGTTGGGTTCCTGATATCTACCACCCATCCAGTGAAAAACTATGTTTTTCACCTGGACAGGGAGGGGTGGATGTCACGAACGGTTTATAGAATGAATGTCAGTACTCATGCTCCGGTGGGAGCTAGATATGTTTATGTAAGTTGTGAGTTGAAGTGAGTGAATGTTAAGTTTGACTGCGGGCATAAATGCATTAGTAGCAGTAAGCGCTAATGTCGAGTTCACGGGCATGACTGAGTTGTTGTGAACGAAGTGGTGGTGAAGACTGGTCAGGTGTGAAAAGGGTCATGGGTAGAAAGGTAATTCGAGAGAGAGATTAGAGAGAAGAGAGATTACGTGGAGAGTGAAGGCGAAATGGTTGAAGAAAAATAGGAAATATATAGAGATATTGTGAAATTCGTTCCATGAGATGCTGTTCTAATTATGCACATCATACATTGTGCTTTTCTTATGTGATGATTTATGACTACAGCGGCAGTCTGCCTGTGTTATTGTGTTATACTCAAGTTTGTGACATAAAGTCGTCGGATATCGTATCGACGTGTTGGAGTTTAGTGAATTAACGATTAGTTGTGAATAACGAGCCATGTTTGTCGCTCCATGTGTATGTAATACGTATTTGTCAATGTGTACACACAGCAAGCACTTGACAGTATGGATGTGTGCATGTACCATGTACGTACATAAGTATGTAGTCGGTAGCTAGGCAGGCAGGCAGGCAAGCATGTATGTTTGTATGTATGTATGCATGTACATGTGTGTATTTATGTATGTGTACGTATGTATGTAATCTGGAAGTCCTCTCAGTACAGCACAAGCACAAAATTAGGATTATATCAGAGTTGTGTGCTTTCTGTGCTTCTCTATGGCGCGGAGAGCTGGAGAGTTACAGAGAAGGAAATGTGGAAATTGTCCTCTTTTCACACAACATGCCTAAGAAAAATTCTCCGAATCTTTTTGCCGAATATCATCACCAACCAAGATCTGCTTACTCGGAGCAAGCAAGAGGACATGCACACCATCATAGCTGGCAGACGCTGGAGCTGGGTTGGCCATGTCCTCAGAAGAGACCCCGATGCCATCACAAGAACAGCTATGCTATGGACCCCTGAAGGAAAACGAAAGAGAGGCCGACCAAAGACAACTTGGCGGAGGACTGTGGAGGCTGAGATGCAAAGAATGAATCAGAGTTGGGGCACTGTACGAAGGATGGCTGCCGACCGAGCAAAGTGAAATCAATTTGTTGTTGCCCTACAAGACGCCACCAGGCGTAATGACCACTGACTGCTTTGACGGTCGGCGGCTAAGGATCAAAGAAGAAGAAGAAGACGTATGTATATATGTATGTGGTAACAGCCCCCATTAACGCTGTATGCATTTATGTAAATTTACTTAATGTAAATTCTAATGATTCTCCTATATGTCATGTTGTATTTTATTACATCATGTCAGTACATATCAATGTATTTTCTGGAGAATAAAGATTCTGATATGTGGTAACAGCCCTCATTAACGCTGTATGAATTTATGTAAATTTACTTTATGTAAATTCTAATGATTCTCCTATATGCCATGTTGTATTTTATTATATATCATGTCAGTACATATCAATGTATTTTCTGCGGAATAAAGATTCTGATTATGTGTGTATGTATGTATGTATGTATGTTTGTGCGTATAGGTGTGTTCATGTACGTATGTGCGTACATAAGTATGTAGTAGGTAACTAGGCAGGCAGGCAAGCATGTATGTTTGTATGTATGCATGTACATGTGTGTATGTATGTATGTGTATGTATGTATGTATGTATGTATGCATGCATGCATGCATGCATGCATGTATGTATGTATGTATGTATGTATGTATGTATGTATAATAAAGAGAATACAGATTCTGATATGTATGTATGTTTGAGTAGTATGTATCTCGTGTATGTGCGTAAGGTAAAGGTAAAGGAACCCGTTACACGCCCGTTGAGGCATATTGGGAATATGGTGTTAGGCCCATATTATCTTGACCGTCGGCACACTAGGGGTAATGTGGTCGGCATCACGCCGGCCGCCTTAACCTTCCCAGAGTCGCTCTGGTGCCCATTTGGGGCTGGGTCGACCCAGGAACCGTTTGTAGCCTAAAAAATTCCCTCCTCATCTGGGGATCGAACCATAGACCACTGCGCAAGGAAGCCAGTGCACTAACCACTATGCTACCGCGGTTCCCTAAGTGTATGTGCGTGCACATGTGTAAAAAACAGAGTGATCCAAATGTTTTCGCACACCTATAAGTTTTCATTGATATTCTTCTTTACGTACGCCCGCTATTACTCGAGGTGAGAATCTCCAGTTAGTACAGTATATCTAACTTGAGACTGATTTTTACGTGAGTATCCCTTTTTTCCCTGTACACTGACAGGTGTCCACTCGCCATTCAGGCAGATACTCGCCGTCTTCGGAGGGTACCCATTAGAGCTGGGTCGGTTCAGGAGCCGCCAGTCCCTGGTCGTCGACACTTCTTCAAATGTTTTCGCCCAGGGCTCGAATTAATCCAGTCCAAGTCCCGGTCGACGACACTTGTTCAAATGATCTCGCCCGGGCTTGAACCTGGATCACCCGATCGCCAGCGCAGTGTGATAATAACACTGACAAACAACATTTTTCTTTCTTATATAAGAATAAGTGTTCTTAGGTCAGTTTTTTGCGCTGATTTCAAATCTGAAATCCGTTTATCTCTATCACGTCAGGTTCTTAAGATATTTGTGAATAAATATATTTTTGGGAAACCGTTATTTGCTCCGTTTCATTTTTACTATATAACTTATTAAAAATTAATAAAATGCAAAATAATTCTACTTTTTATACTGCTAAAAAATGCATGACATATGTTACGCGATTTTTCAAATAGTTACTGTATTTTGAAATAATTCTGAGCAAAATATGGCTTCTAGAAGTTGTAGAAATTCGGCTGATCTGTTCTGTTACGTGTGCGGATATTTTACCGATCTTGTTGACCAGAAAAACTTTACACCATTACTAAAGAAAACATATGAACTTTATTTCGATTCGAAAGTTGATGATGCAAATAAATCTTGGAAGCCAAATGCAGTTTGTTCGATACATTGGCAGGTTGGTTACGAAAATCGCCGAAGCATAAGTCGATGCCTTTTGGAGTGCCAGTAATATGGCGTGAACATACAAATCACACTACTGATTGTTACTTCTGCTTGACAAATATCCATGGTTTCACTTTTAAAACTAGAAAGTCTGTGGTTTACCCAAATATTGAATCGGTTTCGAAACCAGTGCCTCATGATCCAATCACGTGTCCGATCCAAGTACCACCAGAACAATATCCGTTGGACGTAAACGAACCATCAGAAAGTGATAGTTTACCTGCTTTAGAAACTAATTCTGACTCAGATTACATACCGGTGAATGATGGTGTTTACTTAATTAACCATTCAGAACTTTCAGATCTAATACGTGATCTCGCTCTTACCAAAGGACAAGCGGAATTACTCGGTTCGCGACTCAAAGAATGGAATCTTTTAGCGCCCAATACTCCGATATCTAAATTTCGTCATAGACACAGAGAACTTGTTCAATACTTTGAGATGGATGATGACATTTGCTATTGCAAAGATGTAAACGGTCATGAGCACATAGTCAACGAATGGCGATTTTTCATCGATTCTTCCAAGACTAGTCTAAAAGCCGTGTTATTGCATAACAGAGATTTTTTTTCATCAATTCCAGTCGCCTACTCTGTTCATATGAAAGAAACTTATGACAATATGGCTAAACGTTTGGAAAAAATAAAGTACAATGACTACCAATGGCGGATTTGTGGAGACCTAAAGGTCATTGCAATTCTCACGGGCATGCAGACTGGGTATACTAAATTTTGTTGCTTCCGATGTGAATGGGACAGCCGCAACAGACAGGAACATTATGCAAGAAAGGTGTGGCCTATCCGGGATCGTATGCAGCTCGGGCATAAAAATGTAATACGCGAGCCATTAGTTAACAATGACACCTTCCTTTTACCACTGTTACATATAAAGTTGGGGCTCATGAAGAATTTTGTAAAAGCGTTAGATAAAACGAGCAAAGCTTTCACTTATCTTCGAGAAAAGTTTCCGCAAGTTAGCGATGCAATGATAAAGGAAGGTATCTTTGTAGGACCTCAGATTAGGAAAGTTATTGCAGACAAACAATTCGAGAACTTGTTACATGGTAGTGAACTTCGCGCATGGATGGCATTCAAATCGATCGTCGATAACTTTCTGGAAAATCACAAATCTGTCGACTATGTTGCATATTGTTAAGCAGTGCATAGATGCATACATAATTATGGGCTGTAACACATCCCTCAAAATCCATTTGCTCGATTCGCATCTTAACTTTTTCCCTGACAACCTTGGCGAAGTCAGCGATGAACATGGAGAATGATTCCATCAAGATATCGCCGTAATGGAGTCACGTTATCAAGGACGGTGGAGTGTGACCATGCTTGCCGATTATTGTTGGATGCTTCATCGCGATGTACCACATGCCATTCACCGACGAAAGTCGACTGCAAAGAAATTCAAGCCTACATAACTGTTATACTTCTTGTACGAATGATGTTGTAATACTGTATGCGTTGTTAAAAAACTTCAATTGCGTATTTCTAGAGATCCCGACCTGATAGAGAAAAACGGTTTGCAGATTTAAAAACAGCACATTAAAATTGACCAGAAAAACATAGAAATGTTAGAGAAAGAAAAAAAAAGTTTTTTTTTGTTAGTCAGTGTAACCAGCGCGGCTTCCCAGTGATATAACACTTTGGTTGTTTTTTTTTTTTTTACTATTCGTTTTAAGAGCAATAAATCATAAATTTGCCAGTCATGAAAAGCTCTCTAACAGCCCGAAATGTCAGTATAACCACGATCATTATCGTAAAGCAACGTCCTTTTCAGGGCGAACGAGGAAGAAGAAGAAGAAGATTATCGTAAAGAAGAAGCAGAAATCGGTAAATAATATGTTAAAAAAGGCAATGGTAGTTTCATAGCAAACATTGCTGTAGGGGAAGAGACGTGTTTGAGACTTCACCATGCTAGGTCCAGCTTTTTATGAGCTGGGGTCACCAGCTTCATTCCTCGCTGCCTTTACCTTCACTATTTCATGAGTCGAGGCAAGAACCCTTTTACACTGGTTGAACTGGAGCTTGACGCTAGCAGGTTTGGATCCCAGAATCCAGTAATTGTGCTTCGAGAGGAAATAGCTCTAACCGCTAAGCCAATTCAACTTTCTCATCACTCGCAAAAAAAAAGGAAGAAAGAAAGAAAGAAAGAAAGAGAAAAGTATTACATGTAATAAGCACTCTGGGGAATCCGCTCCAGGCCCATCAGAACGGCACCACTAAATCACTTCGATAGCGAACCGTGTCACGCAACACGGCCATCTAAGCATTCATAAAAGGCGCATCACTGGAGCGGGCCTGTCACGACACTAACCGCTGTTTATGTCACTGTAGATTTATTTCTGTATTATTATCATGACACAAACTGATTCTGCGTACGTCTTATGTCCTACTGCTCTGAGCATGCCATAGTTGTTACAGTCAGTCGATGTTCATGCCCTATACCCTACAACGAGCCCTTCCCGAACCCTACAAAATTTTGTGGTAGATACTTGAAGCCACAGAATAAAATTGATACTGTATTCACTTTTAAGCGTCCAATGGCAGAGTGGTTACATCGCTTGCTTCTAGCGGCAAAGTTACTGGATTACTGGTTCAAAATCTGGTATCGTCACGCTTCAGTCCACACAGCTGTTAATAACCACGTGACTTAGCTTTTGAGTGAGTGAAGGCAGAAGCAGCGAGGAAGGGAACTGGTCACCATACCTCGTAAAAATAGACCTAGCATAGTGAGGTCTTTAACACCTCATCCACCCTACAGCAGTATCTGCTATGGAACTGTCTTTTTTTATTCATTCACATTCAAATTTTTCTTGAGGCTAGGTGGTTTGGGGGGGGGGGGGGGCTGAGGTAGCCAGACATTTTCATCATGCTTACTTATTTAGCCGTTCCTCTTGTACCATGGGGTGTAGAGAATGTCCACAATGAGCGCCATACTAATGTATACCATCGTATCGGCTATCTTTCTCCTGGCCTGGTTCTAGTTTAGTCCTCAGTCCTTCAGAGATCGTCTAATGTTGTCCGCCAATCGAACTGTGGGTCGTCCTGTATCCCTGGCTCTTGGTGTCCTATATTTGTCGTGGTAGCTGATCTTCTCACTTTCATCATTGCCCTAAAGAACACTGTTCTTTAACACATTTACTCCATGCCTTCCAGTCCTGTACCATCCGCTCCAGGTCTTTCCATATCTTTTAAAAAAAATTCTTATTATGTTTTTATCTTCATATGTTTTCTGTCTTAATCTATCCCTCTTATCCTGGGGATTCCATAGCTGTGATGTAGTACTGGAATTCTGTCAATTCAATAGGCCCGAATCTGTTCCTCTATTTGAGTTTTACCAGTCTTCTTCTCTTCATAACTATATGTGTTTGCCTTGTTTCTTCTCCTGTCTATTATTTACGTTTTTCATGTAGGGATTACGATGAAGTTTTATCTATATCTGCATTATGATTCTTCTCTAAGAATAGTAGTCAAGTTTAGTCTTGTTGTGTAGAGATTTGTTGCAGTATTTATTCTAGAGGAATGACTGTAGGGCCTAGTTCAGATTTGCACCAGCGTTCGTCCTTTTTAAAGCGATTATATTATTTTCGGCCATTTTTGCTTCATTTAGCGGTAGAGGGTTGAGCATTTCCCGGTCCTTTGTTTCAATGGGGGTAGTGACCTTTTACCACGCGCTTGCAGTAACAGGATGAGTCAGAGTGTTTACGATTTTGATTGGCCGAGATCAAACTGCATTTGAAATGCAGAGCGATCGTTGGGCTTAAAACAAAGCCGCGCAAATGACGTCATGAGGTCAGCGCGTGGGTCTAGGATTATATATAGGCTCGTATTTCATAGGCTCGTTCTCTCAGATGAAATAGCCAGCCAAGTTCCAGAGTCAAATTGTAGATTTGCCTTCATGGGATATTCGAGTTTGGTAAGCATGTTATTAGCGTGGTTGGTACTTTTTAAATTTTTTTTAATTAAGTCCTAGCACGATCAGTAAGTTCTTGGGAAGTTAATTTTTAAAATTAAATTCTTAACGCCAGAGCCATCACTACTATCTTAGTGATAGACTTGAGAAACTTTAGAGGTCCATATAATTCCTTATTGAAGGAATAGCGGTATCTGGGATGGTTTAAGAGTTGAGATGTTACGGGCGTACTTTGTATTATTTCAAAGTAGGTCTGTACAGAAACCTGCCTCTTTGATTTATGGTATTTTTCAGAATACCCGGGAGCGTGTGTAATCTGTATTTTCATTGAGAGTTTGTTCTGGGTTATATGGTTATGTATATATATATATATATATATATATATATATATATATATATATATATATATATATATATATATATATATATATATATATATATATATATATATATATATATATACGAGAGTGAAGTTGTGGAATTGGTAAGCACGTGGGTGCGTTATTTACTGAATATTAATTCGAGACGATGTTCAGAGGGATGAGGAGGAGTGAAGCACGTGGTTGTAAGAATGCAGCAGCACGTGGCTGTAAGTACGGGTTCTTAATTGATAACCTGGTTTTGGGTATGCCTTTTGGGCAGTATGCAGATGCTGGGGTAACTGGTTATACGTTAGTGTTTGTGCATTTGTTGTTGTGTGTATTCAGAAGACGTGAGATGTAATTTTAAAAGGAATTATTTTGTATTTCAATTTGATGGAATTGATTTGATTGAACAGGAATGTAAATATTTCTAGAGAGGTCCATTGTATTTTTAATGTGTGGTAATCATTGCTGCATTAGTGTCAGAGTAGAAGTGGGCCGAAGTATTTTCGCACAGGTAAATCCACAGTGGAAAATATTGTTGTGTTTCAGAGTTAGTCTTGCAAAACAAAGAAGATCTGGGTCAGCCGATGTTTACGTTGGGACGAGAGACGGGAACAGAGGGGAGAGCTGACGTTTTGGGTATGATTATTTTGTATGGTGGTACATAACGGGAATAGAGCAGGGGAGTTAAGTGTTAAGACTTGGGTGTTAAAGGTTAAAGTCAGGTAGTTAGTTGTTATATAGGAATATAATATTGATGTGTTGTTCAGCTGCACATTTTTCTATTTGTCTAACAGCGGGTAAGCGGCACTGTGGGAAGAGCGAAATTTGGCATCAAATTTCCCCACGGCAAAGATTGGCATCTCAGACAAAGCAGAGTTCTAAGATATTGCCAGAGGAGGAAAAAGAAGAGAAATGCGTTTTTCCAGACAGGGGAAGACATTTCTCCAGGGGAATAGGATTTGACGGGAAAATCCTGAGCGCTGAGCTCGGTAAATGTTACACACGCAAATTTGTCATGCCGCCAGCGTTGTCGTAATTATTTTCGCTTTGTCACGGCCATAATAAAGCCGAAGGCCCACAGCCCAGAGAGGGGTAACCGGGCAGGTGAATCCAGAGGTCTTAACAGTTTCCAGTCCAGAATCCAGTGGGTTCTTTTTATACCTTAGTCGTCAATTTCAGAATTGTGGAGAGCAACAGGGTTAAAATCCTCTCTACAGTTGCTATAGCAGATAGACAGAACTGAGAGCAAGTTTTGTTGAAGAGTATAACAGAGGACAGCTGCTGAAGTTAGCGAGGCAGTTAGTTGTGTAGCAGTGTTCAGGAGATTTCAGGATAGGCTGTGTAGAAACGAAGTCTGTGCAAAGAATGTGTAGACTATTCTTAGTAGTTCCAGCTGACTGTGTAATTAGAAGTAACATTAGGATTTAGAATAGCTAGAGTGGAGTGGCGGCTCGAAATCCGAGACCACATCAAGTCAGTGTGGGTTGTGTGTAATCTTAACTTCTTTTCCCATACAGGTGGCAATTGTGGGTGAAAGGTTTGGGATGAAAACGCATTGTAGCTGTACTTGATTTGTTTTCCAGGTGTGCACACACACACTGTATTTCTGTTGACATGTATTTGAGTTTTTTCTGTCTATATGTAAATAAAACTTGTAAAGTATAGTTTGGATCAGTCACTTTATTTACGTACAGTAGCTATCTGTTGTCTGTATCGTGGTGTCTGTGAATCTTAAGTTAACCTTATCCCCTTAGGGTAGTTAGAGGTGGTTGAAATTATAGCAATTAAGACGTCCGGAATGGCGAGGAAGTCAACTTCGGTTCTCAACCTTGGAGCCAATAGTTTCAACTTTCCGCATTCACTAACCTTTTCTATCTAATTCTATCTTTTCCAGTCTTTCTTCTCACTAGTATCTTGTCACTATACGTAGACAGCCTCTAGTCTAAATCCACTTCGTGACAAAGTCGTGGCGTTCGTCCGATGGATCATTCTGTTGGGATCAATTCTGTGATTTTACCTGCATTCATAGATTGTTTTCTATAGGAAAGTTCTGGAAATAGATTTCTCAAATATCCCATAGACTAGAGCTATATTAAGTCTAATCCAGGTATAAGTTTTTCCACAGGTTCCAGTCAGTTTAGATGGTAGTTGTAGTAAGGTTGTTTATGACTTAGAGGTAATGATGGCTAATTGAATTTTTTTTCTTAACAGGAAGGTAAATTCGGGTTATGTGTAGCTGGATAACTTATAAATTTTTTCAGGTAGTTATTAATCAGACTTGGTGCTAGTCTGAGTGCGGGTTTTTGAGACAGCATATTCCTAGCAGGTAAAAGGTAGTTGCTTCCTTTTTTCTTCTTTCTGTCATTTTCTGTGTTCGTGAGCTTACAGCAGTTCATTAGTAAGATGGCAGATATGGCCAAGTTACGAGCTGCATGGCGTGAGGCAGCTCATGACATGGGTATGGACAAAGAGGAAACTAAGGCCTACATGTTGAGGGAGAAGGATAGGCATGACCAGAAAGAGATGGAACTTCGGAAAATGGAAGTAGAGAAAGAGGACAAGGCAGCAGAGAGACAGCATGAACTTGCCATGCGTTCTCTGGAACTGCAGCATAGATCTTTGGAGGGCAGTTCGGCTAACGGAGATTCCTTCGGAGCAGTGGAGACAGACCCCTCAGGAAATGAAGGCCCCCGGATGGCAACCATGAATTTTCCAATGGACTCTTTCCCTAACGGGAATGAGAAAATTGATGTATTTTTGGAAAAATTCGAGAGGATGGCCATTGCGTATGGACTGGATGATAGGCTTTGGTGTCTCAAATTATCACAGTCACTCAAATGACAGGTATACGATACATATAGCAAGATGCTGGTAGATGACCAAAATAACTTTGAGGCACTGCGTAACGCCCTGTTACAGCGATTCCAGTGGACCCCCCGTAAATGCCAAACCATGTTCCGGGAAAGCCGTCCGGAAAAAGGAGAAAGTTTCCCTCAGTGCGCTGAGAGGCTGAGGAATTACATCACTCAGTGGAAAGAGTTGTCGGGTTTGGCTAAATCGTTTGAAGGACTGGAAGAATTAGTTCTCTGCGAACAGATAAAGGCACCCATGTCTCCCGATTTGAGGAGGTACCTGGCAGAGCAGGGCGCCCAGCAACTGGTCCAGATCGTTTTATTTGCTGAAAGGTTCCAGACGGCACAGGCCGAAGTACTGGGCCAGAAAAGAAAACACCCAGACCTGCCAGCCCCTGACAAAGGAGCATCTTCATCGCATTCGTCTTCTCCAGTTCATCAGCAGCCAGAGCCGTCTCAAAAGGAGGCCCCGCCCAGTCATAACCTGCACTCCCAGCTGCATAACAAAGCACAGGGCCGACTTCTCAAAAACCCGCAAGAAACCAGGGAGATAATGAGAGATATTGTAGGTACTGTCGCACTACTTCTCATTGGACATCAAGGTGCCCGAACAAACAACCCACTCATCATGTGGCTTGTTTGAAGCCTGCAAGAGCGACGAAAGGAAACACATGGGAACCCATTCAGTCGGAGAAGCTGTTCTCCAACAGCGGACCAGCAGAAGTGGACGGGTTTTGACAACTTGTTTATTCGACAGCGGGCTTACCTACCCCAGCAAAGTCGCCCGACATGTTGTGAAGTCCTTACAGATGACAAAGGAAAAGGTCAATATTGGTGGAGTTTTAAGGAAAGGGGCCTCACCGTGCTTTCCCGTAGCCAATATCGAAGTGAAGTGTAAGTTTGTGTCTGGCACAATCAAGGCAGCTGTAATGGCACAGCCAGCCTACGACTTAATTCTCGGCAACCCATATTTAGTTTTGGGGAACCCGCCCACACCGATCCTTGCTGAAGCAAGGGGGCCTACTGCAGGCCAGTTAAGTAAAAAGGGAGAACCCCTAATTCACGGAGCCTCGAGCAAGCTCGAACATAGCTGTCGTGCTAAGGAGAGGTTAGAGGCCTCTAAAGACAGTAGTATGTTATTTGCAGAGGCGACTTCGCCTGTCAACCCTGTGCAGCCTAATGGACAAACAAGGGTGACGCCTCTGATTCGGGCAGTACACTCTTTGTTGTCGGGAATTAGGCCCCCGATGGTATTAGCTCCCTCAGGTGAGGGACATACTGACAAGAGCGGTATTACATATGTCAACGACCAACGCACTTTTAAAATGGCACAAGACGGCGAATCGAGCGAACGTATGTTTCCAACCAGCCTTGGAGCCCCATACGACCAGCACGTTACTCACCAGGACTGAGCGACCGTTTGCCTATAAACGGAGATGGGCCCCACAACGCTAGTATCTCGCTGACAGGAAATCACTCCTGCACCTAGGAGTCTGGAAAATTGGATATAGTTTCCCATTTGTTTCAAGGAACCATGGAACCAGTCACTGAGGGCTTTATCTCAGATACTCTGCGATCTAACGGGATCTTAAACCGTCATGTGTCACTGCAGGACACATTCCAACTAACGCCATTAACTCTCGACGGGGAGGGCAAGGTTGAGAATATTCTTAGAACCAGAGTTTCGGACGTAGGACTCTCTGGGACTATACGGGCATCTCACGAACTTTCCAGCCCAGGAAATAGTGAGGAAAACTGCCTTAAAACTTCGCAAGGAGCTATATTGGAGAGCTCGGTCCCGCTTCATATTGGTAGGGGAAGAGCGAGTCCAGAACCACTGCCAGGAGTAGACATTACCTACCTTTCTTCAAAGGTAGAAGCTGTTGAGATCGATCATGATTCAATAGAAACCCAGCAAGCAATCGGAGGCTCTACGCCAGAGGAACCCGAGACGTTGCAGAGTTCTCGCACTGTACCACCGGTCACAAACCCGCTGACGCGCAGCGAGGAAGTCGCCATCGCCAGGCCGCCACAGCGCCAGTCGCTCAAGTCAACTGACCAAGACAGCTGGTTGACGGTCATAGCAAGAGAAAGATCAGACCCGCCATTAGACGGCACAGGTCTGAGGAGAGACCAACTCTTCCAAGGGAGCATAGGAGCGTGTTCAAGGAGAGAAAGAAGACAGAAGAAATGAAAGAGGAGGAAGTGCTCACAGACAGCTCTGTAGACAGGAATAAGGGCCAGTGTGAAACTCCGAGATTTCAGTAATGAGATCGGTGCCCAATCCTTCAAAAGTGGGAGTAATGTGATGTAGTACTGGAATTCTGTCCTTTCAATAGGCCCGAATCTGTTCCTCTATTTGAGTTTTACCTGTCTTCTTCTCTTCATAACTATATGTGTTTGCCTTGTTTCTTCTCCTGTCTATTATTTACGTTTTTCTTGTAGGGATTACGATGAAGTTTTATCTATATCTGCATTATGTTTCTTCTCTAAGAATAGTAGTCAAGTTTAGTCTTGTTGTGTAGAGATTTGTTGCAGTATTTATTCTAGAGGAATGACTGTAGAGCCTAGTTCAGATTTGCACCAGCGTTCGTCCTTTTTAAAGCGATTATATTATTTTCGGTCATTTTTGCTTCCTTTAGCGGTAGAGGGCTGAGCATTTCCCGGTCCTTTGTTTCAATGGGGGTAGTGACCTTTTACCACGCGCTTGCAGTAACAGGATGAGTCAGAGTGTTTACGATTTTGATTGGCCGAGATCAAACTGCATTTGAAATGCAGAGCGATCGTTGGGCTTAAAACAAAGCCGCGCAAATGACGTCATGAGATCAACGCGTGGGTCTAGGATTATATATAGGCTCGTATTTCATAGGCTCGTTCTCTCAGATGAAATAGCCAGCCGCGTACCAGAGTCAAATTGTCGATTTGCCTTCAGTGGGATATTCGAGTTTGGTAAGCATGTTATTAGCGTGGTTGGGACTTTTTAAACTTTCTTTTATTGAGTCCTAGCACGATCAGTAAGTTCTTGGGAAGTTAATTTTTAAAATTAAATTCTTAACTCCAGAGCCATCACTACTATCTTAGTGATAGACTTGAGAAACTTAAGAGGTCCATATAATTCCTTCTTGAAGGAATATCGGTATCTAGGATGGATTAAGAGTTGAGATGTTACGGGCGTGCTTTGTATTATTTCAAAGTAGGTCTGTACAGAAACTTGCCTCTTTGATTTAGGTTATTTTTCAGAATACCCGGGAGCGTGTGTAATCTGTATTTTCATTGAGAGTTTGTTCTGAGTTATATATATATATATATATATATATATATATATATATATATATATATATATATATATATATATATATATATATATATATATATATATATATAATATATATATATATATATATATATATATATATATATATATATATATATATATATATATATATATATATATATATATATACGAGAGTTAAGTTGTGGAATTGGTAAGCACGTGGGTGCGTTATTTACTGAATATTAATTCGAGACGATGTTCAGAGGGATGAGGAGGAGTGAAGCACGTGGTTGTAAGAATTCGGCAGCACGTGGCTGTAAGTACGGGTTCTTAATTGATAACCTGGTTTTGGGTATGCCTTTTGGGCAGTATGCAGATGCTGGCGTAACTGGTTATACGTTAGTGTTTGTGCATTTGTTGTTCTGTGTATTCAGAAGACGTGAGATGTAATTTTAAAAGGAATTATTTTGTATTTCAATTTGATGGGATTGATTTGATTGAACGGGAATGTAAGGATTTCTAGAGAGGTCCATTGTATTTTTAATGTGTGGTAATCATTGCTGCATTAGTGTCAGAGTAGAAGTGGGCCAAAGTATTTTCACACAGATAAATCCACAGTGGAAAATATTGTTGTGTTTCAGAGTTAGTGTTGCAAAACAAAGAAGATCTGGGTCAGCAGATGTTTACGTTGGGACGAGAGACGGGAACAGGGGGAGAGCTGATTTTTTGGGTATGATTATTTTGTATGGTGGTACATAACGGGAATAGAGCAGGGGAGTTAAGTGTTAAGACTTGGGTGTTAAAGGTTAAAGTCAAGGAGTTAGTTGTTATATAGGAATATAATATTGATGTGTTGTTCAGCTGTGCATTTTTCTATTTGTCTAACAGCGGGTAAGCGGCACTGTGGGAAGAGCGAAATTTGGCATTAAATTTCCACACGGCAAAGATTGGCATCTCAGACAAAGCAGAGTTCTGAGATATTGCCAGAGGAGGAAAAAGAAGAGAAATGCGTTTTTCCAGGCAGGGGAAGACATTTCTCCAGGGGAATAGGATTTGACGGGAAAATCCTGAGCGCTGAGCTCGGTAAATGTTACACACGCAAATTTGGCATGCCGCCAGCGTTGTCGTAACTATTTTCGCCTCGTCACGGACATAATAAAGCCGAAGGCCCACAGCCTAGAGAGGGGTAACCGGGCAGGTGAATCCAGAGGTCTTAACAGTTTCCAGTCCAGAATCCAGTGGGTTCTTTTTATACCTTAGACGTCAATTTCAGAATTGTGGAGAGCAACAGGGTTAAAATCCTCTCTACAGTTGCTATAGCAGATAGACAGAACTGAGAGCAAGTTTTCTTAAAGATTATAGCAGAGGACAGCTGCTGAAGTTAGCGAGGCAGTTAGTTGTGTAGCAGTGTTCAGGAGATTTCAGGATAGGCTGTGTAGAAACGAAGTCTGTGCAAAGAATGTGTAGACTATTCGTAGTAGTTCTAGCTGACTGTGTAATTAGAAGTAACATTAGGATTTAGAATAGCTAGAGTGGAGTGGCGGCTCGAAATCCGAGACCCCACCAAGTCAGTGTGGGTTGTGTGTAATCTTAACTTCTTTTCCCATACAGGTGGCAATTGTGGGTGAAGGGTTTGGGATAAAAACTCATTGTAACAGTACTTGATTAGTTTTCCAGGTGTGCACACACGCACTGTATTTCTGTTGACATGTATTTGAGTTTTTATTCTTTCTATATGTAAATAAAACTTGTAAAGTATAGTTTAGATCAGTCACTTTATTTACGTACAGTAGCTATCTGTTGTCTGTATCGTGGTGTCTGTGAATCTTAAGTTAACCTTATCCCCTTAGGGTAGTTAGAGGTGGTTAAAATTATAGCAATTAAGACGTCCGGAATGGCGAGAAAGTCAACTTCGGTTCTCAACCTTGGAGCCAATAGTTTCAACTTTCCGCATTCACTAACCTTTTCTATCTAATTCTATCTTTTCTAGTCTTTCTTCTCACTAGTATCTTGTCACTATACGTAGACAGCCTCTAGTCTAAATCCACTTCGTGACAATGGCAAGAACAATTTCTTCACCAATAATTCTTCTCCGTGTCTTTGTATAGCTGAGGATGTTGCCCTGATTGCTAAATCAGAGGCACATCTTCAATCAAACCTGCAAGTCTGGAAGGAAGAGCTGGAAAAGAGAGGGATGGTCATAAGCAGCTATAAAACAAAATCCATGGTGATTTAGCAATCAGGGCAACATCATCAGCAAATGCCAGCTCTGAAATACAGACCTGTCTCATCTTCCAGTACCCCACTGAATACTTTCTTGTTCTCTCCTTACATGCCTTGATGACATCGTCCATGAGGAGTATGAAAAGATAAGGTGACAGGATATCACCTTGTCTTACACTAGTGGTGGTCCTGAACTCTTCTGACTTATGGTTTGCTGTCCTCACATAATTTCTGCAAGACTTGTAGAAGCTCTCTATAGCATGAATCAGAGGTGCTGGAATGTTCTTCCTTGCCAAACAGTCCCAAAGTTTGCTCCAAGGGACCCTGTCAAACGCCTTTTCCAGATCTATGAAAAAAGATGGATCTCACTCTTGTACTCAAGGGCCTTTTCACTCAGCTGTCTGAGTGTGAAGATTAGTACTTCGGTTTGCTCGGAATCCGCACTGAACCTCATCCAATTGTGGGTCAGCTAGGTGTCGGAGTCTCTGTTCTAGGATTCTAGAGTAGATTTTACCAGGGACACTGAGAAGGGAAATGCCTCTATGGTTTCCGCATTGTCGATTGTCATCCTTTTTTGAAAATGGGTGTTATGATGGCAATCTCCCAATCCTTTGGTATGGTCTTGTTGCACCACGCTGCCTGTAGAACCCTTAAGAGTAATAGGTCGCCTGATGCTTCCATGTACTTAACCATTTCTGGTGTTATACCCTGCTGTTATATCATGCCCTGCTGCTTTGTCCATCTTGATTTTCTCCAGCGCTGCCTTCAGTTCTTCCGTCTTTATGTAATCTTCATCACCATTGGTTTCCTCTTCTGTGCTAGTGGTTATCATTTCTGATGCTTGACCTTGCTCACCATCAAGGAATTCTGAGAAACATTCTTTCCATTACTTCCTTCTGGGCAGTAAGCAATTTGCATTGCTTGTCCTTTATAAATTTTAGAGGGCATTGTTTTTTTAAGGTCTTATACCTCGTAGAACAATTTCTGGTTTTCTTGTGCATCTTTTTCTAGCTTTTCTCCAAATTCTTCCCAGGACTTCTGTTTTCCTGCTAGCACCTTGGCCTTTGCTTCTGTTCTGGGTATCACATATTCTCTATATTTCTCTATTTGTACTGTGTTTTTAGCTATTAAGTATTGTTTCTGTTATTTTTACACTGCTTCTAATCTCACCGGGGCAATTTGATAATATATCTTTCCTTCTATTCATCTGGTATTGCTCTCTCCCAGACTTTACCAAGTAATTTGTATAATATCCCTGTAAGAGATGTTTATGTCAGCTGTGCTGGTCTCTGCTGGAATGCCCTCTGGTAAAAGCTTTATCAGTCAATGACATTTAGTACGTACTATGAGCTCAAGTTCTTTCCATGTCTTCCTTACAATTTTCACTTCTGTCTCTAGTTCTCTTCTCCGTCTGATTTTTGGGTCAACTCTGCCTCTATTTCCCTGGGTACAACAAGATATGTTCTAATTGTATTCAGGGCAACTGAACCATCCAGATATGTTTGTCTTTTGCAATTGGCCCTACCATGTCGTATTTACTGATTCACTGTTCTTTATGAGTCGAATTTCCAGGAACAACTCACGTTTAATAATGTAAAATATCGTGATGTCGTCGACTATAAGAGTAAAATCTAGGAGGGTTTCTTTAAGACACAATGTTTGGTGCTGACGTAGAAGCGCGTGTAATCGCTACATCAGGCTTTGACTTCATGAACAAGATAGACGTCACGTATCAAGATAGGCCCCTTACTTGAAAGAGTCTTGCTGAGTACTTCACTTTTTTCTCTGGTCACGTCTCAAGGAATCTCGGATCACCAGTTCTGTAGCTGTCTCATCTTTAAACAGCTCACACAGGCTCATGATTCACATACCCCAATATCTTTCAATTTCAGTCTCAATCTTTCTTTTTCATTCCATTTGTTTAATATTTTTTACTTTTATACTATATTCACGAGAGCTATTCATTACCCGCTCGAGTAATATCTTGTCCACTTTGGGTTTCTATGGCATCCACGTCAGATATTTTCACTTCTGTGCCGCATAATTTTTAGGTATTTCTCACTTTCTTTCGTTCCTTTGTCCTCGAGGAAGATCTTGTGGCCGTGACGTAGGAATTTTCTTTTGCCTTTTATCAAAGTATATACACTGTACCTATATGCGTTTATCCCGCAGTACAACAGTAAATGAACACTAACAGGGAAATAAAAGCAATTAAATTGCCTCATCAAGGACAAGAATAGAGAGGTACTTAGCAATAGAACGGAGGAAATTAAGCGTTGGACCGAATATTTCGAGAAATAACAAATCACAAAATCCCCCAGCCTGCAGAAAGAGAACTACCAGTAAGTGTGAAAAACTACTATGAAGAATTTTTAAAAAGACATAAAGGATTGAAATGGTATGACATGGTCACCAATGTGGAACTGATGACAAGAACCAGACAAGTCATTGTAACAAAAGATGAGAAAAAGACGCGAACAATGGATAGAACACCAATCGAGGAATCTAGGGCAATTCTTATTGTGGAATCCCCAGGGAAATTGAGAAAAGGAGATGCCATTGTGGTATGGCGCAAGGACCAGTACCTCCAAGAAGGTAATAAGCAGCTCACTAACAACTCCTACCAGCGCCGTGACAATGATGCGACAGTCCTCAACAATCGTCTAGTCCATGACACCATCAAAAGTCTTATCGCCAACAAGTCCTTACTTTCTAGCGCTTCTCATCTCCGTATTCACAATAGTGGTCTGGGCAAGCCTGTGTTTTATATGCTTCCCAAAATTCATAAACCCTCCAACCCTGGGAGACCCATTGTCTCTGCGTGGGCCTGCCCTACCGAACGTATATCAGACTTCCTCGACGGCATCTTCCAGCCTATTGTAGAGCAGCTTCCTTCCTTCTTAAAGGACACAAACCATGCTCTTACTACTTTTTCCTCTATCCAGCTTTCCCCAGACCGTACCTACCGTTTATTTCTGTTAGATGTTTGCTCGCTTTACACGTCAATTCCTCACTCTGATGGTCTCCGAGCTCTCCGCTTTTTCCTGGACCAGCGCACGCACCCCTTTATCGCTACAGAGACTCTCCTGCGCCTTGCAGAACTTGTCCTTCGACTCAATTCCTTTGAGTTCAATGGACAGTTCTTTGACCAAATAAGTGGAGTTGCCATGGGCACCAAGATGGGTCCCAGTTATGCCTGCCTCTTCATGGGCTACCTGGAGTATCAGGTGTGGCAGCAGTATCCTGGACCTTTTCCATTGATGTATCTTAGATACATAGATGATGGCATAGGTCTCACCGATATGCCAGTGGTTGACCTATCTAGGTTCATTAACTTCATTAACAACTCCCACCCTGCGATCCAATTCCCCTCTCACATCTCCAATGTCTCTGTTAATTTCCTTGACATTGTTGTCACCATCACTCCCCCCCCCCCACCTCACCACTTCGGTGTACTACAAACCCACGGATGCACACAGTTACCTCCTTTATACTTCCTCTCATCCTCCGGCTTGTCGTGACTCCTTGCCTTTCTCACAACGTCTCCGCCTCCGCCGGTTATGCCAAGATGATGACAACTTTCTATGCCGAGCACAAGAAATGTTGGACTTCTTCCGTAACAGACAGTATCCAGAAGATGTTCTTACCTCTGCCTTAGAGCGTGTTCTCCCTATCTCACGTCTATAGGCCATCAAACCCCGCCAAAACACCTCCTCTGATAGAGTCAAGTTAATAATGACCTATCACCCTCACAGCACTGCTGTCAAAAGGATCCGGTATCGCCACCTACCTCTCCTTCAAGCTGACCCAGTGGCGCGGGAAGTGTTTAGTGAGCCACCCTTGCTGGCATATAGACGGGATACAAATTTGAGGGGCCTCCTAGTCCACAGCCGTTTGAAAACCGTCAACGATGGCCACTTTGGGACCAAGCCATGTAACCGAACACGATGTAAGACATATCAGTATGTAATCGAAACACGTTCAGTCTCGTTCCCTAACGCCAAGTTCACCATCACCCATGGCTTTACATGTGAGTAACGCAACGTCATTTATGCTATTATATGCAAACGTTGCACCATTACTTACATCGGCCAAACGGGCACACGACTGGGCGACCGATTCTGCAGACACCTCTACGACATCTCTCAGTTTAAATCCACGCCTGTGGCCATCCACTTAAATAGCCCTGACCACCATGGTGCCATTGACATCCAGGTAACAGCCATCAGATCCTGTTCCTCGGACGCCAACAGTCGGTTTTGCCAGGAACAACGCCTCATCCATCTCATGTGTTGCCTCAAACCACACGGTTTGAATACCCAACATTCTTTTGTCTGAGACGCCTTTCTCTATCGAGTCCCGGTTGTATTTTGACTGTCTACTTTGATGCGATCACGCTTTTTTTTTTTAAATCGCTTTTCCCTCACTCTATATATTTTAATATTTTTATTTATTTATTTATTTTTATTGTTTTTTTTAATTGTTTTTATTTATTTATTTATTTTTTATTTAATTTTATTTTTTCAATATTTTTTTAAAATTTATTTATTATTATTATTATCTTATTTTATTAATTTATTAATTTTTTATTTTTTATTTATTTATTTTTTAATATATATATATATATTTTAAATTAATTTATTTACTTATTGTTTTGTTTTGTTTATTTATTTCATTAAATTTTTTTTCCTCACTCTTTTCCAGTCCTTGTTTTCGTTATTTCTTATTTTTTAATTTTAATGTACTATCGACTTCCGCTTTCCGGTTTAGTGGCAGCCACCACAACAATGGAAAGACAGTATTATTGTAAAGTTGCCGAAGAAAGGTGATCTATCAGACTGTAATAACTGGCGTGGTATATCTCTATTATCAGTACCTGGAAAATTATTATGTTGCATGATGTTAGAAAGACTGAAATTGCATGTAGACGAAAAGATCAGAGAAGAACAAGCGGGTTTCAGGCCGAAACGATCATGTATTGATCAAATATTCACACTAAGAGCAATTATAGAAGAATCAGTTGAAATGCAATCACCACTTATTATCACCTTCGTCGATTTTCAAAAAGCCTTTGATAGTCTACACCGCCCATCATTGTGGAAGTTACTTACAATCTATGGTTTTCCAACAAAATATTTGAATGTAATCAAAGCGCTATATGACAATGCAAGATGTTGTGTTAGAACAAATAAAGGGAATACAGAATGGTTTACAGTAGACACAGGGGTGAAACAAGGCTGTATTATGTCACCACTACTTTTTGAAATAGCTATTGATTGAGTTATGAAAAACTATACCCACAACGAACAATTAGGTATAAAATGGACAGATGGAAAGTCCCTGGAAGACCTCGATTTTGCAGATGATTTAGCATTCTTAAGTCCAACACCCAGACAGGCCCAAGAAGCAGTAAATAATCTGTGTCAGCTCTCGGTTAAAATAGGTCTCCAAATAAATGCCTCTAAAACTAAAGTTATGAACTTTTCTAACGAGAACTTCGATATCATCGTGAACGGGGAAAAACTACAGAAAGTTGAAAGTTTCAATTATTTAGGCAGTAAAATGACTCAGGATGGTGACACAACAAGAGAAATTTATACTAGAATTGCTTTGGCAGCTAGCGCCTTCAATAGATTATCTAACATTTGGAAATTACGATCACTGAATATACATACCAAGCTTCGTCTGTTTAATTCGAATGTTATCTCAGTGTTAACATACGGCTGTGAAAGTTGGAAAATCACAAAATCATTGGAGAACAAGCTGAATACATTCGAGAACAAATGTCTTAGAAAACTCATGAACATCAGTTGGAAAGAATTCAAGACTAATCGACAAATAAGAGAAGACTCTAAGCAGAAATATGTCTCCGACTATATAAGGAAAAGACGATGGTCATATATCGGTCATGTCCTACGAATGCAAAACAACAGAATACCACTACAGGCGCTCACTTGGGTTCCTGAGGGTAAGAGGAAAAAAGGAAGACCAAAAGAAACACTTAGAAGAACAATAACAAGAGAAGGAAGAACGTTGGGCCTAAATAATGTGCAAGAGTTAAGAGGAGTGGCGTCACAACGAACAACCTGGAGAGCACTGGTTTCTGCCTTATGCGCCGTGTTTGGTGCTTACAGAATTTATTATTATTATATTGCTTCACATGTGACTGGACAGAAGGGAGTTTTTTTTTTCTCTTATTTTTATAGTTTCATGTTCTCTACTTAATTCTCATTTTCTTTCCCTCCTGTCTCTTGTTTGTCTGTCCCTGACGAAGGTCTTGTGGCCGAAACGTAGGTTTTTCTTGTCCTTTCTCCTTGTAAGACGTATTACTATTTGTGTGTGTGTTTTTTTTCCCCATTCAACCGGGAAATTGAGACAGAGTTGACCAAAGAACAGATGGAGAAGAGAACTGAAGATAGAAGTTTAATCGCTAATCAGATGGATTAGGAGTTTACATTCAGCGACATGCTTACCGTTAACCCAGACATTTTGTTGGTGAAGGTAGATAACAACCGTTTGATTCGTGAGCATGGATCGAAGAAACTGCCACAAAGTCATGTTTTTTTAGTTTTTCAATATGGATAACAGATGGAATTAGGAGATAGGTTTAAGTCGCACGCATGACGTGCCTATATACACAGCCCATTTCACTGGGACGTCGGAAGATAACCACCTTCTAAAATATTAAGGCACGGGAAATTATATAACATTTCCGGCAGAGTGACATTGTGGTGGTAATTAACTACGAGAAAGTAACATCTTGGAAGAGATTTTCAGTGATAGATCTGTGATGAAGTGAGTTGTTTGGTTTTGGTTTTTAAGCACTATATTCATTCCACACGGACAACTCCATCAGTGCTCCGATCTACTCCCTTAGATGACACAAGGAGGATCTCAGTACAGTGCCCGAACTCCGTAGCACCGGCGAGAATCACAATGTCTGTATATAGGAATGACACATTCTATACATATTATTGTAGTGGGTAGGTTTCTAATTTTTTAATTTTGCCAGAGCAGCGGCCTTGTGGCCTACTATTTACGATTTACAACCGTCGTGGGTTTTTAACGTGCACAACTTGCACACGGGACCTCCTATTTATTTCGCCTTTATTCGAGAAGGCAAGTCATCTGATATCACCACCCAGGAGACCAGGGGAGAGTATGACATCATTAGGACCAATGGTTGTGAAAAAAAATTCCATGAATTATATTCCCTCTACTGGGAATCGAAACTGGTACCTCTAGAATTCGAAGCGGACGCCATACCTCTTAGCCACTCTGAGTTGTTAAACATGACAAGTAATAACGGGAGTGTCAAGACCTTGTATGGTCATGAAAGCTGACCAGATTAGTTTGACAATAACATCTTAGAGAAATATCTTATGTGTCATGCAGTAATGTTCTATATGGAGGGGGGGAAAAAGGGGGGGGGGGACACCCCTACCAAAATCAGACACTTTTTTGTGGTTGGTTTGGAATGAAAATGTTAAGATAAACTAATCCTGCTTAGAGCTTTCTCCAACGAAGCAACATGTGTGTGTGGGCAAAACTTTCGTTTATGACACACAACATTTTAAGACTATTTCACTGACTTCCAATGTTGTCAAGGAAAGATAGCAGACAGCGAAAATAAGAACTTGTAACCAGGACACCCTATCGGACTGGCCACATTATTAGCAGTAGCTGCTAAAATTATATAACGTAAAACTCTCATAATAATACTGAAAGCCCAAGCCTTAGAACCCTCCTCGAGTGGAAATAGTAGAAGGATTCAAAACACTGTAACTTCATCTATCTTATGGATTATCGCATCTTAAACTAGTTGCAGTAAATTACGGTCATTTTGTACATCAAGCCAGTGTATTAATTCGCCGGATATCGGGTTTGTGGTACAAGCTTTCAGCAGTCGACGCTAGACACCCACAACAGGTGGGTCGTGAAGACGGTTGACAACCTAAGCAGTAACCCTGGCCTTGTTGCAAGGGACGTGCTACTGCCACCAGATTTGACTTTAAAGAGAAGGACCAGTTCAAAGTACCTGTGGGAACCAAAAGCGACTAAAGCAGACGCCAACTGATCCCACACCGGCAGTTAAGTAACATACGCGCACAGCCAATTGACATTTCACATTGTTTCCTATTATTATCTACGACAATTTAACATCATCCGATGATGACAAATATCATCGCCTCATTTTTATATATAAATTTATTTATTTCACGTTGTTAACATATTAATGATTTTTAAACTTGCTTATCTATAATTTTAAATTTATGTTGGATTAGTCACTATTGAGTGAATTGTATTTCTGCCCCTGTATGACGCATACTGTTTTAGATACATAACCATACAGAGCTATTAAAACAATTGTTGCCAAATTATCTTCAACTGGGGTCTAAAAAATAAGTGTCAATATTTCCTCACAGAAGATATGGGAGAACAATAAGTTCATCACAGATTAGATGAACCGAGTTGTTGTGCTTGCTTTTCTTTAAAATCCCGTGAGGCTCCCTGAAGTAGAAGCATCACTCTTCTATTTATATCCATATAAGTTTATAAACTAATAAAACGGTATTGAATCAGTTTTACAATTAACAGTTCACATGAGACAAGGGACGTTTCGGGTTTTACCCTTCGTCAGCCACAAACAAGTGACAAAGACAAAAATTACATATAGGTACTACAAAACTATACGATGATGAGAAAAATACAACAAAAGGGTGATACAAGCAGCTGGAAAAAGTAAACAACAACAGTGATGAGAGAAAAAAAGAACAATAACAATACAAGAAAACCGTAAAATCTAAAAGAAATACTGAAACAAGAAAGTAAATAATCAACGAAACGAAAAAAAAAGAAGAATAAACAAAACTGTGGAACTAGTAAAATAAAGCTTAGCTCGATCCAATGAATATGTGGAAGAAAGCGGTAGTCTCTTGTCACATAAATCACAAGGAAGTGACGTACGATAGCGACAAAACAAGAGATATAAAAAGACGACACTCACTACTAAACCTTCTGTCCAATCTGACAGACTCAAACTGGTTCTAACTTTCCATCCTCACTGTCTGGCGGTAAAGAGAATTCTGTTTCGACATCTGCCTATTCTCAACTCTAATCCTGATACCAAAGAGTTGTTTCGTGATACACCTTTGGTAGCTTATCGTAGGGATAGGAATTTTAGGGATATTCTTGTACACAGTCGCTTGCGACATTCTAGCCCATCTTAATTTGGTACTAAACCGTGCCAACGCCGGATATGCATGTGGTGAAGTGGGATGTTATAAATACTTATAGGGAACTTAGTGTACTGACTGAGATCAGCTGTGAAGGTATCTATATCTATTAAGAGTAGTGTATTATAGATAACCTTACTTGCTACCACATATCTATATATCTCAGTCAGAATTATTCTGGAATAGTGTGATGCTACGTTATGTGTCTAGGGTATGTGTATGAAGAAGTGTAAGTCACAACAACAGACAGATAAACAATTTAATGTAATCCACTACTCTTGACAACACTGTGACACTCACATACATATAACACTCTACAAAGATATCTTAAAAGAGTCTCTGATAAACTTTCAAATAACAATATGTATTCATTACTGGCATGAATGAATATGTGTCCTGATTCAACTACAAGGGAACCAGGAAGCACAATCAATTTAAATTACAAGTTATGTACAGAATGTATTTAATATGAATATTGTAGTGACATATATTATTACAAATGTTCTATGTGTGTCAGTTGTGTAGTAGTATAATGAGGTAATACTGGTTTTGTTTTGTTCAAGCTCTGTTGGTATTTGTCATCATGACTTCAATAGTTTGTCTTTAGGGACCAGTATTGGAGATGTTCACAGTTCCTGATTTTAAGACAAGTAAATTCCCCTCTTAATGTTAATTTTATAAAGTCAGTTCAATATGAGGGGACATAATGTTGAGCTCAGCTGGCCAAGTTAGCTTATCTGGCGTGATGGCGGCAGGAAAGGACTCCTCTGCTCGAATTCTCCTCTGGGCTCTGGAGACACCTCACTGATAGCTAAAAAGACCAAGGAGTATGCTGTCCGACTCAGGATTCAGCAAAGCTCTGACTAGGTGCTGCTCAGTACCATCAAGACCACTGTCCCTGAAATCAAGAAGGATGTACCTTCTACTTCATAACTAATTTATATTCTCTTTTACACTGATCACAATACAGCACAAACATTGAGTTCAGAGCGTTAGGCCAACTATCAGCTTCATTCTGAAGTACTTTATACCAGCATTAACCTCCTTAATGGTTACTACGCCTCTGCAATTCCAGCATTATTTCTTTCTAGTCAATCATCTAGGTGTCAGTGTACTATTTGGCCATTCCATGCCGTTTTACTTCCCTCCGACAACCTCTGTTCAGGCTGGAGCATTATAGGCTTTATCTCCTGTTTGCCACTGAACTACACATATATATACAGGCATAAATTAACAATTTACATTCAATTTTCATTAAAAGATACTGAATGGTTCAAGCTTACCACAATTTCATGGAAATAAACACAGATACGTTGATTAGCAATGAATTCTGGCACAAAATACTGGCACAAATTCCTATCTGCTTATGTTCCAGACTTTTATTTAACACAAATATGAGCTGGCTTCAACGCACTGATGCTTTATCAAGCTATTTTAAACAAGTGGTTTCGAACTAACGCTCCCAAGTGTGTATATCAGCGAGACTGGCCAATGAGCCACGTTTCGACAAGTGTTTGAAAAAATGTTATCTTTTCCCGTCTCCCCTAACAACCAAGATAGTATTTATAGCCCGACCAATCGTGGTTAGGCTTTCATTTGTTGCGCTCCAATCAATTTGGAGTTTACATGGTAGGCTATTTCTGTAACGTAAATTTTTTTCAAACACGTTAAAAAAAAATCTTATGAGCAGAAATGATTTTATGCTGTCAGGCACCCCCAATATTTTATTTTGGGTATAATTTATTAATTCCTGGACTATTTGCGTAACGTTTTACATATTATTTGTCAGCAAGCCCTAAGGAACCCAAAAATACAAATTTAAAGGAGCTACGTGGCTGCGTTCAAAATATGCAATTTCTTCTACCTCCTGTTTCGAAGATGTGCTGTCTGGGTACTGTTATGTGTTCAAACGTAAACCCATCTATTGTTATCTTTTCTAATAAGAGTTTTTTATGATTTATAAACCTAACTCTGGGAAAGGGTAGTGTATTTTATCACTGTCCGTCTGAAAAAAAATTAGTGCATGTAGCCTTACACGCGTGATAGTAGTAATTGTGTATCGCGCGACGCGTGTTTAATGTTCGGCTTTCTGCCTCTCCCTTCTCTTTTTATCCCTTTAGTCCATCTGTTCGTTCGTTTTGGTAACGCAGTATAATTAATGTTAGGATTAATTTAGGTCATTACGCAGTCTGCCTCTCAATGTTTTTCCAAGAAATACAGCACACGTTTCATTGAAGAAAGCGGGTATAATACATTAAGCTTTTACTATCAACGTGAAAGCGTTACAATTTGCAGACGAAGCAGAAAACAAGGGGGATTTCGAGTACATTCCTTGTGACAGCACTGTTATTTACCATTCTTCTTCCTTTATTTATTTTATTTGTTAGGCTTCATATTTACCTAATAATTTATATATGTGGATTAGAATATTTCATGACAATGCAAGACCTGTCCGTTTGTACTTGTTACGGTAGTTTAATTGGCATTGTCTGCTAGAGGTTAGCAGCATGCGATTTTAGGGGTTACAACGTTTAATGTAATGTAAAAATATTATTAGCCTATTGAACGCTGTGACGTTTCAGCGTTGGTAGTCACGCACCGTGACCAAGAGACGGGACCCTTTCTTGAATGACCGTCGAACTGAGAAGACGTGTCCTTGTAGTCTTATAGTGTCGGGCATGGAGTGCCACACAGTTATATTGTATTTTATTATGGACATGGGTCAGTCCACTGTTATGATGAAGAAAGATGAATGTTACAGGCTAGTAATTGACTAAACCTAGTCGAGATGAATTAACAGTCCGTTTTAGTTATATTAGTGCCAGACGCATAATCTCACTGTCGGTCGTTGGGATCACCAACCACGCGTGCATATAGTTATTTCGTTCTGCCTACAGTAATTCAGATTTACGGGACAAAGGACTGATATGCAAGATAGCTGATTCAATATAGGATTCTAAATTATATATGTGATGTATTCATGATCAACGTA
This sequence comes from Oreohelix idahoensis, assembly GCA_024509875.1. Lineage (NCBI taxonomy): Eukaryota > Metazoa > Mollusca > Gastropoda > Stylommatophora > Oreohelicidae > Oreohelix > Oreohelix idahoensis. The sequence goes on along the minus strand of JAMPIV010008928.1, from coordinate 400,540 downwards.
TGATGTCTGAAATGTATAATAAATTGTTTGGACTCAAAAGGGACTTATCACATTTATTGAGGTTGACTAGTTCCAACAGTTGTGATAGTCACAAGATTATACACCCATCTTCGCGTAATACACCATCAAGCTCGATACAGAAATAAAATGAATGAATTGATGCACTGGCCAATGGAAGTGGAAGCTTCCTTCAGTCAATGAAAATCTTCAACGGTCACACATTTAAACAGAGGAGGTTTTGCAACAATGGTGACATTATATATATATATATAAGAAGAGAAGAAACACAACAACCCCCCCCCCCCCCCCCCCCCCCTCTCGCAACAGTGGTGGCCAGTATGGGGATCGAACCCACGACATTCGCTCTCTGGATGCCACGAACTGATTTTGATTGTTCTTAAGGCCGTTAGTTAATTGCATTTAACGAAGAACCCATCGACTTTCCGGTGATTTTGTCCGTTCGAATTTGCAATTAATTGACCTTACATGTTAGGTGTCTAGTCTAGTAATAACTGGGGTATTCTAGTGTATTTAGTTCTAATTTTTATTCATTTCTGTATTTATGTTTGTAATCTATCGTGTTTTTTCTGATCTGACTATCATTTCGTTTATATATTTGTATAACCGTTAATGAGTCCATATATACGTCACTAATTTTTGTGTACGCAGGTTAATTTTCTATTCAGTTCACTCTTTGATCTCTCACTTCCGGTTTATTCTACTTAGTTATAAATGCATTTTAATTGTGAAAATGTCTTTGTCGTATTGTAATACTGTTCTGTAATCCTTGGTTAACAAATTGTGTTGTTTGTCTTCATCTCATCGATGTATAATATAATATTAATACTATAATTTATTCATTAATAAGAGTGTAGATGAATATGATTAAATTTTTATGAATTTTAAGGAGGAATTAGGGACTTTGCACCAATTTGCAGTGGTGGTCCAAGAAATGGGCAATGCACTTTATAGCTCATGATTATGGCATAATATACAATGATTAATTATTATAAATTTATAACATATTAAGACATATTATATGTTAATTAGTACACTTTCTCAGTACTACAGTGTGAACTTAGTAACTATTAAAGATTAAACAACCTAATTACTTAGGGATAATACCCATAATTATTGAATACTAATATTAAGTGCATGATATAATTTCAGCATCTCAGATAAATAAATATCATAACTATTTATGTTAGATATTAGTGGGTACATATAATATTTTTACAAAATATTATAGATTTGTGGAACTTATAAATAACAGTACAGGAATATTGCAATTTCTTATATTGATTATTCATACGTTGAGTAATTACAATTATCTACATAGATTCTATTGGTGATTACTATTCATTAGTGATTGAATACTTAAATAAATTAACGTCAAGATGCTTAACTTAGACTATTTTATTAAAAATGGGAAAGACTTTAATTTGAAAGGACCAGAACTACGTGAATATGCGGAACTACAACTTGCAAAATATAAGGCAGAGATGGAAGAACTTGAAAAAAAAGAGGCGGAAAAGAAAGCTATTGCTAAGGCAGAGAAAGAAGAATTAAGACAAGAAGAAGAAAGAAAGGTGGCAAGAGATGAAATCCTACGGATTGAAGAAGAGAATAAATTGAAACGACAGGAAATCGTACTGCAGCAAGAAATGGAATTGCAACGGCTTAAATTGGAAACAGCAAAACTTCAGTCGCAAGGTGCTGCAGCAAGCCAAAATGATAATGTTCAATCTGGATCTTCATCCAACCGACTTAAGGGCAATTATTACTTTAAGCTACCGCCGTTCAAGTTACACGTTGACGATTTGTCATCATGGCTATCGCGCTTTGAGGATATATGCAAGGCCAATAACCTTGACAAAACTGCATGGGCACTTAAACTCAAGGAATTTCTGGATGGCGAACCTGCAAGTGCAGCACAAAATATTGATCCGACATTAGCCACAGACTATGAGGCCATTAAGACTTTGTTATTGCGTCGGTTCCACTTGAACGAAGAGGCATGTAGATTACGTTTCAAAAGTTTGTTGCCAGATAATAATAAAGACTTTTCAGGTTTTATTGCTAACATACGCAATACTTTTAACAGATGGGTTGAACTGGCAGGTGTCAACAAATCTTACGACAAGTTAGTTGATTTGTTATTAAGGGATAAAGTGTTATCTTCTGTCAGCCCACCGTTCTTTGCCTATCTGCAAGAACGTAAACCAGATACTATTGATGAGTTGGAAAAAATTTCATTAAATTACTGCACTGCGCATCCGAATGCGAACATTTCTAGCTCGTTGATAAGAGAACCTCTTCCTGTAGCTTCCAATATGGCATATCACAGTAATAACAAACCAAGAACACACAGTGTAGACAGAAGTAGGTTCAAAGGAAACTATGACATTAATTTTCATAAGGAACGTAATAGTTTTAACAATGACTTTAATAGAGGAAGACCACAAAATAGAAATTATTCACCTCAGTCCAGATACAACAATAATCCACGTAACTCAAGTTATAATCGGTCATATAACTATAATAATGGTAACAATTGGAACAACAACAATAATTATAGCTCGAGACATCGAGATAACAGTTACAATAGGGGACAACGGGATAATTCAACTGATTATTCTCGTCATCGTTCTCATTCTCGTAGATCGACAAATTATAATCATAATACGGGGGCAGCCGTTACTAATGCTACAACCCCTGGGGTTCAGATTTCACCTACTAATAACAGAATACAGTCTTCGTCTACATGTTATGCAATGAATTATAATGTGGCAAATAGTTGCCCAGAATGTAATCTTATATTTCAGAAGGCAAAAGAGACGGTTCTGAACTGCGGACACATTCTCCCAGAAGTCAGTCTGGCAGTCAATGACGGAACAGGCTCGCTGATCTTCAACAGAGGAAAAGTTAATGGATCCATCGTCTCAGTTTTAATAGATTCTGGATCGACAACGATCGGAATCCGTCAGTCACTTGTTCATCCTAATTGTGCAACTGGAGAACATGTTAGGTGCATGACTTTTGGAGGAACAATAGAATGTTATCCAACTGCTATTATACATATTAATACACCTTTTTTCACAGGCAACGTTAAAGCATGCATGTTAAGGAACCCAATTGCCGACCTTATGGTGGGATGCATACATGGAAGTAAGGATTGCACACCTGAAGAGATTATTGAATGGGAAAAAAATAATCTATGCATCGGAAATGCAGTAATAACAAGAGCACAGACTAAACAATTAGAGACTATGGACACTGAAAAAAGGGAAACAGACAATCATGAAAATATTGAGGTTCATTCTTCGATTGACCGAGCATCCTTTGCTGCAAAACAGAAGGAAGATAGATCATTAAAAAAATTTTTTGCACTGGTCAACAAAGTTGACAATCTTGCTATGAACAATAATAATAATCATTGGTTTATTATTAAAAATGACATATTATTAAGATGTTTTATGGATAAAACTCAAGTAAGACAACAGGTCATGGTACCTTTTGCTTTTAGACGGTACATACTTCAACACGCACATGATTCTAAGTGCGCAGGTCACATGGGATATACTCGGACACGTTCTCGAGTATTATCTTCTTTTTTTTGGCCGGGAGTATCACGAGATATTTCACAGTACGTACGCTCCTGTACGATATGCCAGGAAGTGAAAGCACGAGGAGCCTTTCACACGGCGCCTATTCAGGCTTGTGACATATCTGTGAGACCCTTTGACAAGATGGCCATTGATATTATTGGCCCACTTTTACCATCAGCAAGAGGACATAGATTTGTTCTCACTTGCATCGATTTATGCACACGATGGCCAGAAGCCATCCCATTAAAAACAACCACCACCACAGATGTAGCTGATGCACTACACCTGATCTTTTCTAGAGTAGGTTTTCCTAGGAAGCTTTTATCAGATCATGGATCTCAATTTATATCTGAGACTATGACAGAAGTAATGAAGACTTGGAATATAGATAGAAATCTCAGCAGCATTTATCACCCAATGAGTAATGGTGCAGTAGAAAGACTTAACCGCACACTCAAACAAATGTTACATAAAGTTACAGTTAACCATCCACAGGACTGGGACAGAGTACTCCCAGCCGTGTTATTCGCTTATCGAGAGGTGCCACATGAACAAACTGGCTTCTCTCCATTTCAATTAGTCTTTGGCGCTCCACCAAGAGGTCCTATGGGACTAATAAAAGACTTATTGATTGACTCGGAGATGACTCAGGATACCCAGTCATCCTATGAGTATGTAATTAATCTCCGGAATAACATTATTGATGCCTGCAAAACGGCAACAGCTTCATCTGAGGCTGCTAAAGCGATAGCTAGAACTTTCCAAAACAGTAGTAGACGATTACGTCAATTATTTCCAGGAGATCAAGCTTATGTGTTATTGCCACATAACGATAATAAACTACTCATCTCGTGGAATGGTCCATACAAGGTTATCAATAAGATTTCTGATGTTGATTATGTCCTGGACATTAAGGGACATCACAAAATATTTCACATAAATATGCTCAAACAATTTCATACTCGTCCTGAACATATACAAGCTATTTTTCATGAACTAGATGACACTTTCGTACCTACATGTCACTATTCTAATTTGTCTGTTATCCAGGAAGAAGAATCTTCTTTTCCTGAGGTACAGTTGGCATTACCTGTACCTGTAGTACAACCTACTGAATCTTGGCGGGACGTAACCATCTCTTCGTCGGTTACACCGCAACAGCATCAACAGATTGCTGAACTTCTACAATCTTATCCAGATGTGTTGACCGACGTTCCAGGTCGCACATCAGTCATTAGTCATTACATCACTCTTAACGATGATACTCCAATTCGGGTACATCCATATTCTGTTCCTCTACACTTTCTTACTAAAACTACTAAGGAACTTGAACAGATGTTATCTTTAGGAATTATTGAAACTAGTAATTCCCCATTTTCTTCTCCATTAGTTATTGTCCGAAAGAAGGACAATAACATTAGACTATGCGTCGACTATAGAAAATTAAATGCACAAACTATAGTTGATAGCGAACCACATCCACTTCTCGACGACTTATTGCCACGTCTATCTACCGCAACTATATTCACTAAGATAGACTTAACTAAAGGTTATTGGCAGATACCACTAACCAAAAAGCTAAATACTACACAGCGTTTTCCACTCCGCAAGGTCTATACCAGTGGAATGTTATGCCTTTTGGGCTTGTTAACGATCCAGCTACCTTTGTTCGCATGATGCGACAGATTTTTTCTGGTAGACCAGACATCATTACATACATAGACGACATATGCTTATTTAGTTCATCATTTGAGGAACATTTGTCGGGTCTTAAATACGTTTTGGACACATTAAGAATGAATAATTTAACTGCTAAACCCACAAAATTACAAGTAGCGTTTCATGAAATAACTTTTTTGGGACACAACATTGGAGCAGGATATATCCAAACACTACCTAGTACGGTTTCTAAAATTTTAAACGTTTCCGTTCCTCAAACGAAGAAACAGGTTAGAAGCTTGTTAGGTCTAGTCCAATATTACAGCAGATTCGTACCTAACTTGTCATCTATCACGGCTGTTTTATCATCTTTATTAAAAAAGGACATGCCAGTGAAGGTGACATGGACTGGTGAGTGTAATAAAGTATTCCTTAATATTACTGATATTTTTTCAAACCCACCAATTTTGAGACTACCTGATGCTTCCAAAAAGTTTATTCTCCGCACAGATGCGAGTAATTACGGAATTGCCGCATGTTTGCTCCAATATCATGACGACATCCTCCATCCATCCTTGTATGTCTCACGGAAACTGAAACCGCCAGAGGTGAAATACTCCACTGTCGACCGCGAATTATTAGCAGTGGTATGGGCGATAACAAAATTGGAGAAATTTCTGCTGGGAGCCCCATTCGTGGTCCAGACAGATCAGAAAGCCGTAGCATCACTACGACGGGCGAATCATAAAAGTCCAAAGCTCACCAGATTCGCTATTTTCCTTCAGCCTTTTGATTTCTCCATCGAGTACATTACAGGATCAGAGAACGTCTTGGCAGATACTCTCTCTAGAAACCCTTCTGATGTCGAGTCATGAACAATAATAACTTCGCAGATACTTACACAAAAGACATAGCACTATCGTTGCTTTTCGACAGAGAAAGGAACCATTGCCTACAATACACGTATCTGCTCACTAAAGACATGCTATATACGAAATGAACGAAATCAAGTGACACTATGTTCGTATTTACGCCAGGACTTTGCTTGGTGTCCATTCATGATAAAACTATTTGAAACAATTTCGTGAATCAAGTGAAAATAATTGAAAGGCTATCGAACTAATTCAGTATGTGACATGAACTATTGTCAAGAACGTCGATACTTATGAATTGGAACACTTAAACATTTTTTCGAATCGGAATTCACAAGGATCAAGCCTACGGATGGATCTTCATATCCAACGTTAATTAATTTTAATTAAGTCGTTGAAATAATGGAAATTAAAATGAAATGTGAGATAAATATGAAAAAAATGAAATGAAATTTGGAAAAAAATGAAAGTAAGAAAATAATAAAAACTCACATGATTCTTAGATAATATTATTGGATGTAACTATTATATTATATAGTTAATAATTATGTTGACACATTACATACTACATTATTATTTAAATTAGTTAATTTAGATAGGTATTAACAACTTAACACTAAACTTAATTAATGTCCAACACACATAACTAAGTTAAATTTATACATTATTTTCTTTCTCTACTTTATTTCTCAGTTATTTATTTCTCTCTTTAACTTCTTCTTTCATTTTTCTTGCATTAGATTTTCAACAACTTTATTCTTATTACACACTCAGTATAATTAATTAGTTTAATTTTAACTCTTTAGATTAATCTGACGTGACATTTCATTGCGACATATTTTAAGTTAATTAATTAATTAGATATCAACATTAGACATTCTCTTTTAGTTCATATAAAATATATGTATAACATTTATGTATAATATGATCATTAATATATTAGATGACTGTTAGTTAGTCGACATGACCACGACACTGTTCTAGACAGAACATCGTAGGCCATATGCCGCATTTTTGTTAAATTTTTGATATTATTCATTCAGATAGGTTTTTGAAAAAAAAAAATCTGTCGAATAGATTTTTTTTCCCCCGGTGGACAGTGAATTGTTACGGTAGTTTAATTGGCATTGTCTGCTAGAGGTTAGCAGCATGCGATTTTAGGGGTTACAACGTTTAATGTAATGTAAACATATTATTAGCCTATTGAACGCTGTGACGTTTCAGCGTTGGTAGTCATGCACCGTGACCAAGAGACGGGACCCTTTCTTGAATGACCGTCGAACTGAGAAGACGTGTCCTTGTAGTCTTATAGTGTCGGGCATGGAGTGTCACACAGTTGTAGTGTATTTTATTATGGACATGAGTCAGTCCACTGTTATGATGAAGAAAGATGAATGTTACAGGTTAGTAATTGACTAAACCTAGTCGAGATGAATTAACAGTCCGTTTTAGTTATATTAGTGCCAGACGCATAATCTCACTGTCGGTCGTTGGGATCACCAACCACGCGTGCATATAGTTATGTCGTTCTGCCTACAGTAATTCAGATTTACGGGACAAAGGACTGATATGCAAGATAGCTGATTCAATATAGGATTCTAAATTATATATGTGATGTATTCATGATCAACGTATGATTTCTGAAATGTGTAATAAATTGTTTGGACTTAAAAGGGACTTATCACATTCATTGAGGTTGACTAGTTCCAACAGTTGTGATAGTCACAAGATTATACACCAATCTTCGCGTAATACACCATCAAGCACGATACAGAAATAAAATGAATGAATTGATGCACTGGCCAATGGAAGTGGAAGCTTCCTTCAGTCAATGAAAATCTTCAACGGTCACACATTTAAACAGAGGAGGTTTTGCAACAGTGGTGACATTATATATATATATAAGAAGAGAAGAAACACAACCCCCCCCCCCCCCCCCCCTCCTCTCGCAACAGTACTCCAAACTCAGACAGTCACTTTTCCGAAAGGAAAATTTATCATTAGAGAGTCTTTTACGTGCGAATCCAGAAACCTGATTTATGCCATCGTCTGCAAGAGGTGTGGCATGACCTATATTGGTGAAACAGGTAGGCGTTTGGCAGACAGGTTTCGTGAGCACTTGAATGACATCTATCATGACAAACATTTACCGGTGGCCCTTCATTTTAATAGGCCTGACCATTCAGGTAATTCCGATATACATGTCACTGCCCTCCGTTCATGTGCTGGTAATGACAAGACTCGCTTTTCGTTGGAGAATCGCCTTATTTTTAAAATGGGCGTTCTAGCTCCCGATGGTTTAAATATACAACATCATTTTGCATAAATTCTGGTAGCTTTTCTCTTTTTCATTCTTTATTCGTTGTCTTTTAGATCTATCTTCTTATGTTTTTGCTTTGGTTCCTTTCATATCTTTTTGTATCTCTTGTTTTGTCGCTATCGTACGTCACTTCCTTGTGATTTATGTGACAAGAGACTACCGCTTTCTCCCACATATTCGTTGGATCGAGCTAAGCTTTATTTTACTAGTTCCACAGTTTTGTTTCTTCTTCTTTTTTTTCGTTTCGTTGATTATTTACTTTCTTGTTTCAGTATTTCTTTTAGATTTTACGGTTTTCTTGTATTGTTATTGTTCTTTTTTTCTCTCAACACTGTTGTTGTTTACTTTTTCCATCTGCTTGTATCACCCTTTTGTTGTATTTTTCTCATCATCGTATAGTTTTGTAGTACCTATATGTAATTTTTGTCTTTGTCACTTGTTTGTGGCTGACGAAGGGTAAAACCCGAAACGTCCCTTGTCTCATGTGAACTGTTAATTGTAAAACTGATTCAATACCGTTTTATTAGTTTATTAACTTATATTCCTGACCAGTTTTACAGCAGCCCCTTAATTTATTTACTTATACTATTTATATCCATACCAAGAGTAATCTTGAGCGATGGTTGAAACCTTTGAAGACCCTTATTTTTATACTCTACGTTTGGCCATTGTTTTACCACTATTGCAGAGCAGGGGAGACAATACCATCACAAGTGTGGTCTTGTCTTGGTGTCACTGGATTTGCATCACCTTTGCTCTGCAGTAGTGGTCCACCAGTGACCAAAACTCAAGAGTGTCTAAAATTGGTCTTCAAAGGTGTCTAACTTCGCACAAGATTTCACTTGGCAGAGTTGTAGATAGAAGGATAATGATGCTTCTATCTCAAGGGTGTATTCACAAGATAATTTAAAAGTCATGAACAATGCTGCATAGGGCAGAGCACTATTAATTTATATCTGATCGGGCATCTTTTGTGAAGTTTTAATCAATGGTGTGGCTTATTCGAGCCCCCAGCTGATTAAATCCAGCGAAATTCCTGTTATAAGTATTTTTTGCTCTATGGCTGCAACTATATGTATATATATTAAAGATTCTCTATCATAAATGAGCTCTCATATCTATAATAACTGAATCAACTATGAATTTGTAAAATAACAAATAACAAATTTAATAATCAATTAGTTAAAATAAATATGGATGAAGATGATTTTAGGGGGTTTAAGAAATTGCCTTCATCGAGAAGGAAGGATATCTGGTTAAGTTGCCTAAGAAGGGAAATTTACAAGAGTGCACAAATTATAGAGGAATAATGTTACTATCAGTGCCAGGAAAAGTATTAAACAGGATTATCCTTGAGAGATTAAAAGAGTCCATAGACAAGAAACTGAGAGATGAACAAGCAGGTTTTCGACAAAACAGATCATGTACAGACCAGATAGCCACTTTGAGAATAATAGTTGAACAAAGTCTGGAATGGAATTCACCACTATACATCGGATTTGTGGACTACGAAAAGGCATTTGACAGTGTAGACAGAGAATCACTTTGGAAATTGTTGAGGCATTATGGAGTTCCCCTGAAGATCATTAATTTAATAAAGAAAACATATGAAGACATGACATGCAGAGTTCTTCACGAAGGACAGCTTACAGAACCGTTTGGGATAAGAACAGGAGTGCGACAGGGATGCCTCTTGTCTCCATTTCTTTTCTTGCTGGCAATAGATTGGGTTATGAGATCATCGGCAACACACAACAGAAATGGAATCCAGTGGACTCTGACTAAGCAGTTGGATGATCTGGATTTTGCTGATGACTTGGCTCTTCTGACCCATAGCCGTAATCAGATGCAGGACAAATTGAAAACACTTGATGAGAGGTCACAGCAATTGGGTCTGAAAATACACAGGGAAAAGACAAAAATAATGCGAATAAATGCAGGTAATGATAACAGGGTTGAACTTGAAGAAACACCAATACAAGATGTAGAATCATACACATATCTTGGCAGTAATATAGACAAAGTTGGAGGGACAGACAGCGATATCAAAATAAGAATACAAAAGGCAAGAGGAGCTTTCATTGCATTGGGAAATATATGGAGATCAAGAGAAATAGGATCCAACACGAAAATAAGAATCTTCAACTCAAATGTGAAGTCAGTCCTATTGTATGGCTCAGAGACATGGAAAACAACAAAGACAACAACCAAAAAGCTACAGACTTTCATAAATGGGTGCTTGCGTAGAATAGAGGGATTAAAATGGTATGACAAGGTTACCAACGTGGAACTGATGACAAGAACTAGACAAGTGCCAGTGGAACAAGAAATGAGAAGAAGACGATGGCGATGGATAGGACACACACTGAGAAAACCTGTTGATAGCATTACAAGGCAGTCCTTGTTCTGGAACCCCCAGGGCAAGAGAGGCAGAGGAAGACCAAGAAGTACATGGAGACGAGAGTTAGAAACAGAGGTGAAAATGATGAGGAGAACATGGAAAGAACTTGAGATGATGGCACGTGACAGGAGGACTTGGCATGTGTTTGTTGAAAGCCTATGCTCCTGTGGGAGTGGAGGGTTATGAATGTTGGTTATTGTCCGCTGCTTTCACCTGTTAACAAAAACTTAACTTGCAGAGTACTGCAATGGTTGGTTGTCGAATCTTTCGTAATAAGGGCTCTTTGCTAGAGGCGTCTAGATGAACTCTACTCCTAATGTCAATTTGGATGTCTTCACAACGTGTCCACTGTAGGTAATTGACGTCGACCTCAGCTCTTGAATCACAAGATTGTGGCGAAGACTCCTACTTCAGACAGGCCTCTTGTAAGTGTAACTTCGAACCACGAACTTTAGGAACAATAAAAGAATAAATGCCTCTGCTAAGTACATTTGTGGTCTTAAAATTAACAAGCGCATTGTTTCGCTGTCCACCCACCAATATTTGCCTATCTGAGTAATTAGATTCTTTAAGTAGACTCAGGGAAGATGATAAGAAATCACCAATATTCTTCTGGGTATTTTAAATGGAAAATGTGTGCTTGGACAGCGCGAGTGCAATGATTTGTGCCTGAACTAAAATTAACAAGGTACATATATCTCACAAAATGATACTATACACTTTATGCACATGTCATGTAATCATCACTCCTCATTGCTCCATTCGGAATCTGGGATTACCTCTACTTTTGCTTTCCTGAGCGAATTAGCATAAAGTAAACACCAGTGCTTGCTGTAGTGGTACATGACATTCTATTTTCATATGTTGAGGTTGCCAGCCTCCTATGCTGTGTATCACCACTTAGCGAGTACAGACATGTCAAATTCACATTGTAAAATAAATGTTCACAATTTACCCCAAATAAATTGGGAACACAATCTCGTGGCACAGTAGAATGGACACAGCAGCTTTGATTAGTTGCTTCGAACCTTTGGTCTGGGGTAGTTTCAGAATCAATCTTATGACTTTTGCTTCTGATTCCTTACGTTTCCAGTCTTTGTATTTAAAATTGCGGGTTCTCTTTTAAGTTATAAAGACGCCCAATTACTTCGATCTGTAACTTTTAATTTTTGAATTCTTTGTTCGATCCTTCTTTCTGGCTACTGGGAGTTGTTACTTGAAGTTGTTGAAAATGCAGTCTGATTTGTGCCTCCGACTTTGTTAGGTTATATCTCTCATTTCCACTCCTGTCCCATATGGTATTTTAGACTAACTTGGCAATGACAACCATTGTTTATTCCTATTCTCATATCAAACCAATCGTACGCTGGGAACTGGGTGTGCCATGATGTTAGCTATTCCTTACCCCCGCGTGTTTAAAATTATCTGTTTAAAATTTAAACTCCTGACCTCTTTTAAATATGTCAGTAATACCTCCGATTGCACATATGCAAACTAACAAACACGTCTGTGAACTCATTTCCTGGATAATACCTTTCCCACCATAATCTCCATAGACTGTGTTATTGATACAGAAATTGTCCAGCGGAAATATTATCACCTGTATTTACGTACATCCCCCAGACAGATTCCTTAGACAACCAGTCTGGCTTTCTTTCCGTCGATGGTGCGAGACCACCTTGTATCAACAGTGACCGTCTCTATCAAAGGTGGCTAGACGACTTAAGTGATAATAGTATTATCCGCTGACCTGTCTAATTAGCCTTGTAATACTACGATTCACATGATTAAACGTAAACAAGTCTGGCAGTGACTAGGCAAGAATGTAGGTACATAAAATATGCCAAATAATAGGACTATGAGTGAGGAAAATGAAGAAATGAATTGATAATGCAGGAGAGAACGATAGTTATGTAAAAGGACACAATTGATTTCGTCACACTTGGGATAACAGAACCTTGCAGTTAATTCCCCTAGACTATACTGGCAAAATAATTATATCGTGTTTTAGAAAATTGTAGACTGTATTTTTTATTTAATTTTGATCATTCGGTGTATGTTTCATTAGTAACAGTAAAAGTATCTTAAAGAGAATAATGGAATAATTGAAACAAACAAAATTTTCTCTTAAAAATGTGTAAGGTGCAACAAAAGTTTATGTGCTGTAATTTATTTGTGTAAATTGTGTTGTTATTAAATAAGAATCTTTGACAGCTAGTTAAAGCTGCTAACTCTATACTAGTTAAGTGTAAACTGCACTGTTATGTAGTTTTGTAAACAGACTTCTTGCACAGAATGGCCGAGTCCCAAAATCTTCACACCTTTTACTTAAATATGGCAAAAGATTTCGGTTTTTCTGGAAAAGAACTTTCTGACTTTGTGGTCGCCTCAGTGAAAGTCGACCAATAGAAGGCGTCACTTCATGCAGACAGAAAGTTTGTGGAAGAAGAAAAGGAGAGAGAGAGAGAGAGAGAGAGAGAGAGAGAGAGAGAGAGAGAGAGAGAGAGAGAGAGAGAGAGAACAAACACAAGCGCTAAGGAAACACCAAAGGGATTAGGCCGAAAGACAAAGGGGAAAACAAGGGAAAGGAACAGGGTATAGAATTGTAGACGTAGTAGTAATAGTAGTAGTATTAGAAATAGAAGTAGTATTAGTAGTAGTAATAGTAGCAATAATTGAAGACGTAGGAGTAGAAATAGTAGTCGTTTTAGAAACAGAAGTAGTTTTAGTAGTAGTAGTAATAGTAGCAGTAATTGTAGACGTAGTCGTAGTAGTAATAGTGATGATTATGATTTGTCCACCGTATCCGATGCGGATCAATGACATCTCTCTTAATACAATTCGTTCTATGATGTTACAGTATTTATTCTTTCTGTGTGTCCTCATAGACTCCTGGTAACTATAAAAAGCTTTCAACAGCATTAACATCTGTGGACGCTCTACTGTTACTATTACGGCTTTTACTGCTATTACTTCTAGTATTAGTACTAGTAGTAGTAGTAATAGTAGCAATTATTGTAGACGTAGTAGTAGTAGTAATAGTAGTAGTATTAGAAACTGAAGTAGTATTAGTAGTAGTAGTAATAGTAGCAATAATTGTAGACTTAATAGTAGTAGTAATAGTAGTAGTATAGAAACTGAAGTAGTATTAGTAGTAGTAGTAATAGTAGCAATAATTGTAGACTTAATAGTAGTAGTAATAGTAGTAGTATAGAAAAAAGAAGTAGTAATAATAGTAGTAGTAATAGTAGCAATAATTGTAGACGTATTAGTAGTAGTAATAGTGGTAGTATTAGAACAAGAAGTAATATTAATTGTAGTAGTAAAAGTAGCAATAATTGTAGACGTAGTAGTAGTAGTAGTAATAGCAGTAGTATTACAAATAGAAGTAGTATTAATAGTAGTGGTTGCAGTAGTAGTAATAACAGTAGTAGTAAGAGCAATAGTATTTGTATCAATAGCAGTAATAATAAATATATAAAAATTAAAAAATGATATGGTATGAAATCAGTTTTACAAGTTAACGGTACACATGAAACAAGGGACGTTTCGGGTTTTACCCTTCGTCAGCCACAGTTACGAACAGGTGAAAAGGACAAGAACTACATATAGGTACTACAAAAATCTATGATGATGAGGAAAACACCAAATGAGCGATACAAGCAGATGGAACAACGGTGATGAGCGAAACGATAACAATGATAATGCAAGACAATAGTAAAACCAGAAAGAGATGTCGAAACAAGAAAATAAATAATTAACGAAACGAAGACAGAAATGAACAACACTATTAAAACAAGTAAAAAATCACTTAGCTGGATCCAAGAAAGAAACAATCAAGATGGCTGAGAAAAAAAGGCGTCATACGGAAGTGACGTAGGAGCTAGTGACGGCTAAGAAAAGATAATTGAGGAAACGAAACGAAACGAACCAAAGCAAAAACAAAGATAGGTAGGAAAATAACGACAGAAGAAATAAAGTATAAAACAGAGACAGAAGCCACCAGAATTATGCAAAATGATGCTGGAAATTAAGGCCAGCAGGAGATAAAACGCCCATTTGAAAAATGAGACGATTCTCCAACGAGAACGAGTTCGGTCATCGCCGACACATAAAAGGAGGGCAGTGACATGAATATCAGAGTTACCTGAATGGTCAGGCCTATTGAAATGAAGGGTCACCGGTAAAGGTTTGCCATGATAGATGTCATTCAAGTGCTCATGAAACCTCCTGCCAAACTTCTGCCAGTTTCCCCAATATAGGTAATGTCACACCTCTTGCAGATGATAGCATAAATCAGGTTTCTGGATTCGCACGTGAAAGACTCTCCAATGGCAAATTTACCGTTCGGAAAAGAAACTGACTGAGTTTGGAGTACAAAAGGACAGGTCTTACATCTGCGGCGTTGGCATGGTTTAGTATCAAAGTGAGAAGGACTGGTTTGTCTCAAGCGACTGAGTACAAGAATATCCCTAACATTCTTATCCCTACGATATGCCACAAAAGGGGTATCACGAAACAACTCTCTGATATCTGGATCAGAGTGGAGAATAGGCAGATGACGAAACAGAATTTTTTTTCACCGCCAAACAGAGAGGGTGCAAAGTTAAGACAAGTTTGAGTCTGTCAGATGTAGTAGTAGGTTTAGCAGTAAGTGCAACATTACGAAAAACGTGACTAATGCGATTAAGGGCATCAGATAAAACTCTTTCATGATAGTGACGTCGGCGAAAAAACTCGAGCATATCTTGAGCTCGTTCACGGAAATCATCTTCATCGTGACATATCCGACGTAAGCGTAGAAGTTGAGAGTAGGGAATGGAATTTTTACAGCTGAGAGGGTGAGAAGAGGTGTAAAGAAGGAAACCATGAGCATCAGTAAGTTTATAAAAAACAGAGGTAGCAAGGCCAGTAGGAGTAATATTGACAGTAAGGTCAATGAAGTTAACTGAAGTGGTAGAAATCTGAGAAGTGAATTTGATGGCAGGATGGAAATTGCCAACATAGTCAATGAATCTACGGAGGTTAACTTCAGAAATGTCTGAGAATCCAATACCATCGTCGATACAGCGACGGTAAATAATAATAGCGGCAGTAATAATAACAGTAGTAGTAATAGTAGATCTTGTACATTTTCTATTACTGAACACTTACAGTCAATTTTTCATGAACTAGATGACAATACGGTATCTACTTGTCATTATTCTAATTTATCTGTTATACCGGAGGAAGAATCTTCTTTTCCTGAAGTGCAGATGCCTTTACCTGTACTTATTGTCCAATCTATTGAATCTTGGCGTGATGTGACCATTTCTTCTACGGTTACACCACAACAGCATCAACGCATTGCTGATCTTCTACAATCAGTCCCAGATGTGTTAACGGATGTACCGGGTTGCACATCTGTAATTAGTCACGATATTATTCTGAACGATGATACACCAATTCGTGTTCATCCTTATTCTGTACCTCTACATTTTCTGAGTAAGACATCTCAGGAACTCGAACAGATGATATCATTAGGTATTATTGAGACTAGTACATCTCCATTTTCTTCTCCTTTAGTCATTGTCCGGAAAAAGGACAACAACATACGTTTATGTGTTGACTATAGGAAACTTAATGCGCAGACAGTACCTGATAGCGAACCACATCCTATCCTTGACGATTTACTTCCTCGTCTATCCAATGCTACACTTTTCACTAAGATTGACTTAACCAAAGGTTATTGGCAGATTCCACTAACCGAAAGAGCCAAATACTACACAGCATTCTCAACTCCACAAGGTCTTTACCAGTGGAACGTGATGCCTTTTGGGCTAATGAATGCTCCAGCTACCTTTATTCGCATGATGCGAAAGATTTTATCAGGTAGATCCGATATAATTACCTACATTGACGACATATGTTTGTTTAGTTCATCATTTGAGGAACATTTTTTGGGTCTTAAATCGGTTTTGTAAATATTGCAGGATAACCATTTAACCGCTAAACCACCTAAAATTCAAATAGCGTGTAATGAGATAACATTCCTGGGGCATATTATTGGATCAGGACGTATCCAAACAATTCCCAGTACGGTTTCTAAAATATTAAATTTATCTAATCCTCAAACGAAAAAACAGGTTAGGAGTCTGTTAGGGTTAATCCAATACTATAGCAGATTTGTACCTCACTTGTCATCCATCACGGCTGTCTTGTCATCTTTATTGAAGAAGAACATGCCATTAAGGATAAATTGGACAGACGAATGTGACAAAACTTTTCGCACTATCTTGAAAATTTTTTCATGCCCACCTGTTTTAAGATTATCAGATGCCTCTAAAAAGTTTGTTCTACGTACAGATGCGAGTAACTACGGACTCGGGGCTTGTCTGCTCCAATATCATGATGATATCCTTCATCCTGTACTGTATATCTCACGCAAGCTGAAACCTCCGGAGACTAAATATTTGACTGTAGATCGAGAACTGCTAGCCGTGATCTGGGCAATTAACAAACTCGAAAATTTTTTGCTGGGATCACCATTTCTGATCCAGACTGATCAGAAATCTGTGGCAGCATTATGTCGTTCAAACCATAAAAGTCCAAAGCTTGCACGATTTGCTATTGCGTTGCAACCATATGATTTCGAAATACAGTCGATACCAGGAACTGAGAACGTTATGGCCGACACGTTGTCCAGACATCCTACGGATTCTGAATGAATATTACAATTTCAAGAAAATTTTCTGACTAATCAAGCATTACATTTGCAATAAACGGTATTAATGCCACGTCAGAATATACAACACTTCAGTTGGACTTCCTACTTAAATGAGGACATTTCGAAATAAACTATTATGATCAAAATATCAAGTTTTACGGATCGGTTGAAAATTTGGACTTCACTTGGACTCTGCGTATCACTCATTTCGATTGCAAAATAGTAAAAAGTAACAATCTCTGATATAAACTGGACAGATACGGTGATGACTTATTCAAATTACGTTCAAAATTTCAATAACGGAACTAACGACGATTGGATAATCATATCAAAATTTGATAATATGAACTTTGTGTCTTAATGAACTTTCATACAAGTCATTAGGATGTAACAACGATTGGATCTTCATGTCCGATATTGTTAAATTTGCTAGCTATTAAATTAATATATAATAAAATAAAGTTGAAGTGGGATTAAATAAAAAAATAAAATATACTAAGAAAAGATGAAACAAAAAAATATCACACCTATTAATATTTTAATTATTAAGGTGATAGATATTAGATTATGATATTTCATATGAATAGCTAAAATGTATGAATTTTTTTGTTGTTCTTTTCTTTCTGATTGCTTTAATTTAATTAGGTATCTATCCTTATACTTCATTTTCACACTCATTACTATTTTAATGTATACTTTAATATTTAGTTTTCATTGTCCGTACTTCTCAATTTTTATTTCTTTTTCTCTCTTATACTATTTCTCATTAGATATTAATTAGTTAGGACCATACGTACATATTATAATTAATTATTTTAATTTTAATTAGTTAGAATAATTTTAATAACACCTCACATTAGTTAGTCAATACATACATCAAATTAATTAGTTAATTAATTAGTGACAGTGACATTTCTTTATTTAATATAAGTTATATGTATGATATGACGTTGATTTTATTATAAGATATTACTGACATGACCGCGACACTGTTCTAGATAGAACATCGTAGGCCATGCGTCGGGTTTTGTTAAACTTTTGTTAATTTGATTAATATAGTTAAAAAAAAAAAAAAATCTATCTAATAGATTTTTTTCCCCCGTCTGACAGGAAATCTGTTACGGTGTTATTTTAAATGACGGCGTCTGCTGGGGTTTAGCCGTGCGCAACGTTTAGGGGTCAATAATATTAATAGAATATGTCGATATTTTACGGTATACTGAACGCGAAATATATGCTAAGATTATGACGCATTCGCGTTGGGAAGGTCACGCTGGGTGACTTGGTTACATTGCCCTTGTTACGCTATCCGTCAAGCAGAGAAGTCGTGTCTGGTATTTCTTCCAAGGAGAGTCCTAGTATATAGCCTAAATATGAATCAATGTAGAACTCAGGGTCTGTTCGGATATTAATCTAAGTATGAGATTATCAAGTAAATTAAATGATGGAAGGAGAATTGTATTATGATTCAATTTGTAGCTGTCAAGAACTCATGCGCTCATTTCTGGCTGTTGACTACAGCAGCGCATGTACATAGCCATGATGTTCATCTGACATATTGTTTTGACACGGACGGATACTTACTGGTATTATTTGGAATTCATTGTTACGCTGAACTGTACATGAAGTTTTAATGAATGTCGGATATCGTTTATATGAACGTCAATACATGTGGACAGAAGGCTTGATCTTTTACTTACGTTTCGGGTTCGGTTCCACAGCTGTTAATGTTTACGTTTTTCAGCACGATAACTCTCCCACAGGGGAAATCAACTAATATACAATATGCAAATCAGAACGTCGAAGGGATGTTCTGGTGGTCAGAGCTAACCATCAATAACAAACATTAACTATGTCAAGAGAGTGACTTTAATGTTCAATAAATAATATAAGAACAAGGAACCGCAACACCCGTCACAAGTAGTAATAGTAGTAGTAGTAATAATAACAGTAGTAGTAATAGTAGTAGAAGTAGTAATAGTAGTAGTAGTAATAGTAGTAATAGTAATAGTAGCAGCATTAGAAGTAATAGTGGTGGTAGTAGTATTAGGAGGAGTATTAGTATTGGTAGTAATAGTAGTAGTAGCAGCAGTAGTAGTAATAATAGTAGTAGTAGTAATAATAGTAGTAGTAGTAGTAGTAGTAGTAGTAATAATAATATTAGTAGTAGCAGTAGTAGTCGTAGTAGAAGAAGAAGTAGTAGTGGGATGAGTAACAGCAATATTGTTATTGCCGTCCGCGTTGCTGAGCAGAGTAAACTATGGATTAAAATAGTTTTTAAAGAATTACAATAATACTTGAAACCCTTTGAAGCCAGTAGCATTACCCTGTGCGTGGTTTTGCACGATTTATCTACTTTTGTGTGTGTGTGTGCATAATTTGAAACACTCACACAGAGATCTAACTTCGCAATTTTCCTTTCAACAGCTTCATTCAGTCACGACTAACTTTACAAGCCAAATAATTATATTAAAATGCGTTTCAGTGATCAGATAACCTACGACATCAAGAATACACGAGTAAGTTTTCCATAAGGTTGGCTGTACTTGAGAGTGCTTAGCTGGCCACATAAATGGCACTTTATTTGTTGAATTAAGGAGACCAACTGGAGGAATTTTGTATTTTTATTTTTTTTCGTACGCCCGGTATTAATCGAGGCGAAATCTCCTGTTAATATGTCTAACCTGAGACTGATTTTACGTGAGTATCCCTTTTTTCCCTGTACAATGACAGGTGTCCTCTCGCCATTCAGGCAGATACTCGCCGGTGTTACGGAGTTCGTGCACTGTGCTGAGATTCTCCTTGTGTGATATAAGGGAGGAGATTGGAGCACAGATGGAGTTGTTCGTGTGCAATGGAGATGGATCTTAAAAACCAAAGCAACTACTGACGGAAATACAAGACCATAAGGTCTTTAATATTCGGAAATATGCCATAATTATAACCAATGGACATTGTGTTTAGGTTAAACAGAGCGCGCTAAGCTAAGACGAAGCAAAACTCATATTAAAATAAGTATCTTCTGCCTAGATTCCTCACTTAATTTGTTTGTTAAGCCACTTGTAATAATGAACTGCATTTTTAATTAGTTCCCGTTCGAATTTTTTCACTTGTTAATGAATAATTTTTTTTAAATACATTATTAATAAATTTTGTCGTCGAACTGGTTTATTCATGTATTTTTCAAGAATGTTCTTCTTTTGATCATAAAAAAATTGGTTCGAGCAATGCGGTCGGTCTGATAAGCAATATCTGGTAGCGAAATTCTCTCAGCAAGTTCCCAGTCATCATCGTCATCATCATCGCCATCCTCCTCATCATCACCATCATAGTCACCATTATAATCACGATCATCATCGCCATCATCATTATCATCACCATCACATAATCACCATCATCATCACCATCATCATCACTATCATCATCACCATCATCATCACAATTTTCCTTTTCGCTCCTAAAGGAACATGGAACCAGTACTACAGCTGGTCCTCCTGCAAGAAGCCTGTACCAAGTATTCACAGTCTGTCGCATCAGTGGTTTCTGTAGCAATTTGTTTTACATGATAAGGTTAACAGCCTCATGCGTAGCACCATATTAGTCGCCTTGTACGACATGCCTGAGGGAGCAATAGCCCTATTATGTTTTCCTGTCTCATCAGTGACCCCCGGGAACCACAGGGAGGTAAGCCCACATTACTTTCACGAAAATATCCAGATATACACGATAGCTCTATTTGGCCTGCTAATATTATATCATCTACACAAATAAGAACATCGTGTCAAATACAAACTACAACGTACACGAAAGCAATCTTCTAAGAAGTGTACAAACTTATTTGTTATTGTGACGTAAATTTGTTTGAGTTGTCATTGGGGATTATAAGTAGTATAGTAGGCGCAAAACGGGTAGAATTTTGGCGGCGGAGCGGACTTTTTATAAAGCAAAATACTCCGATCGATGGTGGCGGCGGAGCGGACTTTTTATAAAAGAAAATACTCCGCTCGGTTGTGGCGGTGGAGCGGACTTTTATATAAAAAAATATATTAGTTCGATAATGGCTGGTGTGTTGTTGTGTGTTTGTTTATTTATACAACAGGTAGACACGTATATTACAACAGTTATATATTTTACAAACAACATATATACGATATTTATATATAGTAACAAAGGTTTAGTTAATAAATATATTTTATTTTCAACAGTGTTTTGTTACAACAGTAACATAAACATATGAGCGGGTCCGTTAAAAACCCCACCGTCCACGCTCATTAACCAGCTTCCTCTTTAAAATTCATACTAAGCTAATTTATCGATTTTTTAATATTTTCCTCTTTTACTCAAGTATTCTTTTAAAAGAGATCATTAAATATATACTTCTATTTATAAACCTTTGTTATCTATGTTGTATAAATAAATGTTTGTAAAATATGTATACATGTACAAACAAACACACCAACACACTGCTGCGTCATGCACTTAAAATACCTACACACAACACACCAGACAAACCAAAACCAATACCACCCACACCCCGGCTGCCAGCTACACCCCAACACACCCATGCGTCATCACCCCCACCAGCCGAAACCACTACCAGCACAATACAACAACACACAATACAACCTACCTACGTTACTGTTGTTTACTAATAAATAAATTGTACAGACCTCCCTCTTACCAATATGTGCCCCCGCTCATATGTTTATGTTACTGTTGTAACAAAACACTGTTGAAAATAAAATACATTTATTAACTAAACCTTTGTTACCTATATACAAATATCGTATATATGTTGTTTGTAAAATATATAACTGTTGTAATATACGTGTCTACCTGTTGTATAAATAAACAAACACACAACAACACACCCGCCATTATCGAACTAATATATTTTTATATATAAAAGTCCGCTCCACCGCCACAACCAAGTGGAGTATTTCCTTATATAAAATGTCCGCTCCGCCGCCACCATCGATCGGAGTATTTTGCTATATAAAAATTCCGCTCCGCCGCCACAATTCTACCCGTTTTGCGCTTACTATACTACTATTATAGGGTAGTTATCTCAAGGTGTCACTTTTCGTGCGAGAACGCAATTAATAGATTCAAGCAATCACAATCAAATCTAGAACGGCCGTCAAGTTTTTTGAAATAGGTCATACGGCATAATACATTAAGGTCTTCACAAACATCAAGTTTGTAACGTAGAAAGTTGCCAGTGTTGATCTGTTGTTTGGTGATCTGAACAATGATTAAAGATAGCAAATGAAAAAGCATTCTATAAAAGTTGATTGCGAAATTTTAGTTTGTTTTACACGATTACATTGCCAGATCTATGCACACCATTATGGTAGTTGTCTCTTAGAACATGTCTGAGTGTGCAGTAGGCATATTATTTCTTTCTGTGTCTCTTCAGAGACCCTGCGGGGATGGTTAATGCTGATAATATTTCTTAATATTGATGCAGATTAAACTACTTCAATGTTCGTATCAGTATCTTATGTTACAGCGCTGCCTGTAATGCGATAATTTATTCATACGCTGTTGGTAATTAGGAGAATAAAATCACCATAAACGATAATTCGTGTTAGCTCATACGCGATTTTTCACGATGTGACTGCTTGATGCAACCCAGTAACCCCAGGTGAACGCGAAATACGCCAACCAGCGGAACGGTAGAATAAAAAATAAAACACACACACACAAAAACACACACACAATGAGTAATACGTCTTACAAGGAGATAGGACAAGAAAAAACCTACGTTGCGGCCACTAGGCTTCGTCAGGGACAGACAAACAAGAGATAGGAGAGAAAGAAAGCAAGAATTAAGCGGAGAACATGAAACTATAGAAATAAGAGAAAAATACGAGAAAAATACTCCCACGTGGTGTCAAATGTTTAAGCCGAAATGTCTGTCAAAATCGAGACAGCGGATGTGGAAAGTACATAAAAAGGAAAAAATAAAAAATAGGGACTAGAAAATAGTGAGGAAAAAGTGACATTTAAAAAAAAAAATAATAATAAAATTATAAAAACCCAGCGGAACATTGGGACCCGCGGAGGAATAAACAAATCTCGCACATACACACACACACTGATTAAGAATACTACTCTCTCAGGCGACTAATATGAACTTGTGCACGTGACTGGTAACCTC
Source organism: Oreohelix idahoensis (assembly GCA_024509875.1). NCBI lineage: Eukaryota > Metazoa > Mollusca > Gastropoda > Stylommatophora > Oreohelicidae > Oreohelix > Oreohelix idahoensis. The sequence continues at coordinate 376,811 of JAMPIV010008928.1, read as the reverse complement.
ATCATGTAAAACAAATTGTTACTAAAAGTGTTGCTGCAAGAGCATGTGTTCACATGCAGGCTTTCCCAAGGGGGCCATCTGCAGTGGTGGATACATGTTCAATAAGAAGATAGATACGGATGATGATGATGATGATGATGATGATGATGATGATGATGATGATGATGATGATGATGATGATGATGATGATGAAAAAGCAATTACTTACCTGTTGATAAAACAAGTTTTCATTTTGCTGCTGGCGTAATTTGCGCAGAGTGTTTTCCTTCGTTCGTTCGTTTGTCTACTATTTTGCTGCTCAGTTAGCCAAGCTTTTATATCGTCCGTGTAACAGCCGCACTTTAGTTGAAGAGCAGAGTGGATGAAAACAGTTTCGCATCGAGAAAATTTCACAACAAAACCAATCACACAAACACTCCTTTCACACTTCTTTCCCACATCCATTACCAACTCCGTCCCTATCTCCACCAGCACCTGTCCACCCACTCCCCGGTTCCAGTCAGCTAAGTACCCACTGACCTGAATGCGACCTGCCATTTTCCATTTCTAATCACACATTTTACACATTTCCTCCAATACAATTTTCATTTCAAATCATACATTTTACACATTTCACCTAATACAATTTTCATTTCATATTACACATTTTACACAATGCAATTTTCATTTCATATTATTCTGGTTAACCTACCAGCTCAGTTATAATTACAATTTTACTAGAGCCCACCTTCTAATAACATGCGGCTACTAGGTATATATATACCTTAGCGTTTGCCCCTTTTCTTATCTTACTAATTCCCTTATAACTTCATTTGCAATTTACCATCCCTTTTTATCTCTACTCACAAGTTTACTAAGTCCCGTTTCTAATGTTTCCACGTACTTAAGTGTTCTTGGGTACACACCACATATACCTTTATGACAGCTTAATAAACTAGTGCCCTCTTCTTTAATTCTATTACCGCCCCTGAAGTATAGTCCCTACTCGCATTATCTTGAAATTCCGAAATTACATCTGCCGCCTATCTCATTAATCGTTCTTCTTAGTTGCATATTTTTCCTACTTGATCATTTACTGTTCTTCACATCTATGTCCATTATACATCCTAATCTTCGATCCACTGTTACCGTGTTACCTTGTCTTCCTCTTTATATACTTGGTTCCTCTCTCTCTCTCTTGTATTCTCTCTTTAATTCCTTTATTCCTATCCGTCTTGTACTTTTATAACTTTTTCTCTACCTGTATATAGGTGTTCTTTTATCCGTACTCTTTTATTTACTTTAACCTCTTCTAATTCAGGCATTTCCTCTATGGTTTTCCGTCGCCCATTCTCAGCTCCTCAAATTTTCTATCAATAAATTCGCAATGTGTAGCTATATCTTCACTACTCCTTGCACCACCACTATTTCCTGCCTTATTCTTCCACCTTCCTCGCACCCCTACCTGTTCTACATGCCTTAACTTTGCAAGGCGACTTCTATAATCGAATGAATCGTCTGATGACGATGACCACTGTCTCTTCGTACCTCTTATTTTCCCTTCCTCCATTTCTTCCTGCGTATCTGAATCTTTAGCTGATGTGTCCTCTATGTTCTGAGTTTGACTTCCACCACTTAGTTGTTTAGTCTCTATCTGTTGCTCCATTTGTTGCAATAGCTGCTGCTCCTGTGCTCTGCTTCTTTGTTCTGCAGCTCTCGTATGTTTGTTCTTCTTCTTCTTCTTCTTCTTCCGTCCTTAGCCAAAGACCGACCAAGCAGTCAGAGGCCATCACGCCTTGTGGCGTCTTAAGGGCAACAGCAGATTGATTTTCTCTGTTGTAGTTTCCCATCACGCCTAGCGGCGTCTTTAGGGCAACAACAAATAGATCCATCTGCCGTTGTTTCCGTAATCGGTGTGACAAGCCAACGGGTGATCAGCCCATTGGGCGTGCTCTATTTCTGTTTGAACATTATTCCATTGTTTCCTTATTCCTGTCGTATCTTCTAAAATATTATCATACTGCGCGTTTTCTTGTATATGCTGTCGTAATAGTCTTCCACCTTCTTCCGGTGTTTCTGCAATTTCTTGTTCTCTTTGTTCGTATACGTTTTGGGGGTTTGGGGTGAACTGAGTAGGTGTTGTCCTAGGTTCTGTGTGCATTCCTGTCATTGTGCGACGCTGACTACTTGTTGATGTTTCTCCATAGTCATCTTCCCATCCTATTCTCCAGTTGTCTCCTATCCTGTTAGACTTATTCCAGTCACTATCCTTTAGTGTTGCTTCAGTCCTATGTGTCCCTATCCGTTCATGTGTATTGTTATGTTGCTTCTGACCTTCTGTACTGTGTGGTGTGTTACTGGGAATCCGTGTACATCTTTCTTCAACTGTGCCTCTTGTACTATATATACTATGACTCCTTATATAGCCTCTTATATTCATCGGTCTATCGTCCTCTATTTCGTCTACGACAAGCTTGTAGATTTCTTCCTTTCTGTCTGCTAAGTCTATATCAAACTTTCCTTGCAGAATTTTCTGCACCTCGTTTAGTACCACGATGTCTGGTTTAGTTCTTCCAAGGATGGCTTTTATTTCTTTCCTCAACTGCTGTATGCTTGGTTGAGGTATTTTGTTCCTTTCCATCCTTTTCGTTACACTGTTAACTCTCTGTATTCCCTTCTCTGTTGTGTTCTTTTCCTCTTCTAGCACTGCAGTGAATCTGAATGGTGTGCCTACATCCTTCCCGATTCCTATCTTGCCCTGCTTCCTTGTTTCCACTTTCTTCTGCTCTCTGTATATCTTTTGGGGTGGTGGGTTTAACCGACTGGGTTCTGTCGTGTCTGCTCTTATCTTGTTGTTAACTCTATGCTGTGGTACTGCTACTTCCATTTTCTCGTCTGATGTAGGGTTGTCGCTGTGCTCAGATACTTCTGTCTGTATGTCTATTTCCTTCTTTGTTTCTGTCTGGGTAGCAACGCTGACTATGTCTCTCCGTGTGTTATCATGTTTCCTAACCTGACTCTTCCCTGATCTATTCCTATTACTATCACATTCCATTGTAACCCTTGGTTGGTAGGACATGTTCTTGATGTTCCCACCTAATCTTACTTTGTTCGCGTCCATCCTCCACCCATTGTCAGTTGTTATTCGACACCTCTGTTGATCACCTACATTTATGTTGTTTATTTCCAATATCCTTTCTTAATTTCTGCCACAAAATTCCTCACCGCTATTCTAGTTCCTCTTCTTTTCAAGCTCTCCCAGTGTCCTGGTCCATAGTTGCTGTTGAGACTTGTGAGTGGTCCTCTCATTGTTATTACATGTCCTATGGTATCTCTGTTTATGCTGATATGTGTTACATTTCCATTTCCCACTTTCGCATTCTGTACAGATGTTTCTCCTCTCATGTGCGTGTTGTCTGTTCCTGTCTACAACTGAACCATCCCAATTCATCTTCCTATTTCTGTATTCTTGACATGTTTGTTGTTGTCTTCTTTTCTTGTCAAACCAACTTGCAGGATGGTGTACTCTGGCCCATTGTCTATGGTATGGTTGGTGGTTATATCTAACATGAGCCTTTCCTATCATATTCACTTGTGGTTGTCTTTCACTTGTACTATAGTCTGGTTGATAGTTCATTTGTTTATGTTTCTTCCCGTATCTATGTCCGTATAAAACTGTATGCACATCTTTTCCTTCTTCGCTGTTATGTACCCATTCCTTGTTGTTTGTTACCATCTTTTTATCTTCTCTCCTGTCTTCCATCTGTTTGCCGTTGTGATATCCTATGTATATTTGTTGTCGATATTTGTCCTGTAGCGTTCTTCCTGTAGTGTTATTCTTCTTGATTATTCTATGCCTCCTTTTGTTTAAGCTATGCCAATGTTTCGGCGTCATAGCTCTTTTGCTACTGTTATACTGTTTCTTCGTATAACATTTGACACTCTCGTCTGGTTGTTGAGACCTTCTACTACCCTGAGTATAAGTATTTGTGTGTCGGACTCTGCCACGAATGTTTGTGACGTCCGGGTTATGTCTGTAAGTATTTTGAGTATTATTGTGACCGGTAAATTGAGCACAGTCACCGGACAAGGCTTCTGTGTGTCTAGTGCGTGTTGGATAAAAGGTCTCAACCCGACGTACTGGCTGTTGAGGCTCTTGCGGTCTATATCTGCACGAGTAAGACTTATGTCCAACTCTATTGCAAACATAACACACAGGTAGTCTGTTTTCTCCCCTTCTTACTACCTCCGGTGCATTTCTCCCTCTCCCTCTTCCTGATGCTCCTCTTCTTTGGCAGAACCATATCTCCATGGGCTCTTCCTGTGTTTCTTCACATGGGACTGCTCTACCAAACCTCAGGTCCAATCTCCTTCTGAGGTTCTCTTCAGCTGTAGCTAGCGCAATAGCCTGTGACAAGTTTTGTGGGGCCTTCCTGAGCAGATGAAACTTAATTAGTGTACCATTTAAACCATCCACGAATATACCTACTAACTGTTTCTCCACCTCCTGTTGGTTGATTTGTTGACCCAAGAAAGCTTCTTCAGCCAGGTTCAACAACCTTGTGATGAAATGGATCTGTGTAACCCCACGCTCAAACTTCCTGCTTAAAAATCAGTCCACGTAAATTTTAAATCTATAAATAACTCAATATTTGAAATTTGTCTGGGGGCAAAGTCAAATCTACCGCCAACAATTTAACGAGAGAATTTGAATTTTTCTACTACCACATGGTTAAAAGTTACTACCCCCAAACACACACACCCCCACCCTAAGATTTATCGAAGGAAGTAAAAATTAACAACCAATCAAATTGGTAGCTCGTCTTGTAGAGTCAAGAAAAAAAATTTGGTTGTAGGGCCCAAAAATGCCGATTATGTGTTTTTGCCCAAAATTATATAATTTATTTCTCAATAACTAAAGGGAATTAGAATGAAAGGGATATCTTGAATTATAGCGCTAATATTGATTAATATATTAACCTAAAGATTCCCACTTAATAACATTTTCTTGTCTTAGAAAAATTTAATTTATTGATATTTTAGATCATGGTAGACTTACAATTAATTACAAAAAAATTACCCAGATGAAACTGTTAAGGAATAACCAAAAGAAGATTAGAATGAACGATAGAGGTCAGTTGGCCGTTTAATTATCACTTTAATATTGGAAATCGGTCCATAAATAACGGAGATATAAAATACACAATTATAATCAGACGAACGAACACACTTATAAGCGCTCCAGTTTTAGTCCAAAAATAAGTTAAAAATTTGACTCGTCTTCTGACTGGTTAAGGGTAGCTGATAAAATGTAGCCCCGACTTGCATATTCCGCCATTTGAAAAACTAACTTTCACTGCCAAGTTGAGATCAGGGGGAAAGCCTTATGACCAAGCTTTGCCTTCTGGACGAGAGAGCAAACTGTAAACCTAATTACTGCTAGTCAAACTTGTGCATGTGTTATAATTCTTTACTTGAGGTAAGAACAGATAAGTTTATTTGTAATATATTGACATGTAGGCCACAGACTGTGTGTGTGCCGCCTTATTTTATTTCGATACTGTCAATTGGGAGAGGTTACGACGACCTAGGTAGGAATGTGTCCAAAAGCAGGCTTATTGGGAAGTGAAAAATAAATGTGTTTGTAAATTTGCCATAAATTTTGCGACTGTAAGTCCAGAAGAAAAAAATTGATAGTGGCTTCTGGAGTGACACAGTGTTTCAATAACCTGTGAAACCATGTATAGAATGTTTGAAAGGAAAAATTAACAGATCACCAGATATATTTGTACACCCCTGCTGATTCTATGGAAGACAATGAATGCTTTAGAAGCAGTGGCGTGGATGCTCTATGGGAAAAAGAATGAAAACACAGTACTGAGTGTAGTCAAGGAAAAATAGAGTTTGGTGCAAATGGTCAGCACACATGGCTGACCCCAGGTAAGATTCCTATAGATTAGTTGTGGAATTATTATAGACAGACTATAAAGGGAGGGAAATTTTCCTTCTTGTTCCAGGGTTGTATTACCAGTTACAAAGTTGCTGCTGTACTCTGGAAAAGACAGAACCTGTGGGTAGTGAATGCTAAAACTCTACCTGGAAGCTACCTGCTGTATCTACATCCAGACAGCAACACAAATTCAGTGATCTTGTAGATTATGGAGCTAAAGGCCTCAGACAGGCTGTCCAGTTAAGTCCCTTAGAAAGGGCATATGAGAGTTCATTGTAATTCCAACCACAATAATAAAAAGAATCTCCTGGGGAATGATTAAAAGAACAAACTCTCAAATAATAGACTATTGTTAAAGTCAAGCATTGAAGCAGACTGTGGGGTATCCAGTACAGTGACTTTTTTTGATTATTAAAAGTTATGGACAGAGTTCCAATTTATTTATTTCTATTTTGTAAATAAAGCTTTCTGGATTTGATAGTTCCTGTCCCAAAAGATTGAGGTACAGGATAAATAAATTGTATATATCCCTTGTTATGTATCAAAACGTATATACAGTCTCACTTACTTGAATTATGTTGAGTTAAAGTTCTGTTTGAAAGTATTCATTCCTCATACTAAATATGTTACCCTAGACACTAAGCCACATAACACCACAGAGAATACTGTACACTGGGTGAGATCAGAAGAGGTAGCGGATACTGACCCTGAAATTCATCATCATCATTAGTATTCAGGGAACTTACATAGTTTGACCTCACCTTGTTAACATTAACTTTGAGTAACATCAAAACCTCTTATCATATAGTGGGGTCCTGTCAGGGATTTTTGTTATACCATACCCTGGGGCCCACTCAGTAGGAAACAAATTTTTATAACTAAACAAATTGTGGTGAATTGGATGAACTGTCATTGCCATTATTTAATTAAGTTAGTATTTGTTATATTATTACAGAAGTGTTGATAATTTGATTGAAATAGAATGGCTGACTTGGCAAAATTTAGGTCTGTTACAGTGAAGGCGGCAAAAGAACTTGGCATGAGTGGGGACCTTCTGATTCAGTATGTTACTACTGAATGTGATAAATTTATATATAGGTTAGCTGAAGAGAAAAGGTTACAATTAGAAGCAGATAAAGAAGAGAAAAGATTAAAATTAGAGGCAGAAAAAGAGGATAGGAAATTAGAGGCTGAAAAAGAAGAAAAGAGATTTCAACGGGAGGCAGAAGAAAAGAGATTGCAGATGGAGGCTGAAAAAGAAGAGAAAAGATTGCAAAGAGAACATGAGATAAGACTCAGGGAACTGGAACTTCAAGGACATGTTCCAGAAAATGGAAACAGCCCATCTACCTCTGATGCTAGTGCGAGTCAGGGGGCCTCTAATTCAGCCATGAATTTTCACTTAGATCCTTTTGTAGAGAAAGATGATGAGATCGAGTCATATCTCAGTAGATATGAGAGACTAGCTACTAATTATGGGTTAGAGAAGGAGAAGTGGAGTTTAAAATTATCCCAAGCACTTAGGGAAACATCTTATGAAGTCTTCTCCAAGTTAAGCAGAGAAGACCAAGAAGATTATGATATTCTAAAACAAGCTTTATTGGTTAGATACGAGAAGAATGGGGAATTTTATAGGAAGAGATTTAGGAATGCTAAGCTACTGTCTGGGGTGACCTACCACCAATTCTCTGCCAGACTAGAAACTTATTTGGAGAAATGGACTGCTCTGGGGAAAACTAAAGATCTGAAGGAAATGATTATGATGGAGCAATTAAGAGAGTCCATGGCTCCAGACCTGAGAAAATGTCTCATGGAACAAGGTGCAGAGAGGTTGGGGGAGGTTCTCAATGTTGCTGAGAGATATCAGGCCGCCCAGTCAGAAGTAGCTGGAGCAAGAAAGAAACAAGCTGAGAAAAATAAAACTCCCCAAAACCAGAATAAATTTGATAATAGAGATCAAGCTCATAGATTTAAACCAAATTATGATAGGCCAAGATTTGATCCTAGAGACAGAAACCCTCAAGTAAATGAAAAGAAACCCTACAGACCAGAATTAAAATGGTGTAAAATTTGTAGGTTAAATAACCACAATGCAAAAAGACTGTAGGAAGAAAAGCCCTCCATATTTCGCTGCATGCCTTAAAACAGGAAACAAGGGAAAGAATGAACTGCCTACAGGACAGCAGGAACCTCATCATCCCCCTGTATGTGAAGAAGTAGTATGCACTGGGGCCACTATTAAGTGCCTTTACGATACTAGACTCGATTTTGACTCAGTCGTGAGTTCTCACCTAGTGCACCCAGATCAATATACCACAGAAACAGTGGAGATACAAGGAGCAACTAAGGAAGTAGCAACCATGACACTTCCCATTGCAAGGATAAATGTAAAAACTCGCTATGTGGAAGGAGTGATTAGAGCAGCAGTGATAAATGAACCAATCTACCCTCTAATATTGGGGTGTAGATATGTGTTTTTGGGAAACCCCAAAAGACCAGTGATTATGGCAGCAGTACAGACCAGGTCACAGTCAAGGAAGGAGGAAGATAACCCAATAAATACTCATCTAGAGGAGATGAGGAAGGCACAGGCTGAGGATAAGTCATTAAAGCCGTGTTTCAGGAAACTCCCAAAAAGCCATAACCCTCCAAACAAATGAGACTTTTATATAAAGAACAAGTTAATGTATAGGAAGGATGGTATAGGATCCAATGGTCATGGACAATTAGTACTTCCAACTTCATATAGGGAATGGGTGCTGGAGTTAGGACATGCTATCCCCTTCAGTGATCACATGGGGATCAGCGCCACAGGACAGCGTATAGCTTGTCATTACTTCTGGCTAGGGATAACAGAAGATATAAAAAGATATGTCAAATCCTGCCCAGAATGCCAAAGGGTAGCTCCAAAACATTGGACTGCACCTGCAACTCTAGGGGAGATGCCAATCATGGGAACCCCTTTTGAGATAGTTGCAGTGGATATTGTTGGACCTCTCACACGAACCAAGAGGAGAAACAGTTATATTCTTACTCTGGTGGACACTTGTTCTATGTGGGGAGAGGCAGTAGCCATGTCATCAATCGATTCCAAACATGTGGCAGAGGCGTTACTTACAATATTCACACGGTTAGGATTTCCCCACCAGATACTGACTGATAATGGATCACAGTTCCGGGGAAAACTAACGTAGGAAGTTTTCAGGATCTTTCAAGCCAGGCATTTTCACTGTAGTCCGTATCACGCACAAGGGAACGGGCAAGTGAAAAGGTTTAACGGGACACTTATTTCCTTCCTGCGAAAGCTGGCACATGAAAAACCTGACACATGGGATCAATACTTACCCGCGGCCTTATTTGCTTATCGGGAAGACCCACATAATTCAACAGGAATGGCACCGGCAACGTTGTTATTTGGCCGGCCCATAAAAGGTCCATTGGAAGCCTTATTGAGGACATGGACAGATGAAAAGGCAGCAGAGACTGTAACCTCATCATATCAGTATGTGAACGAGCTGACCACTCGTCTAAAAACTGGCTGGAAACTAGCAAATGATAACCTAAGACAAGCCAGGAAGAAACATGCTACATATTATAATAGGAAAGCGAAGGATAGGGAGCTTGCTGTGGGGGAGAAGGTGCTTCTTCTATTACCCGGCAGCAACAACAAACTTCAGATTGGATGGCAAGGTCCATACACAGTTCTAAAAAAGGTATCTAGAATTAATTATAAGATAGACAAAAAGGGAAAGGAAAAAGTCTATCATGTGAACCTCCTTAAGAAATATCATGATAGAAGAGTTTTGGAAGGCGCACACCTAATGACCATGGCCATAGCTATTGAAATGAAAAAGGAACCTCTCACCTCTTATGAATATCCCTTGAAACCATGCGAAACACCTGCACAGGTAAAATCAGTAATCACCTGACAAAAGGGCAGAGGGAGAAGATTCAAAAGGTTCTGGGGAATCATACAGACGTGTTAACGGACAAACCGGGGCACACTAACTTGTTGGAGTATGATATGAAACTGCTAGACCCAATACCCATCTGTATGAGAGCCTATACTATCCCATTCGCTAAAGAGCAAGCTTTAAAAAGGGAGATAGAATATTTGTTACAAGAAGGGATTATTTCTCATAGTGAATCTCCTTATAGCTCCAGTGTGGTATTGTTGAGGAAACGATCTTGGGAACATAGGCTGTGCATAGATTACAGGAAACTGAATGCTGTCACAGAAGGTCAGGTGGATCCATTACCTGATACTAACCAACTGTTTGCCAGATTGAATAAGACACAATGTTTTTCCAAGGTAGATCTCAGTAAGGGATACTATCAGATTCCAGTGAAGCCTGCGATTCGACCTTATCTGGCCTTTAGCACCTCGGAAGTTCACTATGAGTTCAATATGTTGCCTTTTGGATTGAAGAATGCTCCGAGTGTGTTTTCCAGAATAATGCTTAAACTATTGGATCCCCTGAAAAATCCATGTATTACAAATTTCATGGATGACATCCTCATCGCCACGGAAACATTTGAGGAACATGTAGACTCTCTAAACATGTTATTTGACAGACTCAGGGAGGCAAACTTAACTGTTAGACCAACGAAATGTTGTATTGGATGCAAGAATTGGAATTCTTGGGACATACTGTACATCAGGGTAGCATGACCCCTGGTCCCAAGAACTTGGAAAAACTACAGAGAGCACCTAGACCACAAACTAAGAAGGATGTGAGATCCTTTGTCTCACTGTGTGGATTTTATCAAAAATATATCCAGAATTTTAACTCTGTGTGTGCTCCTCTGACAGACCTAACTCGTAAAGGGAAACCAGAAAAAATAGAATGGTCGGCAGAATGTGAGCTGGAGTATAATGAGCTGAAACAGAAACTCACCAGTAAGCTCATATTGAAACTACCTGATTTGAGTCAGGAATTTGTGGTGAAAACGGACGCTAGTAATGTGGGATTAGAAGCCACTTTGTTACAACGGTCCTCATCACCAGACGGAGAATTGAACCCCGTTGCGTATGCCAGCCGCAAATTAAACAGAGCGGAACAAAACTACTCAACTATAGAAAAAGAATGTTTGGCTTTAGTCTGGGCAATAAAGAAATTCCAGATTTATTTGTATGATAGGCATTTCGTGGTCCAGAGCGATCATCAGCCCCTGGTTTTTCTTGCTCAGGCAAAACATGGTAACGCACGATTATTAAGGTGGTAACTTCTCATACAACCTTACTCGTTTACCATTGAGTACATTCCTGGATCGAAGAACTTTGGGGCAGATTTCTTGAGTAGGCACCCACCTGCAGGAAACCAGGATATATTTAAAGCATAGTTGAGTTAATTTGATCGTGATGGTAACACATATACGAGGGAAGGTCAAAAATTAATGCCTCCTATTTTTTATGTATGTAAATACTGCATCGGTGTGCAGTTTGTAAATTTAGCAGGATTCCTCAAACACTCTTCTGCACTGTATAGCATTACCAACCTGTTTCAGTAACAGGTGGCACCACTGTAACAGTTTTAAAATGGCTGCCAAAGACGTTCGGTTAAAACAACGTTATGTCATAGAATTCCTCAATGCTGAAGGCGAGACCTCAATTCGCATCCACGAACGTTTGAAGAATGTTTATGGAAATTCAACAGTGGATGTTAGCACTGTAAGACGTTGGGTACATCGTTGTGACGAAGCTGAAGTAGGTCAATCCTCAATGGCTGACGCAAAGCGGACTGGCCGTCCGTCTACCGCAGTGACTCCACACAACATTCATTGAGTCGATGGCATCATTCGTGGTGACCGTCGGGTAACACTGGATGAACTTTCTTCTATGTTGTCCATTAGTAAAGGCAGTGTCCAGAACATCATTAAAGACCTGGGTTATTCAAAAGTTTGTGCACGGTGGGTACCCAGAATGTTGACAGACAGACATAAAGAAAAAAGGAAAACCATAGCCATCAACCTCCTGCACCGTTGCGAAACTGAAGGAGAAGAGTTTTTATCGAATATTGTGACAGGTGATGAGACTTGGTTCATTTTTTTGAACCAGAATCCAAGAGGCAGTCAATGGAATGCATCACACAACATCGCAGAAAAGAAAGAAGTTCAAAAGTTCACCATCTGTAGGGAAAGTTATGGCCTCCGTGTTTTGGGATGAGAAGGGTGTGATTCTTCTCGACTTCTTGGAACAAGGAAACACGGTGAATGCAGACCGTTATATTGAAACTTTGAAGAAGCTTAGAGGTCATCTTCGGCGACTTTACCCATTAAAAGATCAGAGAACTGCACTACTGTTGCACGATAATGCCACGCCACACACCGCTAAACGCACCATTGATGCGATTGCAGAATTTGGCTGGACATTATTACCACATCCCCCTTACAGTCCCGATCTTGCACCCTCTGACTTCCATCTGTTTGAACCACTGAAAGAAGATCTTCGCGGACATCACTTTGAGGACACCGAGACCCTTAAACGCGCCGTACGCCAGTGGTTTAGGAAAAAGGACACAAATTTTTACCGTGCGGGGATACATGCCCTTGTGAGAAGATGGACAAAAAATGTAACAAATAACGGAGACTACATTGAGAAAATTTTTTTTGAAGTTCAGGCTTGGGGCTACATTTCAATGTGAATTTTATCTGTTTTCTTGCCTATTGAATGAAATTAAAAATTACGAGGCATTACTTTTTGACCGTCCGTTGTATTAAAGCTGCACTAGTGGTTCACGCTTTTTAACAGGGGAGATATGTGATGAAATGGATCTGTGTAACCCCACGCTCAAACCTCCTGCTTAAAAATTAGTCCGCGTAAATTTTAAACCTATAAATAACTCAATATTTGAAATATGTCTGGGGGCAAAGTCAAATCTACCGCCAACAATTTAACGAGAGAATTTGAATTTTTCTACTACCACATGGTTAAAAGTTACTACCCCCAAAGACACACACACCCACCCTAACATTTATCGAAGGACGTAAAAATCAACAACCAATCAAATTGGTAGCTCGTCTTGTAGAGTCAAGAAAGAAAATTTGGTTGTAGGGCCCAAAAATGCCGACTATGTGTTTTTGCCCAAAATTATATAATTTATTTCTCAATAACTAAAGGGAATTAGAATGAAAGGGATATCTTGAATTATAGCGCTAATATTGATTAATATATTAACCTAAAGATTCCCACTTAATAACATTTTCTTGTCTTAGAAAAATTTAATTTAGTGATATTTTAGATCATGGTAGACCTACAATTAATTACAAAAAAATTACCCAGATGAAACTGTTAAGGAATAACCAAAGGAATATTAGATAGAATAATAGAAGTCAGTTGGCCGTTTAATTATCACTTTTAATATTGGAAATCGGTCCATAAATAACGGAGATATAAAATACACAAATATAATCAGACGAACGAACACACTTATAAGCGCTCCAGTTTTAGTCCAAAAATAAGTTAAAAATTTGACTCGTCTTCTGATTGGTTAAGGGTAGCTGATAAAATTTAACGCCTCCTTGGCTATTCCGCCATTTGAAAAACTAACTTTCACTGCCAAGTTGAGATCAGGGGGAAAGCCTTATGACCAAGCTTTGCGTTCTGGACGAGAGAGCAGACTGTAAACCTAATTACTGCTAGTCAAACATGTGCATGTGTTATAATTATTTACTTGCGGTAAGAACAGATATGTTTATTTGTAATATATTGACATGTAGGCCACAGACTGTGTGTGTGCCGACTTATTGTATTTCGATACTGTCAATTGGGAGAGGTTACGACGACCTAGGTAGGAATGTGTCCAAAAGCAGGCTTATTGGGAAGTGAAAAATAAATGTGTTTGTAAATTTGCCATAAATTTTGCGACTGTAAGTCCAGAAGAAAAAAAAATTGATAGTGGCTTCTGGAGTGACACAGTGTTCCAATAACCTGTGAAACCATGTATAGAATGTTTGAAAGGAAAAATTAACAGGTCACCAGATATATTTGTACACCCCTGCTGATTCTATGGAAGACAATCAATGCTTTAGAAGCAGTGGCGTGGATTCCCTATGGGAAAAAGAATGAAAACACAGGACTGAGTGTAGTCAAGGAAAAACAGAGTTTGGTGCAAATGGTCAGCACACATGGCTGACCCCAGGTAAGATTCCTATAGATTAGTTGTTTAATTATTATAGACTATAAAGGGAGGGAAATTTTCCTTCTTGTTCCAGGGTTGTATTACCAGTTACAAAGTTGCTTCTGTACTCTGGAGAAGACATAATCTGTGGGTAGTGAATGCTAAAACTCTACCTGGAAGCTACCTGCTGTATCTACATCCAGATAGCAACACAAATTCAGTGATCTTGTAGATTCTGGAGCAAAAGGCCTCAGACAGGCTGTCCAGTTAAGTCCCTTAGAAAGGGCATATGAAAGTTCATTGTAATTCCAACCACAATAATAAAATGAATCTCCTGGGGAATGATTAAAAGAACAAACTCTCAAATAATAGACTATTGTTAAAGTCAAGCATTGAAGCAGACTGTGGGGTATTGTTAAGAGTCAGTTTGCCTTAAAGTGCCCTATTTATTCTTCTTCTTATATTTATGGTCTAAGGGAGTTTACCAGTAGTTTTATTTTATGGAATTACATCGATTTAGAGGTTATATCCCCTTGGGCTTACTTGTGTCCCAGCTATATGTCCATATAAGGTTCTGTTCGGAGAGTTTCTTCGAGAACATTCCTGTTGTGAACGAGACTCATATCGCGCGATTTATTTGCGCATGCGCTATGATTTTGGGCGCGGAAAGAAGACTGTTTTTTTTGGCAGAGGCGAGCGAGCGTCTTGTAGCTGAACGGAGGTTCAGCGTTTTTCTTCTTTGACCCAGTGAAATATTACAGTGTCCTTTGTGTGAAGAGAAAGGGTTGAGATTTCCCCTTGGATGTTATTCTGACATTTTGTGGAGAGCCTAAGATGGCAAGTGTTTGTAGTGTTTTTTCTTGATGGCAGTCAAGGTAAAGATATCTCTTTCTTGAACTATATATATTTTTGCAGCCAAAGCATTTAACGATTTAATGCTACCAGCCTAAGTTAGTGGGCTGATGCTAAGACGGTTTTTTCCCAGTGCGGAAGAAAGTCCGACAGATTATGGGAACCGTCATATTATGCATCTACTGGGTTTGATCAGATGAAGGACAGAAAAAATTATATGTTAAGCCCGCATTTACACGGCTCGTATGACTATAGATGCGCCTACTGTGTTTTGACAGAGGAAGGACAGGAAGATTATATTTTGAGCTCGCACTTACACGGCTCACATTGTTATAACTGCATCTTATGTGTTCTGTCGGAGGAAGGACAGAAAATAAATTATATATCTGAGCTCGGCACTCATGAGGATAGATTTAAAGTATTGATATACTTCGAGCACTATATTACGTGCAGGCTGCCCAAGAGTTATTGTCATGATGATTGTACTGGACTTGTTGTTATGTCTAGAAAGTGCTTGAACCATATGTCAGTGACAGTATGTTAGTATTGATGTTCTGATGATGTCTGTTGTCGACGTAGTGTTGTAATAAATCGTTGAACTGTAGAAGTTGTTGCCAACCTCATTGACTTCTACGTGTGGGATGAACGATGTATTGTACCATAAAATATCCACCCACACTTCTACACAACGCAAGAACATCACCTCTACAGTAGCACATATTTATAATTAGCCCTGTGTGGGCGTGACCAAGGAAAGTTTAAACCAGCTGTCCTACAGAGGAGGTTACAGTGACCCTACAGAGATTGGCTCAAGGTTTTGATACAGTACAAGCACGATTGCAACAGTGGTGGCTATATTGATTGTTTGTACCACTTACCCAAACCAGAGTTATCAGCAAACAAAAGATTTATCAGTGGGGTCCTACACGAACATTATCAGTGGTGGTTTCCAGTCATTTCGTACCTATCACATTCGCACTACTGGAACCGTGGCTATATTATGGCAATCAACTATGACTTCCTTCAAGTGATGCCACTATAAGAAATAGTACGGGACTGTTCCAGTCATTTTCATCAATCCTTGACTTCCCACGACGTGATGTTATTTACCTAAAGCGTTTGGAGACGTCATATGTCCGTTCAACTGGTTTCGCTGTTAACCTGAAGTACCCAGCGTTGCCCAGAAGTTCTATACCAGTTTATTTCCAGTCAAGTTATAACTGTACCTTGGTGTCATGGAGTTGCTGTATCCCTTCAGCGGCAGATCTTCTTCACGTTGAACTGTGTTTGCTGTACTTCATTGTTGCTGTTAAGCTGTTGTTCTAGGTCAGTTCCTGTGTTTTCATTGCTGCTATCCCAGAGGCCAAAAGTTTTTTTCGACAGTATAAGATAAGTGGCCTTATGTTTGTGAACTGTGCCTTTATGTTGTGTCTGAATTAAGCCTTCCATAAATTTATATTTTTATGTTACATGTTTCTGCATTTTATATGTTATATATTTGTTTGCATTTCTGCGGGTTTCGGTTGGGCGGTGACTCCAGTAGGGTACATGCCACTTAACCGAGAGTCTACTGTGAGCGTTCTTTAGGGACATTGCATATATCCATCAGTGGAAATCGCTAGCGACTTTTTTTGCTATTTTTGTTTAGTTGTGACGAGATGCGTTAGTGTTGTTTACGTTATATTTTTCTCTGTTCTTTAGTTTTGATTAATTTGTTTGTATTTGTTCGCCTCCACTTCCTATTGTTTATTTCTTTACACCTTTTTGTTTATACACTGTTTACTTGTTTGTTTTGTTTGTGACTCGCAGCTATCGTTACATGCTTTGTAAGATTTTACTTTAGTTCTGCTTTATTGTTTATTTGCTCTCTGCGAACGTTTTCATTTGTTATTTATATACTGTCTTTGTCTTATTTGTTGTTGTCATTCATTGTTGTTATATACTGTCATTACTATGATGCACTATAGATAGAGGTGATTATTGGTGATATTGTAATCAAGTTATTATACAAGTACTTTGATAAAGACTTGTCTCCCACTGAAGTTGGGATAAAGTGAGTTCCTCACATACATACTTATACAAGGTGATATACCATATTATTAGTCATAATGTCTACGTTGGATTACTTTATTGAGCAAGGGAAAGCCCTTGGTAAGACTGGAGAGAAATTAGAAGAATTTTCAATGGCTGAATATTCCAAGGCGCAGAAGGCTGAAGAAAAGAGACAGAAGATAGAAAGAGAAGCAGATGAGAGAAGATTTCAAATGGAGATGGAACTAAAAAAGTTAGAAGCTGAAGAAAAGAGACAGAAGATAGAAAGAGAAGCAGATGAGAAAAAAAGAGAAGCAGATGAGAGAAGATTCCAAATTTAGATGGAACTAAAAAAGTTAGAAGCTGAAGAGAGAAAACAGGAGCTAGAAGCTGAGGAGAGAAAACAGAAAATGGAACATGATGAAAGAATCTTAACTTTGGAGATGGAAAAGATAAAGTTGGTGAATATAGTTAATTCTCAAAATGAGTCAAATAATCAAACAACTTCTAATAAGATAAATGCTGGTTCTTATAAGGTCAAGTTACCTGCTTTCAACTCTACCTGTGATGATATATCGTTCTATCTAAATAGATTTGAACTTTCATGCGAATCTCATAAAGTAGATAAGTCACAATATGTTGCACAACTGATGGATATACTTAAAGGTGAAGCATTGACTACTATAAGTATGGTAGAGGGTCCTGACAAGAATAATTATGATGTTGTCAGAGCAGCCTTATTAAAGAAATATAAACTTGATGAAGACGGGTATCGTCTTCTCTTTAAGACTATGTTACCAGAGACGGGGGTAGAATTTTCAGAGTTTATCTCAAAGATACGTCTAACGTTTTCACGTTGGGTCGAACTTTCAAATACTGAACATACATATGAAGCCCTTATGGACTTATTGCTTCGTGACAAAGTCATGTCATCAGTTAATGAGTCTTTTCTTGCCTTTTTACATGAGCGCAAGCCTAAGAACTTAAAATATATGGAAGAATATTGTTGCCAGTATGTCACTGCACACCCAAATGTAACTGTTAGCAATT
Source organism: Oreohelix idahoensis (assembly GCA_024509875.1). Classification (NCBI taxonomy): domain Eukaryota; kingdom Metazoa; phylum Mollusca; class Gastropoda; order Stylommatophora; family Oreohelicidae; genus Oreohelix; species Oreohelix idahoensis. Next base: position 358,829 of record JAMPIV010008928.1, on the reverse strand, counting down.
TTAAAGTCAAAGAAGGTTTACCGGTGGCATCAGCAGCACCATATGTCATAATTTCGGTCGTAAATATCAAGGTGCTCAGCGCAACTTTGATAGGAGAAGTAATCATAATTTTGGAGGGAACCAAGGAGGTCCTTCTCGTAATGATTTATCTTCAGGAAACTGGAGACAATCTAATAGTCCTCAATATTTTGGTCCTAATAACTATAGGAACTTTAGAAAAGGTTACTATAATAGAGGTAGTCGAACAAGTAATAACTTTTGAGGGAGACAACAAAACCATTGTAAGAGATATCCTGATCAAAGTGATAATGACAATCACAACCATGGAAAATTTGGTTCAAATCAGAACAATAGTTTCAATAGACAATATAACAAGGATTGGAAGAAAAATAATAGTCGCGGTAAATCGCAACATAATAATAGGTCATGTCACCATGGTTACTCTGCTTAACAAGAATCCCAATGTATGAATAATCAGGGTGACAGTGGTAATTGTACCTCTAATGCTAATGCTTGCTATGCTTTCGATTTCGAAAGAGCATCAAAGTGCCCACAATGCACAACTTTGTTCGAACCTACAACTATTTCTACTTTGAGTTGTGGTCATCCTCTACCCGCTCTCCCTGCCGCAGCTGCGCATGACGGAAGAGGGTCTCTTATCCTACATAAAGGTTTTGTGAATAATGATCCAGTCTCAGTTCTTTTTGATTCTGTATGCACAACTATTGGGGTCAGACAATCTCTCATAAATCCTTCTTGTGCCACTCCAAAGGTTGTTAAATGTGTCACATTTGGGGGAACTCTTGAAAGGTATTCGACAGCTATTATCCATATAGCTACTCCCTTTTTTACGGGACAGGTGCACGCAAGTCTACTTCCGAATCTCATTGTGGACCTTATCGTCGGACGTATACACGGAATCAAAGAATGTACCCCGCAGCAAATTGCTGTTTTTGAAGAACAAAACACTCAAGCTGTTAATGCAGTCACTACAAGAGCACAAGCTCAAAATATTTCTCAGACTCCGTCAGTCAAAATTAGTGAAGTGCACAACCAAGATGATCACTCGGTTATTTCCCCAGAATCTTTTATAAAACTTCAACAGGATGACACTTCTTTGGAAAAATTCTTTCGCCTAGTTGAAAATGATAATCCAAACCTTAACACAAATCGCAAATCTTGGATCGCGATAAATAATGGAGTACTAGTTAGTATGGTGCAAGACTCTGCTGCGTCTATACATTCTCAAATTCTAGTACCTAAGAGTATGAGAGTTCGAATTCTTCAACATGCTCACGACTCTCAGTGTGCTGGTCATATGGGATTTTCCCGTACTAAATCGAGGGTTTTTGCTTCCTTCTTTTGGCCACACGGAAATAAAGATATAAGAATTTATTGCCGCTCCTGCAAGATATGTCAGGAAGTTAAGTCGAGAGGTCCACGCCATGCAGCACCTATCCAGGCTGCGGACATTCCTATCCGTCCCTTTCAAAAGATGGCGATAGACATTATTGGTCCTTTTAAGATCAAGTCTGCGAGAGGACACCAATTTATCCTAACATGCATTGACATGTGTACCCGTTGGCCAGAGGCCATACCTCTCAAGAGCATTTCTACTGCTGATATAGCAGACGCTCTTTGGTTAATATTCTCACGGCTAGGATTTTCAAAAGAAATCTTATCTGATCATGGCACACAACTAATATCAGACACTATGTCTCAGGTGATGTCTACACTACGTATTGAAAGGTCTTTGAGTAGTATATATCATCCTATGTCAAACGGTTTAGTCGAACGTCTAAATAGAACACTCAAGAGTTTACTAGGAAAGATAACTGAGGATCACCCTCAGGATTGGGACAGGGTTTTACCCGCTGCCCTTTTTGTGCATAGAGAAGTCCCTAATGAACACACAGGCTTTTCGCCATTCGAGCTTGTCTTTGGTGCGCAACCGCGCGGTCCTATGTCATTACTGCATGACTTAATAACTTCTGAGGATATCAGCAAGGAAACTCAATCCTCTTACGAATATGTAATTGCTTTAAGGAAGAAAATTATCGAGGCATGTAGGTTAGCTACCCCTGCATCGGAATTTGCTAAGGAGAAGGCGAGGAAATTTGCAAATAAAAATAGTCGTTTACGACAACTTTGTCCCGGTGACATGGCATGGGTATTACTCCCTTGTAAGGAAAACAGACTTCTTATCTCATGGAAGGGTCCTTATGCTGTTATCTCTAGAATTTCTGATGTCGACTATGTCGTCGATGTGGATGGAAAGCATAAAACCTTTCATATTAATATGTTAACAGAATTTCATGATAGACCCGATTACCTAAAACCTGTTTTTGAAGTGACAGACGATCCAGTGGTATCGCATGGTCATTACACATCTCTGTCTGTAATTCAGGAGGAAGAGGCTACCTTTTCCGATGTGAACCTCCCTCTTCCGATTATCCCACTGCATTCTAAGGAATCATGGGAAGATGTATCTATCTCTTCAGAGTTGTCTGCTGAACAACAGAGACAAGTCTCTTCTATGTTACAAACTTTTAAGGACGTGCTTACGGACATTCCCGGACAAACATCAATTATGTCACATGACATAATACTCACCGATTACAACCCTATCAGAGTCCGTCCTTACCCTATTCCTTTGCACTTTCAGGCACAAGTCGAGAAAGAATTGGATGAAATGATTCAATTAAAAATAATTGAACCATCTACTTCAGCATACTCTTCGTCTATGGTTATTTTCAGGAAAAAAGACAGTAACATACGTCTTTGCGTCGACTATCGCAAACTAAACCAGGTGACGAAATTTGATGCTGAATCTATGCCTTTATTGGAAGAGCTCCTTACTAAACTTTCAAATTCTCGATACTTTACCAAACCCGACTTGTCCAAAGGTTATTGGCAAGTTCCTCTTACTGAACGCGCCAAACCTCTTACTGCTTTTTCTACACCTAGGGGTCTGTTCCAATGGAACTTCATGCCTTTTGGCCTTATGAATGCCCCAGCTACTTTTGTACGCATGATGCGTCGCATCCTTTCACATCGTTCCGATGTAATTGCATACTTGGACGATATTTGTCTTTTTAGTGATTCTTGGGAAGATCACTTTTTGGGTTTATATGAACCGTTATCTACTCTACGCTTTCATAACCTTACAGCTAAACCATTTAAGGCCCATATTGGATTTAGTGAGATTTCTTTTTTGGGTTAACTTGTTGGTCATGGTCTCTTACGGACGGAGGACCATAACACTTCTAAGATTTTAAACATCACTACGCCTAAGATAAAAAAAAAACAAGTCCGTAGTCTCTTAGGATTAATACAATTCTATGGAAGATTTGTTCCAAGCCTATCGTCTATCACTGCACCTCTCTCAACTTTACTGAAGAAGGGGTCACCTAATATGGTACGCTGGTCCCCAGAATGCCAATCTTCATTGGATAACATTAGGAACCTGTTTTCATCTTATCCAATCTTAAGACTTCCTACTGCTAGTAAGACTTTCGTTCTTCGCAGCGACGCCTCATCCACAGGGATTGGGGCCGCATTGATGCAGGAGTATGATGAAACTCTGCATCCAGTAATGTATGTCTCTAGAAAGCTGAATGCAGCAGAACGGAATTACTCGGTATTAGACCGAGAATTATTGGCTATGGTCTGGGCGATACTCAAACTTCAGAGATTCCTTCTTGGCGCCCATTTCATTGTAGAAACGGACCAAAAAGCCTTTACTGCTATTCAGAGTAAAGACTTGAAGAGTTCAAGATCGACGCGATACGCTATTGCTCTTCAACCTTTTCACTTCTCTGTTCGAGCTATTCGTGGTGCGGATAATGTTATGGCAGACATACTGTTTCGATGCCCACAGAATTCTACTTGACACCCATGCCTGAATTTTCTTATACAAAGCATGGTTTGTAATACACCCATAATACTGTTATACATTAACAGTCTGTTATTACATTTGCTTGACTCTCTTTAATACATTCTGGTAAACACTTTGTATTACTTTCTCGGGTACCGTCTCTAGTGTAACGAGAGAAGGTTTGATTAGCACAATATAAAGGCCGGTATTTTACATGGCCACATTTGATAATTAGGAATTACAATTAAGTGTTATATATTGTAGAATCCTACAGTTGTCAAACACATGTGTTTCGTTTATATTTTCTCACAGCGCTTCAATGCTGTTAGACGGAGAATATCTACAATTTGCAAGTATCCCTTCATGTGATGTCCCTGTTTACCATTACGCATGGACGCTACCACACAGTGTTCTGGGACTCTGCATCATAGCTTATGTAGTAAAATCTGCGAGAATAATCGCTCATTTCAGTAAGATTTTAGTCATAAAATGATAATAAATAAACCCGCCCTATTGTGTCTGACGGTGATACTCTCACACGCCAGCATCGCGCTGAATTTTGTGCCATGGAACGGCTTAGAACCGATCCCGCCTCTTAAACCTCCTCGCTTTCCTTGTGACGTACCTTTTTAACATTTTGCCCGATCTGATAGAGATTGCGGCAAGACTTATACGATTTTGCGGAAGTGTGCCGCCAAACTACTGTCTGAATTAACGTAATATTTAACTTTAACGCTGGTAATAAGTAGTAATCCTTACACTTTTTGGTAGTGTAACACGAGACAATACAAATATTTAACGCCTATTCAAATACCCGCCGCTCAAAACCCCGCTTCGCTTGACACGTTGTGCCATGCATATATACACACTGCGGCAAAGCCAACAGAGGCAAACACGCAGACAATTTTATTTACTCCTGGCGGTAGTATTACTGACGTCACTAAAACAAGTAGTTATTTGAAAATACATGCTAGCGAGAGATGAAAAAGGGGGGGGGGGGGAAATGGCCGTCTTGTGTAAAAATTTTATTTGACGATTGACAGTGACAAAATTGAAAATCTAAACCATAATGAAACTGACCATAAAAATCATATGGTAGTATAGCTTAGAGTCCACTGAGCAAGAATGTGTATTAAATAATATGGTAGTCCAAGTATTAGCCAAGTTATTGAGAAAATACTAAATGTCTACGGACGCGCGACAAGACAGACTGTTGTTCCTGCTTGTTTTTTCATAACGTTAGTGGGGACGCCAGCTTAGAAAAGAGGCACTGAGGTAAATTCAGATTTGCTTGGGTAAAACGAGTATAGGAGGAGAGGGGAGCGGTAGGAAAATTGTTACCCAAAACTAAACATCTTTTTGTATTGGCATAACTAAAGCAGGCTGGCCAATCGACTACCAGACGCAGATTTTGTTTGGAATTATTTTTGTTTTTCAAAAACTACATTTGAATTCTGGTAGTTGCAAGCTTTCGATTGGCCAGTGCTAATAAATATTAGCAAAAGGCTTTCATTATTCATTGCCAGTTGAACAAAACTTTTCATTCAAATACGCTGAGATCAGCTGTGTTAATTTTAAAATTAAATAAAGAAGTATTCACAGTCTGGACAGTGCTGAAGAAACTGAGGCCACTTCTTTGCAAGTCAGCGTCATTTGTTTATATTTCTTGAAATTTGTGGTAAGAATGCTTTATGAATTTAATATGTTTAATCCCACTGCCAAAGTTAGATACTGCTATTGGGAAAAGTGAAGGACGTGCCGGGAGCAGACATTGTTGAGTGCTCACATTGAACTGTATCTAACTGATGTATGTTGTCATGATTGTGTTTTAATAATTATTGCATTAGAATATGTTAGTAAGCCTCTGTGTTCCATGAACACTGTTTAACATGCCTGAAGCATTTATTTTTAAAAAAAGAAAAGAAGAGAAAATCATACCAAAGGAAATGTGGTTACTCCACATTATTTTATTGAGGAAAACTATGTAAACGTACAGTGGCGTATCTGCCATAGGGACCTGAGGTGTGGTCACAGCAAGGTGTGAGTCATTTAAAATTAGGGGCGAGTGCACCTGTAATGCACGCGAGGCTGACCCCATATCACCGTAGGAAAATAATAAATATAATAAGTGATCAGATATAAAAGGCCAGGGTGTCCGTTTGTTGCAGAGGTTTTATTTCCTGTTGCCAGCCGGTAACAGGAAACCTGCTGAGTGAGAATAAAGCCATCAAGTCTCCTACCATTCGTTTATGCTGTCAAAAGATAACGGGAGGAGCTTGGGCATTTTGAGAGATCGAGATTTTCTGCAACTTCATACTGTATTATCATTCTACAAGGAATCCCAGGTGATGTGTTAAGCATCTGGGTATATCTGACATTTTCGTTTAATAAACACTGGTATTTCAAATCATACTCAGGAAGTTTATGGGGTGTGATGAAACTACAGCCCCTCATACACAGTGACTCTCCCTCTTAGATGAATAAAGTGTAAGCTGTGAACATTCCAACAGGAAAGATATATAGTGACTTTATAGTTATTGGGCAAATTGTCCACACATTTTTAGTTGATCTTTTCTGTAAACTATCTTGTCCTCATTTTCAAAGACCTGTCCAAAAGATATGGCTGGACAGGCAGATTAAATTGTACAGAAAAAACACTCATATTAAAGAAAAACTTAACCACTGGTTTTATTCAATTCCTCATAGAAAATTAAAGTGTTTTTGTGTTGTGTACCATCATTTCATTTCTCCCCTAGACACTAGGTACATCATACACCAGACACTAGAGCCAAAATAGTGACCGTGTGAGATCTAGGGAGGTAGCGTTAGGTTCCCTGCATATATTTCATCATCATCTTTTAGAGTCAGGGGCCTACATGTGCTTGACCTCACACGGTTAATACAGACACGGATTTCATTCTTTTAGGATACCATCATAACCTCCCCAGCAAATCAAACTTTGCTACATAAATTGGTAGGCTTGTCCGGGGATTTGAATTTCTTCTAGTACTACATACATTGGGGTCTGGGTTAGCATTAACAACATTCTAATTTTCCCAGGGAATCCCCATATATTATTACCCAAGATTTGGGAAGTTAAGAAAGTGTCAGAACCCAGAATTAATTAAATAAATTTGTACTTAGTTAGAAACTTAGTTAGTACATTTTGTATTTATCAGGATGGCAGATCTGGCCAAGTTTCGCTCTGCGGCAGTGCAGACTGCCAGGGAAATGAATATGGAGGGAAAAATCTTAATTGACTATGTCACCTCAGAATGTGATAAATTTATTATTTGGGAAGAACGTAGGTTAGCTGAAGAGAGAATACAGGTAGAAGAGGCTAGGGAGATTAAAAGGTTACAGATTGAGGCTGAGAAGGAGGCTAAGGCCTTAGAGGCTGATAGAGAGGCTGAGATAAAGAGGCTCCAATTTGAGGAGAGAAAATTGGAGGCAGAAAAAGAAGAAAAACGACTGCAAAGGGAGGCAGAAGAAAAACGACTGCAAAGGGAGGCAGAAAAAAACCGACTGCAAAGGGAAGCAGAAGAAAAGAGATTGACTGCCGAGAGGGAGGCAGAAAAAGAAGATAAAAGATTACAGAGGGAGCATGAGTTGCGACTAAGGGAGTTAGAGTTTCAAGGCCTTGCTCAGGACAATGGTCACAGCCCCTCTACCTCTGATGCTACTGCTAGTCAGGGGGCCTCCAACTCAGCCATGGGGTTCCATTTAGACTATTTTGTAGAAAAGGATGATGACATTGAGTCATATTTGAGCAGATATGAAGTATTAGCCACTACTTACGGGTTAGAAAGAGAAAGATGGGGGGTAAAGTTGTCTCAGGGTCTTCGGGGAACAGCTTATGAAGTGTTTTCCAAAATGAGCAGGGATGACCAAGACAACTATGACATGTTGAAGCAGGCTCTTCTGTTAAGATACGAAAAGAACGGAGAGTTTTATAGAAAGAAATTTAGGAATGCCAGGCTACTGTCGGGTGAGACCTATCACCAGTTCTCCGCCCGGTTAGAAACGTATAGGGAGAAATGGGCTTCTTTGAGGAAAACCCAAGATCTCAAAGAGATGATACTCATAGAACAGATGAGAGAGTCCATGGCTCCAGACATGAGAAAGTTTCTCATGGAACAGGGCGCGGAGAGGCTGGGTGAGATAATTAATGTCGCTGAGAGGTATCAGGCAGCCCAGGCAGAGGTAGCTGGCATCAAGAAGAAACCAGTAGATCAGTATAAGGCTCCTCAAAACTATAATAAATTTGATAACAGAGGTAAGCAGAACTTTGATAGGCCTCGAAATGATTTTTAAAAAAAAACCTCACATTTCAATGACAGAAAGAATGATGAAAGAAAACCTTTTCATCAAGGTAGATTATATTGTAGACATTGTAGGAAGGAGGGACATGACATTAAATTTTGTAAAAGTAAACCTGCTGGATTTGCTGCTATGAAAAAGGGGAACCAGGAAGTAAAGGACAAACCTGCTGGACAGCAGGAACCTTATCACCCCCCAGTTTGTGAGGATGTTGTATGCAATGATGTCACCATTAGGTGCCTCTATGATACAGGTTTAGATTTTGATGCTGTCGTGAGCTCGCACTTGGTGAACCCAGATCAGTATACCACAGAAACAGTGGAGATACAAGGGGCGACCAAGGACCTACCACTCATGAAACTTCCCATTGCAAGGATAACAGTGAAAACTCTCTATGTGGAAGGGATAATCAGAGCAGCAGTGATAGACGCACCCATCTACCCTCTAATATTGGGGTGTCGTTATGTCTACTTGGGGAATCCCAAGAGACCTGTTGTCTTGGCAGCAGTCCAGACCCGATCACAATCCAGAAAGGAAGAAGATGAACCTATAAATACTCATCCAGAGGAGATGAGGAAGGCACAAGCTGAAGATAGGTCATTGAAGCCGTGCTATAAGAAACTCCCAAAGAGCCATACTCCTCCTAATAAAGGAGAATTCTATACAAAGAGTAAATTGTTATATAGGAAGGCCGGCACGGGTTCAGCTGGTCACGGACAGCTGGTCCTTCCCAGTTCATATAGAGAAAAGGTGATGGAGTTAGGTCATGCTATCCCCTTCAGTGGTCACATGGGGATTAGCGCAACAGGACAGCGTATAGCTTGTGATTATTTCTGGCCAAGGATAACGGAAGACATAAAGAGATATGTAAAATCCTGTCCCGAATGCCAGAGAGTAGCTCCAAAGCATTGGACTGCTCCAGCAACTCTAGGGGAAATGCCCATAGTGGGAACCCATTTTGAGAGAGTTGCAGTGGATATTGTGGGACCTCTCACTCGGACCAAGAGGAGGAAAAGTTACATCCTTACTCTGGTAGACCCTTGTTCTATGTGGGAAGAGGCGGTATCCCTGTCGTCAATCGATTCGAAACATGTGGCAGAGGCATTACTTACGATATTCACAAGGTTAGGATTCCCGCATCAAATATTAACTGATAATGGCTCACAGTTCAAGGGGAAACTAACAGAAGAGGTTTTTAGATTGTTTCAAGCCAAGCACTTTCATTGTAGTCCGTATCACCCCCAAGGGAACGGCCAGGTAGAGAGGTTCAATGGGACTCTCATTTCTATCTTGAGAAAGCTGGCACATGAGAAACCTGATACGTGGGACCAATACTTGCCCGCCGCGTTGTTTGCGTACTGGGAAGTTCCACATAATTCAACCGGAATGGCACCCGCAACCCTGTTATTTGGGAGGCTAATAAAAGGTCCTTTAGAAGCTTTGTTAAGGACCTGGACAGATGAGAAGGCAGAGGAGACTGTTACCTCATCATATCAATATGTGAACGAACTGACCACTCGTTTAAAAACTAGTTGGAAACTGGCAAATGATAATTTGAGACAAGCCAGGAAAAAGCATGCTGCTTATTATAATAAGAAAGCTAAGGATAGGGAGCTTGCTGTAGGGGAGAAGGTGCTTCTTCTATTGCCAGGCAGCAACAATAAACTTCAGATCGGATGGCAAGGGCCATATACAGTTTTGAAGAGGTATCCAGAACAAATTATAAGATAGACAAAAAGGGAAAGGAAAAAGTCTATCATGTGAACCTTTTGAAGAAATATCTGGACAGACAAATCCAGGAAGGAACACACCTATTGGCCTTGTCTATCGCAACCGAAATGAAAAATGACCCTCTCTCCTCATTTGAATATCCACTGCAAACCAGTGAAACGTTTGCACAGGTGAAGATCAGTAATCACCTGACAAAAGGACAGAAGGAGAAGGTTCAACAGGTCCTTGAGAAACATACAGATGTGTTAACGGATAAACCGGGGCACACAAATTTGTTGGAATATGATATAAAACTACTAGACCCAGCACCTATCTGTATGAGGCCCTATTCTATTCCTTTCGCTAAGGAAAAAGCTTTGAAAGAGGAGATAGATTATTTGTTACAAGAAGGGATTATTTCTCACAGTGAGTCTCCTTATAGTTCCTGTGTGGTTTTGTTGCGGAAACCATTGGGAGAACATAGACTGTGCATCGATTACAGGAAACTGAATGCTGTCACAGAAGGTCAGGTGGATCCATTACCTGATACTACTCAACTATTTGCCAGGCTGAACAAGGCAAAATATTTTTCTAAGGTGGATCTTAGCAAAGGCTATTATCAAATTCCAGTAAAGCCTGAGGTTCGACCTTATTTAGCCTTTAGCACCTCGGAAGGTCATTATGAGTTCAACATGTTACCGTTTGGGTTGAAAAATGCCCCGAGTGTGTTTTCTAGGATGATGCGAAAATTATTGGATCCCCTGAAAAATCCATGTATTTCGAATTTTATGGACGATATCCTTATTGTTATGGAAACATTTGAGGAACACGTTACCTCTTTGAATATGCTGTTTGATAGACTCAGAGAGGCTAACCTGACCGCTAGGCCAACAAAATGTTGTATTGGTTGTAAAGAGTTGGAATTCTTGGGACATATTGTACATCAGGGTAGCATGACCCCTGATCCCAAGAATCTGGAAAAATTGAAAAGAGCACCTAGGCCACAAACAAAGAAAGATGTGCGATCTTTCGTGTCGTTGTGTGGTTTCTACCAAAAGTACATTAAACATTTTAACTCTATATGTGCTCCTCTGACGGATTTAACTCGCAAAGGTCAACCTGATACTATAATTTTGTCCGCACAGTGTGAATTGGCTTACCAGGAGTTAAAATAAAAACTCACAAGCAGGCCAGTATTGCAATTTCCTGACTTGAATCAAGAATTTATCGTGAGAAGTGACGCAAGCAATGTGGGCCTAGGCGCTACATTGTTGCAAAGGTCCTCCTCACAAGATGGGGAATTGAACCCAGTCGCTTATGCAAGCCGCAAGTTGAACAAGGCGGAAAAAAATTATTCAACAAGTGAAAAGGAGTGTCTCGCTTTGATATGGACTATAAAAAAATTCCAGATTTATTTATATAGCAGGACATTTGTGGTCCAAACGGATCATTCACCACTCGTATTCCTGTCACAGGCCAAGCATGAAAATTCCAGATTATTGAGATGGTCATTATTATTGCAGCCATACTCATTTCTGATTGAATACATTCCCGGCCCTCAGAACGTAGGTGCAGACTTTTTGAGTAGACATCCTTATGATGAAGATCAGAAAAACGCGTAAGACTTCATTGAGCTAAGTTATCTCGCAGATTATAACCTGCAAATGAATGCATGTTTTAGGATGGGAGGTGTGTAGTAAAATCTGCGAGAATAATCGCTCATTTCAGTAAGATTTTAGTCATAAAATGATAATAAATAAACCCGCCCTATTGTGTCTGACGGTGATACTCTCACACGCCAGCATCGCGCTGAATTTTGTGCCATGGAACGGCTTAGAACCGATCCCACCTCTTAAACCTCCTCGCTTTCCTTGTGACGTACCTTTTTAACATTTTGCCCGATCTGATAGAGACTGCGGCAAGACTTATAATTAACGATTTTGCGGAAGTGTGCCGCCAAACTACTGTCTGAATTAACGTAATATTTAACATTAACGCTGGTAATAAGTAGTAATCCTTACATTTTTTGGTAGTGTAACACGAGACAATACAAATATTTAACGCCTATTCAAATACCCGCCACTCAAAACCCCGCTTCGCTTGACACGTTGTGCCATGCATATATACACGCTGCGGCAAAGCCAACAGAGGCAAACACGCAGACAATTTTATTTCCTCCTCGCGGTAGTATTACTGACGTCACTAAAACAAGTAGTTATTTGAAAATACATGCTAGCGAGAGATGAAAAGGGGGAGATGGCCGTCTTGTGTAAAATTTTTATTTGACGATTGACAGTGACAAAATTGAAAATCTAAACCATAATGAAACTGACCATAAAAATCATATGGTAGTATAGCTTAGAGTCCACTGAGCAAGAATGTGTTTTAAATAATATGGTAGTCCAAGTATTAGCCAAGTTATTGAGAAAATACTAAATGTCTACGGACGCGCGACCAGACAGACTGTTGTTCCTGCTTGTTTTTTTTCATAACGTTAGTGGGGACGCCAGCTTAGAAAAGAGGCATTGAGGTAAATTCAGATTCGCTTGGGTAAAAAGAGTATAGGAGGAGAGGGGAGCGGTAGGAAAACTGTTACCCAAAACTAAACATCTTTTTGTATTGGCATAACTGGTTTGGTTGTTCGTCCATCACGGGTGATGAAGACCACTCTGTTCATCCAATTATTTAAGAATATGTTAGGTTAGTCTATGGGTACGAAGGTGACTGAAGAGCCCGATGCGGGCCTGGAAAGATCTTGGACAGTGTGGGCAGGGAATGTTTGCTTCATGTGAAGGTTTTATTTCACGGTCCTTTCTAGCTTGTCTCCGCTGTTCCGCTGCTGCTCTTCTGGATGATTCGCATGCTGCTGCACCTTTACGAAGAGATGTGCGCCAAGCAGTTCCGTCTTGCGCAGCAGCTTCCCATGTGTCTGGGTTTATGTCAAAGGTTTTCAATGACGTCTTTAACGTGTCTTTGAAGCGCTTCTTTTGGCCACCATGGAAGCGTTTACCCTTCTGCATCTCACCATAAAAAGAGTATCTTTGGCAGTCGATGGTCTGGCATGCGGACTACATGACCTGCCCAGCGAATTTGTGACTGCATCAGAATAGTATCAATACTAGGGATACCAGCTCTGTCAAGAACGGCGGTATCCGGGATCTTGTCTTGCCATTTGATGTTCATTATCTTCCTGAGACAGACTGTATGGAAGTGGTTTAGCTTCTTTACGTGGCGCCTGTATACAGTCCATGTTTCACATGCATATAGCAGCACTGGAAGCACCGCAGCTCTGTACACCTTCAGCTTTGTCTGTAGACTAATGCCACTTCGATGCCAAACGTTGGTGTATAGTCTGCCAAATGTGCTGCTGGCTTTGGAGATCCTGGTGTTCACCTCATCATCAATGACAATGTTCTGGGATAGTGTGCTACCAAGGTATGTGAATCTGTTCACAACATTCAGTTTCTCACCATTAACCTTGATGACTGGCTCAGTATAAACTGTGCCAGGAGCTGGTTGGTACATGATTTCTGTTTTCTTCGTGTTGATGGTAAGCCCAAAGTTGGCGCAGGCTTCGGAGAATCTATCCACACTATGCTGCAGATCAGCCTCTGAGCCAGCATTGAGGGCACAATCATCAGCAAACAGAAGATCTCTGATGGTGTGTGATTTGACCTTGGTTTTTGCTTGAAGCCTCCTAAGGTTAAACAATTTTCCATCAATACGATAACTAATGTCGATTCCTGTGTCCCCGTCTCTAAAAGCATCAGTCAGCATAGCAGAAAACATGATACTGAACAGAGTCGGTGCAAGTACGCACCCTTGTTTAACTCCATTTGAGACGGGGAAAGGCTCTGATAGCTCACCGTTTTCCTGAACTCTAGCCTGCATTCCATCATGCAGTTGCTGCACTATTGTGATAAATTTCTTTGGGCAGCCGTATTTTGCCATGATCTTCCATAGACCCTCTCTACTGACCGTGTCGAACGCCTTTGTCAAGTCGATGAAAGCTGTGTACAGGTCACAGTGCTGTTCTTGGCATTTTTCTTGTAGCTGTCTTGCAGCGAACACCATATCTGTGGTTCCACGTTCTTTCCGGAATCCACACTGACTTTCAGGTAAAAGACCTTTGTCAAGATGAGCCGTAAGGCGATTCAAAAGGATTCTGGCGAATATCTTCCCAGCGATTGATAAAAGAGAGATGCCTCGATGATTGTTGCAGTCTTGGCGATTACCTTTACGTTTATATAGATGTATAATTGAGGCATCTTTGAGATCGTGTGGGATGGTTTCACTCTGCCACATTTGCTGGAAGATCATATGAAGTTTCTCTATCAGAACTGCACCGCCATCTTTATAAACCTCAACAGGAATTGAATCGGAGCCAGGGGCCTTTCCACTAGACAGTTGACGAATCGCTTTTTTAGTTTCCTCCAGAGTTGGTACATCATCTAATGCTTCATTTATAGGAATTTGGGGCAGGCGGATGATGGCTTCGTCGTTAATAGATGATGGCTGGTTCAAGATATTATTAAAATGTTCAGCCCAGCGTTGGAGCATTTTTTCCTTGTCTGTAATTAGTGTTTTTCCATCTGCATTAAGGAGGGGAAATGATCCTGATGATGTTGGACCATAGACCGCTTTGAGTGCAAGGTAAAAGTTTTTCAAGTCATGGCTGTCAGCAAAGCCTTGGAGCTCATCTGCTTTATTACTCAGCCATGAATCCCGCATCTGGCGTAGTTTATGTTGGACGATTCTACGCATGTTGTTGAAAGCGTCTTTCTTGGATGTAGATTTTGGATCATTTAAATATGCTTTATGGAGATGGTGTTTCTCAGCCAACATCTGCTTTATATCATCTGAGTTCTCATCAAACCAGTCATTTTGTTTCTTGATGGAAGGACCCAGGACCTCTGTAGCAGTGTTGTAGATCTGCTCACTTAGGGCTGCCCAATTTGTTTCCACACTTTGGCCGTCTAGCGAGATAGATTTGAGACGGTCTTCTAAGGTGTCAGTAAATGACTGTTTGATTTTTGTCTTCTTTAGTTTGGTGACATCCAGCCTCTTTTGAGTTTTCTTCCCCTGAGGGCGCCTGGCTGGTTGGATACGAATTTTAAGTTTAGATACAATGAGGCGATGATCAGTCCAGCATTCGGCACCACACATGGACTTGGTCACCCGGACATCTTGCCTGTCCTTCTTCCTAACAATTACATAGTCAATTAGGTGCCAATGCTTTGAGCGAGGGTGCATCCAGGAGGTCCTGTTGCGGGTAGGAAGTCGAAAAATGGTGTTGGTGACAAGGAGGTCATGTTCTGCGCAAGTCTGGAGGAGACGAAGTCCATTACTGTTACAGCGACCCACGCCGTACCTACCAATAGTGCCATTCCAGGAGATGTTATCTGAGCCTACTCTTGCATTAAAGTCACCAAGAATGATGAGCTTATCTGCTTTAGGAACTGATGCAATGACTGCATGTAGTTCTTCGTAAAACTTATCCTTGACATCATCCTGGTTTGTCATAGTTGGTGCATACGCGCTAATGATGGTGGCATGTTTTCTTCCATAGAACAGAGGGATCTTGACCGTCATGAGTCGGTCATTTATTCCCTTTGGGGCCCCCGCTAACTTGCTGACAATTGCTGTTTTGATTGCAAATCCAACCCCTGCTTCTCGTCTTTCTTCAGTTCCTCTTCCGCTCCAAAAGAATGTATAACCTGCACCCTTTTCGCAAAGTTGGCCCTCGCCTGCAAGTCGAGTTTCACTCAGTGCTGCTATGTCAATGTTGTACCTGGCCAGTTCTCTCCCAATCAGGGCAGTTCGTCTCTCAGGTCTGTTTGCGTTAAAGTCTTTGTCAAGTAAAGTGCGCACATTCCATGCGCCTAGAATGAGGGGGAAAAATCTGTCCTTTCTTTTTCTTATATGTCGACCGCCGAAGTAGGGTACCCACCAACCGCGGTAAGCTGGTTAGGTAATGGTGAAGCAGGCAATGTTTAGGGCACCTTTTCTAGCCCCTTCCTCATGCCATGGAGGTGAGCAGTGCTTTCCTAAAGAGGGCTGCTCAGACACTCAGGGGGCTGCCGAATCCCACTGCTGCTCCGATCAGTGGAAGACGACCATATGGCCTGAGCCGCCTGTGTGTAGGTCTGCGACTACGACTGCCAGCGTACCCACGCCTGCCGCTTCGCCGCTCGCCCATCGCCACAGGACTTGTTGTGAGTGGATGGATGAATGGATGAATGGATGAAAGAGTGACTTGCGCGGTGATTTGGATTAAAGTGAGGAAGAGTTGCGCAATTCGTCGACCTCACTCTCTCGCCTGGGTCCATCTCAATCCAGTGGCAAGACAAGTCAAGACGACTGGAGATGAAGTCAGGTGCAGTGGATGACCAGGGCTTTCTACGTGCCTCGCCGTGCTCCTTACGCTCCACAGCGCGTTGCTGGTAATCGCCGTCATGCCCGTTGAACCAACAGGTGGTTTCTTCCGCGCAGTCTATCGAATCCAGTCTTCGCATGCATGGGTAGGCAGACCCTAACTCACCGAAGGTTTATAACCATTCGGCTACCCTCACCTATTTTAGCCGGCCTGTCAAAGCCGTTGTCCAAGGGTGGCCGCGGTCGCAGGCTGACAGCTACGAGGAGCCACAGGTGAGAGCTGGATGCCAGGTTTGGACCAAAGGTGGCTGAGCTGCCCTGAAAAGGGCATGACAGCTCCTTCACCAGAGGTTGGCATAACTAAAGCAGGCTGGCCAATCGACTAACAGACGCAGATTTTGTTTGGAATTATTTTTGTTTTTCAAAAACTACATTTGAATTCTGGTAGTTGCAAGCTTTCGATTGGCCAGTGCTAATAAATATTAGCAAAAGGCTTTCATTATTCATTGCCAGTTGAACAAAACTTTTCATTCAAATACGCTGAGATCAGCTGTGTTAATTTTAAAATTAAATAAAGAAGTATTCACAGTCTGGACAGTGCTGAAGAAACTGAGGCCACTTCTTTGCAAGTCAGCGTCATTTGTTTATATTTCTTGAAATTTGTGGTAAGAATGCTTTACGAATTTAATATGTTTAATCCCACTGCCAAAGTTAGATACTGCTATTGGGAAAATGAAGGACGTGCCGGAAGCAGATATTGCTGAGTGCTCACATTGAACTGTATCTAACTGATGTATGTTGTCATGATTGTGTTTTAATAATTATTGCATTAGAATATGTTAGTAAGCCTCTGTGTTCCATGAACACTGTTTAACATGCCTGAAGCTTTTATTTTTTTTTAAAAGAAAAGAAGAGAAAATCATACCAAAGGAAATGTGGTTACTCCACATTATTTTATTGAGGAAAACTATGTAAACGTACAGTGGCTTATCTGTTATAGGGACCTGAGGTGTGGTCACAGCAAGGTGTGAGTCATTTAAAATTAGGGGCGAGTGCACCTGTAATGCACGCGAGGCTGACCCCATATCACCGTAGGAAAATAATAAATATAATAAGTGATCAGATATAAAAGGCCAGGGTGTCCTTTTGTTGCAGAGGTTTTATTTCCTGTTGCCAGCCGGTAACAGGAAACCTGCTGAGTGAGAATAAAGCCATCAAGTCTCCTACCATTCGTTTATGCTGTCAAAAGATAACGGGAGGAGCTTGGGCATTTTGAGAGATCGAGATTTTCTGCAACTTCATACTGTATTATCATTCTACAAGGAATCCCAGGTGATGTGTTAAGCATCTGGGTATATCTGACATTTTCGTTTAATAATCACTGGTATTTCAAATCATACTCAGGAAGTTTATGGGGTGTGATGAAACTACAGCCCCTCATACACAGTGACTCTCCCTCTTAGATGAATAAAGTGTAAGCTGTGAACATTCCAACAGGAAAGATATATAGTGACTTTATAGTTATTGGGCAAATTGTCCACACATTTTTAGTTGATCTTTTCTGTAAACTATCTTGTCCTCATTTTCAAAGACCTGTCCAAAAGATATGGCTGGACAGGCAGATTAAATTGTACAGAAAAAACACTCATTTTAAAGAAAAACGTTACCACTGGTTTTATTCAATTCCTCATAGAAAATTAAAGTGTTTTTGTATTGTGTACCATCATTTCATTTCTCCCCTAGACACTAGGTACATCATACACCAGACACTAGAGCCAAAATAGTGACCGTGTGAGATCTAGGGAGGTAGCGTTAGGTTCCCTGCATATATTTCATCATCATCATCTTTTAAAGTCAGGGGCCTACATGTGCTTGACCTCACACGGTTAATACAGACACGGATTTCATTTTTTTAGGATACCATCATAACCTCCCCAGCAAATCAAACTTTGCTACAGCTTAGTTGTATTTGTAACGGTTAGTTATTAATGTTGTAATCTAGTATACGATGTTATGTTAGAGATATAATGCTATGTTTGATATTCCTTTGGTAGAAAAATGTTGGTGTCTCTATATTGCTGTACATCACAATGTTAAAAGTATAATACGTTAATGACACCTCTAATTTGGTAATTTATTATTAGACATGGCGATATTGTAATTTTTGTTGTGGTTGGTATATGAAGATATACCTATATAATTTTTTTCATGCATTGTTATGTTGCCAGCACTTTGATGTGCTAGGGTGGCAACTCCTTTTTATAATAGTGTTAGTACTATGAGAAAATATTTTCTCTTACTTGGTGAGATATAATTTTCCTTCTCACCCAACGCTCTATCGTGCGATAGTATAGCACGGTATTATGGCATTGTAATTGTTACGCCTTGAGTCAGCGCATTATTTATGCGTTATGAGCCTGGTGCCTAGGTCATCATACTCACTTATTTTTTGTTGAGGGTGTGTTTGGGAATTGTGGTTATGCACGCTGTAGTGTTACTATTGTATTTATTTATGCATTGTATTTATTACCTTTTGATATATTTATATCTACATAGTTGTATATTACCGCCCACTTTGTTTGATATAATTGTTTCCCCCAAAAAAATTATGTTATCATTTTTTCCCCGGGGGTTCGGTAGACTGTTAAGAGTCAGTTTGCCTTAAAGTGTCCTCTTTATTCTTCTTATATTTATGGTCTAAGGGAGTTTACCAGTAGTTTTATTTTATGGAATTAGATCGATTTAGTGGTTATATACCCTTGGGCTTACTTGTGTCCCAGCTATTTGTCCACATAAGGTTTTGTTCGGAGAGTTTCTTAGAGAACATTCCTGTTGTGAACGAGACTTGAGTCGCGCGATTTATTTGCGCATGCGCTATGATTTTGGGCGCGGAAAGAAGACTGTTTTTTTTGCAGAGGCGAGCGAGCGTCTTGTAGCTGAACGGAGGTTCAGCGTTTTTCTTCTCTGACCCAGTGAAATATTACAGTGTCCTCTGTGTGAAGAGAAAGGGTTGAGATTTCCCCTTTGATGTTATTCTGACATTTTGTGGAGAGCCTAAGATGGCGAGTGTTTGTAGTGTTTTTTCTTGATGGCAGTCAAAGTAAAGATATCTCTTTCTTGAACTATATATATTTTTGCAGCCAAAGCATTTAACGATTTAATGCTACCAGCCTAAGTTAGTGGGCTGATGCTAAGACGGTTTTTTCCCAGTGCGGAAGAGAGTCCAACAGATTATGGGAACCGTCATATTATGCATCTACTGGGTGTGATCAGAGGAAAGACAGAAAAAATTATATGTTAAACCCGCATTTACACGGCTCGTATGACTATAGATGCGCCTACTGTGTTTTGATCAGAGGAAGGACAGAAAAAATTATATGTTGAGCCCGCATTATACGGCTCGTATGACTATAGATGCGCCTACTGTGTTTTGACAGAGGAAGGACAGGAAGATTATATTTTGAGCTCGCACTTACACGGCTCACATTGTTATAGCTGCATCTTATGTGTTCTGTCGGAGGAAGGACAGAAAAGAAATTATATATCTGAGCTCCGTACTCATGAGGATAGATTTAAAGTATTGATATACTTCGAGCACTATATTACGTGCAGGCTGCCCAAGAGTTATTGTCATGATGATTGTACTGGACTTATTGTTATGTCTAGAAAGTGCTTGAACCATATGTCAGTGACAGTATGTTAGTATTGATGTTCTGATGATGTCTGTTGTCGACGTAGTGTTGTAATAAATCGTTGAACTGTATAAGTTGTTGCCTACCTCATTGACTTCTACGTGTGGGATGAACGATGTATTGTACCATAAAATATCCACCCACACTTCTACACAACGCAAGATCATCACCTCTACAGTAGAACATATTTATAATTAGCCCTGTGTGGGCGTGACCAAGGAAAGTTTAAACCAATTGCCCTACAGAGGAGGTTACAGTGACCCTACAGAGATTGGCTTAAGGTTTAGATACAGTACAAGCACGATTGCAACAGTGGTGGCTATATTGATTGTTTGTACCACTTACCCAAACCAGAGTTATCAGCAAACAAAAGATTTATCAGTGGGGTTTTACACGATCGTTATCAGGTATCCAGTACACTGACTTTTTATTATTATTAAAAGTTATGGACAGAGTTCCAATTTATTTATTTCTATTTTGTAAATAAAGTTTTCTGGATTTGAAAGTTCCAGTCCCAAAAGATTGAGGTACAGGATAAATAAATTGTATATATCCCTTGTTATATATCAAAACTTATATACAGTCTCACTTACTTGAATTTTGTTGAGTTAAAGTTCTGTTTGAAAGTATTCATTCCTCATACTAAATACATTACCCTAGACACTTAGCCACATAACACCACAGAGAATACTGTACACTGGGTGAGATCAGAAGAGGTAGCGGATACGGACCCTGAAATTCATCATCATCATTAGTATTCAGGGAACTTACATAGCTTGACCTCACCTTGTTAACATTAACTTTGAGTAGCATCAAAACCTCTTATCACAAACCTGTCGCTAAACATTTGAACAGGTTCTCCTGCCTGCTGTCGTATGCTCCTCAGAAGAGTCCACGCGTACGATGCATCCGTAATTTGTGAATAACTCTTTACGAGTTCTTTCTTAAAGTCCTCCCATGTCTCATCTGGGAAAGTTTCAAACCTTCGTCTTATAAAATCTACCACCAATCCATGCGAGGAAAGATATGCAGCTTGTTTGTACTCAATTTGGTCCATATTGACCGACGTGCAATACCTCTGTATCTCAAGCAACCATTTTCTACATAAGCTAGGATTACCTGAGTATGGCGTTATGCTGTTCCGGATATTCTGGAACTTACTATCATTTCGAATAGCTGTCATAGCCTTGGCTACCTGCTCAAGAGCAGCCATATTGGGATCTAAACCCACAGTAAGTTGTTGCTGTTACATCTTGACCCGACCTGTGAAGTGTTAGTATTAATAAAACACCTGGGAAAAAAACCAATATTAATATCCTGGTTGACATGCAAAAGAAATACTAACGACTATCTATGCACAATACTTCATAAAATATTTGAACCACAAAAACAAATTTTTTTGGCAACACTGTGATTGTAAGCACAGAACATAAATACCAATCTAACTCTTATAATTTAACTAACTACTATAATGACTAACTTAACTTGTATCTAAATGTTTATGTGCTACATAATCTGTGTTTCTTGCTTGGGATGAACAAGTTGCTACTCGAGTATTTCAGAACTGCACGACTTTTGACTTTTACGGCTGTGTTACTAGGTTATTTGCGCGCGTTGGGCCTGTTAATAATTCAGATTGTTGTCTCATGCATGAGTGTCTGTACTCTGACGGTTGTTGGGTGATGTAGACTGTTTGTTCTATTTTTACTTGTGTTGATTCGCCTTGACCTTCGTAATGTCTTGATTTGATTTCGTTCTTCTTGACGTTGATTCGCTTTAACTTAGCCTTCGTAATGTCTTTATTTGATTTTGTTCTTACTGCCTAACTGTAGGGCTGGTCACGGGCACCATTCAACCCCATGTGGCCGTGATGGTGTGGTTGATGTTGCAATTGTAGTGTTCGTATAGTGTGATGTTATAGGTTCAGATCACTGCCCTAACCAGTAGGCAGTTTGTTGTATGGTAATAAGAAAACTTCCTTCTCACAAACTATACATTTCTTATACCAACAGTTGATCATCGATTTCACCCGGACAGCAGTAAAATATTCAACGTCGAACTTTATTTACATAAGATAGCAAATGTGTAAAAAATGAGGCGCCCAACCTTACTCTTTAGGTTGGCAGACTTGTAAAACAAAGTTTCAGTTGGTAACAATCTCAGTATCAATTTATCTCTCTCTCTCTCTCTCTCTCTCTCTCTCTCTCTTGCTCTCTTTCTTGTTTCAGTTATCAAAATGTCTATAGTTGTTATTGTGATCACAGCTTGAGAACCACTGTTGTAGAAATTTTATCTGCCATCTAATTCTTAACGCAAAACATTTGTCTCTCTTATGTGCTGACAATTTCCTACGTTCTTCTTGGTATATCTTAAGGAAACTGGCCTCAACGCCAGGGCTGACACTTTACCAAATCTATCTTCTACTCGCTAACCTGTCATCTTGTCTACTGAACTGTACTACTAGTAATAGACCCAAAATGTTCATCATACCTGGTTTGTTTCGAAATACACACTTTTTCTCTCACTAGCATCTTGTCCTCAGAAATAAAATGACAAAAATACTGTCGTACACAATTATGCCAAGAAATGTGCTTGGGCGTCTGGGCGGTAGTCGCTTTTCCGTTCTTACAGAAAACTACCAAAACATTTATTGGCTTATCGACACGATATAACTCCCATTCGCTGCCATTTCTAACACTATTCAACTCACAGCAAAACTTGCTGATCTCAGCTGAGCGCGTTCCAAATCAAACTGCTCAATCACCGTTCTAACATTTTTCGTTCACCCCTAAAATGTGTTCATCCTACCACAACTTTCTCGCGCGTATTTTTTTCTTGCTCACTCACCAAAAATTACAAGGGACGTAATTCCAAGTTATCTCCCTTTGATGATTAGACTCAAAACCATACCCTCTTCTTTAATTCTTGTTACCAACCCATTATATGCAAATTAGTCCCACTATATTTTTGAACTCACTTGCTTTGCTTAAGCCTAAAATAACAACAACATCTTCCAAGTGGAATCACGGAGTTTCCTCCCTTTGCTCAAAGCACTCCTCCACTCATATCACTTCCCTTCAACAAAGACGAACAGTCTTTTAACAACTCCATTCATTTTTCCCAAACCATTTTTTTTACACTCACCTTCCCCTCCAAAACTCAATGCACCGTTCACACACTATTGCCTCGTGAAAATCTATTTCTTACACCTTTATTCTCATATATTTACCACTATCACCTCTGCTCAGACGGGACCATAAATATCTTCTGACCTATTTTTAAAAATTTACGACAACAATGAATAAGCAATTGGAAGAACGAATTGAGACTTGAGATGTGGATTTATAGAAGAATGGGTCGCATCTCATGGAGAGAGAAAAAAACAAATAAGGAGGTCCTACAAAATCTAGATATGAAAAGAGAACTAATGAGGGAGATCAAAGTTAGGCAGCTAAAATACTTTGGCCACATAAAAAGTCAGAACACCTTGCAGAAGACCATAACAAAAGGGAGAGTTGAAGCCAAACGTGCAAGGGGAAGACAGCGCTATAAGTCGGAAGATAACATCAAGAGATGGACAGGAAAGAGTCTATCAGGGTGCAACACCAAGACAAGAGACAGAAGACGTTGGAGATCCATTACAGCCAACCTTCGTCGTGGAGATGGCAGCTGATGATAATGATGATGATGATGATGAGAGCGTGAAGATGGTATAGATGAAAATGTGAAGTAGAGATCTGTGTGCGAAAGAACGGGACATAAAAGATAGTATTATGAAAAATGATATAAAGAATGAAAAATTGCAAAGCCCGCAGAAGCAGCAGAATAAACTGAAAGCATTTTTCAAACAGCATACACACAATGATAAAAGGAAGGAACTAAGAGACAGTTTCTATGGGAAAGGAAAAGAAAGAAAGATTCAAACAAGAGAAGATATTAATAGTGCTGATTATTAGAGAGTCTTTTTTACTTTAAAAAATATACATATAATAAAATTACATTCTGTTGCAAGGTGATTTGAGTTTTGTCTAATGACAAAATTGAAGGTGGGATAAAATCCCCTAGGACCCCTACGGTAGGGGCTCGTAAGTATGAAGGCCTAGTTAGGACACCAAGAGGAAACGAAAAAAGGTGAACCCTCACTTAGAAGGTTTCAGCAGGTATTCTGATCTCCAGCGACAGCTTCACTCTGGGTTCCCGAAAGATACGGTAGCTCCGACTTCCAGTTTAGCCGGAAGTCAACAATGATACACTTAAACACTCACAGCACAAATGATAGAAACCAGTGACAAATACAACAGAAAAATAAATAATTTCGCAAAATGACACAATCAACCAAAGTTATAACTTAATATTGACTAATTAATTACTCTTAAACTTGAGACTGGGCTTGTGACAAATATTCTACACAGTTAGATGATGAAAAGTCCTCATCCCACAAATAAGTGCACTATACTTGATAATGATGAATTTGCAAGTATACTGCTTGTCGACGAATATAGGCATATGTTTCAGTCTAAAACATACTATCACTTCTGGATAACTACAGCTTTTATACGATATTGGACACTCTGGCTGTGGTGTCTAGTTGTATTATGCATCAATACTATTTGGCCATTGCACTGAGTATGATGGTTAACTGGACCAATGACACTCTGGCTTTAATGAATGGCTTTGTATCGCTTCGATACTATCTGGCAAATTCTTGGAGGACTGTTGTGTATAAGACTTATACGTCATTAGAACTACCAAATTTTGGGACACCTCGTGACGTACATGAGAGTATAGTAGTCTGGTTTCAGGCCGTCTGTCGACAGGAGTAGGAAAACCCTTTTTTCTCTCCATTGATGACAGTAGTTCTCGCTTCTGCAGAAGCTAGCTGCCAGTCCAATGCCTGTCCCGACTGATGAGAAAACCCTTGTTGAAAATTAATTTCCTACAACGATTTCTAGGCTTCTCCGTGTGCAGAATTTCTAGTCGTTCTCTTGTTCTCGTTCAAGACATATGTAAAAAGACTAGAATTCTGCCAGCTCAAATATCAAATTGGATTATGAACATTTTTGTAAAAAATATGTTTTGCCGGTAAATTGTCAACATGCAATTTTAGTTTTAAAATTAAAATATCAAATGTTTCTCTATCGCAGTACTAGTTTATTTTTAAAATCCGGCTATATTTGGGTCACCAAATTCAAAAGGTCTCTCCAATGCAAATATTTATTCACTAACGCTACTATGTCTGGAATATTTTAGTAGGATGCAAGCCGTCGCTCACAAGCAACAAGTTTAGCGTATGCATTTTATAATCCAAAATGGTGCAGTATGTACAGTATTTGAAAAAAAAAGGGGGGGGGGGGAGGAGAAGGTTCCCCCACAATCGTCTGATGCAATTTGTGTAACACATTTTTTCAAATCAACGAACGATCTTGGATTGTCATATACTACATGTTTACACTAACTTTTTTTTTTTACACGCTTTTATTTAACTGTCGTGAAACGAGTGTGTGTAACCCCACTACTTTGTTAAATCATTATGTCGGGATACAAATTTGCCCCAGCCAATCAACGCACAGTTGCTGAGCCGGAATAAATTACAAGAAGTTACGCCAGGAAAAAAACTTAAGCCCTGTTTTTTTCGGATGTGGGTCGCGGCCATCTTCTTCACGCAATATGGCGGACGAAAACTGAATAAAATTAGGCTGTACGAGGCATGAGACGAAACTGCAGACCACCAATCAGCTTGCCCCGCCAGGAACCAACCAAACGCTTTCCTTAACCAGTAGAAGTTACTTTACCTGCCTATATAATCGGGCGAGATTTTATGCTAAAACACGCAACACCGACACGAAGCCAGAGACACGACCGACTGAAGAAGAGCTGTCAACTTTGATTTTTAGCTTACCTGGAGTGCATTGACCTGCAGCCTGCTTCACTAAGTCGAGTCAAAACCTGGCCGGTTTAAAAATCTTAGAGGGTTTTATTCGTGTCATCAAACCTGAGGACGTATGTCGAGTCAATCCAGCTAAGGAGAACAGAACGTTTTGAGAGATGAGTACACATTAGTTCCATTTCCGTCGGCAATTTTGAGCATTTAAGTCAATGAAGAAAACGTGAATTAGCGTAGCAAGAGAAAATAATAAGATCATAGTGGATAAATTATACGTAAAAAACAGCATAGCTGAAAAATTTTATATACTTCATTAACAGCACAGCTGATACATGTACTATAATTGAATAACAGCACAGCTGATATAATTTTTGTTCCTATAATTGGAAAACTTGTTGTAATATATTTACATATCTATATAAATATAAATATTTGTAAATCATATGTAAACTTACAAATTCATTACATTCCATTTTTCAAAATTCACCCTTCAGCACAAGAGTAGATAGTGTTTATACTAAATAAATAATAAGGAAATTGTATTTGAACGACTTGTCAATTTTATCATTGTTAAGTAAAATCTGTTTCCTTGTTTTTTTTAATATCACAGTTAGTTACACAGCGGAGGTGGCACTTTATGTCGGTCTCCTCTCTACTAATTTTTCGAGATCAGAACATTCACAGCCGTAACTAATTTGTGATACCAGTAGTTCTCTCAGACACTGGGACTTAACCATTTTCTGCAGAAATTCTATTTCTGTAATTGTCAGTACTATACTGATCCAAGAGCCAAATAAAACCTCACGCCACATTAACTTCACTTGTATGTTACTTTCATGTCACTTTCAAATCTTGCAATCGATTTTTCAATCCCTTCCAGATGAGCAATAGCTCTGAAACTTGACATCTTTGTGTATTCCCGATGACAATACAATAATCAGTCAATTATTTAATAATTTAATATTGTAATTATGACATTATGCGTAATTAAGGTTTTTCGTAAAGAAATGTAAACAAATCAGGAGCCATAATCAAGGAATCTTTGCCGCGAGAGACCAGCGCTCTAGCCACACTGACAAGCGTATCATGTTTACATATAGTGGCAAAAACTCATCCCATTTCCTTAATCAGTGCACCAGTCATTCCTGTAATTTCTCATCCACACAAGATAATCATAACAATGAGGAACCAACATCGCGTTCAAAAGTACAAGCAATCAGAAGTTGTTAATTGTCCTTAATAAAAGCCTTCAACAGTCGAGCAGCCGAATTGTTTAAAAACATCGCTGCGTGCGGAGAGACCATTAGTTTCCTATTGTTCGAGAGCTCTTCTGTCTGCCTTATTGTTAAAGCAGATTTTAGCAGCCCGGAAAACCAGACGACAAATACTTCGGCAATCTTTTTTTTTTTTTAAATTTCTCTCCTTATGCAGCAGTGATTCCCAACTTTTGTGGTCCATGTACCCACTGAGATTTTAGTAAACCTTTCCTATGCAATATGTGAAGACATAAATTCTGGAGTTGACCTTGCGTAAACACGAAAGAAAATAAGTGCGGTGGATTGGTATTTAAAAAAATCGAAAGAGGTGCTTCGTCTTACAGAGACGAAAAAAAAAAAAAAATAGCCACTTTGCCTTCGTCAGGAGAAAGGAAAGAAAGAGAGGGCTAAGTAGGACATATAAGAAATATTTATATGAAATATTTCATTCTCTTGTGGCGCGCTCTCCTTTCGAAGGGCATGCTAAGTCTTAGTCGCATTTAGGGAAGTACCCAGTTTTTATTGTTATTTATATTTATATTCGTATGTACCCTACTTAGCCCTTTCTGTCTTTCCTTTCCTCGACAAAGGCCTTGTGGCCGCAACGTTGGCTATTTTCTTTGTCTTTTGTCTTCGTAAGACAAATGACTTTTTTATATTTTTTATATATTTTTTTCAATACCCATCCACCGTCTTACTGCAGTTTACCTTATCTTCCTCGACATACGAGTAAAAGAAAATAAATAAGGAGATTAATAACTTTTTTTTTTCTAAAAAGGAAGCATATTCAAAGCACAACATTTGTAGTGTCATAAAGTTGGTAGATGTTTATCAGAAAGCAGTCAAATAAATTGGCCAGACTCTTGATTGTGTCTACCCTTTTTTTCTTGGTTCAGGTTTTGAAAGAGTTTCCCGCATATCATGTTCAACTTAAGTTTGTTTCTTGTCTACCCTTTTTTTCTTGGTTCAGGTTTTGAAAGAGTTTCCCGCATATCATGTTCAACTTAAGTTTGTTTCTTGTCTACCCTTTTATTCTTGGTACAGGTTTTTAAAGAGTTTCCCGGTTATCATGTTCAACTTAAGTTTGTTTCTTGTATACCGTTTTATTCTTGGTTCAGGTTTTGAAAGAGTTTCCCGCATATCATGTTCAACTTAAGTTTGTTTCTTGTCTACCCTTTAATTCTTGGTACAGGTTTTTAAAGAGTTTCCCGCATATCGTGTTCAACTTAAGTTTGTTTCTTGGGTGACAGAGCCATCTTGTCACCTCCATTTTGTCTGTCGTTCTCTACATTTTTACTACAACATGGCGATTTGGAAGCCATTTTAGCGTTACTCAGTCAGGATCTAAAAATAGAACATTAGTCATGCCCGCTGAGAGAGCAACAGCCAATCAGAGAAGAGAAAGCGCTCAGACTGACCGCGCCTGAGTTTAGCCGGTTGAAATCTTCTGTCATTAGAACACTAGACGCAGAGAGAAGAAGTCGCCACAACCAGAGTTGAAATCTGTAGATGCCTTGAACATGTGAGTTAATTTGGATTAGCTTTAGTGATCTAGTTTTATTATTAGTATTCAGCGTGGCACAGTTCTAGTGTTTGAGAAAATAGATAAATAGATGTGTTTCCAAAGGAGATTTCTTCCAGGACATTAGATTTAGTTCTGAAATGATAGATGAGTGAAAATATGTGTGGATAGATTTTAATAGTGTTAAGTCCAAATCACAGCTGTAAGAGTTTAGTAGCAATTATTTCATTCATCAGACCGGGCAAGAAAGGCAAACTAATTCATACATGAAACCAGGCAGAGAAGCGATCTATTACTTTAATTTAGATAATATTAACTAGTTGGGAAGATGGCAACCGGGGGGCTACGTGTTGATGACTGAATAAAGAAAGCGCCAAGGAGTCTGCATTAACACTCTTAGTTATCACGTGTTATAAGCCTATAATGTTACGCTATGTTAGAAGAAGAAGAAGAATATTGTGTGAATTGACACGTGGGTGAAGGCAGGTTAATGTAATTTTCTTCAGTAATGGAAGAGATAGTTTAGGTTAAAGTGTATTTCTCGATTATTGATTATTCCACTGTATATCTTTTGTGGGTTACTTTGAGTGAGGTGAGAATAGTCATTTAGATTTCTGGTGAGCGCAATGCCACTCCTTTGTGAGTAAGGCACTTGGAGACAGAGGTGTTTCTCTGTTTACTCCTTGCGGAGCATGGAAACACCAATGCAGCTGGTGTCCATCACAAGCCCACAAGAAGCATTTTTATGCTATTTCAGTGGTGGTTTCGGTAACGATGTGTTTCATGTGATGAGTTCCCAATCTCATCAGGGGTCATATACGACACGCTTGTGGCCATGCGCACCAGTCGTCACTTACGACATGATCAGAGTGCAGGAACAAATATTGATGTGGATCGGTTGAGAGGTAGTAGCTTATTCTCATTATTGATAGTATTTGTTGTACATATGGTTGAATATTATACCATGTCCATTTTATTATTATTTAATTATGGTTATGTGTAGAATGGTTTGTGAGAGCACGTGGGCTCACTTGGAGATATATATTTCTCTTCTCCGCTCCTGAGGGAGCATGGGGCCACCAGTGTGGTTTGCCTCTGCATGAAGCATTCAGATGCTCTTGCAGTAGTGGTTTCGGTAGCAACCGATGTTACACGGTGAGATTGCCAGCCTCATGCACAACACCATACTCGTATCGCTAGACGGCATGCATGTGTGTGCGCGTGTGTGTGCATGATAGTTGAATGTTTTACGCAGTGTGGAAGAAGGACAGTTTGACAGGTGAGAGCATGGTGTTTCTGATTATTTAACTATAATAGCCCCTTCAGTCATAACTGACTATGGAATGCGCCCCTGAGGTGAAAGCCCTCAGCTGCTTATTTTCCTGGTGCTCCTTTCGACGTTTTCTCCTCACCTCTGCTTCTTGTGTGAGCCTCTCTTCGCCCAGTCTGAGGTGGCGCCGTAAATAGCATCGCCACTTAGTGCGATCGGCAGCTTCATCTTCCCATGTTGCTGGATCCATGTCCAGTGCCCTCATATCTCTCTTGCACACATCTTTGAACCTCAGCTGTGGTCGCCCAACTTTTCTCTTGCCATCTGCTAATTGTCCGTAGATTATTTGTCTTATTTAACTATTATGATTTTAACTAGCCCGTGCTTTGTTTGCGTTTCAGGATTGTCGTAAATTTATTTTGAAAGAAAAGAGTCTTAGAAATAGTGGTCCGGTTTAGAGTGGAAAATGATGATGGAAAGCTCAGTGATAGAAAATGTACAGATTTAATAGTTGCTTCACAGCGTGCTGGAGGAGAGTAAAGACAGACTTATTTACGACAAATCGTTTCTCTCAATCTTCTCTTTCACTCTCCTGGTCAAACAATTATTTGCCAGTTTTCCAGTCACGCATCTGCGCGCACACCGATTTGGTGTTTTCAAACACACAGACGACGTAGATACAAACTATATTAAACGAATAGGGGAAAAGTTGGGCTTTGGGTACATCCAACACAGAACTAAATGAGTTTATGTGATTTTATTCACTTTAAACATCAATCACTAACAAATATCAGGTATTACATAAATTATCATAAGTACACAAATGCAAATAACAAATTTGGGAGGGGTGAAGAAGATTGGTATCGACTAAGCCCGTCCCGCTTATTAGACAAAGATAAACCCAGTCCAAAGAGAGATAATATCAGGAACACGGGTACGTTAACCTAACAGTAAAGTTAATTACTCTGAAAAGAGGTGTTACCAAATTAGGTATAGGTGGTAGAAAGAACCTGTTCTTCCCAGCTGTTCTTCCCTTTACTAAGCAAGTGGAAAGGAGGGGGGTTTTAAACAGAGTTAACCAATTATTAACTCCCCCTTAAAGGAACAATGCAGGGAATAAAGAAAAATTATATTACTAGGCAAGAAAGTTAACAACAGGGTTACAAAAGAAAAGGATTAAATTTCCTGTCATTCATGCACACGCGTGAGGATCCACACTCATATACTCACACACTTACCGAATGCAGCCTCAGACGATCCATAAAAGTATATAAAAACAGCACGTATTCTTTTGACATATGAACTGTCTAGTCCTTCGATGTCCCGCCCCAGATGTTTGCGAGGTTTTGTTGGTAACAAATATTCTCACTTATCGCAAGACTTGAAGACTAAGAGTTCTCGTGTTTTTATTATATATAAAAAAGGAGTCTAT
Organism: Oreohelix idahoensis; assembly: GCA_024509875.1. NCBI lineage: Eukaryota > Metazoa > Mollusca > Gastropoda > Stylommatophora > Oreohelicidae > Oreohelix > Oreohelix idahoensis. Next base: position 327,491 of record JAMPIV010008928.1, on the reverse strand, counting down.
GGGATGGCACTAACACAGTTCGGCACAGGGGTGAAAATGAAGTGGTCTCTTTTAATCTTCCGCTATGGTAAAATTCCTTCGATGCGTGATGATAGTTTTATTAAATCCAATTGAGGAAAAACTAGGCTCAGTCACAGTCAGGAAAATATGTACTCTCTCACAGTAAACAGTAAATATAATATCGCTACTGGCGATGATTACCTTCCAGTTTATCTTACAGGTTTGTAAGGGTAATTTGATGATTGTTCTTTAAAATGTTCTTGGGTGGGCTTTATTTCATTTAATTCTGACAGCTAGGTCACATAAGGACCGCCACAAGATTATATTTAAAAGAAATGTTTCTTCAATATGACTGGAAGTTTATAGGATGATTTCTTTATTTCTTTCTTTATTTAGCTGGGACCGCAGGTTACGATCACTCTGTGTGAAAGAAAAAAAGACATGTAACATACCGAAAAATCAAGCGCGATAAATTTCCCGTTAAGCCTATAATACACTCGAGTATTTAATTATGTATTTAATAAACACTGCGCGAATTCTAGTGGTTAAAAACACACATCTATAAAACTAGGACTTAACTGAATTTATTAATTATAAATTCCTTCGCGACTTTAAAAGTTAATTTAAGCATCTATTATCTTTTGAAATAATATAATAGATAGATCATTATATTTACAACTGGAACTATTGAGATGGTTTAATTTAATAGATTTAAATTAACACAAAATCCATTGAAATAGAATGACTGAACTAGACCACTGATCACTTTACACAATATATATTACCGCTTTGCACAGAATAGAAATCACTGCAAATATATATATAAAATCCAGGGGAAAATCTATAACAAGATTTCAATAAAGCTAGTGCTTCTGTAAAGGTCTGGCCAGCGAGTGATAAAATGTCTATTCTTCATGGTCTATTTATCTAAAATGGAATGTAAGTTGAGTGGGACATGATAAACTTGACAGCTTATTTGATCTCACGAACTTTTGGGGATCTGACCGCCAAATCAAGGGAAGAAGCCGCCCCCTGGTCTTCGTATCTCCGTTCGCTGCTGCCCGTTTCGGCTTTCCCCGTTCGCTCGGTTCTGCGATTGACACCGAGACGCGAAAATAGCGGCAAGCAACTGCGTCTCGTATCAGGGACCACTACTGTCTTTGATAACGCCGATAGTCTCCCCTGAAATCCCTCAGTCTGTCTCTTTGATCGTGGTCGCTGTATCTGTTTGATTCTGGCGACGCCCCCCACTGGCCAAGTTAATTAAAATAACTGCCTATGATTGTTCAAGAGATGTTAGTGGGCGTGATTTAATCTCTCCTTAAATCAATGCGATGACCAGAATGAACGATAGGTAAACTTTCCGCATATCAATCAGCAAACGTGTTTGCCCTCTGTGTGGAACAGTTGCATAGCTAATGAATCCACGTGAAAGAAGTCCCGTTTTACAAGAATTACAACAAAGTTCAGGGTCAGCCGAGTTCGTCCATCACAATCGTCCCCTCTTTTGAGACGTGAAAACGTGTTTTCATGTTTGATTTATGACGATGAAGCTGCCCTGATCGGTAACTTTTGGATGATTGGTATCTTCACCTTCCTCCTCTTCCTCTGTAGTCCAGTTTCTACTCAGGAAATCAGCCCCGACATTCTGTCTTCCCGGAATATATTCCACTTTGAAAGAATAAACGCTTAAAAGGAGGGCCCAACGCATGATCCTAGCGTTAAATTCTTTATTGGCACCAAGAAATGCTAACGGAGCGTGGTCTGTTTGCACCGTGAAAGATGTACCATAAAGAAACTCATGATGGCGTCTGATACCGTCAATCAGAGCAAGACATTCCCTTTCAACTACGCTGTAGTTCCGTTCCGCTTTATTTAATTTCCGACTGCCATAGGCAACTGGAAATAGCATGTTCAGGTCACTGTCATCGGCTTGAAGCAGTGTTGACCCGATGCCCTGACCTGACGCGTCGACTCTCAGTACAAAAGGTTTCTTGAGGTCAGGCAACCTCAAAATGGGGTATGCAGACAACTGTCCTTTCAAAGTGCTATACGCGTGTTCGCACTTTTGATCCCATATGACCTTATCAGGACAACCTTTCTTTGTGAGGTCAGTCAGAGGTGCCGTCAGTCCGTTGAAGTTCTGGATGTACTTCTGATAGTATGCACATAGCGATATGAAGGAACGTACGTCTTTCTTCGTTCGGGGTCTTTTTGCTGCCACTATTTTCTCCACGTTCTTCTTAATAGGCCAACTGCATCCGTGAGAAATAGTGTGCCCCAGGAAGTCTAACTGTTCAAACCCGATGAGACATTTGCTAGGTCTGGCTGTGAGACCCGTTTCCTGTAGTCTCCTGAGGAGCATAGCAACCGTAGCAATATGTTCTTCATAGGTTTCCGATGCAATTAAGATGTCATCCATGAAATTATGGATATGGGGACTTTGCAAAGGTTCTAGAAGCTTCCTCATCATCCTGGTGAACACTCCTGGTGCGTTATGCAAACCGAACGGCATCACGTTAAATGTGTAATGTCCTTCACTAGTGCTGAAAGCTAACAAAGGTTTAATTTCCTCCTTGACTGGTATTTGATAATAACCTTTACTGAGGTCAATCTTGGAGAAGATCTTTGCTTTGCTGAGCTTGGTGAACAACTCAGAAACAGTTTGGAGAGGTTCGGGCTGGAATTCCGTTACAGCGTTTAGCAACCTGTAATCAATGCACAGCCGAACTTCCTTATTGGGCTTCTGCAACAGCACTACACTCGAGCTGTAAGGAGATGTAGACTCACTGATAATTCCTGCCTGACGCAGCTTGTCTATTTCTCCGCGAAGTGCATCAGCTTTAGCGTACGGGATGGGGTAAACTCTGGTTTGAACAGGGGTCTCGTTTGTTAATTTCATATCAAATTCAATGAGATTTGTTCGACCAGGTACATCCGTTAAGACTGCACTGTACTGTTTTAGTAGAGCCCTGGTTTCTGTTTGTTGTTCTGGTGAGAGATTGTCGCCGAACTTGACATCTTTAAAGGATTCTGTGGGTTGCAATGGATACTCCATGCAACCATCATCATCTTCCTCGTCTTCCGTTGCTATGGCGACAGCCAGGAGATGCTCGGAGGATGGCACCGGTCTTTCCAAATATTTCTTTAGCAGATTTATGTGGAAGACCTTCTCCTTTCCTTTGATGGAGATCTTGTAGTTGGTACGTGAGATCTTTTTAAGGACGGTAAACGGTCCTTGCCATCCGATGCGAAGTTTATTGCTTCCGGTTGGAAGTAGCAATAGGACTTTCTCCCCTGGTTGTAGTTCTCTCTCTTTTGCAGCTTTGTTGTATCTTTTAGTAATTTTAGCGCGGGCTTTCTTAAGGTTGGTAGTAGCTAGATCCCATCCTAGCTTTAGCCTTTCCTTAAGCTCAGATACATACTTGCTTGCAGAGACGACTGTCTCGTCAGCCTTCTGGTCTGTCAGGGACCGAAGTAAGGCTTCTAGTGGCCCCTTAATAGGTCTGCCAAATAAAAGTGTAGCTGGCGCAAAACCCGTAGACGCTTGGGGTACCTCTCGGTAGGCGAATAAGGCAGCCGATATATATTGGTCCCAGTCTTCCGGTTTCTCCTGACCCAGCTTACGTAACATCATGGTGAGGGTACCGTTAAAACGTTCCACGAGCCCATTTCCGGCCGGATGGTAGGGACTTGTGTGGATATGTTTGGCCCTCAAGATCTTAAAGATCTCCTCCATTAACAGGCTACGGAATTGGGATCCATTGTCCGTCAAAACTTGTTGAGGGAATCCCAACCGTGTAAAAATTTGCACAAGGGCTTCTGCGACATGCTTGGAATTAGTGCATGGTAGCGGTACGGCTTCGGCCCACATAGTGCAAGTGTCAACTAAGGTCAGGATGAACCTGTTCCTTCTTTTGGTCTTTTCCAGAGGACCAATAATGTCGACAGCAACCCGTTCAAATGGAGTCCCTACTATTGGCATTTGCCCCATAGGTACTGGGGGTGTCAAGTGCTTGGGTGCTACCCGTTGGCACTGGGCGCAGGATTTCACATACCTGACAATGTCAGAGTTCATTCCTGGCCACCAATAGTGGTTTTTTATTCGCTGAATAGTGGCGTTTTGTCCCATATGTCCGCTAAAGGGAAGAGAGTGCCCCATTTCTAAGATCTGGTTTCTGTACTGCGTCGGTACTAGGAGCTGGTTATTCCCCGTGTCCGGGTTGCCCGTTCTACGATACAATACACCATCCTTAGAAAAGATGTCTCCGTTGTGTCTGGGGTCCTTAGCCATGGGCAGTTTTTTAAAGCAGGGCGCCAGAGTAGGGTCCTTTTGTTGCGCCTCCTTCAGTTCATTCGGCAACAAGTTTGGCGCAGGCTCCCTCTCCTTCTTGGCTTGCCCTCTTGTGGTTACCGCTGCCACAATCGGCTCCTTAGGTCTCCCAATGAACACATATCTACATCCCAGGATAACTGGGTAGATCGGATCATCCATTATGGCCGCTTTAATAACTCCTCTGACAAAGTCAGAGTGTATTTCTACCAGTGCGATAGGAAGCGTCCTGGGTGCATCACTCCTGAAAACTCCACTAAGTTTGACGGTTTCCTCTGTCTCCTGACCGGGTTTGACTAGGTGCCTAGCGACAATACAATCAAAACTTAATCCAGTGTCAAAAAGACAAGTAGTAGAGGTACCGTTCAAAATTACAGTTCCTCGAGTTGAGGGTCGGTCCCCCTCAGGTTGAGAATCACTGACATTGACTCTACCTTTCGAGGCTGTATGCAAACATCCAATGCGGTTTGCACCGGTTTGTTTGCCCTGATCAGACGTTCCTGGTGTAGGGGTCTTCCCTTTTCCTTGACCTTGGTGGCCGCGCTGCCACGTAGGCTTGTTGGGTTGATCAGAATTGTTGTTGGGGGGGTATCGGGTTTTGTAGAATTTCGATTTTTCCTGGGGAGGTTTCTGGGTATTGTTATCTCGTTGGTTATAATGTTGAGAGGAAGTGGAAGAATAGGATGCCTGCTCTAGATTCTGTTTTCGAGATGGCTCATCGGTGGGTTTACGTTTAGTGCTGGGAAGTTCGGCCATTGCATTGCTATAGCGTTCGGCTTTATTGAGTATGTCTTCAAGCCTGACTGCCCCCTGTTCAGCCAAAAATCTACGAGTTTCATTCGACAAAGTGGATTTTATCTGCTCCACAAGAACAAGTTCGAGGAGTCCCTCATATGAAAGAGGTAGGTCAGATAATTCAATGCACTTTGTCAGATAACCCGTGAGACGTGAAGAGAACTGGGGAAATGTTTCCGTGCTCTCTTTTCGGCTGTTTCTGAACAACTGCAGAAACTTTCGGGCAGTCATCTCAAACTGCTGTAGTAAGGCCTTCTTCAACAGGTCGTAATCATGTTGATTCGGTCCCAGCTTTGTGTACACGTCATAAGCATTGCCTTTCAGTGACGTTGAAAGTTTGAGCGCCCAGCGGGTACTCTCTAACCCATAAAGATTCGCGAGTCTCTCGAATTTTTCTAGGTAGCTGTCAATTTTTTCGTTAGGGCTAGGAAAAGATTCTAAAGAAAACGACATAGCAGTTAATTGGGCAGATTGAGTACTGGAGAGGTCCATTGATTGAGACTGGGGCGAAGACGGCTCTCCGTTAGTCGAAGTAGAGGCGCCCCGACTCTCTAGAGCCTTAAGCGCCAGTTGATGCTGTCTTTCCTTGTCTCTCTCTCTCTCTGCGAGTTTCCATCTCTGCTTCAATTTTCTTCTGTTCCAAAAGACGTTCTTCCGCTTCTTTCTTATCTGCCCTCTCCTGGGCTTCTCTCCTCTCTGTTCTTTCTTTCTCTTCCTTCCTCTCAGCTTCTGCTCTCTGTTGCTCCGCCTTCCTCTCAGCTTCGGCTCTCTGTTGCTCCGCGTCATATATTTCCAATTCCTGGTTAATAAACGCGTTTGCAGCTTCTGCATCTAATCCTGCCTCTTTCGCTTCCAGCCTCAAGATGGACCTCATCTTTATCCTCTCTGCCATTGTTAAAGAATAAGATGAAGTATGCCTAGAGAACTAGTAAGAAGAAACGCGAAAGGGAGGAACTCTGAACCGCTACGAGAAAAAAACACAAGTACAAATTTACCTGTGTTACCTCCTACCTGTACTGTGCAAACTTATCGCTGCTATTATCTGGCAATTAAGGCTCTAAACGCAAGCGACTATGCCACTAAATGGTAAGTTACACTGGAAAAGAATCTACTTTTACTAACAGTAGAGAAAAATTTATATTAAAACAATTTAAAAGGAAAAAAAAATTTTCCCCTAAATTTTAAATCTCTGACAACAAACTCCGTCCCTAAAGTCAATTATTGAGATGAGACGTTGTTAACTTAATTTTTAAAAATCAGAACAATCCGTCTTTAGCTAAGCTCAACTCTTTTTAACTTCAAAAACCTTAGTGACTGTAAAACAATCACGCAATCCCAGCAACTCTTATAAAGAAAGAAATATAATTATCTCCGCCAGAGGATAATTAAAATAGCAAATATTTTTGTTTATCTGTACTTTCTACTGCTGTGGAGAGAAAACAACCTGTAAATATGCTGTGTGGACAACCCAAATACTTAAAGAACGTTTGTCTAGGGGTGTAATTATTTATTTATTTCCCTAATTCACAAAGACAAATCATTCACACTCTACCTAGTTAGACCCAGACTAAATCAGACTCAAAATATCTTTAACCCGGCTATGCGATTGCCTCAAATGTAGCTCAAGATCCCAGAACCAGCCCACAAATATGTGTGCATCAAATGTATCTCAAAATTATCCCGGCGAGCCAGCCAAATATTGTCGTAAATTTATTTTGAGAGAAAAGAGTCTTAGAAATAGTGGTCCGGTTTAGAGTGGAAAATGATGATGGAAAGCTCAGTGATAGAAAATGTAGAGATTTAATAGTTGCTTCACAGCGTGCTGGAGGAGAGTAAAGACAGACTTATTTACGACAAATCGTTTCTCTCAATCTTCTCTTTCACTCTCCTGGTCAAACAATTATTTGCCAGTTTTCCAGACCCACATCTGCGCGCACACCGATTTGGTGTTTTCAAACACACAGACGACGTAGATACAAACTATATTAAACGAATAGGGGAAAAGTTGGGCTTTGGGTATATCCAACACAGAACTAAATGAGTTTATGTGATTTTATTCACTTTAAACATCAATCACTAACAAATATCAGGTATTACATAAATTATCATAAGTACACAAATGCAAATAACAAGTTTGGGAGGGGTGAAGAAGATTGGTATCGACTAAGCCCTTCCCGCTTATTAGACAAAGATAAACCCAGTCCAGAGATAGATAATATCAGGAACACGGGTACGTTAACCTAACAGTGAAGTTAATTACTCTGAAAGAGGTGTTACAAAGTTAGGTATAGGTGATAGAAAAAAACCTGTTCTTCCCAGCTGTTCTTCCCTTTACTAAGCAAATGGAAAGGAGGGGGGTTTTAAACAGAGTTAACCAATTATCAACTCCCCCTTAAAGGAACAATGCAGGGAATACAGAAAAATTATATTACTAGGCAAGAAAGTTAACAACAGGGTTACAAAAGAAAAAGATTAAATTTCCTGTCATTCATGCACACGCGTGAGGATCCACACTCATATACTCACACACTTACCGAATGCAGCCTCAGACGATCCATAAAAGTATATAAAAACAGCAAGTATTCTTTTGACATATGAACTGTCTAGTCCTTCGATGTCCCGCCCCAGATGTTTGCGAGGTTTTGTTGGTAACAAATATTCTCACTTATCGCAAGACTTGAAGACTAAGAGTTCTCGTGTTTTTTATTATATAAAAAAAGGAGTCTATGGGATGGCACTAACACAGTTCGGCACAGGGGTGAAAATGAAGTGGTCTCTTTTAATCTTCCGCTATGGTAAAATTCCTTCAATGCGTGATGATAGTTTTATTAAATCCAATTGAGGAAAAACTAGGCTCAGTCACAGTCAGGAAAATATGTACTCTCTCACAGTAAACAGTAAATATAATATCGCTACTGGCGATGATTACCTTCCAGTTTATCTTACAGGTTTGTAAGGGTAATTTGATGATTGTTCTTTAAAATGTTCTTGGGTGGGCTTTATTTCATTTAATTCTGACAGCTAGGTCGCAAAAGGACCGCCACAAGATTATATTTAAAAGAAATGTTTCTTCAATATGACTGGAAGTTTATAGGATGATTTCTTTATTTCTTTCTTTATTTAGCTGGGACCGCAGGTTACGATCACTCTGTGTGAAAGAAAAAAGACATGTAACATACCGAAAAATCAAGCGCGATAAATTTCCCGTTAAGCCTATAATACACTCGAGTATTTAATTATGTATTTAATAAACACTGCGCGAATTCTAGTGGTTAAAAACACACATCTATAAAACTAGGACTTAACTGAATTTATTAATTATAAATTCCTTCGCGACTTTAAAAGTTAATTTAAGCATCTATTATCTTTTGAAATAATATAATAGATAGATCATTATATTTACAACTGGAACTATTGAGATGGTTTAATTTAATAGATTTAAATTAACACAAAATCCATTGAAATAGAATGACTGAACTAGACCACTGATCACTTTACACAATATATATTACCGCTTTGCACAGAATAGAAATCACTGCAAATATATATAAAATCCAGGGGAAAATCTATAACAAGATTTCAATAAAGCTAGTGCTTCTGTAAAGGTCTGGCCAGCGAGTGATAAAATGTCTATTCTTCATGGTCTATTTATCTAAAATGGAATGCAAGTTGAGTGGGACATGATAAACTTGACAGCTTATTTGATCTCACGAACTTTTGGGGATCTGACCGCCAAATCAAGGGAAGAAGCCGCCCCCTGGTCTTCGTATCTCTGTTCGCTGCTGCCCGTTTCGGCTTTCCCCGTTCGCTCGGTTCTGCGATTGACACCGAGACGCGAAAATAGCGGCAAGCAACTGCGTCTCGTATCAGGGACCACTACTGTCTTTGATAACGCCGATAGTCTCCCCTGAAATCCCTCAGTCTGTCTCTTTGATCGTGGTCGCTGTATCTGTTTGATTCTAGCGACGCCCCTCACTGGCCAAGTTAATTAAAATAACTGCCTATGATTGTTCAAGAGATGTTAGTGGGCGTGATTTAATCTCTCCTTAAATCAATGCGATGACCAGAATGAACGATAGGTAAACTTTCCGCATATCAATCAGCAAACGTGTTTGCCTTCTGTGTGGAACAGTTGCATAGCTAATGAATCCACGTGAACGAAGTCCCGTTTTACAAGAATTACAACAAAGTTCAGGGTTAGCCGAGTTCGTCCATCACAAGGATTAGCAACTGAGCACTGGCTGGGTGTTTAGGTTGTTGGTTTATTTGTTTAATGTTTGCTTCAGTGTGCTCTTTGTCACTGAATGGGTTGTATAAATAAATACAGCCCCTGCCTTAGAATCAAGAGTTTTATTGTTGATCGGGTCGGTTGCGAGTGTGCAAGAAAGTGATCACATATCACAACGGCATCATCATCATCTCGCCCACCCTATCACACTTGTCTACCCTTTTATTCTTGGTTCAGGTTTTCAAAGAGTTTCCCGCATATCATGTTCAACTTAAGTTTCTTTCTTGTCTATCCTTTTATTCTTGGTTCAGGTTTTGAAATAGTTTCCCGCATATCATGTTTAACTTACGTTTGCTTCTTGGTTACCCTTTTATTCTTGGTTCAGGTTTTGAAAGAGTTTCCCGCATATCATGTTCAACATAAGTTTGTTTCTTGTCTACCCTTTTATTCTTGGTTCAGGTTTTGAAAGAGTTTCCCGCATATCATGTTCAACATAAGTTTGTTTCTTGTCTATCCTTTTATTCTTGGTTCAGGTTTTGAAAGAGTTTCCCGCATATCATGTTCAACTTAAGTTTGTTTCTTGTCTACCGTTTTATTCTTGATACAGGTTTTGAAAGAGTTTCCCGGCATTTCATGTTCAACTTAAGTTTGTTTCTTGTCTACCGTTTTTTTCTTGGTTCAGGTGTTGAAATATTTTCCCGCATATCATGTTCAACATAAGTTTGTTTCTTGTCTATCCTTTTATTCTTGGTTCAGGTTTTGAAAGAGTTTCCCGCATATCATGTTCAACTTAAGTTTGTTTCTTGTCTACACTTGTATTCTTCTTTCAGGTTTTGAAAGGGTTTCCCGCATATCATGTTCAACAAGTTTGTTTCTTGTCTATCCTTTTATTCTTGGTTCAGGTTTTGAAAGAGTTTCTCGCATATCATGTTCAACGTAAGTTTGTTCTTGTCTACCCTTTTATTCTAGGTTCAGGTTTTGAAAGAGTTTCCCGCATATCATGTTCAACTTAAGTTTGTTTTTTGTCTACCCTTTTATTCTTGGTTCAGGTTGTGAAAGAATTTTCCGCATATCATGTTCAACTTAAGTTTGTTAGTTTTCTTTCTTGTTTTTATTTTCTTGTGACTCAGAAAATATCTCGCCATTCTCTTTGCAAATCCAACGTTACTACCTATGGAATATTTCAGTAGGATGCTATAATCGTTTACCAAATATTCCCCCCCGTAAAACCTTGACAAAACTGCTCATGTTCAGCGTAAGTTTGTTTGTTTGCTTCTTGCTTTTATTTGGTTTTGATTTACAACAGGTCTCGACATTCTCTGGCCGGCCCATACATCTATTCACTTACGCTTTTACTTTTGCAATATTTCATCATCATTATCATCCTTCGGCTCCCCAAAGAAGCATTGGCGTTCAACAAAGTTACGCCAAGTCTTCCTGTCACGTGTCATCAACAAACTTACGCCAAGTCTTCATGTCACGTGCCATCAACTCAAGTTCTGTCCACGTCTTCTTCATACTCTTCATGTCTGTCTCCAGTTGTCTTCTCCGTGTGTCCTTTAGCATCCCTCTATCTCTATTACCATGGAGACTCGAGAACAATGACTGCCTGGTAATGTTATCAGCAAGTTTCCTCAATGTGTGTCATATCCATCTCCAGCTACTTCTTCTTATCATCTCTTATTCCACTGGCATTTGTCTTGTTCTTGTCAACAGTTTCAATATTAGTGATCTTGTCATACCTCTTCAATCCTTCTTTTTGAATATTTCAGAAGAATAATATACTTGTTTACCAAATATTCCACTTACCCCTTGGCAAACTGCTCCAACCTCGTATGGGGGGTAATCGTTACGCAATACGCGTTCCCAGGTTTGGAACCCCTGTTTTAAATGAAGAATGCTTTCGTTTTTCAATTTCTGTGCAGAAGCCCGCACAGTTCTCTGTCACATGTATAAGCTCCATTATTTCATGTCTTATTGCGTTAGGGTTCGGGCTGGAATCTTCTCTACGCGACAGATTGCAAATATGGAATATACAACAAAGGGGTTGGCTAAATTTAGCCACACTGAAAATTTTCAGTATAATTGTTCATTTTCACCAAATTCGAAGTGCGGGGAGTCAGAAACCGAGAGATGTCCACTTTACTAGATGTTAAAAACTACACACGAGCGCGCACACACACATGCGCTGGCGCACCCACACACGCACACACACACATATATATATATATATATATATATATATATATATATATATATATATATATATATACACACACACATGGTTGGAAACTATATAACAGAACGTTATAACAGGTTGCAATATGATCATCAGAAGCTTTCGTCCCGTCGGACAAGTGTTTCCTCCTTTTAATCTCCTTTATACTCTAAGGGGGGCGGGGCTCACTTTGGTCATGACTCCCTAGTATCAGGCTCTTGTCGCGTTCTCCAGCCTGCGCTGGGAATTGAAACCACTTCATCTTGGTTGCGATTTTCAGCTTCACTTCTGGTCTTATCCATGATGTCAGCTTGAGGTAATTGCGAAAAACATTTCTTGTATAAAAATGACTGTCCTGAATTACATACGGGTCGTCAACATATGAAGTTACGCAGTTAGGAGATGCAAAACTTAGTGATGAAGTGTGGCGAGAGAGGAAGTGGCATTAAAGAAGTGTGCCTCACTACGAATGACGATCGCTTCTTCATAAATGATGTCGGAACAAAATAAATTCTCTAACCTCTCTTCTCATAGTCTATTTTTATTTGCAAATAGTTAACAATTCTTCATCTCTTCTTCTTCTTTCTTCTTCTGTCCTTAGCCACAGACCGTCAAAGCAGTCAGTGGCCATTACGCCTAGTGGCGTCTTAGGGCAACAGCAGATAGGTTTTCTTTGCCATTGTTTCCCATCACGCCTAGTGGCGTCTTTAGGGCAACGGCAAATCAACCCATTTGCTGTTGTTTCCGTAATCGAAGTGACTGGCAAACGGGTGATCAGCCCGTTGTGAACAATTCTTCATGGACGACTTTTATTAATATTATAATCGCAGCTGAAATATGGGACAACTGTGATAACCTTTTGACGGGTTTTAATTGATTATATATATACTGAAGCACATTAAAAACGCACCACTATTATATATACTGATGCCGAGAAGCTGCAAAAAAAGTGTGGGAATCGATTTTCCCCGTGTTTGTCATGAGGTAGAGAGTGAATGGCTGCTGGAATGGAAAGTGCATGATTCAACCCACGGGTTTGTGTACAGACTACATGAAAACAATGAAAGTTACACGTGCAACACGATTACCAACAGCTATCACCCTGAAAATGTGTACGCGTTGTGGCAGTATACTCAGTATAAAAAGACCGTTGAGACAAAACACCCAGTACATGTGCTTGAAATGCCACGACTATCTGAAAACGACCGCCAACGAGCCATTGGTATGTTGGAGACCGGAATGAGCTCGCGGGCCATTGCCAGAAGGATGAATTGCCACCACAGCACTTTTGTACGTCTCAATGAACGTTACGGAACCACTGGCAGTGCCCGGGATAGACTTTGGAGTGGCCAACCACGAGTTACTACCCCTGCGCAAGATCGTCATATTGTGCTGAGTCACCTAAGGAATCGTTCTCTCCCGGCAAGTCAAACAGCAAGAGCAATAGTGGGTAGACGTGGGCAAGTCTCTCGAATGACAGTCATACGACGATTCAGAGATATAGGCCTTACTGCAAGACGACCTTATGTTGGGCCAAACTTGATTCACAGACATCGTCGGCAGCGCCTACAATGGGCAGAGCAACATGCCAGATGGACTAGACTGCAGTGGAATGCTGTCCTATTCACAGACGAGAGCAGATTCAACATATCCTTTGCTGATGGACGTATGCGGAGTTGGCGACGGTGTGGAGAGCGCTTTGCAGATTGCTGTGTTCGTCAGCACAACCGATTTGGAGGAGGCAGTATTCACATTTGGGGAGGATTCACTTTTTACCATCGCTTGCCTCTTCACGTCTTCCGTGGAAATGTTAATACTGTGACATATCGAGATGGGGTTCTGGATGCATTGGTTGCTCCTGCGTTCACAAATTATCCAGACTTGCAGCTTCTCCAGCAGGATAACGCACGTGCGCACACCGCATGCATTAAGCAGCAATATCTACAGCAGCAGAACATTGTGACGATTGATTGGCCTGCCCTATCACCAGACATGTCCCCTATAGAACATCTGTGGGACGAGCTTGGACGCAGAAGTCTACAGGCAAGGTTCTCAAGCTAATCTGCAACAGCTCGAAGTTGCTCTTACACGTGAATGGGACTTGATTCCCCGGAATTTCCTTCAGAAACTTGTGCGTTCCATGCGGAGCCGCTGCCAAGCTTGTTTGCAAGCACACGGTGGGCATACCAGATACTGAGGATAATGTGAATGAATTTTTTTTTTATTGGTTGCATTTTTGGTTTTCTCCCTTGCCTGCACAGAATGCAATGAATTTCATAACAATCAAATGTACAAATTAATGACCAGCATGGATTCATAGGAAAATGAATAAAGATTCCAAATATGTAAACTTGTAAACACTTATATTTACATTTCACCCTCTGTTCCTGGATTATACAGGTGGTGCGTTTTTAATGTGCTTCAGTATATATATATATATATGCTATAACAACATTAGACAATCTTTGAAGGACCGAGGACTAGAATGGAACCAGGCCAGGAGGAAGACAGCCGATAGGATAGTCTGGCGCTCTCTCTTCCAAACCTCTACACCTCACGGTAGAAGGGGAACGACTACGTAAGTAAGTATATATATATATATATATATATATATATATATATATATATATATATATATATATATATATATGTATATATGTATATATATATATATATATATTCATTAAACATTATGTAATACTCACCTTAAAAAACTAAATGCAGACTAAATAAACTGCGCTTTTGCTTAAAGTTAGATTTAAAAAAAAAAAAACAACAACAACAACAGAAAGTTATCACCATCCCGACAATAGTCTGATGAGATTATCGACACAAAAGTTGAACAATGGTATTCGGGCTGGCACGAACGTTCACAATTTTGTGTGTGTGTGTACAGGGAAAAGAGAAAATGCCTTTAGCTGGGTAGGGCAAAGGTTGGGCTCTGTTTCGTACTAGTTCGCGGCACATGAAAGGGAAGATGTTTGTAAAAGCCGGATTAATTAAAACACAATTTTAGTTGAAAGATTATTGTCTTGTCTGCACTAGTTAAATAATGTATTCAACTACATGTGACGACGGGGGAGGGAGTGTTAAAAATGGCAAACATTGCGTGACTTAATTTGTGGACGACCCCATAGACCGTTGCGGTTGCTCTACAAATAGCACAATTCCTTTTCTGCAACTTCGCCGAGCCTCTTAAGAACACTTGTCCTTGCCTGTCCTTTCAGGCCCAATCGTTTCAGCAGATCATAGACCAACGCAGCCACTAGACCTCGTGCACCTACAGCTATGAATATTGATACGAATCCGTGATTTCTCAAGTCTATAACCAGATCACCATATTTGGCCCATTTAAATGAGTGCTTAATCTGTATTCAAATGGCACTGCCAGCTCAAACGTTATAATATGTAATGATGAGGAGAAGTGTAGCACTACATCTGGCCGTCTTCGAGGCTTCCTAATGATCTCCTGGTAGGAGATCTTCTTCTTCTTCTTCGATCCTTAACCACCGACCGTCAAAGCAGTCAGTGGCCATCACGCCTAGTGGCGTCTTGTAGGGCAACAACAAATTGATTCCACTTTGCACGGTCGGTGGCCATCCTTCGTACAGTGCCCCAACTCTGGTTCATTCTTTGCATCTCAGCCTCCACAGTCCTCCGCCAAGTTGTTTTTGGTCGGCCTCTCTTTCGCTTTCCTTCAGGGGTCCAAAGCATAGCTGTTCTTGTGATGGCATCGAGGTCTCTTCTGAGGACATGACCAACCCAGCTCCAGCGTCTGCCAGCTATGATGGTATGCATGTCCTCTTGCTTGCTACGAGTAAGCAGATCTTGGTTGGTGATGGTATTCGGCCAAAAGATTCGGTGAATTTTTCTTAGGGGTAGGAGATCTGAGGAGACAAAATAGGGCTACAGAATACTCAAGCATTTCGTAAGAAGTGACTAACATTAGGTTATGTACGAGGCTGGTAACCTCATCATGTCAAACAAATTGTTTCAGAAATCACCATTACAGGAGCACATTAATGCTTATGTACGGGTCTTCTACAAAGGGACCAGCCGCAACGGCGACTCCATGCTCAATACGCAGAGAAAAGAGAAATGAAGATGACAATGAATGGGTATATTCTGTGAAAAAAATCTCACCCATTCCTCCACCAATCCCGATAGTTTTCAAACCTCCCAGCTCATCGTGTTATCATACGCGTATCCAATCATCTCCACTGAAACATTGATGTGAGAAGCGTAACAACCAGCTTCCGGCAATAATATTAAATGAGCCTCTATTTGGTTGTCATCACTGCTGATAGCTAATAAACTATTCTTCAGATCTCTGTAGTTATTAAGTAAAACGTTCCTTCATTATATTTGATCCGCTTGGACACGGAGCGAAAACGTCTGCTTTACGCTAGAGCAATTTAAACAAACTGTGGTACGTACACTGTTGCTTTTTAGACTGCAAGAATGATACGAGAAAGCCCTCAAAAAAATCTAATTTAAAGAACAATAAAGGGATAAATAAATGAAATTACAGTGAAACAAAACAGCCGAAAGCATTAAAGGACACTTAATAACAACAACTACAACAAACAACAGAAAATATGTTGCGATATATGAAACTATATATATATATATTTTTAAACTGTGTGTTACCCGGGGCCTGAAAGTTGAATCAAGAATTTTAACACTGTAACCTACCAAACATGCCGTAAAAGGCGACAAAGGGGGGGGGGGGGGTTTAACATTGGGCTGGTTACTCAATCCTGTACAAACTTTAAGCCACAAAAACTTCAACAATAATATAGACAAGCCAAGAAAGAAAACATTTCCGCTCTGCTCTGCGAGACAGACTGACCTGTCGTAAGGATGCTGATGAGGAAACCCAGAGAAAACCGAAAGGTAGAAGATACTGGTAATTTATTGATGTGACACGCACAAAAAGGTACTCTGCTGACAGACTTAAAAGGCAATTATTGTCCTGGAATCTCCAGGGTAAGAGACGGAAAAAACACACTGGAGAGAACTGGATACATAAACTAAAGGGATAAGAATGACGTGGCACAAATTGTGAGCCAATGGCACCGGCACAAGAAGACTTGGACTGAGTTTGTTGAAGGTCTGTGCTCCCTAGGTAGAGGAAAGGTAATGGTGACGAAATTCTTTCGTCCTTTTTTCTTGTCTTCAATCCTCTCCTGCACGCTTGACACCGCCTCTGCAACCACGTCTGCACGTTAGTTTGATTAATCATCAACACTAAACGGTTTAGTGATAATATCTCCGGCTGAGGAGTGGCGACAAACCCGGCAGATGACTTTATTGTAATAAGCATCTATGAGAAAGTAACATCCTGGAAGAGATTATCAGCGATAGATAGGTGATATAGGGAATTTGGTAACATGACAGGCGACACGGAAGTGGCAAGACCTTATATGGTCATGGAGTACGTTCAGTTGAGTAAGAAAATAACTTGTAGAGTAATATCTTAGGCTGTCATTGTCGCGAGTATGGAAATAGAGGATGTCTGAGTTTAGACAGCATATGAATGAGTAATGTGAAAGTAGAGAAAATGTGAGTCACTAATGAAAATATGGAGACAGATATGACTTCTGGAGAGAAGAGAGATGTAATCAAATATCTAAGGTCTACTTCCCAGCCACACTCAAGACTATAGTTTAATATGTCATACCCTTCTCCGTCCTCTCATGCAAAATAGGAAAATTTATTACAGTAAGGACTACAACAGCAAACATCAAGTGACAGTTAGAATAGAATGAATTCTGACCGCTTAGAACATATAAACATATTTATTAGAAACTACGACAACAACAAAAATAATAACTCCACTAGCTCTGATGGGCTAGTGATTATATGTCACAATCACATAAAAATATTTCACTCGATCTCACAGGCCAAACGTCTCACACCACACCACCAACGCACGTACACTTTCTCACTACCAAGATAATCTAACAATTGGGTTAGGCCCCCAGTTTCGCGATGAAACGGCCACTCCTGTATTGTCAATATTCAGGGTAGGTAAGTTACTTCCTCAGCTAGGAAAACACTACACTGTTCCACATAATTTGATATTCAAAGGCTATGGAGATAAGCTCTCTCTGTAACAGCGTCGTAATAAATCCTATGCGTTCACAATTTCCTATAGCTGGCGGCCACACTAGCAGGTTAAGGAGATTAAAACGAGTGTAGAAATACTTGCACCCACTGATCTATATATGTATCCAAACAACGAGGACTTTTGTTGGCGAGCGATTATCCAGTAGGCGTGCTGGGGCGCCTCTTATACTAGATAATGAACATTTGAACTATAAGACAGGTGACGAGTACTGGCAACTGACTACTCCTCACGGTCGTTATGTCAGTATACTCAGTGGTAACCGGCTGTCAATGGGTCTGACAGTGTTGCCGAAATGACTGGATGGCAAAGACGACAGCCCGTATGTGCTGAGATGATGGTTAACTGCAAAATGGTGGCATTATGTGCTGTAGGTAAATAGTCCAGGACGCTATCGACGAGTTTTTTTCTAACAGTATGCCCGTTTACTCCGAGTTAACTGGCTGTTAAAGGGTCGGACAGTGTTGCCGAAAATGACGGGATGGCAAAGGCGACCCCCCCGTATGTGCTGGAGCAATAGACACTTCCAGCAAAAACGGTGGTTAAGGAATCCTCGGAGCAGCTTTATAGCTGAAAACTGGCAGTATGACGTATGTGGAAGTTGAAATCCAACTGGAAGCAGCAATCAAATCAGGAAGCACAGAAGAAATGTTGTGACCAAGGCTCTGAAAATATACAAGCAAGTCAATATCTCATTACTACCCGTAGCCTATACTGCCTCTGTTATTCCCTCCCCCATGCAAAATATAAATAAAATTGCACTTGCCGTTTCTCTCTCTCCCAAAATCAAAACTGTTGCCAGACTGGTAACAAGGCGGACCTTACCTACAGTCCTCGTTATCTACCATGGAGCGGTATACAGCCATCTTCGTTTTCTTACCAACCTCTTTCTAGACCGTTACTGCCAGTTTTAAACTGTTCTTTTGAAAAATGTACTTTCTGTTAGCATGTTATTTTCATTCCATAAAAGACTAACTATAATTATCAAACCTTGCACGTCTGTAATCGTTTCAGAGATGATAACAACACACAGTTTTCCACAAGAGTTACCTCGTATTTCTGGAAGCGGCAGGTGTCTTTCCATCTGAAGGCCACTGTTCTCCCAGCTTAATCTGATGTCTTCATTCCTCTCGTGATATCACCATGGTTTTTGTTTTCGAACTGCTTATGACCATCCCTCTCTTCTCAAGCTCTTCCTTCCAGATTTGCAGGTTGGATTGAAGATATGCCTCTGATTTAGCAATCAAATATATATATATATATATATATATATATATATATATATATATATATATATATATATATATATATATATCCTGTTCAAAAAAAGAAACGCATAGCTATCCGAGGGCGCGTTTTTATGAGTTTGTAAGTAAAATTTGGTGCTAGGGTATATAAAAACCAGACTCAAGTGTTCTTTACAATGTCAAATGCACGTGTTGACCTGAATTGCGTTCGTGTTTGTAATCGTTACAACGCAGTGGTCAATAGTGTTTATGACGCAATTTTTGACCACAGCTCATGTTGCGCGCACGTGAAAGCAACAAAATTTGGAGTGATCACTATTCACTGACTACGCAACTGAAACCCTATAAAAGGATAACGCTACACAAAAAAAATTCAGTTCATTTTCAAGCAGACATTAATGGCGTCTCTATCGATAAATTTAAGAAACATTGCTATTGGCCGACTGCATGCATGCGAAAGTCAAAGTCAGGTTGCCAGGTATCTAAACGTGCATCAGAGTACCATCAGTCGACTTTGGCACCGGTTCCAAGCTACTGGCTCAGTTGAAGACCGGCATCGCAGTGGACGACCCAGAGTGACAACAGCAGCGGAGGATCGCTTTATTCCGCTTCGTCACGTCAGAGACAGGTTTACAACAGCTTCCCCAACTGCCCAGTCATTGCCTGCAGGACGTCATGTGTCTGATCAAACTGTCCGGAATAGACTGCATGATGCTGGACTTTGGGCACATCGACCTCACCGAGGACCTGTCCTTACGCGCCGCCATCGCCAAAATCGACTTCTTTGGGCCAACCAGCATCGTCCCTGGGCAGCTGACAATCAATGGAGACGTGTCTGGTTTAGTGACGAATCTTTCTTTTTGTTGCAGCGTCATGATAGACGGAGTAGGGTCTACCGTAGACGAAATAAACGTTTTGCCCAAAATTGCGTTGATGAAGCTCCGCCGCACGGTGGTGGAGGTGCAATGGTGTGGGAAATGATCAGTTACAACGGAAGGAGTCCATTGGTGCACATTGAAGGAGGCTTGAATGCGCAACGATACGTCAATGAAATTCTTCGACTCCACGTCCTTCCACTTTTGGCTGCCCAAAGGTCTGTGTTTCAACAGGACAACGCCAGACCCCATTGTGCACGGTTGACCACACAGTTCCTGACTGCCAACAACATGCTCACCCTTCCCTGGCCATCCCTGCCTCCAGACATGAGTCCGATTGAGTACCTGTGGGATGAGCAGCATAGACGTGTTTTTCGCCGAGACGTTGCTCCAGCCAATCGTCGTGATCTGTTCCAGGCACTCCAGGAAGAGTGGGCAGCCGTCCCACAGGCCCACATCAGACGTCTGATCGCATCCATGCCCAGGAGATGCCAGTAGCTGATCGATGCAAGAGGAGGCCACACACCATACTAACGGGAAAGCCCATACGCCAAAAAACTCTCGTGACCCAGATGCAAAACAACTGTCAATTGATTGGGTGAACCCTAAGGTAGTCATGTGTGAAATTTAAACAATTAACACATTAAATTAAAAAAGTTATTGAATGTCAAAATTATGGCTATATGTGTGCCTTCAGTAGCTATGCGTTTCTTTTTTTGAACAGTATATATATATATATATATATATATATATATATATATATATATATATATATATATATATATATATATATATATATATATATATATATATATATATATATATATATATATATATATATATATATATATATATATATAAAAATTACACAACAAGCCTCAATTGAAAACCACATTTCTGGTGACATAGTCTCGCCCGGGCGTAAATTTCACTGCACAGCGACTTTATAAACACCCTGTATATATATATATATATATATATATATATATATATATATATATACAATATATATATATATATATATATACCGTATTTATAATTTGATGAGAAATAGTTCAACCTCTGATAGGTTATAATTAGGATATACTGTATATTGTTTTCAATTCCAAATAATCCAATACCATAATTCCTGCCGTAAGGTATTTCGGTTGGTCGGTCCGTCACACTTTGCACACCGTCATTTGCGCACTTTTTTCTATTTTCGAGAGAGTGCATTAACTTTCAAGCACAGCTAAGGGGGGTGCAACTGTGGTTGACAGTTGGACAATAATTGTATTGTTTCCCCTTATATGTTCTCTCGCGAAAATAGCAAAGTGTAACGGTGTGCATTAAATCAACAGACAATCAAGATACTCTTTTGTCCAGTTTCATTTGGGAAACGGATTTAACTCATCATTTTTCTTAAAAATAACCTTAAAATGTAAATTTTTTTTATTGTTTCTTAGAGACAAAATTTTAATTTAAAGTATTGCAGACTTATTGTTGGAGCTACTCGCAGACTTATTATTATGGATCAAAATGATAAGATGGCTAAAAGGAAGAGACGATCGCGTCATTCACAGCGAGCAAGCGATACCATAAAAGAAGCAGCAATGTAATACGTGTAACAGAAACAACACACTATAATTAAAAACCTGCCAATTTTTGCGGGTTGTTGCTAGTATGAATAATTGCCGATACTCGAAAGTGGCATCACATTTTTTTTTAAATTTGATGATAAGAAATATACCGGTCAACCTCTGATGGGTTATAATTAGGATATATTGTTTTCAATTAAAAACAATATGAATAACTGCTGGCATTACATCTGTCAAGTCATTGTAAATAGTGCAAATCAAAATTACCAATTTTGCGTGTATGTTAAAAAAAATATGAAAGCAACCAAACTAACAAAAAACGACATAAAACAAAACCATACAAAAACAAAAATAATATTCAGAGGGAGGAGTGTAAATGCCTGTTGTTTCCAGTTAGATATTTAATTGACTTTCACTTGCCATAAGTCATATGTATTGTAAGAACGATAATTATACAGAGAATTTCAAAGGCAGTAGACCACAAACTGAGGAAGGAACAAGCAGGATTTAGAAAGAATAGAAGATGTGTAGATCATGTATTCACTCTCAGGAACATTATAGAGCTGTGCTCAGAATAGCAAAGACAGCTTTACATTACTTCGTTGATTTTGAAAAGGCTTTTGACAGCATACATATGGACAGTTTATGGAAAATACTGAGGGCTTATGGAATTCCAAGCTGCATAGTGTCAATCATAAAAAGCCTCTATGCCAACTTTACGTGTAGTGTTGGGCAGAGCAACCTAACCTTTGAGGTGAAGACAGGAGTACGACAGGGATGCCCCTTGTCAACCACTCTATTTTTAACAGTCATAGACTGGGTGATGCGCCAGACAACAGAGGGCAGTCCAAGAGGAATAAGATGGACAACATTTTCTACACTGGAAGATCTGGAATATGCAGATGACATTGCACTACTAGCACATTCACATCAACACATCCAGGAAAAAACGGATAGATTTAACAAGTTTAGCCAGCAGGTGGGCTTGAACATCAATTTAAAGAAGTCTGAGGTCATGACGCTCAATGTGAGCAACCCTGAGCCCATATCAGTAAGGAATCAGCAATTGGTACAGACAGATACCTTCACATACCTAGGAAGCATAGTAACACCAGACGGCGGGGCAGGCAAAGACATCAACATCAGAATGAATAAGGCAAGAACAGCCTTCTTTAGCCTAAACAACATCTGGAAGTCCTCCCAATACAGCACAAGCACAAAATTAAGATTATATCAGAGCTGTGTGCTTTCTGTGCTTCTCTATGGTGCGGAATGTTGGAGAGTTACAGAGAAGGAAATGTCGAAATTGTCCTCTTTTCACACAACATGCCTAAGAAAAATTCACCGAATCTTTTGGCCGAATACCATCACTAACCAAGATCTGCTTACTCGTAGCAAGCAAGAGGACATGCACACCATCATAGCTGGCAGACGCTGGAGCTGGGTTGGTCATGTCCTCAGAAGAGACCCCGATGCCATCACAAGAACAGCTATGCTTTGGACCCCTGAAGGAAAACGAAAGAGAGGCCGACCAAAAACAACTTGGCGGAGGACTGTGGAGGCTGAGATGCAGGGAATGAACCAGAGTTGCGGCACTGTACGAAGGATGGCCATTGACCGAGCAAAGTGGAATCAATTTGTTGTTGCCCTACAAGACGCCACTAGGCGTGATGACCACTGACTGCTTTGACGGTCGGCGGCTAAGGATCAAAGAAAAGATTGTAAGAACATCATAAGATCTTCACCGTCCCAAATACTATATATAAACTTTTGTTCTTGTAAAAAAACCATTTGACTAAATTATGCAGTTCCATAGGTCTGTCTATTCTTAAGACTTCTATTTTTATTATAAATTTGATGCCTGCAAATAATATAATATTGGGATTCTCATTTGTTCATACCTCTTACATTTTAACAAGAAACGTTCATTTTTCTCCTTCGTACACTCTCAGACGTCCACTTGAATGTTTTCAAAGAAAGCAATAGTCAGTATGAGGCTATTTGAATCTTCACTTCCTTTTCGGCCACGCGCGTCCATCCGCGGACAGCAAATAGTGGTAGGATTTCGATGCCTTGCCTTCAGGGAAGTATCTAGGTTCTATTTCTATATTTATTTAAGTTCTTATGTGTCCTATCTAGCCTTCACTTTCTTTCCTTTCCCTGACGAAGGCCTTGTGGCCGTAACGTAGACTATTTTCTTTGTCTTTTGCCCTCGTAAGACGAATCACCTTTTTTCGATTTTTTTTTTCACACTCATCCATTGAATCTCCGTAGAGCTTTTCCACGAATGGTGCTGGTGGCCATTTGCGCTTTCTCTGTTTCGCAAATGTTGGGCAACTAAGAAGCAAATGTTCAGCAGTCATTTTATCACTGCCACAGTTACACTCATCAGTAGTTCCAATCTTTACCTTGTTGAATAGATGGTATCTCAATCTGTTGTGGCGAGTGCGGAGTCTGAAGATTACCACTTGTTCTTTTCTGTTGAGATGATAGTATGCGTCATTTTGTGTTTGACCTGGATGCTCTACATCCCATTTGTTTCTGTATCTGATTCTGATAAAATTCTGTCCTCCTCGAAAGTTACGCTTGAATCAGGCTGAGGTAGATTTCCACCTTCCTTTGACAATCTGTCAGCCCCTAATTGTCGGTGACGTTACAATGAGATAGGGTCCATTGGATCACAACACTTTTGAATCGTTGACATAGTTTGTGGATGCACTATACTGAGGTCATCCGGGTCTGTATTATTTTGGCTTTTCAACGCTGCTACTACTACTGAATGAGCATCGGTAAAGAAAGCAACGTGTATGTCTGTGCTTTCCTCTGTCATTATAACTTCTGCTGCAGTTTTCAAGGCCTCTGACTCTGCTCTGAAGTTACTTGAGAATTGTCCTGTTGCCACTGACAGTTTTTTGTGTGCACTAGTGCTTAAGGTCAGAACGACACCCCCACCTCCATTTTCTGTTGCATTTGTTCCTGATCCATCTGTGTATGCATGGATCCAGCTGTTGCGTGGTAATGTTTCTCTATGTATTTTGTCGCTATGGATTTCTCTCTTTTGCAGTTTGGCTTTTTTTTTTCTTTCAATTCCAGGAATGTTTTCTATCATTTCAGGGAAACAATGTTTCCAAACTGGAAGCTTGCGGGCAGTGTAGATGAGTTTAGTAGTTGATATTGCATTTATGAAAATTGCTCTCATATGTGGTTTGGTTGATTCTACAAAGTTGCTTCATTTGAGTCTTTGCCTCTTAATAGCATTCATTCTATGGCACATTGGATGGTCGTCTGTTAATCTTTTGAGTTTTTCAGCTTGTTGCTGAGCTCTGCTGTCTCTTCTATCCTTCATTGTCTGGAAGCACGTAATCTTTTCGAGTTCTTTTATAGGTGTTGTCTTCATGCCGCCTGTTATAATTCTCATAGCTTGTTCTATGTTATTGTCTTGAAGACATCCTGCACAGTTAGTTTCTTCTAATCTGAAATAGCCTTTTCCCAGATGTAGAGTCTGAGAAGTTTCTTATTCCTGGGAATTTTCAATTCCCTAGATAACTTCAGACCTAAGGGTCTTTTATATTTGGACATGCGCCCTAATATAACAGACTAGGTTGAACAGGACGCGCCTCGCCAAAACGAGGCAAACGTTTTACATTATAAAAAAAAAAATAATTCCCTAGATAACTGACATTTTCTTGTTAGAACATCTTATATGCATGTCTTCCTTTCAAGTTTTCTCCTTTCCATCATCTGTTATTATATTTTTAATTAAGTTTTTAATCTCTGATTTACTCACCCCTATATTTATAAGATTTCTATCAGATCTACATTTCTTGGCTTCTTTATGTGCCTTTCATTACCGTCTATAGGAGCCGCGGTAGCATAGTGGTTAGTGCACTGGCTTCCTAGCGCAGTGGTCTATGGTTCGATCCCCAGATGAGGTGGGATTTTTTTTAATGCGTGATTCCGACCACATCACCCCTAGTGTGCCGACGGTCAAGATAATATGGGCCTAACACCATATTCCCAATATGCCTCAATGGGCGTGTAACGGGTTCCTTTACCCTTTTTCTTTACCTATTTCCCTCTATGCCAACATTTGAAGGTATACAATCTATTGACTCAACATCTTGAGGAATATAAGTATGTAGTTGCCAGCAGAGATCTCTCTTCCGCTACCTCATTTCTGTTGCATTGCTCGTAAGTTTCTTAGTGCTTGAATAGTTGAAAGTGAGTCTGTTAAAGTTCCTAATTTCTTGGGAGGGTTATTACATAATATTTCTAGTTCTGTTAGTATTGCCATAATCTCTGCAGTGAAAATGGATGCATATTCTGTGATACTATATCCTTTTGCCGTTTCCATATAGGAATATGTATTCTTATTCCTAATTTGCCATCTTCTCCATTGGATCTATCTGCGTATACTATAATGCTGTCCTTTCATATTTGTTTTAATATTTTTTGGCTTTGTTTTTAATATTTTGGATATTATTTGCTTTCTTAAGTATTTCTGCAAGGTGGTAGACCGTGTTTGGTTTCTTGATCTCCCAGGGTATAACCACCAGCTTGTATTCACAACTGTTATTAATTGATGTAATTAAAGTACCGAGGTGGACAATTTCCTCCATACAGCTCCATCCCGTTGAGTATCTATTGGATTGACCTGAGTTGTTAGTTGACATTTGGTAAAAGCTTTACATGCTGGGTGAGACTTGTCTAACATAACTTTTGTTCATGTAATTTATTCTTAATTCCTTTCTCAATAATGCCACGGGAAGAATTCCTAAAGCGACCCCACGAGCTCCCATTGAAGTTGATCTGATTGCACGTGCTATAGTACACAAAACTTGATGCTGAATTCTGCCTAATTTAATCTTGTTACTATGTGCAGCAGATTCATATATTATACTTGCAAAATCTACTTTTTTTCTTATAAAAGATATATAAAACCTGAGCATTGTTGTGACAAAATAACCTCGAACGTCACATTTACATTTGCTGTCCTATTATTCATTCTGTGCTCTTCACTTTAGTTTTTCCCACCTCTGACAGTAATTGGTATTTTGGATTCACTGTTTACAATCCCTTCCCTCAATTCTTGTTATGTTGGGACGTTAGTATGAACCCATTTTGAGCCAGATGAAGTGTGGTTTACTAATGTGTAACTGTTACGTACATTTATTACCTAAGGGGGTAGTCTTCGGTCCTGCCAAATGTACGCACCAGTCTTAATATAGTTATATTATTTGTGCGTTCGATTGATTCACGCACTGACGTGCACAATGCAGTGTGAGTTGCTTTGGACGCACGGGTAACCTAGTTTAGGGATTGTGACGTCATGTTTTGTATGGGGCAGTACGGACCATGTTGATGTCCGTGGAATATTTCTTGTATTCGTGGCAAGTTGGTGGAAGCCATTATTTCTACTGATATATATATTGGTCTTCATGTCGAAGCCAATAGTGGAAGTATCATGTAAGTGTCGCCCCATTTCACATTGAATGTTTATCGATTTTAATTGAAGTATCAGGCCGCTCCTAGTTATGGTCTAGCGGGGATCCATCGTAGTATGTCATTCCTAGAATGGACAAACGGAGTCGATTGCCTTGTTTGAATTACCGTAGAGGGAGGATACCTACGAGGAAATGAAGTTAATTGATTTTATATGCTTCACATGTTTTAATATGCCGTTTCGCCAATGCCAAAGTCATGGCATGGATTTTGGGAGAGGTTAGTCAACAAAAGACTCTAACCTGATTGTATTGCCGTGTATGACTTTGTCTACATTATATATATGCTACATAAGTATTGTATGAAGAAAGTCTGGGAATTTTACGGGTATGATATCAAAGATTGATCCTTGAACATGAATCCGTTTACCACGATAGACGTCCTTGGAAGAAGGTCAACGGACTTCATTGTAAATGTATATTAGAGGGTAACCGAAGTGATCCTCAGCTCACTTGGATAGAAGAGGACTTGATTGTTGAAGAATCTCCAAGAATTTAAGAGTATGATCAGCAACTTTAAAGTATGACATTTGCATCTGTAATCTGTAACCATGACCGTCTTGTGTATTCCGTCTGTATCGTGTCAATAAATAACATGTACTTTCACCAACGACTTGCGTGCAGTCCTGAATTGGAAAATTGACTACTTGTTGGAGTTCGTTTCAACTTAAGAACACTTCTGAGATATTTTCATTGAGAAAACCGTTCGCGTAATGAAGCTCTTTAACATTAGAATGAACGGACCCAACAGTAAAATGGTATGCCAGTGTGGTCTGGAAATAAATAATTTCACAGGAACATACTCAATCCAAGTATCGGTTGAAAAGAAGATTTGAACTTTCAAGGCGACAACATCTCAAACTTGGAACCTAGTGTGATGATGAATCAGAATCAACTTACGGTTACCAAATGCTCAAGGTCATCAATCAACCTCCACGTCAAGTTTTACAGTGACTGACTGCCTTGGGATCACCTATTCGTCATTATTACGTGCGAGCTGTTGTTATATACGCAGAGCGAAGTATTTTATCCTCAGACGTACATCCACGGAGACGAGGCACATTGTTTTTTCCCGGCACACGCGAGATGAGTATAACGTGCTTTCGTTGTACATTTTATTACTTTTAGCTGTGCCTTATATACTTATGTCCATCTTTAAATTTTCCATGTTATATGTTGTACATTCGTCGTGGGAGGTAGGGAGGTTGATCTGACGAACGAGATCCATCTCGAAGCCAATTCGGGCTCTTCGTCAGACGTTCTGTAGGGCTCAACTTGTAAGTTTCAATTGAGCGATAATTCCGGTCCAAGGCTAGAAACCTTGCCGAAGTTCCGATCGCTAATTGTTCCTTATAATAGTATCTGTTTAGCTGTTTCGTCAAGTTTTAATTGTTGTTCTCGTAGTTATTTTTACTCGTATTTAGTTTTATGATGAATTTTGTTTGTATTATGCGTCCGTCTCACCTTTCCTGTCGTTCAGTTTTTTACAAAACCTATGTTTTTACACTGTGTTGTCAATTGTCCTGTTGAGTATCTGATCGTAGTTGTCATCGTAAATTTTTACGATATTCTATTTTAGTTACACATTTCTAATTTTGTTGATTTCTACGATTGTGTTCACTCGTCTTTGATTATCGTGTCTTGTCGGTAATGTTTCTATTGTCTTTCACGTTGTTGATTTCATGACATTTCATTACATAAATTACTATATTGATTATTAACATATTTCATAATTATATGATAACAAAATATACCGTTCTAGGACAGGAACGAAGAACACTTGTTACAGTAACAAGGTTAATTAATTTACATTTATTAATTATCATTTTATAAATCAAGAGTATTGTGACTACTTATAAAGCATAATGTATTCACTAGATTATTTCATTATGCAAGCAAAAGCTCTTCAGATGGCTCATGATGAAGCAAAAGCATTTGCACTTGCAGAATATAAGAAAGCTCAAGAAATAGAAGCCGAACAGAGAAAGTTAGAAACTTTAAGACTAGAAAAACTTCAATTTGAGGCAGATCAAAAACGGATTGAATCTGAGGAAAATGAGAAAAAAATGAGATTAACTGCTGAGGAGGATGAAAAGAAGAGGAAATTTATAGCTGAGGAAGAGGAGAAAAAAATGAGATTAGCCGCTGAATTAGAAGAGAAACGATTTCAGAAGGAAATGGAAGTTAAACAAAAGGAAATTGAAGTTAAACAAAAGGAAATGGAAGAAAGAAGATTAATAGCTGAACAAAACACAAAACGACTTCAGCTTGAGATGGAAGAGAATGATAGAAAACGACAGCATGAACTAAAATTAGCAGAGTCAGAATATGAGAGACTTAGGTTAACTCAGGAAGCTAATTCTCAGAGAACTTTTGAAAGCCAAACTTCATCCAGACATGATCATTTTAAGGAAATTCACCTTAAATTACCTAAATTTAATCCCCCGTCGGATGACGTAATATTTTTCCTAGATAGATTTGAGGCCACTTGTAGGTCTTATAACGTGGATAAAACACTGTATTGCACATATTTATCCAGGTTACTTACTGGGGATGCTTTAGCAGTTTATCATACTACCAGTATTAATGAGAAGAATGATTATAATGCTCTTAGAGCCGCACTTCTGAAGAAATTTCAAATGACAGAAGATGAATACCGATTAAGATTTCGTACATTGCTACCGCAATCAAGCAGAAATTTCAGTGATTTTCTGTCACAAATACGACTAACCCTAGAAAGATGGATCGAATTATCCAAAATTGAAAAGTCGTATGAAGGTCTCTTCGATTTACTGATGCGCGATAAGGTACTATCGTCTGTAAATCCTACATTTCTCGCATTTTTACACGAACGGAAACCTTTATCAATGAAAGACTTAGAAGAACATGCAAAAAATTTTTGCACTGCTCACCCAACCATGGATCTAAGTAATGCACAGATTAAGAATGAATTGCCTGTTGCTTTTGCAGCACAACAAAACAATTTTTCACGAAATCGTTCCTTTAGTGCTGACAGGTATGTCAATAAGGGAAATAATTACAATTTTAACAATGATAACTTTTACAAAGGGAAGCAATTTCAACAATCTGCTCCATTTAATGTTTCTTGGAACCAAGCTCACAGATCGCGAGATTTTGGTAACAATAATTTTAAAAATAATCAAGGACATTATAATAAACAAAACTGGAGATCAAGATCTCAGGGTCCGCAAAACAGACAAGGTTCTTGGAATAAAAATTTTAAAGAACATCATAACTTTAATTATACAAATTATCGGACTCATCCAAATTTTAACTCAAGCAGAAACGACAATTATGGCAATTTTAATGCAAATAATCAAAATCGATCGCGTCGCAGAGATAGATCGTCGAGTAATACGGGTAGACATTCTAATGTCGCTTTAATTGATACACAGGCTAACATTGAACAGGGTAAAGTAGCTGAAACTCACAATGCTATGTCTTGTTCTCTTGATTGTACCCAGGTGAAAGACTGTCCAGAATGCTCGACTCTTTTCCAGCCTAAGGCGATCACGACGCTGCGTTGCGGACATACCTTGCCTAGTCTACCTGTAGTCTGTACGGCCACTGCTGCGTCAGTACACCAGGGACAGGGCTCTCTTAAGTTTAACAAGGGATTTGTCAACAACATTTCATGCTCTCTCCTATTTGACTCAGGTTGTAGTACTGTGGGCGTCCGGACTTCGCTGATCAACCCAAGTTGTGCCACGGGCAGGGTTGTCAAGTGTGTGACTTTTGGTGGCACCGTTGAAACATTTCCCACTGCTATTATTGACCTTAATACACCATTTTTTTCAGGAAAGATCCAGGCATGTCTCCTTCCGAATCCAATTTGTGATTTAATACTTGGTCGCATACATGGTATTAAAGAGTGTACACCACAGCAAATTGCTGAATGGGAAGAGCGACATATTCAAACTGCAAATGCAGTAGTGACTAGAGCGCAAGCTACTAATATGTCGCATGATACACCTATTGAACCTACAGTTCATACCACTTGTGATGATGATGCTCCTATTTCACGGGAGTTGTTTGCAACATTGCAAAAGAATGATGATTCATTAAAAAAAAATTTTCAGTATGTGAACAAAAAGAATACCAGCAACAAACTTGCAAAATCTAGACATGACTTTATACTTAAAAATGGGATTTTGGTTAGAGTAATACGGGAAAAGGATTCATCCTTATGTTATCAGATCTTAGTCCCATCCTCTATGAGATCTCGTATATTACGACATGCGCATGACTCGCAATGTGCGGGCCATATGGGTTTTTCGCGTACCAAATCCAGAGTGCTTTCGGCATTCTACTGGCCAGGCGTCCATAGGGACATCACTCTCTATTGTCGGTCCTGTTTGATATGTCAGGAAGTTAAGGTACGGGGTCCATTTCATGCGGCTCCTATTCAAGCTGCGGACATCCCGATTAGACCATTTGATAAAATGGCTATAGACATTATTGGTCCGATGCTTCCATCTGCTAGAGGGCATACGCATATTCTTACGTGCATTGATATGTGCACTCGTTGGCCTGAGGCCATCCCTCTCAAGAACACTTCATCTGCCAGTGTAGCAGAGGCATTGATGTTAATCTTCTCACGCATTGGTTTTCCACGGAAAATCTTGTCGGATCATGGGGTTCAGTTCATTTCTGAATCCATGTCTCAAGTTATGAAGACATTAGGTATAGACAGATCTCTTAGTTCTATTTATCATCCGATGTCAAATGGGTTAATTGAGCGTCTCAATAGGACACTCAAGCAGTTGTTGGGTAAGATGACCCAAGACCATCCCCAAGACTGGGATCGGGTCATACCCGCTGCTCTGTTTGCGTATCGCGAAGTACAAAATCAAGCCACGGGGTTTTCTCCATTCCAGCTAGTTTTTGGCATGCAACCACGCGGTCCGATGTCGTTAATCCACGACTTATTGGTTGACGAGAATATTGAAGAGGAAACTCAATCCTCTTATGAGTATGTGATCTCTCTGAGAAAGAGAATCATAGATGCTTGTAGACTAGCTACTGCATCATCCGAACAAGCCAAAGAAAAAGCTCGTCTATTTGCAAACAAGTATAGACGTCTTCGCCAGCTTATTCCTGGTGACGAAGCTTTTGTATTACTCCCTGCGCATAACAATCGTCTTTTAATTACCTGGAGAGGTCCTTTCAGGATCATCTCAAGAATATCCGATGTCGACTACATCGTTGATGTTAATGGTAAACATAAAACCTTCCACATTAACATGTTGAAGGAGTATTACTCACGTCCTGATTATCTACAGTCAGTGTTCCAGGCAACTGACGATCCTACACCTCCTATTCAACACTATTCTAGTTTGTCAGTCATCCAAGAAGAAGAATCTTCTTTCGATGATGTACAACTACCAATACCAGTTGTACCACTCCATTCCACTGAGAAATGGAATGATGTTACAATCTCATCTACTCTTTCGGCTGATCAACGTCAGCAAGTCTCTAATATTCTACACTCGTATGAGGATGTCCTCACTGACATCCCAGGTCATACGTCAGTCATCCAACATGACATTATTCTGACTGACGATACGCCTATTCGAGTTCGCCCATATCCTATCCCTTTACACTTTCGTGATAAGGTTGATAAGGAATTGGATGAGATGCTTCAATTAAATATAATTGAACCATCTTCATCACCATATTCTTCTTCTATGGTAATCATTAGGAAGAAGGACAACAATATACGTCTTTGCGTAGATTACAGGAAATTAAACAAAGTTACAAAATTCGATGCGGAACCGTTACCTCTTTTAGACGACTTATTGGAGAAATTATCTCATGCCACATTCTTTTCGAAATTTGACCTTTCAAAGGGCTATTGGCAAGTGCCACTCACTCCTAAAGCAAAGCCATTCACCGCTTTCTCGACGCCACGGGGTCTTTTTCAATGGAATTTTATGCCATTCGGATTAATGAATGCGCCAGCTACCTTTGTACGCATGATGCGCCGCATATTGTCTCATCGTCCCGATGTCATTACTTATATAGATGACATCTGTCTTTTCAGTGACTCTTGGGATGAACATATTCATGGATTAAAAGCTTTACTTTCTACCTTACGGGATTATAACTTAACAGCGAAACCTTCAAAGGCTTTTGTCGGTTTTCATGACATCTCATTTCTGGGTCACCGCATAGGTCATGGTTTCATGTATACAGAAGACAGTAACGTCTCTAAAATTTTAAACATCTCGGCACCTAAGACAAAAAAACAAGTTAGATCTCTTTTAGGACTAATACAGTTCTATTCAAAATTCATCCCTCATTTGTCTACTATAACTGCACCTTTTTCGTCTCTACTGAAGAAAGGCACATCTAATGTAATAAAGTGGTCGCAGGATCACCAAACGGCGTTAGACTATATAAAACGATTTTTTTCAAATGAACCTTTTTTGAGGTTGCCTAACAAAAATCTCACTTTCATTCTTCGCAGTGATGCATCTTCTTACGCTATTGCTGCAGTTTTGATGCAGGAATATAACGGCACCTTATTTCCGGTGATGTACGTGTCCAGAAAACTTACGGAGAGCGAACTCAAATACTCCGTTCTGGATAAAGAGCTCCTCGCATTAGTGTGGGCAATCACAAAACTGGAACGTTACCTCCTCGGCTCACACTTTGTGGTGGAATCTGACCAAAAAGCTCTTACCGCACTGAACACGAAGAACGTTAAATCATCGAAGTCAGCGCGTTACGCTATAGCGCTTCAACCATTCAATTTTGAAATACGAGCTATTCCTGGAGTGAAGAATGTGTTCGCAGACTGTTTGTCGAGATGCCCAAGCGAACTTGTCGAAACTAAACCACTTCCAGATGTTGAAACATCCTCACCGATAACATGAATAACTTTGTACATTATCATTGATTGTACATCTATAAAGACTGGTTATATAACTGAAGTATTCGTATAAGTATAACTTTCATGATATACTTACTTATAGATTATAACATTACTTCTTGTGTAGTAACGTTTTATTAGAACGGGAACAGTGGTATTAGAGTAACATTTTATTACTACGGGAACATTGATACTACAGTAACTTTTTATTAGTATGAAAACATTGTTAAGAGCGACAAATATACATTTGTTATTCCTATGGAACATATTACACTACATATCGTGTTCGAGAATATATTTTATCGTGTATGGAACATTGAGAACATCGTCTCGTCGATTACTAACTAGTTGTAACTGAACATTGACATATTGATAGTGATATTGGAATTACTTAGAATATATTAGTAACTGGTTATTTGTTAGTAATTAAGAAATATATAAATTAGAATAATTCAATTTAATCTATTTAACTGATTATGGATCACACACATACTAACTTTCTTATTTATGATATCTCACTGTTAGATCACTAGTCAACCGTACTAGTGTTAGAAAACATTAAGGGTGTTGATTCTTAAAGTGTTTAATTTTGCATTGCTTCATTTTTGCACATTGTATTTTCAATTTTTCTGTTTTATTGATTCTCTTGTCATTGATCATCATCAGTGTTGCTGTTCATTTTCATTTTTGAAATCATATGTTTCAAATTTTTTTTGAAAACTTAGTTGAATTTTATTATCATTTTTTTTAATGGTTTTTTCATTTTTCATTTTCAACTTGTTTTTACTTCGAATATTACCACATCGTTCCAAAGTAGGTCGATCGTGGATGTGTGCTTTAATGCATACTATCATTTAGTTATATTGATTTCGTTTAATATTCTTTTCTTAATGTGGTATAACTTTATGCATTTCATATATCTTGTGGTAGTTTTGACTCACCTCTCTCGGGTACTAAGTTCAAAAAAATTAATAGAATTAATTTTTTTAAGGGGAGGTAATAAGGGAGCTGTTACGTACATTTATTACCTAAGGGGGTAGTCTTCGGTCCTGCCAAATGTATGCACCAGTCTTAATATAGTTATATTATTTGTGCGTTCGATTGATTCACGCACTGACGTGCACAATGCAGTGTGAGTTGCTTTGGACGCACGGGTAACCTAGTTTAGGGATTGTGACGTCATGTTTTGTATGGGGCAGTACGGACCATGTTGATGTCCGTGGAATATTTCTTGTATTCGTGGCAAGTTGGTGGAAGCCATTATTTCTACTGATATATATATTGGTCTTCATGTCGAAGCCAATAGTGGAAGTATCATGTAAGTGTCGCCCCATTTCACATTGAATGTTTATCGATTTTAATTGAAGTATCAGGCCGCTCCTAGTTATGGTCTAGCGGGGATCCATCGTAGTATGTCATTCCTAGAATGGACAAACGGAGTCGATTGCCTTGTTTGAATTACCGTAGAGGGAGGATACCTACGAGGAAACGAAGTTAATTGATTTTATATGCTTCACATGTTTTAATATGCCGTTTCGCCAATGCCAAAGTCATGGCATGGATTTTGGGAGAGGTTAGTCAACAAAAGACTCTAACCTGATTGTATTGCCGTGTATGACTTTGTCTACATTATATATATGCTACATAAGTATTGTATGAAGAAAGTCTGGGAATTTTACGGGTATGATATCAAAGATTGATCCTTGAACATGAATCCGTTTACCACGATAGACGTCCTTGGAAGAAGGTCAACGGACTTCATTGTAAATGTATATTAGAGGGTAACCGAAGTGATCCTCAGCTCACTTGGATAGAAGAGGACTTGATTGTTGAAGAATCTCCAAGAATTTAAGAGTATGATCAGCAACTTTAAAGTATGACATTTGCATCTGTAATCTGTAACCATGACCGTCTTGTGTATTCTGTCTGTATCGTGTCAATAAATAACATGTACTTTCACCAACGACTTGCGTGCAGTCCTGAATTGGAAAATTGACTACTTGTTGGAGTTCGTTTCAACTTAAGAACACTTCTGAGATATTTTCATTGAGAAAACCATTCGCGTAATGAAGCTCTTTAACATTAGAATGAACGGACCCAACAGTAACACATTTTCCTGCCAGACCATGCACGGGTGCGGCCGATTAATAAGTAAACAACCTTGGGATGACCACAGTCGATTATCTTATCGCTGTGAATGTCTCTGTCGGACCAAGTTGTTGTCAATTTTTGCTGTGCCGGGTGAATGTCATAATCATTTCCGGACAAGACTTGTTGGAAGAATAATTACCAATCTTGAAAAAAATAACCTATGAGATATTATGAAGTCGTGAGTGCAAACATGTTCAATAATAGACGGAAGCTGACATACCATATAAGATGACTGTAAAAAACACGTTTGTTTTTGCGTTTGTTGCACAAACAGTTTTCGGGAGAGAAGGGGAAATACACGCATCTTGCATGCTATTGCCTTGGCATTTGAAATGTATAAATACAACATTTCTGACTGGAGCCTTGTCATATAGTAGCAATCTGAATGTGGGCCGAATGTTGCCTTATAATTTAACGCTTTGTGAGTTTATAGAACTGTGAATTTAAACTCGTCAAGAAGACAGCCAGACAAGCCAGAATAAAGAATAGGATCAGGATTCCACTTTAAAAGACCGGACATTGTCTTTGAGCATCTTGTGGACCTATATCCCAGGAAAACTCTACCTTCATTACTACTAAAAGCCCGGAATCTTAGGAACCTGAACACTAAGTCATAGTGGGATTCTATTTGCAAAGTAATAACCCAGACCACGTGTAAGAGGCATCATAATCAAGTCGCCTTAACTATTTCTATGAGCCAGAAGTCAGTCTGTATTCCCGACGAATTTGGGGTAAGTTGTACATTTTAAAATTCCGTATTTTGCATTATTAACATGTGAAAATTGCTCATGGATGTCCAAGTCATACGAGACTGGTAATCTCAGTATATAGAATGATGGTTTCATGAACCACCACTGCACGAAATGGTGACTGCTTTATGCGGGTTTCTCACAGAGAACCAAAAGAAGAGGTAGTCCCAGTTCTATATGGAGTAGGGAGTGAATAATGATAGAACTGACGTACATACTAATGATATTAACATTTTCAACCAGTGCAAATGTAAATGTAAACATTCAATATAAATGCAATGGGTGTTTTCCGCCGACTGGGATTAACATTATTGCTCAGAGAGGGTAAAGTTCTTATGGAGGTGGGATGGTGGAATGAAAAACAAAAAAGGAGGGGGACCCAATTTTGTGTCAGGAAACCCAATACTCAGGAGGGTATTTGTTTCTCTCTTATTTCATGATACTAATCGATGGTACGAATTGGTGGTGCTATCTGTGGAACATATGAGTGGTATAAGTGGCCTGCAGTCAAAGCTAGACACCTACAGCAGACGGGTCTTAACAGACGCTGGAGCATCCTCGCAATTACCCCATGTACTACGAGGGACGTGTTGCGGCCACCAGACTTGACAAGTGACGAGAATGAAACAGTCCATAACCTGCAAAGAACAAATATCGGCTGGAGCAGAAATCAACCGACATCTTTCTGGCAGTTAAGTACCTATTCAAAGCTGCCAAGTGAACTTTCTTCTAATGAATTTTTTTTCAAATCAGACCACCACCTGTGAGGAAATTTTAAAGACTGTCTAAATTTACACCACACTTATTTATTTTACATTTGTTATGTGTAAATATACAAATTTATAGTTGATTTAGTCATTTTGAGTGAACTGCACCCGCATGTCTCAATCAATGTAAATATTTATAACAGAGCTATTTAAGTAATATTTTTCTGAGTTAAGCTAGTTGAGTACTCATCAGAACGAGCAAAATCCTAACTCATAGAAAGTCAGGAAAAATAAAAAGTTTACACTGCCTGGATCCTACGAGAGCGGTAGTACTTGATTTCTTTAAATCCTATGAGACTTCCTAGAATTGAAACACCGTTCTTCAATTCACATCTCTGCCAAGAGTAACCTTGAGAGTAAGGTAGACACCTTTGAAAACCCTCAGTAGATACCCTGAAGTTTGGTCACTATTATACCATCACTGTAAAGCAAGGAGAGTAAATCCTGTGTCAATTGTATTAGTGCTTGCACCCCATCCATTAACCTTTAAACATCTTAACAAGGTAGTCAATCCTCTGCAAGACTCCACTAGTTTATCTATGTGTTTATTCCAGTCAGCTGTAGGTCCAATGTCATTCCTGGATATCCAATGATTTACACTTTACTAATCGTTTGCCTTTTGAAATTTATGTCTGTGACGTCTAATGGAAATATAGCCTTCAGTGATCTGACAGCCTGTGTAATTCCCCTAGCGTTCTATGATTTGTTAGCAAAACCACGCATCTTTATGCCTGTCTTACTCACTCAGGCTTATTTTTCATCCATGCCCCTTTTCTTTGAATATAAACAAACGAAGCGTTTATAAACGTTCGTGACCTGCCAGTCATAACTGGTAGCGAATGAGTTTTGTTTATCAAGTTTCTCACGCGAGCTGATCTGCCAATCATCGGATACCTGACAGACCGCACGTAAATAACACCGGACCTTTTTGAAGTAGAGCACGGGCAAAAACATTTTCCCGAGTATCCTTTGATGTTCGTACACAGAGGGAAACCCTGAGCTTTGATCTTCAGATACGGGCAAAATCTACGAGAACCCGTTACACGGATTTAAGTCTTTAATGGCGGTGGTTGAAGTAACAAGAAGAGACATGGTACGTGTTGAGGGCACTTCATGATGTGATTTTTATCGCGGCAACTTATTATGAGGGCCGGATTTTGTCACACCATGTCGTACCTCAACTTAATGCAAGAGACGCATGAAAGCGGTCGCTGTGAGATGAGTATCTAGGTATGACGTATGAGGAGATTGGGATGTGACGTCATAGCGTCAAGATGTGTGTCTAATGGCTTGTGTATCAGCCAGTATATTGGATTGTGTATTCAATAAATATTTCTGAGGAAAAGGGTAAGCTATATGCTTTAAATGAAAGGCATGAGAATATGCCAGGATTACAATTGAGGGCAATACGGGACGATAATTCCCAAGACATAGAAGTATATTAAACTAGAATTATATGAACAGTGTTATACCGGGAGGTCTCATTCCCCGAAGTTTATGGAGTGGAAATTATGATGTATGAACATTAAAGATACCGGGACGCTCAAATCCCCCGATATTGTTTGAAATATAATTGAACAGTGTTATACCGGGAGGTCTCATTCCCCGAAGTTTATGGAGTGAAAATTACGATGCATGAATATTGAAGATACCGGGACGCTCAAATCCCCCGATGTTGTTGGAAAAAATATATTGAACTTTTATCTATGACGGGATGCTCAATACCCCGATGTTAAATGGAATTAAGAAATGATATGATAAAAGTATCCACTATGGAAATGTTGTATGACATTGTATAGAAAGCGAACCAAGATGGTGGTAGACTGAAAGTTAGAGGGAGTATTCATGCCATATTCGTGATTGTGACGTTGTGTGAAGTTGTACTTACTGTTTATTAAACTGTTGCCAAATCGTCTGAACACAAAGGTTTATTCAGTCATTCAAAATTCATACAAACAGTTGATAGTCTCACTCAGTAATTGAAGTAGACAGAAAAGGGTATACAAGAGGATTGACTTCCAGCATATTTGACAATACAAACTAAATCAAGATGAATGAATTCTCACTTCTTTAATAACACAAATAGACTCTAGACAACGAAAGAATTCGGGCAATTTCTCCATCCCTTAACAGGAGAGAAATAACTGGGGGCTACGTCCTGTCAAATAACTGGAGGCCCATCCGATAACTGGCAGGTTGGTCTACTTGGGACATCAAGAAACGAATTTTTCTTCCTACAAAAATGAAATCAACTGAAGCGGGACTACTACACTGAACTTCTATGCAGGACTTTTAACATCTGAAGATCTATACGATTATAAATTGTCAAAAAAGAAAAAAAAACAGTACATTCACTAAATTTCACTATGGAAGATGCGTTGTAACGGCTACTCCTTGATGATGCATCAAAGCTCGTTGACCTGACCGTGAGGACTGTCGAGATTCAACACTGCGACATCGTATTGATTCGGTTCGAACTTTACATCTCTACATTCAAGATTTTAATACTGGCAAATCACGCAATTTTCTATGTTGAACGATAAAGGACAATCTGGCAAATTTTACTAAATGACGTCATCAAAGCCGGAAAACGTTCAAATGACCGTTTGCTGAACTTGGAGTCAAGAGATGGTTTCATCCATTTATGTATTCCTGAAATCGAAGTGTGGAACAAACACACTGATTCCGTATCTGGAGAGGTTCTGAGATAAACAAGAAAGATAAGTAGAGTTATGAATTGTCTAATGCGTGACATTATTTGACCATTTTGGCGTCTTTGCCAGTCAACATCTAGTCCTTTAATATGAAACAAATATAAAGGTATGTTATCAGGCACTCGCAGGAAATAAAGAAGTAGAACACCAGAGAATAGAAAAACAACAATTAATGATTGTGTCATTAATAGGCTGAACTGCTCATGGTGGACTTCCGGTGTCGTGTATTGTGGTTCGCACTGATGACCTGCCATTGAAACATCATTTTCTGATGATGCGTAGATGGCAGGGAGGATAGTGTGATTCACTTGCATGGCTAGGCGGGGTTGTCGCACGGAAGGTCCAGTGTTCAAATCCTGTGTAAGCCACTCATGTCTGTTGTTTTTCTGTTGTCTGGTGTTCTACTTCTTTATTTCCTGCGAGTGCCTGATAACATACCTTTATATTTGATTCATATTAATTTACTGTTTACAGGCCTCGGGTTTCCCTTCCTTATGTGTAATAAACATCTAGTCCTACTGTTTTATTCATCTGCATGTTTATTTGTATAAAATAAATGCTCGCTATTTGTACATTTTCTTCGGAAATTTTGCAAATGACGATGTCCTATTAGGTTATTGTTGGTTGTCCAGTCAAAGAAAATAGCAGTGGAATT
Source organism: Oreohelix idahoensis (assembly GCA_024509875.1). Taxonomy (NCBI): domain Eukaryota; kingdom Metazoa; phylum Mollusca; class Gastropoda; order Stylommatophora; family Oreohelicidae; genus Oreohelix; species Oreohelix idahoensis. The sequence goes on along the minus strand of JAMPIV010008928.1, from coordinate 286,656 downwards.
TTAGTCTTTGACTGTATAACAGACATAAGTATCTGTAAAGATTGATTCTCACTAATTTACGTAAGTAGATCACTTGTCTGTACAGTTGTTTTTTCTATCATTCGTGCCTTAGAATAAAATTGGACGATTTGCTGTTTTTGGTGCGTTCTTCTCTGTCTTGTCTATTGTACATGGGATTATACCAAGTTGTTGTTACTTGTAAACATGTCTTTGTTTATTTTAATTCCTTTATATTTGTCTAGTAATGTGCTGTAATTCGACATGTTACTGTATTACCATCATCATTTACCTGTGCCATTCTTTTTCACTGTGCTCGTCTCTCATGTTTGGCTTGTTCATTCCTTCATAAGGTATAAATTCAGTCAATGCTATAATTTAGTGTACTCAATTAAGTGATATTAAGGGGAGATTTGACACTTGTTGATTCAACGTAGAACAAAAGATGTCTTCATTGTCAAAATTTGTTGACATAGGTTTGTGTTTAGGCAAATCTGGAGTTGAGTTAGAGTCTTATGCTGAGAAAAACTATCATGACTATGTGGAACGTATGGAACGGAAGGACCAACGAGATTTAAAGAAGCAGGAGCTTGATCAAGCAAGGGAATTGGAAGAGAAAAGACTTGCTCAAGCAAAAGAATTAAAAGAACTTGAAGAGAAGAAATTAGTTCAACTAGAAACGACTAAGAAACAGGAAATGGAACTTGAAGAGAAGAAATTAGTTTAACTAGAAGCACCCAGAGAGTTAGAACGGGAGAAAATGGAAATACGTAAGATGGAACTTCTTTAGTTGGATCAAGCACACAGAAATGCTATAGAACTTCAGTCATTGAAATTACAGACTGATAAAGAAAAAGAGATTGAGATTGCAAAGGTTAATGCCGAACACATTGGTGCTGTTCCACAAGGTTCTCTGGGCAATAATTTTAATTATCCAAAAATTAAATTACCAAATTTTGATGATAAACGTGACTGTATGGACTCGTTTATTATGAGGTTTAAAATGAGGGCTATGGATTTGAAGATCCCAAAAGATAGGTGGCCTCTTATCTTTTCAGACTACCTCACAGGGGAAGCAATGCGTTGTTTCATGTCAATTGATGAAACAAGTAGATCGGATTTTGATATAGTTGCCAATACTTTAATGGCAAAATTTCAGCTCCCGGAGGAGGGTTTTCGATCCAGATTTCATTCTGCGGTTCCGTCCAAGAATGCTGATTTTGGATAGTTCATCTCTTCTATTAAATTGTACTTGGGTCGCTGGATAGATTTGTCGGGTATCAATAAATCTTTTGATGAATTATTTGACCTAATGCTCAGGGATAAAGTTTTATCTACCTGTGGCGCAGATTTTGTTAGTTTTTTGCAGGAGAGAAAGCCAAAATCTATCAATGAATGTCAAGAATTGGGGAGAAACTACATGTCTGCACATCCAAACAAGGAAATTCGTAAGGTTTCCTTTGATAATGCATTACCTGTATGTGTTTCGTACCACGACGGAGGAGTAGGTGACCACAGTTCTCGCCAAAGGCGTGCAGAGGGCAGATATAGGAGTGATTATAGATTTTCCTTTCGAGGACGGTACAATTTTCCTCGTCATCAGTCACCATCTCACTTCGGTGGGTATAGATATTCTAATTACTCTAACCGAGGTCGTGGACAACACTACGGTAATAACAGTGATGATATACATCACAGAGACTATAGAAGAAATTCAGTTGAACGATCCAATGGAAATGGTAGGTGTCATTTAAGTGATGTAAATAATAAGCACGGCAAACAATGCAATCACAAACATGATCACAAAAATGATTGTAAACAGGCAAAGGGGAAATCAGACCATGCTAACGTCTGTACCCCACTTTATGGTCACGATAGCCATGTTGAACAGGCTAATGCATGCATTGTACGCTCAAGCAAAGATAACAATTATACTGAGTGTAATACACTTTATGAGCCAGGTGCTAAAACTAGACTTTTGTGTGGCCATATTTTACCAGCGATGTCTGTCTGCGATTATATCGGTCGCCTTACATTACACAAAGGGTTTATAGGTGACAAACCAGCCACTATTCTTAGGGACACGGGATGTACGATTGTCGGGATACGTAAATTGTTGCTAGATAAATCATCATTTACAGGAACGTCACTGAAATGTGTTACTTTTGGAGGTAACATTGAATGGTTTCCCATGGCAAAGGCGGAGATCGACACACCATTTTATTCAGGGACTGTACTCGTGTGTGGCTTGGAGAATCCTGTAAGTGACGTGATCCTAGGTAACCTTCCAGGTGTAAAAGACTGTTCACCGGAAGAAATTAAAGAGTGGGTCATCAAGCACCCACTAATTGCAAATGCGGTCACTACAAGAGCTCAGCATGAAGCGAGCATTTTGACCGATGCATCTCCATCTGTCACGGAGGAGACGCCACTGAGAAATGCTCGAAACATTTCTGCGACTATCTTTACACAAAAACAAAATGAGGATGAATCTTTAAAGAAATTATTCACTTTGGCTACACCACCTACTCCTGGTATAGATAATATCATATCTCATGGGGTTGGTACTGATACTCCAACTGTCATTGCTCGTGCATGTGTTGGAATGGATGTTTTTAACAAACTTCAATTACATAAAAAGGTGTCACATAACAATACAACTCCTAGTATTCATGATAAGCAGGTTTTACCTAAAAGTCAAGTGATCAACAATGATCAATATAATAACTTGACAGTTTTTAGATGTACTGCTGTTAGTATAGGTTGTGAGGACACTCATGATTGTCAGGCCTTTACGACATGTCCTAACCATCACGTTCCATCCAATGGTGATGAGTTACGACATACTAAATCTAAGCATGTAGGAGGTTTTAATACTCGATCCGATAATCACAAGTATAACAACGATAGTCATATCAATGCGACATGCCAAGGACATAAGAATAGTTCCGTGCGCTTGACCCGCACGACACATAAGAAGGTCAGTGATTCTCGTGCTCGGTTTTGTCCTGGCCGAGATCATATTCCACCAAATTGCACTGTCGTGGTGCGTAATTTACCTTCTAGTGTTACTTGGTATACACTTAAAAACTATTTTCAACGTGTCGGAGATGTTGAATTTGTTCGTATGTTCGAACTTCAACATTCCTCTCACCAACTAGCGTTTGTTCGCTTTTCTAGGTATTATGACGCTCGAAGGGCTGTAAAATTTAAGAATGGTTCTTGGTTTGCACACCATTATTTAGATGTGCAACGTGCACGCAATACTACACCACGCACTTTATATTTGCGTTGGACTATTTATTTTCTTCTGTCTTTGGATGTTTTCTTCTTTTATACATCCATAGTTTAGTGTGCTATTTTCTCGGTACACATGATAATTTTATTTCAGTAATATTAACATTACTTTCTTTTCATATTTTCTCGGATCATAGCTGTCATCAGTGATACTTGCATTATTTTTGCTGACTTCACTGGTCTAGACATTTAACAGCATTTTCCACACCTAGAGGTTTATTTGAATGGAATTATATGTGTTTCGGGTTGGTGAATGCACCTGCGACATTTGTTCGCATGATGCGCCGTTTAGTTGGCGATAGACCCGATGTCATCACATATATAGATGACATTTGTTTATTCCATAAATCATGGGAAGAACATATTGTAGGTTTCATTTCTTTGCTAGAACAGCTAACAAAAACATCATTTGACAGTTAGACCTTCGAAAGTACAGATAGGTTTTCAGGAAATATCTTTCCTGGGTCATAAAATCGGTAATCATCGGCTTTATTCTTCGGAGGGGCTGGTGAATAAAATTCTTAACATTCAGATACCGAAAAATAAGAAAGAGGTCCGTAGTCTGTTAGGGCTCATTAACTACTATCATAAATTTATTCCAGACTTTTCTTCTATCTCTGGTCCTCTTTCGGAGTTGACACGCAAAGGCGCTCCTCTTAAAGTTCTTTGGTCAAATACTTGTCAGGTAGCATTGGATAAAATTAACTTAAGGCCCAGCGGCCCATATATGACCCAGCATACATAACTATAATAGTGTTATAATAAAACAAGTATTAATTCCCACGTGGTCAAATTTGGGTTATTTCATAAGCAAATGAACGGCCTTCAAATTTTTATAGAAAGTTACATTATTAAATGCGTATTTAGTCTTAGAAACATGAGTTAAGTATAAAATTTAGCTTTCAATTATAGATTCTCTTGGGCCTTAAGGGGTTTTAAAATACTATTCGCGAATCATCCTATTTTGATTCTACCAAATATCCATGAACCATTCTATGTTCGCACAGACGCTTTTCAGATGGGAATCGGTGGCAGTTTGATGCAACTTGTCGACGATGTACTCCATCCTTGCTTCTTTGTGAGCCGGAAGTTGTCTGTGGCGGAAAAGAAGTACTCGGCGGGTGAAAGAGAGCTCCTTGCTCTTGTGTGGAAGATATCAAAACTGTCTCGCTACTTGCTTGGACGAAAATTTTACGTTGAAGTCGATCATCATCCTTTGACGTCAATGAAACCGAAAGCGTTTAAGAACTCAAGAATCTACAGATGGTTTCTGCTACTGCAACAGTTTGCATTTGAGATCAAACATATACGCGGTGAGGACAACTGGTTGGCGGACTTGTTGTCAAGGTTTGCAGCTCACCATGACTGATGTATTTCACATGGAACTTTGGATCCAGGTGTATGGTTCCAGTTTGTTTGGACATCATATTGTGTCTTCTGGACTTGCTATTTCGTTCGGATATATGGACTCAAATTTTATTACAATTTTGTTTATTTAATAATTGCTTTTCACGGTTTGATGTATATCTGTCTAGATACCTGATACTTCTCATTAGATTGCTTGTCTGTATGGTGTATCTGTACGTAATATTGCTTGAAGTTATACCCCACAGGATCTTGCGCGTTTCCTGAAGTAAACGCTCGGGAGCGTGAGGGGTAATGTTGAGGCCACTTCATGATGTGATTTTTATCTCGGCAACTTATTATGAGGGCCGGATTTTGTCACACCATGTCGTACCTCAACTGAATGCAAGAGATGCATGAAAGCGGTCGCTGTGAGATGAGTATCTAGGAATGACGTATGAGGAGATTGGGATGTGACGTCATAGCGTCAAGATGTGTGTCTAATGGCTTGTGTATCAGCCAGTATATTGGATTGTGTGTTCAATAAATATTTCTGAGGAAAAGGGTAAGCTATATGCTTTAAATGAAAGGCATGAGAATATGCCAGGATTACAATTGAGGGCAATACGGGACGATAATTCCCAAGACATAGAAGTATGTTAAACTAGAATTATATGAACAGTGTTATACCGGGAGGTCTCATTCCCCGAAGTTTATGGAGTGGAAATTATGATGTATGAACATTAAAGATACCGGGACGCTCAAATCCCCCGATGTTGTTTGAAATATAATTGAACAGTGTTATACCGGGAGGTCTCATTCCCCGAAGTTTATGGAGTGAAAATTACGATGTATGAATATTGAAGATACCGGGACGCTCAAATCCCCCGATGTTGTTGGAAAAAATATATTGAACTTTTATCTATGACGGGATGCTCAATACCCCGATGTTAAATGGAATTAAGAAATGATATGATAAAAGTATCCACTATGGAAATGTTGTATGACATTGTATAGAAAGCGAACCAAGATGGTGGTAGACTGAAAGTTAGAGGGAGTATTCATGCCATATTTGTGATTGTGACGTTGTGTGAAGTTGTACTTACTGTTTATTAAACTGTTGCCAAATCGTCTGAACACAAAGGTTTATTTAGTCATTCAAAATTCATTCAAACAGTTGATAGTCTCACTCAGTAATTGAAAAGACAGAAAAGGGTATACAAGAGGATTGACTTCCAGCATATTTGACAATACAAACTAAATCAAGATGAATGAATTCTCACTTCTTTAATAACACAAATAGACTCTAGACAACGAAAGAATTCGGGCAATTTCTCCATCCCTTAACAGTACGCAACCAGACGATACGTCAATACCTTAAATCCCACCCCTGCAGACCCAAGAAGAACAGTCCCAACTAAGATGGTTTGGCCATGTCTGCAGAATGAGAGAAGATCGGCTACCACGACAAGCATGGGAAACAAAGAGCCAGGGATCCAGACCCCCAGGATGACCCAGATTCCGCTGGGAGGACAACATTAGACAATCTTTGAAGGACCGAGGTCTAGAATAGAACCAGGCCAGGAGGAAGACAGCCGATAGGATAGTCTGGCGCTCTCTCTTACAAACCTCTACACCTCACGGTAGAAGGGGAACGACTAATTAAGTAAGTAATGGCGGTCTAACGCCTGAGAACGGCCGACCGTAAACCTTTATCTGAGTGACTCATGCTTCTGATTCTCTGCTACGCACAATAGTGTGAAAAGTAGCATGATCTATAGATCAGAGGACCATGATGATAAATAAACTGTGGTCTTTTAAACCTGTTATCAGTTGTCACTCAGAATTTTTCGGATAGTCTAAACACGTAATCTAGAACCATTGTGCAATATGTGTTAATAGCATTCGTGGAGTTTGTCATTCTGATGGTCTGGTAATAGAAAATTAGTGCTTAAGTGTTAAAGCTTTTACCATTATAATTCAATTTAATCAGGACTGACGTAGTGGATAAGAGATCGTCTTGTCACCGTCCGTGCGCACATATGTAGATTTATAGCATAATTGCATTTTTCCATAATGTTTCTTTATTCCACGCAGACCTGATCACAACAGCGGCCAGCCCTCTTTTCATTATTTACTGATAGGTTAATGTTGTCTTTTTCTTGGCTTGTGCGTTACCAATTTTTCATTTGTGAGCCAGCGCTAAACAAGAAACATTTTAACTTGTAAATTTAACTGGACTTATTTATTTATTTATTTATTTTTTTACGCCCGCTAATACTCGAGGCGAAATCTCAGGTTATTATTAATGTCTAACCTGACATTGATTTTACGTGAGTATCCCTTTTCTTGTACAGAGACAGGTGTCCCTCGCCATTCTGGCAGATACTCGCCGATTTCGGAGGTACCCATTAGAGCTGGGTCGGCCTAGGAGCCGCCAATCCCTGGTCGACGACACTGCTTCAAATGTCCTCGCCAGGTCACGAGTTAATCCAGTCCAAATCCCGGTCGACAAAAAAATCCTTAAATGCCGTCGGTCGGGTTTGATCCTGAATCACCCGGTCGCCAGAGCGGTGTGGTAACCACTACGCTAGCGCGGCTCCCACTGGACTTATAAAACCCAGCATTATATTTTTTTTTCAACTGTGGTTGTGCAGAAAAATAACATTACCTGACGACTGACAGTCGTATTCAAGTGTATCATCCAGAATTACGCTGTTTCAATATCGGCACTCACCATAGAGCCAGCCGATAGGATTACCATCATTTAACAATTGTAACAATTTTAGCCATCATATGTTTCCCAATACTGGAAGTACCTTCATCTATTAACTGTGATCCCCTAGAACACGTCATTCTACACATTCGCGGTGATATTTTGTTTATCCAGGAATAAACCACCAAATTAGGCGTCCACCTTATTAATCTTAGAGGATGGATTGGGCCAATTTGGGAAATACACCCGACATTTTGTATATTCAGGAACCATTTTAATTCCAAGGGATATCATCAAGATTAGGTAAGCGTGATTGAGTGGCCACGTATGACAGAGAGAGTGAATATTTTTCTTTGTTACAGGAATTATATCATCCTTGATTTTGCTTAAAATTGTTTACTTTACTGGGTAGCATTTAGTAGGAACTTGTTTCTTTACTGTATATTCTGTAACATAGTGCTAACATTTGACCTTTGGGTTATTAACTTTTTTGGTTCTTTTCTCAAGAATTTTTTCAGTTATTTCCTATGTATGTAAATCTGATTGTATTTGATTCGTCTTTAGATATTCGATGTTGTCAAGTTTAATTATAATAAACAACAAAAGAAACTTAACTTTGTGTGTTGGTCAGACCCATACCCAAATTAACCATAGTTTTTCACGTTTGTGTCTTGTTGTCACATAGCTGTGTGTGTGTGTGTGTGTGTGTGTGTGTGTGTGTGTGTGTGTGTGTGTGTGTGTGTGTGTGTGTGTGTGTGTGTGTGTGTGTGTGTGTGTGTGTGTGTGTGTGTGTGTGTGTGTGTGTGTGTGTGTGTGTGTGTAGTTAAACTTATATTTATGTATAAGTAGGGAAAGATTGTCTTGTAATAAATTATAGTCGTATAGATAGGCTGGACTAGAGAAACCTACTCATTCCAGAGACATATCTTCTCCTTAAGCTATTCACCCGTGAAATCTATTTCTCACACCTTCTTCTCACTTACTTATCACCATTCACTCTACTCAGACGGGGACCATAAATAACTTCCAAACCTATCGGTACGACAATGTCTACAATTTTATTTTTTAAAACCCAACCTTTACTGAAGATCATTTCCATTGTTTTATTTTCATTCACTTGAAATCCCCATTTTGTCGTCCGTTTACAAACTTTATGTATTTGTAGATCCTCATATAATTTTAAAAGATGTTTCCCAGTTCTCCATATAGCAACATCATCTGCAAACTGTGACAATTTATTTTTCATATCTTTAAATTCTTCACCTAAATCATTTACCATCATTGTGAAAATTGAGGGTGATAGTACTGATCCTTGGGGTATTCCATAGGTTCTGACCTATCATTGTTTACATGCACAGTGAAATGCATATCTTGCAGGACATTCTCTAAATAATTATATATTTTACCTGTTACTCCTATCTTCGTTATATTAAAGAGAGCACCTTCTCTTTAGTATTCATCATAAGCCCTAGGTGTCTAGGTATATCTAAAAATACTACAACAGTTTTTTTCTTTCTTTTGACATGTTTTATATAATAATAACAATAGCTCCTTCAGTCATAACTGACTATGGGAAAGCGCCCCTGAAGTTTTAGCCCTCAGCTGCTTACTTTCCTGGTGTTTCTTTTGACGTTTTCGCCTCTCTTCTGCTTGTTGAGTGAGCTTCTTTTCGCGAAATCTGACGTGGCGCCGCAGAGAGCAGCGCCACTTGGTGCGATCGGCAGCTAAATCCTCCCAAGATGCTGGATTTATTACCAGTGCCCTCATGTCTCTCTTGCACACATATTTTCATATATATATATATATATATATATATATATATATATATATATATATATATATATATATATATATATATATATATATATTATATATATAAATATATATATATATATATATATATAATATATATATATATATAAATATATATATATATTATATATATATATATATATATATATATATAAAATATATATATATATATATAAATTATATATATATATATTTATATATATATATATATATATATATATATATATATATATATATATATATATATATATATATATATATATATATATATATATATATATATATAATATATATATATATATATATATATATATATATTATATATTTATATTTATATTTATATTTATATTTATAATATATATTTATATATTTATATATTTATATATATATATATATATATATATATATATATATATATATATATATATATATATATATATATATATATATATATATATATATATATATATATATATATATATATATATATATATATATATATATATATATATATATATATATATATATATATATATATATATATATATATTTATTTATATTTATATTTATATTTATCTGGCCGCGGACTTGAGACGCTATTGGTTCACTGCAAGGGTGTCGCGAAAGGTTCAGAGGTTATTAAAATGAAAGATATCCTGGACAAAAGATGTATCAGATGATACCAGGTTAGTGCCAGATAAGAGACTGGTCTTATAAGAAATACCCCCGTCTCTGAAAAGAGTAAGGGTGTATCGACATCAAAAGTGGGGTCAAGCTATGTAAACCTCCAAGTATGATGATAGTGTTGGTTACTGAAGATCTAACTGCTACCTCTCCAGATCCCACCTTGAATAATGATTATATAGTTGTTTTTGTGGCTAATTGTCTAGGGATAATTTGAATTAGTACTATGTAATATCTATCAAACAGAACATTAACTCAGTTAGAATATTTAGGTAAGACTGAATGAAAATATTTACAATTTATTTGTCCTTTACCGTTTATCTTCTCGGTAAGGAAAAGAATAAAGAAGTCAAATGTTATTTACTAGCTGAAATAAATAAAACTGGAATGTTCATTTCCAAAATAGGAAATCAAATGACGATATATTTCAAAGTTCACTTTCTTTCTTTCACATACAATAGTTCTCAATGTCCCTGGACTGTAAAGTTGGTATATTTGTTTTATAATGTCCTTCATAAGTAATCATTATAATATATATATATATATATGGGTGGTTGATTTATTTTTATTTATATGTTCCTTCTTTGGATTAATATATGCGGCTTTGGTTAATATAAGTGGCTGGATAGTCTGATCAGTGGAACTTAATGTCCACTTAACTTGTACACATAATGAGCATCCCAGTATGGCCAGGAACACAGATTGACTGTCTCCAGGCTGGGAATATGTGGTCTAGTTCTACGTAACTGACGAACTTCATGCACCATCAGAATTCCTCTCAATTGAATGACTCTTCAACTTGGAGTAATACAGGATGAAACCAGAAAATATACAATTGTCGCAAACCTTGTATGGTCCAGCACTATGCCATACATACACCCACAACAATACATATAAACAAAATTCAGACATTGTGCTAACATTTTGCACAGGACATTTTACCTCATTACCAACTACAGCCAGTTCTATGTGATTACTCTTTAATTAATTCGTACATCATAAATTTGGTCCATTTGCCCATGATTGGCTTCCATACAATGATTTTGTTAAGTTCAAACAAGCAAGTGATATCTTGAATAAATCATGTTAACATATCCTGGCATCATCTCTTCTGTTCGTGAACATTGGGTCGTTCCAGTAAGAAATACTCTTTCAAATACCGTAATAAAACTTACAGTCGTAATGGTGCCATAATTAGCAAATATTCTACACTTTTCCAATGCTGGATTTCGTCTCTAAAATCACACATGTTTGCAAGCAAGCCCGGCAGTACATTCGTCCTGTAGTTATTCCTTTTTTAACATATCATCGAACACAGAAGTGGATATACAGAGGCAAATAACATAAATATATACACATATTTTTTTTTATATATATTACCCTCAGGCAATAATACATAAGCTGATCTTCTTTGATCCTTAGCCGCCGACCGTCAAAGCAGTCAGTGGCCATCACGCCTAGTTGCGTCCTGTAGGGCAACAATAAAGTGATTCCACTTTGCTCTGTCGGTGGCCATCCTTCGTACAGTGCCCCAACTCTGGTTCATTCTTTGCATCTCAGCCTCCACAGTCCTCCGACAGGTTGTTTTTGGTCCAGGTTGTTTTTGGTCGGCCTCTCTTTCGTTTTCCTTCAGGGGTCCAAAGAATAGCTGTTCTTGTGATGGCATCGGGGTCTCTTCTGAGGACATGGCCAACCCAGCTCCAGCGTCTGCCAGCTATGATGGTGTGCATGTCCTCTTGCTTGCTCCGAGTAAGCAGATCTTGGTTGGGGATGGTATTCGGCCAAAAGATTCGGTGAATTTTTCTTAGGCATGTTGTGTGAAAAGAGGACAATTTCGACATTTCCTTCTCTGCACCTCTCCAGCATTCTGCACCATAGAGAAGAACAGAAAACACACAGCTCTGATATAATCTTAATTTTGTGCTTGTGCTGTACTGAGAGAACTTCCAGATGTTGTTTAGGCTAAAAAAGGCTGTTCTTGCCTTATTCATTCTGATGTTGATGTCTTTGCCTGCCCCGCCGTTTGGTGTTACTGTGCATCCTAGGTATGTGAAGGTGTCTGTCTGTACCAGTTGCTGATTCTTTACTGATATGGGCTCAGGGTTGCTCACATTGAGCGTCATGACCTCTGACTTCTTTAAATTGATGTTCAAGCTCACCTGCTGGCTAAACTTATTAAGTCTATTCGTCTAACAGAGGGCAGTCCAAGAGGAATAAGATGGACTACATTTTCTACATTGGAAGATCTGGAATATGCAGATGACATTGCACTACTAACACATTCACATCAACACATCCAGGAAAAAAACGAATAGACATAAACTGATACAAGCTTTAAATGAGCATCTAGGTCTGCTGCTAAACTACAGCGGCAACAGTATTGACAGTATACGTTTTGCGCTCTTTTCCTGATCAGCTCGGGGTTTGAACATAGTAGTGGCGTAAATCCGCCAAGTTCAAGGACTTATATAGCGCCGTACCTTCCCAATCGGAGACTCGGTCAAAACCGGTGTTAAGAATCTAAAACCTAAACGTTTTCCTGCCTTACCGTACAATGTGCATAATTTTAAATATTATGTATCTATCTTATTTCTGAACCGATTTTAATCATTTAAAGTTATAATAATACTGTGAATTTATATCTATCTGTCTATTATTAATGGTTTAGCTAGCAAAGTGCATTTAAATCTATGCAGTCTTTAATTAACTTAATCGGGAACTACCCTGATGTAGAAATGTAAATTAAAATGATTTCTCTCTTTAAATGAAGTCCTATTCGAGGAAGTCTTTGCACCAACCTCTTAAGTAATATCCCCGTTGTTAAACTATCCATACCTTTCTGTTTAAATATCTTTAGTCTTTAAGAAATTAAATATCTTCGTACTGTCAAATACACAAAATATGCCTTTCTGTCAAGCATAAAAAGGTTCCCTATACATATCAGAAAAAGGAGCATTTCCATTGGCTATTATATCGGTCCGTTTCTCTCCTATATTTCGAGCGGTAAATTTGACCGTGTTGTAAGACAGACCAAAATATGACAAAGGGTCATGGCTGTTGAGGTGGGTGCAAGAGGTCTCGTGGCTGCCTCAGTGTATGATCTACTGAAACTGTTGGGGATGAGGGGACAGTCAAGAGCAAGGGCACTTAAGGGGCTCAGCAAAAGTTCGGAAAAGGCATCGTGATAGCTGTGGAACAATCGCAACGGGCTATGGAACTTCAGACAGTGATTTGTTTTCACCATAGGGGTTACTTTCACAAATGCCTCCAGCTGGCAGAAAATAGGAGTAAGTAGCAATAACCAGTCAAAGTAAATAAAAAACTGTAATATATATTCAAGATATTTTAAAATTCAATATAAAAGTTATTTGATGACAACACTTTTTGTGAAAGTGCGTGGATTTGTTAAAAAAAATTCTCCCTGATAAAAAGCGTTTTTTACAAAAACTTTCATGATTTGTTTCTAGTGTGAGGGCGACATAGTGCTGGCCGTGTCCGAAAACAGGTTCAGGAAGGAAAACTCCTACGTGATCAAAAGATTGTACTTGCGCCTTATTGATCGTCATTGCAAATGCTAAAATCACTGGGAATTGACGACGTCGTATTTTAAATGGCAAACTTCGCTCGCTCGATTCTAAGTCAATGTGAGGAATTAAGACTTGTTCTCTCTTATTACTGACAGTGATAATTTCTGCATCAATGGAATTCCGATGCAAGACTGTTATGACCAAACGCGTGCCATTCAATAGTCCCTTTTTTGCGTTCAGATTTTGCAATAGCATGATACATGCAGCAACCTTTAATTTCAGCAAATGCGGTGGCATTCCTGATGGGCACTGCTCGTTAAGGAACTCGGTTGTAAAATCACCTGCGTCGTTGGGAATCACCGGAAATCATGGTATTATGCTCCAATAAACCGTTTCCTTTCCAGCGAATAGCTCCACCAATAAGTCTGCAATACTTTAAATTAAAATTGTGTCTTGAAGAAACAATCAAAAACTTACATTTCAAGGTTATTTTTAACAAAACGATGAGTTAAATCCGTTTCCGGAATGAAACTGGGCTCTACAATCAAAAACTTACATTTTGTTCATAAATCACTGTCACTCACTTTGTGTTGCACAATTCACCGACTTTTCTTCGTTGAGTGTTACTATTTTCGGGAGAGGCGACCATAGATGCATCCCTTATATGTGACCGACGTACAACCCGCGATAATTATGGAGTTTGATGATTTGAAAGCTGCAACCAAGGTAGAGTGGATTCAGTTCTCTGCACTAGACAACAGGAGGCTGACACTTGGGAGTCATGACCTAAGTGGGCCCCCCACCCCCTCCTTTGAGTGTAAAGGAGATTAAGGGGCAGAAACACTTGATCCACGGAGGACCACTTCTGATGATCAGATTGCCTCCTGTTGTATTGCTCTGTAAAGAGTTTCCTACAATTATATGAAGAATTCATTGGAAAAACCAGACATGTCACAAAAAATGAAGTCATAGAAAATTGAATATGAAAATTTGAAGTACTATGTCTGTCTTTATGCTTCATTTTATTTTAGAGGAATGTGTTTTCAAACATAATTATAGTTTCTGCACCTTCTTTATATTATGCTTAATATGCTCAGGTCAGTTACTCAGTTAACCCTGGCACCATCACAAGAACTGTCATGTTATGGATTCCAGAAGGAATGCAAAAACGAGGCGGGCCAAAAGCTACATTGCGGAGAACTGTGGAGGAACAGATGCAAAGCATGAACCAGAACTGGGCACCACACCAAGGATGGCTGCCGACCGAGCAAAGTGGAGATAGTTTGTTGCTGACCAACAAGACGCCACCATACACGATAGTCGCTGCTTACTTTGCTAGTTAGCGGCCGAGGATAAAAGAAGAACATATATCCTACCTAGGTTCTTTTTACAGGTTCCTCGGAGACTTCTAGGTTTTAAGCAGATTCATTATCAGCTTATTCATTCATCAAAGCGCGATAATGTTATGCAAGCCTTGTATTCATCTAAGTCAAAATTTTTATTCATCTATGAATGCTGTACGAGCATCCGATTGGCTCAGCGGATAGAGCGCTTTCCTGTCGCGGCACTGTTACCGGGTTTCAGGGATCGAAACTTAGCAGCGTGACGCTCCAGTATATCCGGCTGTAAATATATGTTTGCTCTGCTTTTGAGTTAGAGATGGCAAATGCATTAAGGACTAGAACTGGTCATCTCACCTCATAAAGCTGGATCTAGTATGGTGAAGTCTCTAACACATCGCTCCGCTACGGTAGTTTCTGCTATAGGACTTCTTCTCCTTGGATCCTTAGCCCCTGACTGACAAAGCAGTCAGTGACCATCACGCCTAGTGGTATCTTGTAGGGCCTCAACAAACTGTCCCCACTTTGCTCGGTCGGTGGCCATCCTTCGTGACGCGCCCCAGCTCTGGTTCACGCTTTGCATCTCAGCCGCCACTGTTCTCTACCAGGTTGTCTTTGGTCTGCCTCTCTTTCGCCGTCCTTCTAGGGTCCATATCATAGCAGTTCTGGTGATGGTGTCGGGGTCCCTTCTGGACATGGCCAAGCCAGCGTTTGCCTGCAATGATGGTGTACATGCCCTTTTGACTGCACCGTGTAAGCAGTTCCTGGTTGGAGGATGGTATTCGGCCAAAAATTCGTAGAATTTTCCTTAGGCGGGTTGTGTGGAATGAAAATAATTTGAACATTTCCTTTTCTGTTACTCTCTAGTTACTCTCTAGTTACTTTCTAGTTACTCTCTAGTTACTCTCTAGTACTCCGCGCCATACAAAAGTACAGAAAGTACGCAACTCTCGTAAAATCTTATTAAGTTGTACATTCATATAGTCATATCTTGGAAACCGTTCGAAATGGGACACAAGTTCGTATGAACTTTTGTTCTTAGAATGACTGATACTATGACCTCCTAAAGTATTACCCTTTTATCCTGGGATACCCTGTATATTGGCTGACAAGAGTGTCTTTCATCATCACACCTCCGCTTCCAAAATGAGTGTTACGGGTTGCCTCCCCTTGCTCTGCAATGATGGTCTAACAATGGCCAAAACTTAGAGTATCTAATGTGGGTGTTCAAAGGTATCTACCTTCGTACAAGATTACTCTTGGCAAAGATGGAAGAAGGATGATGATGCTTCTACCTTCTTCTTCTTCTTCGATCCTTAACCACCGACCGTCAAAGCAGTCAGTGGCCATCACGCCTAGTGGCGTCTTGTAGGGCAACAACAAATTGATTCCACTTTGCACGGTCGGTGGCCATCCTTCGTACAGTGCCCCAACTCTGGTTCATTCTTTGCATCTCAGCCTCCACAGTCCTCCGCCAAGTTGTTTTTGATCGGCCTCTCTTTCGCTTTCCTTCAGGGGTCCAAAGCATAGCTGTTCTTGTGATGGCATCGGGGTCTCTTCTGAGGACATGACCAACCCAGCTCCAGCGTCTGCCAGCTATGATGGTGTGCATGTCCTCTTGCTTGCTACGAGTAAGCAGATCTTGGTTGGTGATGGTATTCGGCCAAAAGATGCGGTGAATTTTTCTTAGGCATGTTGTGCTTCTACCTTCACAAGATATTAACAAGATATTTCAGAAGTCAAGAACAATGCTGAATGTGTCTTAGCAATGTTAACTTTTATTTGCCTGCCGCCTTTTATGAAGAGGTATTATATAATGTAATTTAGCTCGTACAAGCCCCCAACTGAATTAACAATAAAATTCTTCTTATTGGCTCTATATAGATGTGATAGGGTGGGCGAGATAATGATGATGATATTGATGTTGTGTTTGATCACTCTTTTTTCACACTCGCACCGACCCGAACAACAATAAAACTCTAGATTCTAGAGGCAGGGGCTGTATTTATTTTTACAACCCATTCAGTGACTAAGCAAACATTAAACAAATAAACCAACGAACATAACAAAACACCCAACAGTGCTCGATTGCTAGTCTGAAGAAACAAACAAAGCAACGAATAGTTAAAATCAAAGTAGTTAAATAATGATGCTCTCACCTGCCAAACAGTCCTTCCACGCCACCCTCAACTATCATACACGTACACACTCATGCGTGTCGTCCAATGCGACTAGTAAGGTGTTGTGCATGAGGCTGGCAATCTCACCGTGTAACATCGGTTGCTACCAAAACCACTACTGCAAGAGCACACACTCAGCTATCACACACACACACACACTCATGCATTTCGTCCAATGAGACTAGTATGGTGTTGTGCATGAGGCTGGTAATCTCACCATGTAACACAGATTGCTTCCGAAACCACTACTGCACGAGCATATGAATACTTCATGCGGAGGCAAACCACACTGGTGGCCCCATGCTCCCTCAGGAGCGGAGAAGAGAAATATATATCTCCAAGTGAGCCCATGTGCTCTCACAAACCATTCTTCACATAACAATAATTAAATAATCATAAAATATGTATAACATAGAATTAACCAATATGTACCACCAATAATCTCCTTAATGGACATAAACCACCACCTCGCATCTGATCCATCTCAATATTCATTACTGCATTCTGAACATGTCGTAAGTGACGACTGGTGCGCCTGGCAACAAGCGTGTCGTATATGACTCCTGATGAGACTGAGAACTCATCACATGAAACACATCGTTACCGTCACCGAAACAACCACAGCAATAGCATAAAAATGCTTATTGTGGGCCTGTAATGGACACCAGCTGCATTGGTGTTTCCATGCTCCGCCGGGAGCAACCAGAGAAACACATGTCTCAACAAAGGAGTGGCCTCTCGCTCTCCCGAAATCTAAAAGACTATTCTCACTTCAAAGTAACCCACTAAAGATATACAGTAGAAATATCAATAATCGTGAAATACACTTAATTACTCTTACATTAAGGAATACAATATAATTATTCTTAACTTTAACAAAACTGGAATTAAATACATAACGTGTCACATGGCGTAACATTATAGGTTTACCACGCGGGGCGTGTTATTCGCCGCTTTTTATACAGTCCTCGCCACGTGGCTGCCATCTTGCTATTGTTAATCTTATCTAAATTCCAGTGAAATAGCTTCATACTATATCTGCCTCTCTGATGAATGAAATAATCGCTCTTACAGCCGCAATCTGGACTTAGCATGCCTAATAAAACCTATCAAACATTATTTTCATTCATCTATCATTTCGAGACTAAATCATAATGCCCTAAAAAGACATTTCCTTTGGGAACACATCTATCTATATATTTAGACCTAATTCACTAAACATTAAAACAGACTCGTGATGAATATAATTTCAGACTTATAGAACACGAATGCTAAATACAAAATGCGCTAAGAATTACAGCTCTCGTGCTCTGGTCCATCTGCTACCTACACCGGTCACCTCGTCTTGTTTGTTCACTCGTCTGGGCTGATACTAGGAAAGGTCGCTGCTGGCTCTCACACGCTTTATATAGACCCTTGGCGAATCACTCAACTTACTGCGCGCTAGGCGTATTAATTTAGCCGCATAAACAACGCTCATGGAAAGAGATGAAAACAAATAAGGAGGTCCTAGAAAATCTAGGTATGAAAAGAGAACTAATGAGAGAGGTCAAAGTTCGACAGCTAAAATACTTTGGCCACATAAAAAGGCATAACACCTTGCAGAAGACCATAACAGAAGGGAGAGTTGAAGGCAAACGTGCAAGGGGAAGACAGCGCTATAAGTGGGAAGATAACATCAAGAGATGGACGGGAAAGAGTCTATCAGAGTGTACCACCAAGACAAGAGACAGAAGACGTTGGAGATCCATTACAGCCAACCTTCGTTGTGGAGATGGCAACTGATGATGATGATGAAACAACGCTCGCGATTATTGCTTTAGAAGGCCCGAAAACACAAATATACACAACTATTTCTAGAGCAAAAACACAATTCTACACCACAACTTAATTTTTAGGCATTATTATGGCCTTTTCATCAATCTTGAAGACTTTTTACATCCCAGCATGCTTCGTGCACATCGAAAATATGGGCGATAAATGTGCCACTCACAATAAAGGGGGAAGCTGGGGTGTCTTCCCGTGAAGGGGTAAGCCGGGTGTCTTTCCGGCCCTATCACATAGATATATAAGATACTGAATAATGCGTGTGCACTTCTATCTGTAATAATGAAAGCAAGTATGAATTTGTAAAACAACAAATAAAAAATTTAATGATCAATTACTCTTGTACAAATATAAATGAATAAGAGCTGGTGATTAATAAAATGTAGGTGCCTTCATAGAAAAGATGTCAGCTTTAGAAAGCTTAATGTTGAAAAGAAAAACAAAGTTATTCTGTATTTGGCCTGCTAGATATGCAACTTAGCTGTCAAAACGCTGAAGTGTTGATGCTGCTGTTTCCGTCAATTCGTCTCTGTGGCAAGGGCACGTCTCCAGATTAGTTCAAGAGGTAACCTCTCCTGGTCAAGGCAGGTATCTTCACAACCCGTGGAACATAGGTTTCCAGTGTCGATCACAAGCTTTGACCACAGAATAGTAGTACAATTGGTATCGTAGAACTGTGCCTCAAATGGTCTTTTCAATTTGTACCACAAACCCAACAGGGAAGATGTACTTCTTGCTCAGTTGAATAGTCTCGGCAACTTGATAAAGATGTATCGAACACGCGTCAGGGGTATTATTTCTAGTAAGAATCCCTCTGTGACTTTGTGAGTAGGTCCTGTAGGAGTCCGGTTTCCGCATTAAAAGGTAGATTTTTCTTGCTGTAGTGTTTAGAATGAGTTCCGATACGTGTTTTGTCCGGTTCTGTAAGGTCAAAATCCTAACTCTATTCTTTTCTGGCTTCAGTCTGAGCTGTCTACTTTGACGATTCTGGAATGCAGTGTGTTTTAGCCTCCGAATTTGCTAGGTTATGTTTCAGTTTTCCTGCCCACTCTTCCACCTGGCGTTTCCGACAAAACTTCCAATCTGAATAAATGTTTATTTCTCGTTCTTATGTGATCCAATCCATGAGCAAGAACGTAATGGGTCGGGGTGTCAGTTATTTACTTTCTCCCGCGTGCTTTAAAATATCATTTTAAAATCTAAACACATGACCTATTCTCCGATAAACGGCCCGACTTCTTCCGTCACTCTTAGGAAACCTTTAAATTACGATTTGTAACCTCGCATGCAGATAGTGTCCTCTCTAATTTGTCTACACAGACGGGTTTCTCTGTAATAATTACACGGACAATGTCTGGATGGAAGCGATTAAGCAATTATCACCCGCACTTTCCTGGTCCCCAGAAGGATAAGCCGCGACATATCGCTGCATCCAGACATTTTTCCCAGACAACATCTGGTCTTCCTTTTGTATTATCCGCCCAAGTGTCTAAAAGCGTTTGTAGTGAACAATGATCCTAGACGGGCAGGCTGGTCTTGGCGGGAAAGGATTACGTAAAAAGTCAACTTTCATTTTCACGGTTACCGTAGAAAGTCAATCTGGTTTAACAACTTAAGCGATTACAACTAATCCTTAAGGATGGTCAATTAGCCGTCAATAACACTATCGCAGTATGAACAGAGGTCAACCGATGATTGAGGCGTGGCGATGGGGTAGGTTTATGTGCGTAAAATGAAGAAATAACTGGAGAAAGTAGGACGAATAGAAGGGGAGTAAAAGGACACAACCAAATTCCATCACAATGAGCATAGGCCTTCAACAAGTCTGCCTCATGTCCCCCAGTCCAGCGCCATCCACTCAAGATCTTTCCATGTCTTTTTGATCCCTTTTATATCTGTGTCCGTGTCCGTCTTTGATGTATGTCATGTGTGTTTTTTTAATGTGTCTGGATACCTTTCTATTTCTCATACCATGGTGGTTCAAGAAGAAGGATTACCCTGTAATGCTACCAACATGTATTCTCAGTGTATGTAACATCCATCGCTACTGTCTTCGTCTTATCTTCTTTTCTACACGCACCTGTCAGGTTCGTATCATCAGTTTCACATTAGTGACCTTGTCAGTTGGGTAACTAGGGTTAATAGCGCCCAGGGCAAATAAAAATATGGCGCCCCTTGAAAACCGCTCTTTACAATTCTGGCTGCATTCTTATATTGGTAATTAAACTGTTTACTCGTTATAACACCGGTTACAACATAATAAAAACAAAACTCACTTTTATTGTTTAAAAAAAAAAGAGAAACTTATTGCAATTGTAGCATTTTTTTAAACCATAAAAATGGCGCCCCCTAAATTTGGCGCCTAAGGCCCGTGCTCCATCTGCCTCACCTTATTTATGCTACTGGACCTGGTCATATCATTTCAATACTCATATTCTACGGAAGCAACCATTTAGAAAAATCTGTTAACTTATGTGTTATTCTTAGTTACGTGTCTTTGGTATAACCAATTTTCTTGTCTTTGGGGCCGTTTCAGGGTAGTCTTGATCAATACATTTGTTATTGACACATGACCACAACATTTATGTTGACATATCGCAGCATGTATGATTTAGATTGTGGTATTCATTACTTTGTTTCTCTTTGTGCTCCTTACAGAGTATAGAGTCAATACTGCAGCTGATCCCTTACAGGAAGCATGCATTAAGCTTTCACATCTCTCTCAGCAATGCTTTCTGTGGCAATTTGTTTAACATGATGAGGTTGCCTTCCCTATGTACAACCTCATATTAGTGGCCTTGTACGACATGCTTGAGGTTGCTGAAGTCCTATTCTTTATTTACCTGTTCAGAGACCCCCCCCCCCCCCCCCCGCCCAGGGAACTACACGGGAAAGGGTGAGGAGGTATTAAGCCTGGTTATTAATTTTTGTAGTTATACTTATTTAGTCGTTCCTCTTCCACCCTGGGGTGTAGAGGTTTGCCAGAGAGAGAGAGAGAGAGAGAGAGAGAGAGAGAGAGAGAGAGAGAGAGCCATATTATCCTATCGACTGTCTTCCTCCTCACCTGGTTCCAATCTAGTGCTCGATCCTTCAGAGGTTGTCTAATGTTGTCCTCCCAGCGAACTCTGGGTCGTCCTGAAGGTCTCTTGGTTTTCCACATTTATCGTGGTAGCCGTCTTCTCACATTCTGCAGACATGACCAAACCATCGTAGTTGGGACTGTTCTACTTGAGTCTGCAGCGGCTGTTTTTAGACGATGGTGATCGTCTGGTTGCGGCGGCCCATGTCTCTTCAACCACCTCATGTCGTAGGTTTGGAGCTCGCTTTTGTGGGTTAGAGTAATTATTGTTTTATTTATGTGTTCTTTTTTCTTTCTATCCAGCGTATGGATGTCTTCCAGAAATAGCACGTTTGTAACATTGCATCACCGAACATTAATTGTTATTGTTTTTAAAAAAATGAAATTTTGAAACCTCTCACATAATTTTATCTGAGCGATAGCTGACAGCAAGTCTTGGCACACATTTCATGAAGGCCGATGCTCTTTGGGGATATAAAAAGTAATGATGATGATGAACAGATGATATGATGACAAAGAATTCCTTGTTCTGGAATCACTGGGGTAACAGAAATATCATGATCATCATTTCCTTGCAGCTCCCACAGGAACAAATTTAAGCCAAATTTCCCTGTCCCGTGTGACAAGGTCTTTCTACTTAAAAACTCACCTTCTGGCAAATTTGTTTCACACCATACACTGTTTTCATCAGTATCTACTTTTAAATGTTATAGCTTCAAATTTAATTATCAATATGTAATTACAGTACTTCATTGCGTACTCTCTATCATCTCCTCTCACCGTAGCTCCCTCTTTTTGTCTCTGTGTGTGCATGCATGCGTATGTGTGTTCTATTTCCGAATGAATTGTTAATATTGGATAATTATTAATGAAGTTAAAGTTGTATTAATTTGAAAGCACTATGAGAATATTATTATTGCAGGACAGAAATGTAAGAAGACAATTATTTCTTTACCCTGAAAAAAAAATAAAGATTTTGTTCGTTCGTTCGTTCGGTCTACAACTTCTTCATCCTTGTCATTTCTGTTTCTAGTTCATTTCTCAGTGTGTGAAAATAAATATAATGGTAAATGAGCATGGAAATGTCTGTGAGGAGATAATGAGCATGGGAATATCTGTGAGAACATAATGAGCATGGGAATGTCTGTGAGGACATAATGAGCATGGGAATGTC
Source organism: Oreohelix idahoensis (assembly GCA_024509875.1). Lineage (NCBI taxonomy): Eukaryota > Metazoa > Mollusca > Gastropoda > Stylommatophora > Oreohelicidae > Oreohelix > Oreohelix idahoensis. The sequence continues at coordinate 263,679 of JAMPIV010008928.1, read as the reverse complement.
TGTGAGGACATAATGAGCATGGGAATGTCTGTGAGGACATAATGAGCATGGGAATGTCTGTGAGGACATAATGAGCATGGGAATGTCTGTGAGGACATAATGAGAATGGGAATGTCTGTGAGGACATAATGAGAATGGGAATGTCTGTGGTGAAATAATGTGCATGGGAATGTCTGTGAGGACATATTGAGAATGGGAACGTCTGTGGTGAAATAATGAGCATGGAAATGTCTGTGAGGACATAATGAGCATGGAAATGTCTGTGAGAACATAATGAGCATGGGAATGTCTGTGAGGACATAATGAGCATGGGAATGTCTGTGAGGACATAATGAGCATGGGAATGTCTGTGAGGACATAATGAGCATGGGAATGTCTGTGATGACATAATGAGCATGGGAATGTCTGTGAGGACATAATGAGAATGGGAATGTCTGTGAGGACATAATGAGAATGGGAATGTCTGTGGTGAAATAATGTGCATGGAAATGTCTGTGAGGACATAATCAGAATGGGAATGTCTGTGAGGACATATTGAGAATGGGAACGTCTGTGGTGAAATAATGAGCATGGGAATGTCTGTCAGGACATAATGAGCATGGGAATGTCTGTGAGGACATAATGAGCATGGGAATGTCTGTGATGACAATGAGCATGGGAATGTCTGTGAGGACATAATGAGCATGGGAATGTCTGTGATGAAATAATGGACAGTGCCTGTGGTGAAATAGTCAGCATGGAAATGTCTGTGAGGAAATAATGAGCATGGGAATGTCTGTGGTGAAATAATGGACAATGTCTGTGGTGAAATAGTCAGCATAGAAATGTCTGTGGTGAAATAATGAGCATGGAAATGTCTATTGTGAAATAATGAACATGGAAATGTCTGTTGTGAAGTAATGGACAATGTCTGTGGTGAAATAATCAGCATGGAGATGTCTGAGAGGAGAAATGAGGGGAAGGAGAGCGGAGGCAGGGTCTCCAGGGTTAAAGGAAATGTATAGCGAGCTGTGCGGTCGGCTGGATTGGGAAGTGGAAGCACGACCTGCCGCATTCCCTGTATACTGTTGAAATGATGTCGAATTTCCGGCCAACATCACCAGTCGCCGTACTTTCCTGGCCCTTGGCAATCTGACATTGTCTCCCCACATCAACCACAAAATCAATTCCCCCCCGCCGCCCCCCCCCCCCCCCCATCCCCCACCGGCGAAGAGGTCACTGACTTCCACGATGTTATATCTTTTCTGTCCGATTGCAACCGGTCCAGCAGCTCCGAGTCCCACCTCCAGCCTCGCCACTACAAGGGGATGATCACCTCCCACCTCCTCCCCACTTTCACGTCCCGCAATGCATGCCTCCATTCACCACTGATCACAATGTGATCTATCTGGCCTCGACCCCGTCCATCTGGTGACCCTACGTTAACTTGTGCACCTCCTTGCGTGGAAGGTGCCCCTCCAATGACCAGGCTGCCAATGCTACGGAAGCTCATTAGCCTGTCCCCATTCTCGTCTACTGCTCCACCGCCGCACTTCCCCATTATAAGTATTGTGTGTACCAACTGTCGCACCGAGGTCTCCCATCACTATAACAAGATCGTACTTAGGTGCAGTTTCGATTTCTCTCTGTAGCTGTCGATAGAAGTTTGCCCTTGACCTCTTCATCGGCGTCATCTGTCGGTGCATAGCACTGTATTGCTGCGGTGTTGGCAAATCTCCCTCCCAGTCATGTTCCCATCAGTCTGCCGCTGATGGGCTTCCATTTCAGCAATGACCCTTCCACTCCCTTCTTCAGGATAACGGTCACGCCCTCATTGCGCTGACCATCCCCTCCACCAGAATAAAGCACCGCCTATCCTGTAATTGTTTTTACTCTCCATGTCCCGGTCAATCCGCTCTCACCCATTCCCAGGACATGTAATATGTAGCTCCTCATCTCCGCCGTGATCTGCTCCAGCCCTCCCGTCTAATTCATGGCTCCGACGCTGCAGAATCTCATTCTAGTTTCGTTTCCCTCGGTCAGGGTATCCGCCCTCATGCCAATAGCTTCCCCTCGGCTACATTACTGAGTCATACGAGCCTGAGACTCAGTATGTCCGTCCCGCATCAAAGTTTTTCCATTTGTTGCTTTTTCTGTAACTGTTCAGATTCTTTACATAGGCAGGGGTGTCGGCCCTGCGTTAAAATCCCCAACCTGGAGGACCAGGGTACCAGCTTTTGTCTGACCCCTGCCGCACAGACCTGTCCAGCTTGGTTGAACCTAGCAGGAGTAAAACTCCCGCTGGCATAGCTCTGGGGGTTGTCAGGGTACTCAAGCTGCCATACCGTTACAAAGTATAGGTACCATTGATGGGAGGCAATTATGAACACAGAAACGTATTTGGTGACATAATGAGCATGGCAATGTCTGTGGTGAAATAATGAGCATGGAAACGTCTTTGATTAAGTACTGAGCAAGGAAATATCTCCACTGAAATAATGAACAAATTTTTTAATTCTCCAATTATTTTATTCTTGCCCCATGTTGTTTTTCGATAGATGTCTTCAGTGAGAGTTTTTGTTTTATATTTCGTGTTACATTCTCTTCATTTATCTGACTGCAGTCTCTCTTTGATTGTTTTATTCAGAGGTGTAGATCGTTAAGACATATTAATTAACTATAGAAATATATTATATATTCAGTCCTAAGTAATTACCGCCTTTGGCTTTTGTTATTAATCTTTGTATTTACTATCTGGTAAACAAATTTCCCAACTGCATTCATCACGTGATGGAGAACAACAAAACTGACAACCAGAAGGATAAAAGGTAATCCCATAGCAGATACTGCCGTAGAGGAGTAAACTGTTAGAAATATCAATGTCCTAGGTCCAGCTTCGAGAAGTGAGGGTTGTTTTGCGTAGACAGGTTTTAAAGTTATTTGAGGTCCCTCCTGAGTATAGGAGATGGTGATAATACGTGAGAAGTAAGGTGTAAGAAATAGATTTTCACAAGTGAATAGTTTAAGGAGAGAGAGAGAGAGCGTGACCACGCATTTCAGAGAGAGAGATTGAATATTTTCTTGTTACGGTAGCTTGTACCAAACTAGCTTATTTGGCTTTTACAATTGTTTACTTTACGGAGTAGCACGTATTATGAACTTTGTTTCTTTACTGTCTATATATACTGTAACCTATTGCTAACCTTTTGACCATGGGGGTTATTAACTTGGTTGGGTTCTTATCTTCTCAACGAGGGGAGGGCATAGGCAATTCTGTTATATTTTCTATGCATGTAATTCTGATGTATCTGATCTTTCTCTTTTAGATATTCGATGTTGTAAAGTTTAGTGATAATAAACAACAAAAGAACTAACTTTGTGTGTGTTGGTCAGACCCGTACCCATTTAACCATAGTTTTTTTTAAGTTTGTGTGTCTTGTTGTCACATAGCTGAGTGTGTGTGTGTGTGTGTGTGTGTGTGTGTGTGTGTGTGTGTGTGTGTGTGTGTGTGTGTGTGTGTGTGTGTGTGTGTGTGTGTGTGTGTGTGTGTGTGTGTGTGTGTGTGTGTGTGTGTGTTTAGTAAACTTATATTTCTCAATATAAGGGGGTGCAAGATTGTCTTATCCTAAAATATAGTCGTATAGATAGGCTGGACTAGAGAAACTATTCAGTCCAGAGACAGATCTTCTCCTTAACTATTCACTTGTGAAAATCTGTTTCTTACACCTTACTTCTCACGTATTATCACCATCTCCTATACTCAGGCGGGACCTCTAACTTTAAAACCTATCTACGCACGACAAGGGTGATCAGTTCACTTTTTCGCTGCGTTTGCCTACCCTAACTCAAGAGCAGAGTCAGGTACCAATTTACTGGTTGGTAGACTTGAGCGTGATGCCATTGTGTTTTGAACAGTACCCTTGCCGCGAGAAGCCAGAACTCCCAACCACTCTGCCTATCGAACGCTAGGCAGATACAGTCTTTTATAAATGGGAATAGCGGACCCGAACGCGTCAAAAGTGATGAATGCAGTCAGCGACCCATAGCTAGACTGCTCGAGTCAGGGTCAGCGAACCAGAGCTGACCAAGACTCTACTCCACCTCCAAGTGGTGGTCCTGGAAACAGGCTGCATCACTGCATGGCTGAGAGAGTAGGGATCGAAGAGGGGACACAAACCCGGTCCCAACAAATTCCGTTTTAAAGTCGGATGTGTCGGCCGAAAGGCGCAAATATAGCAGCTTCGCTGTAAATGGATACAATGCAACCAACGTCCTTTTCAGGGCGAACGAAGAAGAAGAAATGGGGATTTAAAGTTTGAAATGATATGACAAGAATATCAAAGGGGAACTGATGGAAAGAACGAGAAAAAACACCAGTGGAACAGGAGATGAGAAGAAGCTGGCGCTGGATAGAATACATATTGAGATAACCAGCTGATAGCATTATAAGACAAGTTCATGTTGTGGAATATCTCTGGTTAAGAAAACAAATAAAGGCAGTACACGAAGAAGGGAAGTGGACACAGAAATGAAAGTCATAAAGATGACAAGGAAGTATCTTGAGCGGATGGTACAGGGAAGGAGAGAATGTTTGTAGCGAAGGCCTACTGCTGTGGACCCTCGGGCACTGTCCCATAACAAATTCAGTCCACTCCTGCATGCGATACAACATTTTTTTTTTAAATAAATTTTGCCTCGTTTTGGCGAGGCACGTCACGCTCAACCTAGTCGATTATATTAGGGCGCATGTCCAAATATAAAAGATCTTTAAGTCTGATTTAGATTTTTTAAGATACAACAAATTTTCAGTCTTAACAAATTGTGTCAATTATAAGTATAACAAGTGATCAATTGTAAACTGTTTATATTTCTTTATTCAATGGAGCCTGAAAGAAAAAAAACAAAAAAACAGGAGGCGCAGGAACAGAAGACCAAAGACATATTTTCACATTTACTGGACAGACGATACGTGCACAGAGACAAGGATCAAGTTACGGAGAAACGAGGCAAATGGAAGCGTGTAGTCAATGGCTTGTGCAGTAAAAGATGCCAAGGTTAGTGATTGGTTGTTTAGTTTCTGTCTGCAGGCTTTCGTTTAATTTACTGATGCTCATTTGGACATAGTAGAGATATACAGTACGCATGAAAACTTTTATACTTTTTATTTATAGTTCTGACTGACATATAAAACCAGGAAATCTGAAATCTAGGTTCTCATTATTTACTTACTGACTTTGCTCAAATACAGATCATTACCTCAATGTGATCTCTATCACAAAAATATGCCAACTTTCATCCGCGCCATTATCTACTGCAAATGCATTATCTGATAAAGTAAACTTGAACAAATCTAGGTCATGCAAACTGAGTAAATTCAAGTTTTGAACGTGGTTTTGCTTGCCAAGATAATTAATGTCCTATTGTAAAATAACCGATTAGGTCAATTTTCGAGATGTCTTTACCAAACGATCATAGGCATTATATCTTTATTTGGCATCCGTTGCGTGCAGACTCCATAATCGTTTATTAGCTTGTTGCGTCGCTTGCTTACTTTAAGAACAAATCTAATTAACGCTTGTTAAATATGAAACCATTGTTTTAAATTAGGAGTATGCTCTTAAAAATATTTCTATTTAATTCTTGCATAAATAACATCCGTGTGAAAACAAATACACCAGATTTGTAGATTATATCAAGCTGGTCGTCTACATCGAAGTGTAGATTATTCTTTACCTTTCATTTTCTACAGAAGTAGAGTTATTTTTCGCCTGTGAATTGTAAGTGAAAGGACCCATAGTCTTTCAGACACTGGTCTTGCCTGGCGTTGATGTTTGTTTGCGTTCGCTCTTAGCCATATCTCTTTCTTACAATTCTGGCCGTTAGTTTTGAGCGGTAAGTACGTTGTGTCGTAGTTTACAGCTATGCTGTGATATCTGCGCCCTTCGGCCCGACATATCCGATTTCAACAAGCAATTGTTACGAGTTTGCCTCCCCGCCACCTCACGCCTATATGTATGCTATACCTCATGTCCATACAATAGTTCAGTGAGGTGGCGGCACCAGTGTGAGTGTCATCGGAGCTGAGACGTAACTGTGCCTCAGATCTGAGAGGCCCCGTTTCCGGGAACACCACACACAACCAGATGAGGCAACAGTCGCCGTTGGGGTAACCTGACGTTGAAAAACAACGACGTTTTTCAGCATCTAACAGAATCTTTCGTATTTGCGCAAAACTGATTTTCAAACTCATGCCAGATATTTGAAGGTAATACATATGATTTGAGGATTCTACCGGTCTTAATTCTTACATTCTCAGTGAAAAAAAAGACGAGGGCCTAAAAAATAATAATCTGGACAATGAGAACAACGCTGAGTTGAAATAAAGTACGGAAAAGGATAATAGGCAACGTACCCTCTAAGCTGTGTGCGCGTGCTTGTGCAAACAGGTCGTGAAATCAGGAGACACAAGAAATTGAAATGCGCACTAAAAATTATATTCCAATAAATATGATAATAATTAAAAATAAATAATAAAAAAACAAGGTCGTCCATTGAAAAAATTGAAATTGACACTGGCTGATAGAGGCCCAAACTGGCCGTGTGCATTATTATTGCCACTCAAGTCTTTGAGCGCTCTATTTGGAGACCTTCCAGTAACGCCTGTAGTAGGGTGACCATCTGTCTTCTTTTCCCCGGATTTGTCCTCTTTTTAATCTTAAGATTGGGCGTCCGGAATTCTATCAAAAGTGCGATTTGTCCGGAGTTTTCACCACAAAGATTGAACACTGCTTTGGAAAGGTCTATCTTATTGTGGTGAGTTTATGAGGTATAAATATGGGGATAGGGGACCTAATGTACTGAATGAGATCAGCTGTGAAGGTTTCTGAAGATAATAAGTTTGGTGTGTATACAGAAGACCTTACTTGCTACCACATTTCGATCTCAATCAGACTTATTCTTGATCAATGTGAATAATAGCTTCGTTAAGTGTCTAGGGTATTGTAAAAGTGTTGTGGAATAATCTCAATACAAAACATATACAAACAAATATTAAATCCTAAGATAAACTCAACTAACTCCAGCTGTTAAATTTTATAATGAAAAATTTTCTGTTAAACTTTATTGGTCCTGAGCCTAAATATTGTTTTGGTCAGGACTTTAGTCAATGATAATCAATTTGATTGCATAATATAATTACAAATATATATATTAAAATATGTACATGCAATAGACAGTATGTCTATAGTACATGGGTACAATTTTCAAATGGATATTCTTTAATATATCTAATTACTGGTATTATGAAGCAGGTTGGGGATTTTCATCATCCCAATGTTCTTTAGTTTTAATAATATGGTCTCTGTTAATCTTTTTGGAGGAATGTTTTTATTCACTACAGGAGATCTTTCAGGAATAGTAATAAGTTGTTCCAGGCCAGATATCACTTATCTGAGCCCTGGAATCGCAGCAATTGCAGTCAGTTTGGCCAAACGCTTCACAATCCTCTGGTCTTAAGCCTCTTTTATAACAGCAGGTGTCAGAGACTCCTTGATCTAGTGCTGAATTGCTCTATCATTCAGTATCAGCATCATACAAGTACCAGCAGGAACCCCTGTCAAAACAAGTTATGGTTCTGTCTTAATATCAAACTAATTCCTCCAAATTTACCTGTAAACATATATTTCACAAAAGAACATGGTCAGCTCTTCTGACAACCTAGCTTCTCCACTTTCATGTGATGGAACAAATGGTACCAGTTTTCTTTTATTTTTCCCTAATGGAGGCTACGCCTCTGCCATTCCTGCAATACTTCACCATGCAATAAGATAGGTGTAATGTTTCTGCATGATCATCATATATATTCCTGCAGTTCTAACTTTCTTAAATAGTCCATAGTATAATGCATCAACAACTAGGCCATGCCTAAGTCTGCTATGGAACCATTTAATTACAACCTTTTGTCATGGCCTTTTCTTATACACAACCCTTTTTCAAATAAAAAAAAGTCAATAAAATCAATCTTACCACATGTAAAGGAAATATACACAGGTTACGATGAATAAGGCAAGTTAATATGGCACACTTTTAGATTTGCCCACTGTCCAGACTGATTTCTGTTGTTATATCTTATAAAACACAGCACAAGTCTGTCACCGCTTCCTGCTCTTATGAATATTTTTTAAAAATGGCAACGAGTAGCGTACTCTTTCGTTAAGGTCACATGCCTTGGCCAATCGGACTAAGCCTATCTTTATTTTTGAATTAACTTTAAAAAAAAATCTCACACTACTATGTGTTACTATCAACAACTAGATTCGTATATCTAAGTTAGCCAATCATATCTCGGCTTCCTTCAAAATCAAGCCAATCCCCTACTTCGTATTATTTTAGCCTTCTTTCACCTACGTGTTTTCAAAAAAAATCATGCCATTTCATCCAAGCAGATATGACTCGACATGACAGTATCTCTGTTCTCGATATGTTTTATTACCAATATGTCATTATCTAATGGACTATTTAAACAACCAATTACATATTCTTTGTCCACAAGTCTTCAGAAACCCGAATATACAATTATCATGAGACTAAATGGCTTATTTAAAAATACTGTCTTTTTTCGATCTTAGTTGTTTATTTTTAACTATCATCTGTCCGCATCTTTTTAACTGTACTATCAGTATAAAGTCAGGAATCAGATGTAAAACAGGGGAATGTCATGTTTCCTAATAAGAATTAAACCTGTTTTCGAAACCTAATGTCGTGTCGTTAGTTTTTTCATCACTGTTTATTTGAAAATCAGGCCATGCAAACGGCGTGCGATATGGCTTACACAGCGACACACAGCGAGCGGCATAACTGCCTGTGTCCCTCAGTGCATCTCTCTCTCTCTCTCTCTCTCTCTCTCTTAGTTCGTCCGTCTGTCTTTCTAAGTTAACCTTGGGCGTGTAATTACACTAATGTTTGTTTTAGTATCTAGGTCATTGAGAAAATACAGTACATATTTTACAGGGGTGTGGCGATACAATTATTTGAAGAATGCAGCAGGGAAAGCAGAGATTTTGCGTTCAGCCCTTCCGGCGTTATTAATCTCAGGCTTTTGCGCTATTGGGAAAGCACTGGTCTTGCTCCATTCTTCTGTCTTTCTTATATTTGCTTTCTGCTTTACATTTATGTTCTAATTTATATATGGGTATTAGAATTTTTCACCACAATTCTCCCCACTTAAAACAGACATCACATGTCAGTCCCTAATTCTATATACACATAGATAAACCACTATCTATGCCTGGGGATTAATCTGACCTTCATCGCACGGATGGCGGCTTAGAAAATCAGCAACTAGGTTAGTTTTTCCCGAAATATATTCTATACTGAACTGATAGGGCTGTAATAGCAACGACCATCTTAATAATCTTGAATTTTCATGCCTACCTTGCGCTTGAAAAGCCAATGGTTTGTGATCCGTTTGTAGCTTGAATGAATTTCCATACAGATAAATATTGAATTTCTTGATCGCCCATATCACTGCGAGACACTCTTTTTTGCTAGTGGAATAGTTTTGTTCAGCTTTATTCAACTTTCTGCTAGCATATGTGTTGCGTGATAAATTCTCGCAACATCGTTTTATTACAATATCTATTTTATAACGCAAGGGCAACAACTGCTTGAAATTTATAGTCACTTTTCTCGGTAAGCATTTGTCTCCCCGCGTTGGTATTGAATGCAGTTAAGTTTTGAGCTGTGGTCTTTTTGCGCTGGACTGCGCATGACTGGTCTTGTTTTTTGGTCGATCGGTTTCCGCCCACCACTAGTGGAGTGAGCGATTTGAATGGCGAAAGAGATGCCTCGTTGAAGAGGGGATCTCCGCTATTTTTTGTTCTGTCAGGGATGTGTAGTCCTCTTAATGGATATTTCGTTTATTCGAGATAATACCTCTAGTGTTTCCCACATGTCGGGAGGCGTGATATTTCTGTGTATTTCCTGAAGGCAAGGTAAATTGACTTTTCATTAACTCTATCGATTTTTGGTCGTGAGCGATTTCGATTCATAGCCTGTCTTCGAAAGTCGTCGTCACGAGATGTTTTCCCAGCTCACATGTCGCTGTATTGTACTGCATCGGTTGATGCATGTCCCAAGGACCATTACTTGCTACTTTGTTAAATGAACTAGGTTTGGAAAACCTTTATTATCTAGAGGATATTTTTGAGGACATTATTTATACTTCGGCAGACGTGTCTGTCTTGCTGAAGTCAGACTAAGGAGAGTGAACTGATCTCATACATCTGGTTATCTCCTGGCTGTTATAGAAAAGGATGGAGTTTTTCACCTGACTACATTTACAGCACTATGAAATATAACATGCATCTGACTCATCATTGTAATGCTGTCTACCGTCTATTGCTGTATTGAATGTTGCTGTGATAATGACTGTTTGATGTGCCTACATATTCGCGTAACCATTTTGTCACTGTGGCGTCCACAATAAATAATGAAGAAAAACGTCAACGGCTGTTACAAGAATCATTGACTTTATACGTCGTGAGTTTACTGACGTCCTATGTGGATTGCCCTGTTATTTTTGTATGAACATTGTTTTGACTGAACACATCTGCACACTACACAAAACCAGACATGCGGATACCATCCATCATCATATGGCATCACGCATCATTTGGTGGCCATAAGCTGGTTTGATTCTGGTACCAGCAAACACGGGGTCCCTTACCCACTTCATTTTCAACAAGAATTCATCAGCATCCTTCAAGAAATTAACATTCTTCAATACAGTCAACATCTTCAAAATTTTCAAAGTACTCGGCGTTGCCCGGTAAAAGTCAAAATTTCAACTTTTTGACGGAAACAAGAATTTGACAGTACCCGGCGTTGTTACATGTTGCCGGATAACTCGGACTGCTGTTATCTTTTACGCAAGTCAAGCAAGTTGCTGCTGTCAAGGTTCCAGTGCTGTCGTTTTTGTGAAGGTCAAGTGCCGGTTGAAACGGGTTGTTTTCTGAAGAAGGCCAAGTACCGATTTCCATCAACTTACTTTTGGATTAGAAGGTCAAGTGCCGAAACAACTCAACACACAGTATTTCAGAAGCTCTTGTACCATCGTGTTAGCAGTGGAAGCAGTTCAGATGTGCCATCATCGTTGGAGCTTCGCTCTTTAGGACGTTGATTGACATCCGTTTTTTCTGCTGTTCTACGATTGGAAGCCTATAAGTTAAGTGGCCTGTTTGTATGTAAACTGTGCCCTTATACTTCTGCTGAGTCTTCTGTGTATCATCTCATTCTATATGTTATATGTTTATATGTTATTTGTATATTTATATGTTTATATTTCAGCGGGTTCTCGGTTGGGTGGTGTCTCCGTTAGATTATGCCACGTCATAGAGGTCGTCTATTGTGAGCGTTTTCTGTAGGGTTTGCAAATTTCCGATACTGGAATTTGCTAAGCGACTTCTGTTGCTATTTATGTTAGCTGTGATGACATGTTTTAATATTGTTTTCGTTATTATTTCGCATTCTTTAGTTTTGTTTTGATTTGTTTGTATTTGTTAGCCTACTCTTGTCTATAATTTAGTTTCATACAACATTTTTGTTTATACACTGTGGTGTCATGTATTTTGTTTAATTCTATCGCAGATATCGTCACATTTTTTGTGATATTTCATTAATTTCTGCTTTATTTTTAGTTGATTTCTGCGAACGTTTTTGTATTGTTGCTGATCTTTGTTATTGTTTACATTGTTATTGTTTACATTGTTTGCATTGTTTACATTTTCAATGTTTACATTCTGCATGTGTTTACATAGTCATTGTTTACAGTTATAGTAATTAGTTAATGGGCTATGCTAATGCACTGTTACTACTACACTGATGATAAATGAATGATGAATAGTGTCGTGCACTATTGAATGAGAAGTGCACTTATGATCAAGAATTGAGTGCTGATATTTCATATACAAGTTCTTTGATTGGAGACTTGTTTCCCACAGAGACTGGGATAATATAATGTGATGTGAATATACAAGTGCTTAATTAAGACTTGTTACACTTAGGTTTGAAATAAATTAGTTAATTATTTCAGGTTTTGGACTCATATGTTAGACAACATGTCTACATTTGAGCACTTTATTGAGCAGGGTAAATTGCTTGGGAAGACTGGTGATAAGTTAGAAGAATTTGCAACTGCTCGATATGATAAAGCAATGGAAGCTGAACAAAAGAAACTGCAGATGCAGGTGGATGAAAAAAGATTCCAAATGGAAATGGAAAAACAAAAAAGGGAATCAGAAGCTGAGGAGAGAAAACTCCAGCTACAGCTAGAAGCTGAAAGACTTCAAAAAGAGGCTGAGAATAAAAGACTTGAAAAAGAAGTTAAGAATAAAAGACTTGAAAAAGAAGCTGAGAATAAAAGACTTGAGAAAGAAGCTGAAAGACTTCAAATAGAGGCTCAGGCTGAGGAGAGAAGATTACAGAGAGAGTCTGATGAGAGGAAAGAGAAAGCAAAAATGGAACATGAAGAAAAGGTCTTAGCTTTAGAGTTGGAAAAATTGAAATTGACGAGCATGAGTAATGGTAATGATTCAAACAAGGGTTCATCTTCTGGTAAGGCTAATAATGATACTTTTAAGATTAAGTTACCAACATTTAGTCCTTCCAGTGATGACATAATGTTCTATCTGGACAGATTTGAACAAGCATGTACAGCTCATAACATAGACAAAGCAAAATATGTTTATCAGTTATCAGGGATACTGACAGGTAAAGCTCTAAGTATATTAAATATGGTGGATGAACCTGACAAGAACAATTATGAGGTTGTCAGGGCCGCTTTGTTAAAGAAATATCAGCTTAACGAAGACGGCTATCGTCTACAATTTAAAAACATGTTACCTGAAAATGGAGTTGAATTCTCCGAGTTTATTGCAAGAATACGCATTACTTTCTCACGATGGGTTGAACTATCTAAGACGGAAAAAACTTATGAAGGACTTATGGACTTAATACTTAGAGACAAAGTCATGTCGTCTGTCAATGAGTCTTTCCTTGCTTTCCTTCATGAACGTAAACCTAAAACAATAAAAGAAATGGAAGATTTCTGTTGCCAATACGTAACTGCGCACCCACACATAACCATGGGTAACTCTAAGGTGAAAGAAGGTTTACCAGTTGCTTCGGCAGCTCCGTATGGCCAAAACTTTGCTCGTAGATTCCAACAAAATTTTGATAGAAAGAGTAGCGGTAATTTCTGTCAAAATCATGGAAATCAATTTCATGGTGATTCTTCTTCGAAGAATTGGAGACAACCTGATAGTACTCGTTACTATCACCCTAATAATTATAAGCATTTCAAAAGAGGATATGGTAATAGAGGTTATTCCTGCCGAAGACCTCAGAACCAAACAAATAGATGTTCGCATCAATGTGAACATGCTAGTAATCGTGGAAACTGGAATTCGAACCAGGATAACAATTACAATAGAGACAATAATAACTGCAGAGATAATAATAACTCTGATAACTTCAGAGGTAATAATAGTCGGGGTAGATCTCAACACAAAAAAAGAGATATCAGCAGGCTAATGCTGTACAACAGGAAACTGAGGGAGCCTGTAATCATGTTGTTGATAGTAAAAACTTTGACGCTGTCACTGGTTCTGCTTTTGACTTTGAGAGAGCAAACAAATGCCCCCAATGCAGTACTTTATTCGAACCGGGTACCATAACTACTTTGAGTTGTGGTCACCCACTTCCCGCTCTTCCTGCTGCTGTTGCGCATGACGGGAGGGGTTCTTTAATTCTACATAAGGGTCTTGTTAATGATACTCCGGTCTCACTACTTTTCGATTCCGGATGCACCACTATTGGTGTTAGACAATCGCTTGTAGATCCATCTTGTGCTACAGGAAGGGTTATTAAATGTGTCACATTTGGCGGCACTCTAGAAAAATATCCTACTGCTGTAATTCGCATTGCCACTCCTTTCTTTACTGGAGATGTGCATGCTTGTCTCTTACCTAATCCTATTGCGGACCTTATTATTGGTCGTATTCACGGAGTTAGGGAGTGTACCCCACAGCAGATTGCTGCTTGGGAAGATAATAACATGCAAGCTACAAATGCAGTAGTTACAAGAGCACAAGCTCTACAAACACCCGAAACTTCACTGAATAGTGATAATGAAGTTGATAGCCAAGATAGTCACTTAGTAATCACTCGTGACTCTTTCATAAAATTGCAAGAAGAAGATCCTTCTTTAAAAAAATTCTTCGTTCTTGCGAAGAAAGGTGATCCGAATCAGGATACAAATAGAAAATCTTGGATTGCAATGAGAAACGGCGTACTTGTACGTATGGTACAAGATTCGACTACGTCGGCACATTCGCAAATTCTTGTTCCCAAGAGCATGAGAGTGCAAATATTACAACATGCTCATGACTCGCAATGTGCTGGACATATGGGTTTTTCCCGTACGAAGTCGAGAGTCCTTGCGGCTTTCTTTTGGCCTTTTGTCAATAAGGACATTCGTATTTACTGCCGATCATGCAAGGTATGTCAGGAGGTCAAATCTAGAGGACCACGACATGCTGCGCCTATCCAGGCTGCTGACATTCCTATTCGGCCGTTTCAGAAAATGGCCATAGATATTATTGGCCCTTTTAAGGTCAAGTCGGCCAGAGGACATCAGTTTATCCTTACATGTGTCGATATGTGCACACGTTGGCCAGAGGCTATTCCTCTTAAGAGCATATCTACTACAGATATCGCAGATGCTCTTTGGTTGATATTTTCTCGCTTGGGGTTCCCCAGAGAAATATTGTCAGACCATGGCACTCAACTCATATCTGACACTATGTCACAGGTAATGTCTACCTTACATATTGAACGATCTCTCAGTAGTATCTACCATCCTATGTCTAATGGGTTAGTTGAGCGTCTGAATAGAACGCTCAAGACTTTGCTTGGTAAGATAACTGAAGATCATCCTCAAGATTGGGACAGGGTTTTACCCGCGGCTCTCTTTGCCTATAGAGAAGTCCCTAATGAACACACAGGATTTTCTCCCTTCGAACTTGTCTTTGGCGCGCGTCCACGCGGCCCTATGTCTTTATTACACGATCTCATCACTGCCGATGATATTAGCGATGAAACTCAATCCTCATATGAGTATGTCATTGCTCTTAGACAAAAGATCATTGAGGCATGTAAGCTAGCAACTGCTTCATCAGAAATTGCTAAAGAGAAGGCAAGACAGTTTGCTAACAAGAATAGATGTCTACGACAACTTTGTCCAGGTGACAAAGCATTCGTCCTACTCCCCAGTAGGGAAAATAGACTTCTTATTGCATGGAAAGGTCCGTATGCAATAGTCTCTCGGATTTCCGATGTTGACTATGTGGTCGATATTGATGGAAAGCATAAAACTTTCCACATAAACATGCTTTCGGAATTTCACGAACGTCCGGACTATTTGCTGCCTATTTTCCAGGCAACGGATGATGCTCCTGCACCTCACGGTCATTATTCATCCCTGTCTGTCATACAGGATGAGGAAGCTACCTTCTCTGATGTCAACCTTCCCCTTCCAGTGGTTCCATTACATTCCACGGAATCTTGGAAAAACGTTTCTGTTTCTCCTAATCTTTCTGGTGACGAACATCGACAAGTCTCGTCGATGTTACAAACATTTCAGGATGTTCTCACTGACATTCCTGGACACACAGATGTCATAGAACATGACATAATTCTTACCGACAATAATCCAATTAGGGTTAGGCCGTATCCTATTCCTATACACTTTCAGTCGCAAGTGGAAAAGGAATTGGATGAAATGATTCAATTAAATATAATTGAACCATCGACTTCACCATATTCTTCTTCCATGGTTATTGTCCGGAAGAAGGATAAGAACATACGAATTTGTGTTGATTATCGCAAATTGAATCAGGTCACAAAGTTCGATGCTGAACCGATGCCTTTGTTAGAAGATCTACTGATTAGACTTTCTAATTCTAGATTCTTCACTAAACTTGACTTGTCTAAAGGTTATTGGCAAGTGCCTTTAGCAGAGCATGCCAAACCTCTTACTGCTTTTTCTACACCTAGGGGTCTATTTCAATGGAATGTTATGCCTTTTGGTCTCATGAACGCCCCTGCCACTTTCGTTCGCATGATGCGTCGAATTCTGTCACATCGTTCGGATGTCATCGCATACTTAGATGACATCTGTCTCTTCAGTGATACCTGGGAAGATCACTATTTAGGGTTATATGACTTACTGTCCACTCTACGTGAGAATAATTTGACAGCAAAACCTTCTAAAGCTTTTGTTGGTTTTGGTGAAATCTCTTTCCTGGGTCATCGTGTTGGTCATGGTCTCTTGAAGACAGAAGACCACAATACTTCCAAAATACTGAACATCTCTGTTCCTAAAACGAAGAAACAAGTTAGGAGTCTCTTAGGTTTAATTCAATTTTATGGGAGATTTATTCCAAATTTATCTTCGATCATGGCACCTCTCTCAACATTGTTGAAGAAAGGTTCGCCTAATCTGGTCCGTTGGTCTGAAGAATGCCAATCTTCACTAGACCAAATCAAGAATATATTTTCTTCTCCTCCCATCTTAAGATTACCTACTCTTGATAGGACTTTTGTTCTTCGGAGTGATGCTTCATCCACTGGGATTGGAGCAGCACTGATGCAAGAATATGCAAATACTCTGCATCCTGTTATGTACATTTCTAGAAAACTAAATGCGGCAGAGAGGAACTACTCGGTTTTAGACCGTGAGTTGTTAGCGATGGTTTGGTCAATTCTAAAGCTACAAAGATTCCTCCTGGGCGCACATTTCATTCTAGAGACTGATCAGAAAGCTCTTACAGCTATTCAGACTAAGAATTTGAAGAGTTCGAGATCCACTCGATATGCTATAGCTCTTCAACCTTTTCACTTCACGGTACGAGCTATCCGTGGTGCGGATAATGTGATGGCTGACATTTTGTCTAGATGCCCACATGACTCCAACTAATACTTCTGTCCTATATTTCCATATATTACAGAGTCATAACACACCTATATTTCTACAATAGATTAGCACATCTGTACTTACTTTATATGTACACACTATCGTGCTTTGTTGTCATCTTCTTCTGTTCGTTTTTTAAGATGATAGAGGAGGACTGAGTAGTTAATATAAGGGCCGTTAGTTTACTAAACAGCCACAATTATTAATAATGTATTGTACCTTATGAAGCATATTAGTTATTAATTAGCATTATATTGCTTGTACTTTCTCAGAATGTCATTGTTGAGCTGAGGACTTACCTTACTAGTATCAAGCATGACGAGTTCTAGATTGTGTACTTACCCTCGGAATACCAGAGCATATGTCCTGGATCGTCATGTAGTTTAACTTTACTATGTACTTATGTCATTACATGTCAAAGAATGTACTATTTAAATTTTCCTATCAGATTTGTACATCCATTTTTAAAGACAATATTAGAGTATGCTGTTTAATGATGATTATAGTAACTTGCATACGTATATTGTGTTTACATGCTAACGTGATGTGTGTTGGTGACACCTCCCCGATGTGAATATTTTTTGAGACATATTTATTTTTCTGTTGAGGTATATCCTCACCAGACACTCTATATTTAGCCTATGTTAGGCAATTTAATTAATTATCAGCGCATAATTCGTGCGTTTTGAGCCGCTTATCGCATGCTCTTTGATATTTAAAAAAAAAAATATGTTCCACATTTTTTTTTTATCGGGAGGAGGTGGTGATATGTTGCGTGATAAATTCTCGCAACATCGTTTTATTTCAATATCTATTTTATAACGCAAGGGCAACAACTGCTTGAAATTTATAGTCACTTTTCTCGGTAAGCATTTGTCTTCTCGCGTTGGTATCGAATGCAGTTAAGTTTTGAGCTGTGGTCTTTTTGCGCTGGACTGCGCATGACTTGTCTTGTTTTTTGGTCGATCGGTTTCCGCCCACCACTAGTGGAGTGAGCGATTTGGAATGGCGAAAGAGATGCCTCGTTGAAGAGGGGATCTCCGCTATTTTTTGTTCTGTCAGGGATGTGTAGTCCTCTTAATGGATATTTCGTTTATTCGAGATAATACCTCTAGTGTTTCCCACATGTCGGGAGGCGTGATATTTCTGTGTATTTCCTGAAAGCAAGGTAAATTGACTTTTCATTAACTCTATCGATTTTTGGTCGTGAGCGATTTCGATTCATAGCCTGTCTTCGAAAGTCGTCGTCACGAGATGTTTTCCCAGCTCACATGTCGCTGTATTGTACTGCATCGGTTGATGCATGTCCCAAGGACCATTACTTGCTACTTTGTTAAATGAACTAGGTTTGGAAAACCTTTATTATCTAGAGGATATTTTTGAGGACATTATTTATACTTCGGCAGACGTGTCTGTCTTGCTGAAGTCAGACTAAGGAGAGTGAACTGATCTCATACATCTGGTTATCTCCTGGCTGTTATAGAAAAGGATGGAGTTTTTCACCTGACTACATTTACAGCACTATGAAATATAACATGCATCTGACTCATCATTGTAATGCTGTCTACCGTCTATTGCTGTATTGAATGTTGCTGTGATAATGACTGTTTGATGTGCCTACATATTCGCGTAACCATTTTGTCACTGTGGCGTCCACAATAAATAATGAAGAAAAACGTCAACGGCTGTTACAAGAATCATTGACTTTATACGTCGTGAGTTTACTGACGTCCTATGTGGATTGCACTGTTATTTTTGTATGAACATTGTTTTGACTGAACACATCTGCACACTACACAAAACCAGACATGCGGATACCATCCATCATCATATGGCATCACGCATCAATATGCCACTGGGGTTAATTCCCCATCCAGTGAATCTGACTTTTGTAACAGGGTTGCACCCAACCCTACATTACTTGCGTCCGTTCTCACAATGAATTCTTGACTTAAGTCAGGTAATTTCAAAATAGGTCTGCTTGTGAGCTTTTCCTTCAATTCTTGGTATGCTAATTCAGACTGTGCTGTCCAGGTAATTCTATCTGGATTTCCTTTGCGTGTCAAATCAGTCAACGGTGCACATATGGAGTTACAGTTTTTGATATATTTCTGGTAGAAACCACATAATGAGACAAAAGATCTCACATCTTTCTTTGTTTGTGGCCTCGGTGCTTTTTTCAGTTTCTCTAGGTTCTTGGGGTCAGGGGTCATGTTTCCCTGATGTACTGTGTGTCCCAAGAATTCCAACTCTTTACATCCAACACAACATTTGGTTGGTCTGGCGGTCAAATTCGCCTCTTTAAGTCGATCAAACAACATTTTCAGAGAGTTAATGTGTTCCTCAAATGTTTCAGTCGCTATGAGGATATCATCCATGAAGTTTGTGATGCATGGATTATTCAGGGGATCCAATAATTTTCTCATCATTCTATAGAAGACACTTTGCGCATTTTTCAAGCCAAATGGCAATCTGTTAAATTCATAGTGTCCCTCTGAGGTACTAAAAGCTAGATAAGGTCTAACCTCAGGCTTTACTGGAATCTGATAGTAGCCTTTGCTCAGATCCACCTTTGAGAAATATTTAGCGTTATTCAGCCTGGCAAACAGCTGATTTGTATCCGGCAATGGATCTACCTGACCTTCTGTGATAGCATTCAGTTTCCTGTAATCTATACAGAGTCTATGTTCTCCAGAGGGTTTTTGCAATAGAACCACACTGAAACTATAAGGAGATTCGCTGTGTGAAATAATTCCTTCTTTCAACAAGTAGTCTATTTCCTCCTTCAAAGCTTTCTCCTTAGCAAAAGGAATCGAATAGGCTTTCATACATATTGGTGTTGGGTCTATAAGTTTCATATCATACTCTAATAGGTTTGTATGCCCCGAACGATCCGTTAGCACATCTGTATGATTATCTAGAACCTGTTGCACTCGCTCCTTCTGATTTTTCGTTAAATGTGTACTGATTTTCACCTGTGCAGCGGTCTCACAGGGGTGTAATGGATATTCAAATGATGAAAGTGGTTCTTTGTTCATCTCCATTGCAATCGACAAGGTCAGCAAATGTGTCTCTTCCTGATTTTTTCTGTCCAAATATTTCTTCAGGAGGTTCACATGATAGATTTTTTCTTTTTTCTTTCTTATCTATCTTATAATTTGTTCTAGACACCTTCTCTAGAACTGTATATGGACCTTGCCATCCAATTTGCAATTTGTTCTGGCTACCGGGTAGAAGAAGCAGTACCTTCTCTCCCACAGCTAAATCTCTTTCTTTAGCTTTCTTGTTATAATAGGCAGCATGCTTTTTCCTGGCTTGTCTCAAATTTTCATTGGCAAGTTTCCAGCCAGTTTTTAAACGAGTGGTCAGCTCATTCACATATTGGTATGATGAGGTAATATTTTCCTCTGCCTTTTCATCAGTCCACGTTCTTAACAGAGTTACATATGGACCTGTAATATGGTTGACCTGTTTTTCCAGGTACCGGTTTGGTCTCTTCCACTAGAAGCCCTATAGTGATGACTTCTCTTCCCAGAATCATCATTCACAAAACGACCGCTACCAATTTTTTTCTTGGGGCTTTCTCCCCACTTAAAATTCCTTGTGAGAGATCTTCTCTCTCTTTTATCTTCCTCCAGTTCACATAAGTCCGATTGAGGGATTTTCGGCTTATTCTGGGGTAAGACATCTCTTTGTACTCGCTGCATCGTGGCCATAGTAAAACATTCAAGTGAAGATTGTCTGTGAAAAGGGGCCTCCCATTCCACTTTGTCCACTTTATTATAATTATTTTTCTTTCCAGGCCTAAGTTTGCCCCGTGGTGTGTCTAGGTCCTGGTTCCTTTTCCCACGTGTGGGTGTTCCCTCATGTAATATGCCACATCTTTCTACAAAATTCTCAATGTCAAACATTGCCTTGGGCCAATAATAATTGTGAGCCACCTTTTGGATGACGGTACCTATTTTCTCATGGTCCCCATCTGGTTTCACATGTAAGCTCCTTATTAACTCTGCCCTATACTTTTTAGGAAGTACCAGCTGTCCTTGACCATTGGATCTAACACTAAACGCGAATGAATGGTTGGGAGTTTGAATAAAACTACTTGGCCATAGTTACGCTGTTGCTATGGGCATATTTTTCCCCAACAAGTTAAAGTTAAATAAAGCAGTAGTATCTGCATAGTTACGCTGTTGCTATGGGCATATTTTTCCCCAACAAGTTAAAGTTAAATAAAGCAGTAGTATCTGCTATTGAATGAGAGGAAACCGCACCGCTTTGTCTCCTACCCGTAGTGACAATTTAAATCTACGAAAATGTAAGTGGGGGATTTGCATGGAAGCATATTTGAAAAGATAGCTTATGCAGTGTGATACTGAAATTGAGAAGGGGGAGAAAGGGTGGCCAAAGAAACCTCGATGAATAATAAAATAAAAGTGGGAACTATAATAACAAAAACACATTTATAAAAACTGAAGACATGATTGAGTTAAAAAGATGAATCGAAAGCAGAATGTCTGCTTTGAAGGCAACCGCCCTAACCACTGAACCACCGACGCGAACATGTGACTTTTAAAAAATCTTAATGTATTTTTGTGTACACAATGCCTAATTAAAGCCGGCAAGATTAATAATTCTCAAGAGTTACAATATAGTGGTAATCATAATTTTTGTTTTAAAAGCATATCATTTTGACGTTGTCTTATTTAATCTATGATTTTACACCTGAAAGGTTTTAGTTCAGAAGTATGGCAGGGTCAGGAGCCATCAAGAGAGAAGATTAGTTCTTTAATCTTACTTTGACAATCTTTAACAGTGGCCGGGAGATGGAGACGGTTTAATTTCCGGAAAACATACTGGCTCATTTCAGTAAGTCTTTAGAAACCCACGTACAGAGCGCAAGCTCTTCTTTACCCTTGGGCATTTGGTTGCCATCACGCCAAGACCTCAGAAGGAAGATTACCGGTACTTCACGCCCTTAAATTATATCCGGTCTACGGCTTGGCCAGGGATATAAAATGAAGGATGGCGAAAGAAAAAAACAAAGACAAAAATTAAAAGAGATGTGGGTGGGGGAAGCAGACTCAATGGTACAAAAAGGAATGCAAAGTGAGGGATGATGTGGTACATAACTTTAGGGGGTTCTTTGTGGATTATTAAAACCCATTTGTTCAAAGCTCTTATTGTTATAGGAAAAAAAAATTTATCACTACTTCTTCTATATCCACATTATTGTCATTACTGCTTCTATATCCACATTATTGTCATTACTACTTCTATATCCACATTATTGTCATTACTGCTTTTATTTCCACATTATTGTCATTATTGATTCTATATCCACATTATTGTCATTACTGCTTCTATATCCACATTATTGTCATTACTGCCTCTATATCCACATTATTGTCATTACTGCTTCTATATCCACATTATTGTCATTACTGCTTCTAGATCCACATTATTGTCATTACTGGTTCTACTACCATTACCAGTCAAAAGGTAGTCCCATAGCAGATACTGTAATAAGAGAGTGAAGTGTTAGAGACTTCACTATACTAGGTCCAGCATTGAGAGGTGGGGTATCCACTACCCTTCCTCTCTGCCTTTTCCTTCCCTTACTTAACTCAAGGGCACAGTCATGTACCCATTTACAGCTGGATAGACCGAACCGTGTCGATACCACGAATCAAACCCTGTACCTTTGCCGCGAGAGACCAACGCTCTAACCACTCCGTCAATCGGATGCTCACCATTACCAGTAGTCATGCAAAAACTAATAATACCACTACTGTTATATAATAATAATAATAATAATAGCCCCTTCAGTCATAACTGACTATGGGAATGCGCCCATGAGGTGACAGCCCTAGCTGCTTATTTTCCTGGTGTTTCTTTCGACGTTTTCTCCTCTCTTCTGCTTGTTGTGTGCGCTTCTTTTCGCTCAGACTGAGGTGGCGCCGCAGATAGCATCGCCACTTGGTGCGATCGGCAGCTTCATCCTCCCAGGTGGCTGGATCTATGTCCAGTGCCCTCATGTTAATCAGTGCCCACTACTTTTAATAATGTAACTATTACTGCTATTGATAACCACCATCGTCACGACAATTGATAATACTGTTCTACTAATACAAACATATTATTATATGGCGCTGAAACACGGAGAACAACAAAATCACCAACCAACAAGTTTCCAACTTTCACTTGTGGGTGCTTCCGTAGAACAGAAGGATTGAAATAGTGCGACAACGTCAAGATTGTGGAACTGCTGACAAGAACCAGACAAGTGCCAGTGAAACAAAAGATGACAAGAACCAGACAAGTGCCAGTGAAACAAAAGATGAGAAGAAAACGCTGAAGATAGATTTGACACGTTGAGGAAACCAGCTGATATCATTACCAAACAGTCCCTGGTTTGGACTCCCCAGGGTAAGAAAACCGGAGGTAGACCGAAAAACTCACGGAGAAGAGACACTGGGACAGAAATGAAAATGATGGTAGTTCAGGAGATACGAGAAGCTGAGAATGATAAGAGGTTGTAAAAAGCAGTGCAGCAGGTCCAACATGCCAATGGACTACATAGACAGGAGCCCTGCAGAGGTCCTTGACATGGAATGATATATGGCATATGGCACCTCTTAGACTCAGCTTCCCCCTTTATTGTGAGTGGCACATTTATCGCCCATATTTTCGATGTGCACGAAGCATGCTGGGATGTAAAAAGTCTTCAAGATTGATGAAAAGGCCATAATAATGCCTAAAAATTAAGTTGTGGTGTAGAATTGTGTTTTTGCTCTAGAAATAGTTGTGTATATTTGTGTTTTCGGGCCTTCTAAAGCAATAATCGCGAGCGTTGTTTCATCATCATCATCAGTTGCCATCTCCACAACGCCATTTGTGTGTGTGTGCACGTGAGTGGTATATATATATATATATATATATATATATATATATATATATATATATATATATATATATATAGTTTATAGACTGTCTGACTCCTCTAGATCTGTTGTAGAAGATAGGCTGAAAGAGAGAAGATTCTCGATTTCAGGGACAGCCTCTATTTCTATTATCATCTCTCACTGAACTATCGCCTATTCTATATCTATTCAGAAGGGACCAACCCAAGTCTTAATTCCCCTATCAAAAATCTACGACAACACCTTACACGCTGAGAGCACGTGTTCCAGTGTTTGCCTCCCCTGGCACAGGGGGCATTGCTCATCATCCGACTTTCCCCATTTCACAAGGTTGGTGGCCGACGGCAGCAGGTCATACAATGATCTAACAACGAAGCTGAGCCTAAGAGGTGCCATATGCCATATATCATTCCATGTCAAGGACCTCTGCAGGGCTCCTTCCCATGTAGTCCATTGGCCTTGTTGGACCTGCTGCACTGCTTTTTGCAACCTCTTATCATTCTCAGCTTCTCGTATCTCCTGAACTACCATGATTATATAGATATTTTGGAACGAGCTGACCGATACGCTGATTAAGTTTAAGTGAATTTTAATTATCATAATAAAATTCCGGCACAACAAATAAAAATTACATCAAACATATACAAATAGTCATAAAGTCAATGAATTGCTACAAGAATGATAGACCCATTGGTATGATCTTTTTTCCTCGATGTATAGCCCACAGTCCTGATAGAAGAAAAGTGATAGCCCCAAAGAGTCACGGATACATATGCTATAGTCTAAGATTTTCCGTTAAAGGTATGAACATACTTTGATACTCTGATCTATCCTAAGGAAAGTATTGTTAGCAACAACAACAAAAAACTTGCATAAAGAACTTTAAGACAGCAAAATGGGTGCCAAAATACAACAATAAAGGAATCACTCAGTCCTGCATTCACTCTATTCAGTCAGCCGTGATCACTAGCTTGCATTCGTACTTACAGCTTTGGTAGCAACTTCTGGAAAAAACAATTTTTAGGACATGCACGTACAGAATCTCCAGGGTTAGTCATTGGCCAAGGGAACCCCAGCTCCACAAAGATAGGTTGAATTCACTACTTCAGGGAACGTTTCCTTGGTTCTTCTTATTTTAGGATATCTGTTTCTGTCACATTAAAATTGTCCAGGCACGAACGTTAACAGCGAGCAAAGTGTCAATAGCTTAGATTTCTAGTAATTAGGAATGTCAGGTCGGTGCCTTCTCTCAGTATAGGACTTTATTTGGTCACACCACCACTAGTCGGAACTCCGTCGGAATGTTACTGATAGGAATATTTTACTTGCCACAAGGGCTGAAAATGTACTTAAGGTTTTTCTCAGGAAGAATTAAATCTGGCTCGATGGGCCCGTTACTTTATTTAATCTTAAAGTTCATGTAATGGGTACTCTGTCGTTCTGGATGCCAACGCAATGCCAGACAGGTTTTACTTTATACACCCAAGTCTTTAAGAAAAAAATGCTTTTCTTCTTCACAGATATTTCTCCGTACTAAAACCGTTGGTAAAGTTGGGCTACCCCAGTTTCACCGAATAAAGAGAAAACAACATATAAAATACTTATACATACTATTCCTCGGTTATAACTTACATTATGAACTGCAAGCGTAGAGCTTGTTTTATCGTTTAAATCTCCCGTGAAATGAGTTAAATTTCATAAAATCAATGATCATGAATTAGAAATACATACGTATTTCGTCAATACT
Organism: Oreohelix idahoensis; assembly: GCA_024509875.1. Lineage (NCBI taxonomy): Eukaryota > Metazoa > Mollusca > Gastropoda > Stylommatophora > Oreohelicidae > Oreohelix > Oreohelix idahoensis. The sequence continues at coordinate 238,001 of JAMPIV010008928.1, read as the reverse complement.
CAATGATGAATCAGTGCAGTTATGAGTTAGTTTAAAATATTCTCGACTGATTATTAGCAATTTAATTAAATTTATTTATAGCTGCATGAGTTTAAGCTAAAAATTATAATTTATTTTGCTATCCACTGAAACACGTCACTAGAGAATATAACGGACTTATAAATTTAATTTCTTCTGCACAGAAATCTAGCTAGTGAAATGAAATAAGCGATTATCACTGAATCAATCAACACTACTAGATATATAATATATTTACCTCAACACAGAACTACTAAGAACTAAATCCACTTTGACCAACTAAATGATGCTTCTATTAACAGAGATCTTTAGGAATCGAAAGCTAGGTGGCAATCGACCAACTAAATGATGCTTCTATCAACAGAGATCTTCAGGAATCGAACGCTAGATCGTTCTAGTCTTGACTGCGGAGCACTGCGTGAATGAAGTCTAAAACTCTGGTTTATATCTTAAACAGCCAAAGGATGCGCGCTATTTTCAAAACCCCCGTCTCCCCCTCTCCTCTCAACACTTCCCTTTGACGCTGGCCATAACTGCCAAAACGCGTCTTCACCCCTCACTCCGACATGTCTCATTTCTGAGCGATGCAGATGGCAGTTTCCACACCTCACGCCGAGAAACTTAGCCGAAGAAACTCGTGTCAGATGAAAATGTAAACAAATGTCTGCTCTCTATGTCTGACTAGACGAATTCTCACATTTTTTCGTCTCATCCAGGGACTGACATATTACGCAACAAAATGCGTTACTAGTATGAGAAAAGAAACGGCAAAGTCAGAATGGGAAAATATATTTAGTCGCAAACGAACGAATGCGAAAAACAGGAAAAGGATAAAAGAGCGATAATGAAGTAGAGGACAAGGGTAGAAAAGAAAAGAATATAGAAAATTTATTAATCATAAATCTCTCTGCGACAGGTGTCATTAGGGCAAGGGCGATACACATGGCCCATAACAAAATGCTAAATGAGCTTGCTGCGACAATAGATCTGGCAAGGATGAAGGCGAATAGCAAACCCAGGCCGAGCACCGCAAATACATACTTTCTGAGGGCAGGAAAGTCAGCACACCCCAAACCGAGTAAACCTGGTAGCAGTTTACCATCTCTTCTTGACAGTGCAAACGACTGAGAGATGGCGGTAGACCTACCTGGACGAGGGGCATATCCAGAGAGTATCCGAAAATCGCGGAGACGGGTGGATATAGTGCTTCATTCTTCAGCAACGCTTCAAGTCATACTGGTTGAACTGACCGTGCCATTTGAATCCAGATTAGACGAGCAACATTCGTTCAAAGCGGCCAAGTATAGTGATCTGGCCGCGGATCTGAGACACGATGGGTTCACTGCAAGGGTCATGGCTGTTGAAGTGGACGCAAGAGGATTTGTGGCTGCATCAGTGTATGATCTATTGAAACTGTTGGGGCTGAGGGGACAGTCGAGAACAAGGGCACCGAAGAGCCTTAGTGAAACTGCCGAAAAGGCATCATGCTGGCTGTGGAACAACCGAAATGGGCAATGGAGATCGTGACAATAAACGCTGCGGTACAGAAAACACCAGGAATTTTTCTAAGTCCACAATACGCTGAGTTTTTTGGTGTACTAGTGAACGGGCTGTGACTCAGGGGTGACAGGCGGTGTATACTATAAGGGGTGTCAGTATCAGAATTTCAGTGGCGACCGCGCAGTGGCTAGACTCGTTGACTTCGCGATGGTGTCTCAGTGTGTGCGACGGAACGAACGGAATAATTTGTCTTCTCTTTGTTACTTTCACTATTGCCTCCACGGCTGGCGGAGTTGTGAATTTTAAAGTTGCTACCATTAGTGAAATAGGTTCATTTTCGATACAAGACAACAGGAAGCTGAGACGCTTGGGATTCATGACCCAAGTGGGCCCGCCCCCCTTAGAGTGTAAAGGAGTATATAGAGCCGAAACACTTGTCGGACGGGGGGACTACTTCTGATGATCAGATTGCTTCCTGTTGTATCGCTCTGTAAAGAGTTTCCTATCATAATTGAAAAGAAGTGTCGTACGGACAGTTCCGTGAAAATTTAAAAGAAACTAATGAATCTTTAGCGAAGATGATGTCCACACAAAAATAGTTAAAGAAGATACTCTCCACACATAAAAATAAAAATAAACAAAATAAAATAAGATTAATAATAATAATTTTTATCAATACATATGTGGAAAGTTACGTTTTAAAGTTACAATTACAATATTTTAAAACCTACATTTCAAAGGACATTTTATTTCAAATTTTTTTCTAACATTGATAAAACTAGAACTAGTTCTAGTCATCAAAATCATGCATTAGTACAGAGGTTTTCAAACTGTGCGTCGCGGCTCCCAGGGGCGTCGCAGCCCTCGGCTAAGGGCGTCGCGGTAGCTTGGGAAAAGTGTTGGGCTCGATATTATGAGCCAAGGTCCATCAATAAATATAGATCTTCGTAGGACGACAAGTTTGCGCCGAGGTATTATTACATGTACCAATACGTGTCATTAGGTACTAGAAGTTATTGACAAATGCACCATAAAACTCCAGAGCAGGTCTATGTTACGAACAGCTGATCACTAACTCTGGTGTCATCATGGCGGATGCTGGTGATAAGAGATGAGATGACCCAACAGCGATCGTCCAAGCCGACTCTGTTTATGAGCTGTGCGCTAGTGACCTCTAGCAGGCTGGCTTGTTATTACTACTGTTTTGGTAGATGGCAGTCGAGTCGTACCACGTGTCACAATAATTAAAATCAGTCTGGTCTTGCTGTTTTGTAGTTTGAACGTAGTTTTGTCCAATGCAGTTTGTTTTAAATTGTGTTGTGTAATTGTCTGTTTTTCAATCAGTATGGATACATTTTTAATTAATCGTGCAAAACGAGATATTTCTGTAAGTTGATTAAATTAATTTAGTTTTTCATTTACAAAATAAATACAGTCTTATTTATTTTGTGTCCGAAACTTAACTTATTTAACCCCCACAATTGATATCAGATGTAAAATATGCACATTAAGAAGTCATTAATACCTTGTTAGGTACAATTGCTTATATATAATATATAGTATAGAGAGGAGCCATGGTGATTTATGCACAGGTCTAGGGAGCCGTAGACCAAAAAAGTTTGACCAAAAAAGTCTGCATTAGTAGATTTAAAAGTAATAAGTCCTCTTTTTAGTTTTGTTTTTTACCATGCTCCTTTTTACGCCAAAAAGTCAGAAAATGTCTGTTTTTATTAAAAACTGTATGGTCAGCCTAGGCTGTACATGCTTCAAAACAAATTATCTGTTAAAACATGCAACACTAGCTCTGTGAATGATAATTTAAAAAAAAAAAAAGAGAATTTCAGGTTTTCAATTTTATATACACTCAGTTAAGTGTGCAAACGTTTTGGTAAATCGGAAACAAATAGCAAATTTCAGATTTACGTTTTTATAAGCAAATTCTTTTTTCTTTTTTTTTTTTTTGTTCATGGGGAAAGAAAAAAAATTATACTACCCAAAATTTTTACGCACACTGGCCATAAAAAAAAATTAGAGGGAACATTGTTGTTGTTTGCGTTCGCTCAGCCAACTCTCAGAACTCTGGCCATTTTGAGCGGAGAGGGACATTGAATTATGAGATACACGTTATGACATGGAAAGACATAAATTAGAGACAAACCAATCAGTGCTGGTTTTTTAATAGTTCCCGTGTTGCTGTCTTTTTAAATACAAAACCAGGCATGACGTCCCGCAGTTCTCTTAGTGAGCAATAAAAAAATCTAGGTGGCACATGATGTGTCTAAAATCATTTTATTACCTAGTAAACCGCGCTGGTGTAATGGTTACCACGTTGCGCTGGCGATCAGGTGTTCAAGGTTCAAGCCCGGGCGTGAGCATTTGAAGTAGTGTCATCGACCGGGAATTTGACTGAATAACCTGAACGGCTCCTGAGATAAACCCTCTGTGGATGTTAAGGAGCGAAGCTCCTGACCGGGTTGGAAGGAAAGTCTACAGGCTCCCCAGTCTCGCAATGACATGTCATTGGGCCGAAGGGCTGAAAACCCAAGTGCCGCTGGTTAAAAAAATAAAAAATAAAAAAAACATAACCTAGTAAAGGACGAGAAGTCAGAAAGCAGAGCCAATTTTCTCGGGTGGTCGTGACGGGAGACCAATTTACGGGTAAGTGTAAACGTGAGCAAATCTAGGTTTTGCACGCTGAATAAATTCCATTTTGAACGTGATCGGGCTTTACAAGATCAGTATTTTCGTATTGTAAAATAACCTTTTAGGCCAATTTTCGAGATGTACGAGATATACTGCTCAAAAAAGTTAAAGGCCACTTACAAATTCATCTGCAGTTTAAAAAAAAATAAAGATACAATTATGAAACTCACATATCATAAACGGTTTTCATTACACATTACATTGACATTAAAATGAAGAAAAACAAATGATTTCATTAGTAAGAAAATCGATGTCAATCGTCTTACCTCCCTTTTTGAAAATTCAGAATCATTAAACAAAAGTTAACATGATTCGAATCGAGTGTGTCCACCATGAGCTTGAATGCATTCACTGCACCTTTGCCTCATTGATAAGACAAGAGTTCTTAGAGTCATTTGTGGGATCGCTTGCCACTCCTGCTCAAGGAAGAGGAATAACTGATTGAGGTCAGTAGCAGGTGGATGATTTTCTCTAAGTCTACGTCCTAGCACATCCCATACATGTTCTATCGGACTGAGATCAGGAGAGTAAGCTTGCCAGCCTAAGCGGGTGACATGTTGCTGTTGTAGGAAGTCGTTCACTACCCCAGCTCTATGTGGTCGGGCATTGTCGTCCTGCAGGATAGAATCAGGTCCTAGAGCCTGAAGTGCCGTAAGAGCAAGCGGCTGTAAGATGTCATTTCTGTAGGCCAACCATTCAACGTACCATGCACTCGATACAAGGGTGTTCTGGAGGTCACACTAATTCCGCCCCACATTATTACTGATCCACCGCCATAGCGATCATGTTCAAGGACGTTGGCATCATGATAGCGTTCTCTTGGGCGCCTCCAGACACGATTTCTGCCATCTGTGAATGATCTGGGGAAACGGGATTCATCTGTGAACAGAACTCTGCTCCATTGATGCCTTGTCCAGGTCACATGACGCCGAGCCCAAGCCAGACGAGCTGCGCGATGAACTGGAGCCAAGAGAGGTCGGATGACAGGTCGCCTTGCATGCAGATCTGCATCTCTCAGTCGGTTTCGTAAGGTTTGGTCACTGACGATTACGTTGGTGGCTGCTCGCAGTTGCGTCCTGATGGCACTGGCAGTGAATGTTCTTTGTCTGAGAGCCAATACAACAACACATGTGTCTTTCCGTCTTGTGATAGACCTTGGACGTCCTGACCTGCGTTGTTCTGCGCCACTGCCGGTTGCATTATAATGATCACGCAGAGTTTGTATGACAGAGTGGGCAACTCCTAATCTCCTAGCAACTTCTCGCAGCCGATCATCCTGCAGCCATGCCATATATCAACATTGGTCAAGCGTCTTTGCTGAGCCATGGCTAAAATGGTAAATGTTACAAACATACCCATTGCCCGTTCCTTCCGAAAAGTGGGTGACGTGTTCTCTATAGTCACGACTTGCACGTGAAAAGCAAATTTCAGCAATGTTATCAACAGGTTTTGCCATAGGAAGCATTTTCAAACATGCATTATTTCCCTTTCCACCGCGTACATTTGATTGACCTTGGAGGTACACACACGTAACACAGATTTGATTTATTGTCAGATTAACAAACATTGTTTAAGCATGCAACAAGATGCAGCAAAACTTTTTTGCCTGAGTGTTCAGGTTTTAAAAAAAAAAAGCTTAGTTGAAATGACCTAAAAATTGAAAGTGGCCTTTAACTTTTTTTGAGCAGTATATTTACCAAAAAGTTATAAAGTGACAAATATCGAGGTGTTGTCACGTGCTGGTCTTCAGATGATGTATACACTGCTTAGCAGCGCAGACTACGCTGACTTGGCCATGTCCGCCGCATGGAAGATGGTCGCATCCCAAAAGATATCCTCTATTGACAACTGGCAGACCTCTACACCTCACGGTAGAAGGGGAACAACTAAGTAAGTAAGTAAGTAAGACAACTGGCAGATGGCAAAAGAACAGTTGGGCGACCGCAGCTGAGATTCAAAGATGTGTGCAAGAGAGACATGAGGGCACTGGACATAAATCCAGCAACCTGGGAGGATGAAGCTGCCGATCGCACCAAGCGGCGGTGCTATCTAATGCGACACCTCAGACTGGGTGAAAAGCAGCTCACACAACAAGCAGAAGAGAGGAGAAAACGTCGAAAGGAACACCAGGAAAATAAGCAGCTGAGGGCTGTCACCTCAAGGGCGCATTCCCTTAGTCAGTTACGACTGATGGGGCTATTATTATTATAATTTACCAAATGATCATAGACATTACATCTTCACTTGACAGACGTTGCGTGTGGTATTTTTCAACTAAGTTTTTGTTTCGTACTGTCCAAATTTCTCCCGTTGCATGGATCAAATGTGGATCTGCCATGACTTAAGTCTTGTAAAATTCGGAGTCGGAGTGGGAACGTTTTACCGACTCTAACTCCACTAAAAATGACCGACTCCACAGCCCTGGGAAATACAACTATGTCCTTTAGGAGTTTAAAACACTGACATTTTGCAAGAATTCACATACACACAAACATATACGAGTATATGCACGCACACAAGACTGATCACGTGAGTAGTATGTCAGGCGCAAAACAGGTCGCATTCAGGAGGCGCATGACTTTTATATAGCAAAAACGCCAGGAGGAGCGTGACTTTTATATAAGCGCATTCAGGAAGCGCGCAGAAGGTGGGCCAGGAGGCGCATTACTTTCATATAGAGATATATTTAGATAACAAGAAGACGAAATATTTAGACGATATATTTAGATAACAAGAAGACGATATATTTAGACAACAAGAAGAGGATATATTTAGATAATAGGAAGATATATTTAGACAACAAGAAGACGATATATTTAGACAATAGGAAGACGCTATATTTAGATAACAAGAAGACGATATATATTTACAACAGTTATACGATATTTAGACATATATATTTTACAAAAGTTATTTTACAACAGTTAGACATATATAGGTAACAAAAAGAATTTTAGTTAATATAGTTTATTTTATATTCAATACTGTATTGTAGTAACAAAATATATAGGAGCACATATGGTAATACATAGTGATAAGGTACACGTTTTATATATCTATATTGGAAAGATAGTGTGGTTTCAAAATACTATTATCACAACTTGTCATTGCACCGGTAAACATAAATATATCACAGGGGTACAGGTGCAGACCAGACCTTGAGGGGAGTCGTCACGTCGTAACAAATAGGACAGAGAGTATATGTGCTGTATATGTCTAGGTATCTGTATGTAGGTGGCTTTTGTGTGTGTACATAGTGGAAGACAGAGAGTTTAGATGTTGAGGGGTGATGTGGTGACGTTGTCGGGATGTACCTGTCGTTTGATGTAAAAGTAAGACAGGGCGTTGCGGTGTTGTTCGTATGTGTAGATGGAGGATTTGTGTGCTCTTAACCAAATATTTTTCCTGCCCTGTGCTTGTTGTGTTTTGAGTACTTCTAAGAATGTATTTTTGTCGATTTTGTTGTGATGTTTGCTCAAGCCTTTTGTGGTTGTTTTGTCGTAGTCCCCAAAACAGTGATAAGTCTTGCTGCACAGCGAAATCATCCCGCTGCCTTCGTATTCTAATTTAAAAAGGCCCGGTGTCCGTTTGTCGAATAATTTTTGATCGCGGCATTTCTGACAAACGGCGCGCGTTTTACCCTCGCCAGCGACGAAAACGGCTCTATGTTCGGGGCATACTTCGGCGGGGAACCACTGGTGGTAGGTACTATAAAATTCGCGTCGCATAGCGGGCTTAACAACGTCCGCTAAGTTGTCTGAACTAGGGGCCAAGTAAGGGCTGTCGGTGTCTGTCTCACACAACTGAAAGTCTGACCTATCGATAAATTTATCTAGACAGTCGTAATAAAACTCTAACATTCTCAATTTAGCGTACTGATACACGAAAAAACCTATCTGCACGGGCAGATCCCAACTAATTGTCTTTTTAAGTCTTTCTACTTCAAAAATGTCGTCCGTCACTAACGTCATTTTCCTAAATCGGGGGGAGTTTATTATTTCAGACGTACCCTCTCCCGTTGTGTACGAAACCTCTACATGCTTCGCCTTATTGGTCAACGTTTTACCATAGGCGGTGTTAACTAGCAATTTCATGGTTTCGCTGGTAATTGCTTAGGCAGGATCTGTATCACCTTGTCGACGCGCGTTCGAAACAGTGTCCCAAAACTGTTTAAAACACGTCACAGGTGCATATTCAATTACCTGGTAAATACAGGTGACTTTTAATCCTTTGGTCAGGTACCATCGAAGCAAAGGTGTTGCCAACAGAATCTTTTTGCCCACATAACTCCCGATCAACGTCCGTCTGGGGGTAATCAGGAGTTTGTGTTTCTCGGCGTATTCCCGCATGAAAGGTCCAATATCTTCCCTCGTGACGTCAACGTTCTTGAAAATGGGCGTCATTTCAGAGAAATGTTCTTTTAGGGAGTCGGGGGCATGAATGTCACACTCGACTAGGCCAAACAAGGTCTCGTCTAACACAGAGGCGAGAATCTGTTTTTCTGTTAATGAGTACTGGCATTTGGTGTAAGATGGTTTCACGGTCGGGAAGGTGGCGCTCAGAAAACGACGGATTGATGGATCGGTTTTCTTCAACTCCCGCCACTCGCATTACCACATTTCTACCAATTTGACGTCGCACTCGTTCTTCAAATAATCACCAATTTCCAGCGTCTTTGCGTACAATTCAGTCAAAGGTTTTTTGTTGACTGGGTTAATATCACGACCGGCGGTTAGTGGGCAGTCAGGGTGGCCGTGGAACAGACAGCCGTGGAACTGGTAGGCGGTACGAGAGTATTTGTCCCAACCGTCTACCCTAATGTACCTATAACCCAACGACATTTCACGACCGTTAAACTGGGTTTTCAAAACCACTTTATTCGTGTGCGAGACCCAACTCAACCAGTCGTGGCACTGCACGGTATATTTATGGAGTTTGTGGTGCTTGAAATCATCCTCCCTGTATCGTCTAACGGGAAAGTCAGTGGGCATTTTCTGCATTAGCGCCCACAAATAAAGGGCGTTGGCATCAAAACCTTTAATGCATCGCACCATTTTGCCGCCTCTAATGCACGTTTTGCCTTGTTCGTGGAGCCTATGAAATATAATGGAAGGTCCCCCGACTATGTTTTGGCGCAACGTGTGGTGCAAATCTGCCACCCGCTCGCAGCATAACGAAAAAGAGACGTTGCACGGGAGGGTTTTGAAGAGATATTTTAACGTGACACCGGGCACGTAAATCGCATCTTTGAACATATCTACGCCTAGGTCCGCGTAAAAACTAACCTGTTGTTCTAACGCCGCTAAGAAGGAGACCACGTCTTTGTTATTGTACCATGTGAGAAAGTCACGCAACGTGGTCATGTGGTTATCGGCCCACACCTTCTGACATTCGGCGTACTCGTCGACGGAAATATTAGTGTTTTTAAGGGCGGAACAAAATGCCGAGTGGGATGGTAGCGCCGTTTCGTCTAATTTTGCTAAATCTGTAATATATTCGTAACAAAAATATCCTTTAGTTTCTTTAACGTTATACGCCGCGAGATACTTGCTATAGCTAAAACCGGGGGCTAAGTAATTGATCATATCTAAAAACTTTAACTCGAGAGTGGCAATACACATAAAATTATTATTTCGCTTGACTAAAAATTTGAACTCTTCACCCATGAAATATTTGATTAGATAGGGTTTGATCACGTTGACGTCGTACTTGCCAGAATTGAAACCTAGCACGGGTAGTTCCTGCAAATAATTATCGAGTCTATCAAGCAGCCCTTCTGAATTACCGAGCTTCTCTAAAGTTGTGTGTATACATCGTCAAAATACGCACGCAAAATCTCGTAAGAGGCCTCGGAAATTTTGATCAGATAAGCCAGCATCCTATTCACCAAGTTTTGTTGATCACCCGTTGTGATAAAACACACGGGGTCCTCAAAACCGGGGACGTTAGAAGCCACCGAACACGACAGGGGCACGTGTTTGGCTGTGTATGTAGTGGCGTTACCACTGGGCACTAGACTGTTATCAAAATAACATTCGTAATCGAACGTGGCTCGATAGGGAAAGACGAATCTTGTATCGACATCTATACCCAGCTCATTGAGCGCTTCCCAAATGGTCTCTGGCGGATTATAGACACCACCCTTAAATATCTCCTTTCTCTTAGAGCCGGCACAGGTCTTTTCATGTTTTTCGATGTCCCTAAAAATCTTCCATAATTTACCGCATTTGGGACACGAAAAATAATGACTGGCCCTATCTATATCTGCTATATACATAAAATGGTTTTTAAATATTAAAAGACGCAAAGTATCCGGAAAACTATCACTACCTCTAAGTTTGGGTGTCAGGTTCTCCGCGTCGTCAAACTCGAAAACTTCAATATTTATATTAAAACATTTTTCTAAGGCTGGAATATCAATTAAACTAACCCCGGGGAAATCGATGAGGGACATTAGTCCCTGGTGTTTTTGCCACTGTTCTACTAGTCGACGCGTGGGTTTTCTAACATCCTTAACGGCACCACCCCTAAAAACGGCCAGATACCTAAAAAAGCAAAAGTTATCACTGTATGGTTTTGAATGTGAATCGTGTTGTAATGTGTTGATGTGTTTATTTTCGGTGATGAAGGAGGGAATTTCTTGTAATAAACAGCCAATTGGAAAGTCTTGAAGATGGTAGATATAGACAGAAGTAGCTGGAATTGCTTCAACAAAATATTTTGTGTTTGGTCTGTTTAACTGGGCGTGTGTGATAATGTCACTATCGTGTAATTGTGAGACAAAAGATTTGAAATCTGTAATGTTGTTGACTAAGTGAGGCTGTTCTAACACACTAGCATTATTATGTGAGGCATGAAAGAAACGAAGGTCGCGAGTTTCTCTGTGTCTCAAAACGACATGGTAACTGTAGTTTATCTTGAATCGTTTTGTCTGTTGTGTGAAGACAGGGAGCAAAAGACTTGCCCAGTCTATTCTTTGGTTATTGTGGAAAAACGTGAATGTAGACAGGTATTTGTGTTTGCTTGAATGTGTCTTGATGGGTCGCCAGCTGTCAATATATTTCTGTCTAATATCATGTGGTAGGTCAACTAAGCTGTCTTCTTCAGAGGACAGACGTGGTTTTTTTATATGGGTTTGGTGGGTACTGATCATTGTTCTTTTCTTGGTCTGACCTGCGGCATTTGTAGAGGACGATGGGATGGGACTTGTTGAAGGGGGTCCTGATGGTATTGTGGAAGTTGTTGCTGTGGTAGATGCTGCACCAGATGATGATGCTGAGTCTGTCATTGGTGTGGCGCCTGATGTTGCTGTGGGGCATGAGGTTGACATCTCCATTGGGGTAGTGGTGGGGTGTTTTTGTTTTAGGTGGACTCGTAGATTATCACCACGAGAAAAGTCTTTTCCACAAATGTTACAAGAAAAAAGAGACGTCGAGTGAGCTGTCTTGAGGTGTCATGAATAATTGTCACGACGATTGAACGTTTTCCTACATCGGGCACACATGAGGCTGTGCCCCACTGATGTGTTTTGTACCATTGTGTCTGCTTGTGTAGTGGCCCCCACTGGGGTGTCTATACGTGGTGCGACAGGGCCATGCTCACTTTCTATGTGTCGTTGTAGTGCATCAGGACGTGAAAAGCCTAGAGGACAGACACGGCAGGGGTGTTGCTGCTCCGCGTGGACCGTTGTCATATGGCGCGTAAGGTCACGATTCCTGATAAAAGATCGACTGCATTGCTCGCAGGGGGAGCGTTGAAGTGAGCCCATCTGTTGAATAGAGGATCAAAAAGAAGTTATTCACTCATAAAATTAAATATATATAACAACATATATGTAACAAGCAGTTAAATAAAACACAGACAATCTGATAGAGAGAAAGAGATAAAGAGAGAGAGAGAGAAATAGAAATAAAAACCAGAGTTATAAATAGTAAGGTATACACACGACTACTCTTCATTATAAACAGGCTTATTCAATGAAAGAGTTCGTATGTTTTAATGTGATATAGTGTTTATTAACTTTTGCGTTATCAGGCAAATTCTGTATTTTTCTTTTTATATTTTATTATTTGTTATGTTAACACACAGAAATACCCCGTGCGCGCGCGTTGTGGAACCAAATCAATTTATCGATCTACCCACCCGTCTTTGCGCCACAACCAAACAAGTATTTAAAATAGACTATTAGTCTCTACAAGTTTAGACTGTTTTTATCAGACAGTATTACAAGTTGTGGTGTAATATCGATGACTCATACTATATGTATACAATGAACAAAGCACTTGCTTAACAATAGGCGAGAAACGCGGATAAGTTTTAAACTAAGACAATTTTTCAGAACTTAGACTGTACCTAGCACATAACAAATAAACCGGTTAAGTCTTAACTTTGCTAAACCATATACACGTTAAAATGACGTGTAAGACTGTAACCTCTTAACAAACAACTAACATTATTATCAAAATACCTGTTAGTCTAGACACATAACATAATAATTTTGAAAAAAGCTTAACATTTAACAACACTGCCTAGCGAAAAGACAAACACACAACCATATTTTTAAAATAGAGACAGATATTTATATTTAATACAACACACGAATAATGAAAACAGACACAAAAAGACAAACACACAACCATATATTTTTTAAAAATAGAGACAGATATTTATATTTAATACAACACACGAATAATGAAAACAGACACAAAAAGACAAACACACAACCATATTTTTTTAAAAATAGAGACAGATATTTATATTTAATACAACACACGAATAATGAAAACAGACACTAAAAGACAAACACACAACCATATTTTTAAAATAGAGACAGATATTTATATTTAATACAACACACGAATAATGAAAACAGACAACTAATACTTTATATATTTTCTAAATAGAGATATTTATTTTAACACAATATACAAACGACTATTTATGTATAAAAACGAATAACATATGTATGATTGAAATAGCTAAGGTTTGGTGCGAGTTTAGACTTGTCTATCAGAAAGTATTACAAGTTGTAAGTATCACGGAGAATTTTTCAAAAACCAAATATAATTTGATTTCGTACGATTTTAGTTTGTAGATCAGAAAGTATTACAAGTTGTGGTGTAATATCGATGACTCATACTATATTTATACAATGAACAACGCACTTGCTTAACAATAAGCGAGAAACACAGATAAGGTTTAAACTGTCGGTTATATTTTTTTTTCGACTTTTCCTAGTGATCAAACAAACATGTTTTTTAGACTATATTCTTAGCTAAAACATATTCACATATATTAAAACGACATGTAACAATATAACACTCTACCAAAAAAAAAAATAATAATAATACATACCTGTTGCTGTCATTTTTGACGGAGTCATCTGTCAAGTTATTTGCTTATGTTTTTATCATAAGAATAATTGTGTCTTTACCTGCGATGTCAGGTTGATTAGGGGTTGTCTTCCCTTGTTTATTCATTCATTGTGTTTGACCTTTAGGGTCAAAGGTAGACAGTTCGGGCGTATGCCCATTGGCAGGTTTTTTTTTAAGGAGGAGTTGAGTTAGACTTCCGGCAAGCCGGGAAGTGTCCTGGTTTCTGAAGGGACGAGAGTCCATTGTGTTTTTCGGGAAGAATCTTCGAAGTGACTGCACTGGCAGTTTTCCCCAGTGAATCTCTGTGCGTTGGAATGACAGCAGAGTTCCTTGTTAAGTTCTGTGGATACGGTTACAGGTAATACCGACTTTTTCCATTACTATGCTTTCGGTGGCAGAACATGTTAGAAGATTGCCTAGTCTGTGAACTGCAGCTCACCGGTCCTCCATTTCAGAACTTATATGTTGTGCTCAAGGTAGCCATCCAAGACTATTAGTCTTCATACCATCCAGAAATCCAGTGACGAAGATATATTGTGGGAGCCGCAGATTGGCGGCAGATTTATGTCTACAATAAGCATTACTGCAGGGTTGATGGTAACCTGCTTATCAGAAGTACACAGCCGACGTCAGAACGAGGCCTGTGTTTTTCGGCTATTATACTACAGCCTGATAATGTGCAATTGGCGGGGAATGCCAAGTTGCACCTATGTGTCAAAGTGATTAAGGTATCTGACGCGTTTAGTCAGTAATCCCAGGGCGACGCCACGAACTGTCCTTATTGAAGAACATTGTATTGACCATGCACGAATATTCAAATGTTTACCAGCTTGCTGAATGCCTAATGTATACCTATCGATTTCCGGTCAGCATGACCTTGTTTACAATGACTGTTCCTGTTGATACCATGTGTGTTCTCGTCAATAAATGTTTTGAAACGTGTCTGCAGTGTCCAAGCATCCTTAACTACTGCATGTGAGTGTATGGGTTGCAGGGTCTACATACATACGAGCCTAAACACATTCGCACCCACACTCAGTTCATCATCCGCTCGCACTACACACCTAACAACATGTATACTGTCTTGGGCCAGTGATCACCTCAACAAGAAAAAAAGTACAGTTACATTTTTGGTGGCCAGTTACGTGGGCTCTTCTGATACATTTCTGGTGGACAGAGCGAGCAATTAACATTATTGATGACATTAATGTGGTCCAGAAATTTACATTTCATGGGGCTATTTGCGTGAGAAGGACAAGTACACATTACATTTCTGATCTGTGGGTCTAAGCTACACACTGGACAGCTGTAACACACATCGCTAATTCTACACTTGCAAGTTTTGGCTACAACAGGACAGAAATAGGTCATCAACTGTTGACCCAGATAAACAGTGCTAGCATTTATGTTATAATGCTACATAAACCACAACAGGACAAGTACTGAAGTTAACATCTAGGCATTTGCTACGTGGACCACAACTGCAAGTCAAGTCCCTTACAGTAAACGGTACCGCTGGTCGTTTACATGTTTCAGTCAACAACAGACTTTTCTACGCCGAGCATTCAAGCTATATTGTTCGAGGTCAAGTGTTTGTAAACAGTACGTGGAAATTGTAAACATTCTATGTGCAAGTCCTAAGTCGAGAAGGTCATAGTAACTTTTGTTCGTGAATACCACTTTATGCTACAGTGGATTTGACATTCAGTGCGCGCTTGACATTTTGTTTCTGTGTTCGCAAGGAGCAAGTTAGTTACTGTAATATCATGTGTGACTAAGCTTTATTTTGCAACACATTGAATTGATTGCTATTTATGTTAATTGTACTATTTTTGTGTATTTTTCTTGTGTTCTTTTGCGGGTTTTCGGTTGGTGGGTCTTACAGTAAATATGCCACTTAATCGAGGGTTACTGTAAGCGTTCTGTAGGGATTGCAATTTTCTTAATTGAAATTTGCTAGCGACTTTTGTTGCTATTTTTTTTTTTAGCTGTGACGACATCAGTTAGTGTTGTTTTCGTTATTTTTCCGTTCTTTGATTTTCGACTAATTTTGTTTGTATCTGTTCTTCTCTCATTCCTTCCGTTTATTTCTTTACACCTTTTCGTTTATAACAGTGTTGCCATTTGTCTTGTTTATTTTTCGCGGTCATCATTACACATTTGTGTAACATTTTCTTTACTTTTTGCTGTATTGTTTATTTGACTTCCGCGAACGTTTTCGGTCATTGTTCTGTATCTTTGTCTTTGTATTTATGATTGTACTACATTATTGTCATACACAGTCTACATACATACACTTGGTCATGTATTATTATTATTATTGATAAGGTACACTCTTCATATAGAGATTGTTAATAAAATATTATTATATAAGATATTTATACAAGTTCTTTGATAAAAGACTTGTTATCCTCAAAGATTGAGACAAGGTGAAATACATATTCAAGTTCTTTAAAAAAAAAAAAAGACTTGTGCCCATAGTGAGTGGGATATAAAGGAATTATTTTCCACAGGTACTCAAGTGATTTTTTGTTACATTATAAACAAGAGGACCATACAAGGTCTTTGTCTAAGACTAAGAGAGTGAAATAAAGTGAAGTGAGTATACAAGTCTAGCATTTCAGACTTGT
This sequence comes from Oreohelix idahoensis, assembly GCA_024509875.1. NCBI lineage: Eukaryota > Metazoa > Mollusca > Gastropoda > Stylommatophora > Oreohelicidae > Oreohelix > Oreohelix idahoensis. Next base: position 221,776 of record JAMPIV010008928.1, on the reverse strand, counting down.
CTCCCATTGAAGTGGGATAAAGTAATTGTTGAATTTTGCAGGTTACTGATCTCATTAGACAGAATGTCTACATTGGATTTCTTCATCCAGCAAGGGTTGACCCTTGGTAAGTCTGGTAAAGAATTGGAAGAATATTCATCTGCTCAATTCGCCATTGCATTAAAGTCAGATGAAAAGAAACAAAAAGAGGAAATTAAATTGAAAGCAGAAGCTGAACAAAGGAGAGCAGAAGCTGAACTAAAGAAGCTAGATGCTGAGAATAGAAGATTAGAACTTGAAGAGAAGCTGCTGCAGAGGAGAAAAAACTTCAAGCTGCTGCTGAGGAGAGAAAAGCTCAAGCTGCTGCTGAGGAGAGGAAAGCTCAAGCTGCTGCTGATGAAAGAAAATTCCAGATGGAAATGGAAGACAAAAAACTTCAAGCTGCTGCAGAGGAGAGAAAACTTCAAGCTGATGCTGGAATTAGAAAAATGGAACATGAGGAAAGAAAACAGAAGATGGAACTTGATGAAAGACTCGCAACTTTGGAGTTAGAGAAACTGAAATTGGCGAGTACGGGTGCTCAGCAAACAACTTCGAGTACGACAAAGGAGTTTGTTAATAGGATTAAATTGCCTCATTTCAATCCTTTAAAGGATGACGTAGCAGATTATCTAGATAGATTCCAATTTTTATGCGATACGCATAACATAAAAAAGGAAAAATATGTTGAACAACTGATGGAATTTTTTACAGGTGACACAGTGACTACTCTTATGACAATAGACGAACATGACAGGACTAATTATGATGTTGTCAGAGCAGCATTGCTAAAAAAATACCAACTAAAAGAAGAAGACTATCGTCTTCGTTTTAGGACAATGTTGCCAGAAAATGGAGTAGATTTCTCTGATTTTGTTACAAAAATACGTCGTACATTTACACGATGGGTTGAGTTGTCTCAGACTGAGAAAACATATGAAGGTCTAATGGACTTATTATTGCGAGATAAGGTTTTGTCATCTGTTAATGATTCTTTTCTTGCATTCCTTCATGAGCGTAAGCCTAAAAACTTAAAAGATATGGAGGAATACTGTTGTCAGTATGCCACCGCGCATCCCCATGCTACAGTTAGCAATTCTAAAGTGAAAGAAGGGTTGCCAGCTGCTTCGGCAACACCATATGGCCCTAATTTCAAAAAAAAATTTCAGGGTGCTCAACAAAACTGGAATAGGGGAAGTAATCAGAATTACACTCAGAAGCGGAGTAATCCAACACATGATGGTTCTTCGTCTATGAATTGGAGACAAGATGGTAGTTCTCGTAATTTTAGTGGTAATAATTTGAGACACTTTCGCAAAGGCTATCCAAATAATAACTATTCGAACTTTCGAGGTAATCATTCTCGACGTCAAGATTATGACGATGGTGAATTTAGAAACCGGGATTCAAACCGGAATGATGATTACAATAGGCAATATGATAACAATTACAGGGGAAATGATAGTCGAAATAATTACAGGGGAAATGATAATCGAGGCAGACCTAGATTTAACAAAAAAAGACCTTTCCAACAGGCAAACTCTGCACAACAAGAGTTTGATGGAGCCTGTAATACAGTAAATGATAGTGGTAACTCTAGGGCTATCACTGGTTGTGCTTTCGATTTTGGGAGAGCAACTGAATGCCCCCAATGCTTAACATTGTTCGACTCATCGACTGTATCTACTCTAAGTTGTGGTCACCCTCTTCCTGCTCTACCTGCTACAGTTGCGCATGATGGGAGAGGATCTCTCATCTTACATAAAGGTCTAATAAATGATAGGCTAGTCTCAGTACTTTTCGATTCGGGATGTACTACCGTCGGGGTTAGGGAGTCTCTGATAGATCCTTGCTGTGCCACTGGAAAAACAATCAAATGTGTTACATTTGGTGGTACTATGGAAAGTTATCCTACTGCTATTATTAGGATTGACACTCCCTTCTTCACAGGAGATGTCCATGCATGTCTTCTTCCTAATCCTATTGCGGATCTTATAATCGGTCGTATTCATGGGGTTAAGGAATGCACCCCGCAACAAATTTCTAGTTGGGAGAAAAAAAACATTCAAACGGTCAATGCAGTGGTGACAAGAGCTCAAGCTCTTAATCCCCCAACTTCATCGGATAATAGTAATGAAGTTGATAGCCAAGACGAGCACTTGGTGATTTCCCATGACTCGTTTGTTAAACGTCAAGAAGAGGATCCTTCTTTGAAGAAATTCTTCCTTCTTGCAAAGAAAGGGGATCCCAATCAAAATACGAATCACAAATCGTATATTACTATGAAGAATGGTATATTGGTACGGATGGTACAACACTCGGACAAGTCTATGCACTCGCAAATTCTTGTGCCTAAGTGTATGAGAGCCTTAATTCTTCAGCATGCACACGATTCTCAGTGTGCTGGACACATGGGGTTTTCCAGAACTAAAACTAGAGTCCTTGCGTCCTTCTTTTGGCCATTCGTGAATAAAGACATCCGAATTTATTGCCGATCTTGCAAAATTTGTCAAGAGGTCAAGTCTAGAGGTCCGAGACATGCTGCTCCTATTCAGGCTGCAGATATTCCGATTCGGCCGTTTCAGAAAATGGCTATAGACATCATTGGTCCGTTCAAGATTAAGTCAGCCAGAGGACACCAATTTATCCTCACTTGCGTGGACATGTGCACGCGTTGGCCAGAGGCTATTCCTCTGAAGAGCATATCAACTGTCGATATCGCTGATGCTCTTTGGCTCATATTTTCTCGTCTGGGATTCCCCGGAGAAATACTGTCGGACCACGGCACTCAGTTAATTTCGGACGTTATGTCTCAGGTAATGGCTACGCTAGACATTAAAAGGTCTCTCAGTAGTATTTATCATCCAATGTCCAATGGATTGGTAGAACGTCTTAACAGGACACTAAAGAACTTACTTGGCAAGATAACGGAGGATCATCCTGAGGATTGGGACAGGGTTTTACCTGCAGTCCTCTTTGCCTATAGAGAAGTTCCCAACGAGCATACAGGGTTTTCTCCTTTCGAACTTGTCTTTGGTGCGCAACCGCGCGGTCCGATGTCCTTGTTACACGATTTGATAACTTCTGATAATATTGACGATGATACACAATCGTCATATGAATATGTCATTGCTCTTAGAGAAAAGATTATCGAATCGTGCAGGTTAGCAACTTCATCTTCCGAATTTGCGAAAGAAAAAGCTAGGCGATTTGCTAACAAGAAAAGACGCCTACGTCAACTTTGTCCTGGAGACAAAGCATATGTCTTACTTCCCTCAAGAGAGAATAGACTTCTCATTTCATGGAAAGGTCCATACACTATAGTCTCCAAAATTTCCGATGTCGACTATATCGTCGATGTGGATGGAAAGCATAAAACCTTCCATATAAATATGCTAACAGAGTTTATTGAACGTCCAGACTATTTGCAGCCTATTTTCCAGGCGATGGACGACTCTCCAGTCCAACATGGTCACATCTCATCCCTGTCCGTTATACAGGATGAGGAAACTATTTTTTCTGACGTTAACTTACCTCTTCCTGCGATTCCACTGAATTCAACGGAATCGTGGAGGGACGTTACAATCTCTTCGAACTTGTCTTTTGAGGAGCAACGTCAAGTATCCTCTACGCTACAATCATATCAGGATGTCCTTACCGACATTCCTGGACACACAGATGTCATAGAACATGACATCATACTTACTGATCGTAATCCGATCAGAGTAAGACCATACCCAATACCTATTCATTTTCAAGCACAAGTCGAGAAAGAATTGGATGAAATGATTCAACTGCAAATAATTGAACCATCCACTTCAGCTTATTCTTCGTCGATAGTTATTGTTCGAAAGAAAGACAATAACATACGTCTTTGCGTTGACTATCGCAAATTAAATCAAGTTACGAAGTTCGATGCTGAACCTATGCCATTATTAGATGATCTACTTATTAGACTTTCTAAAGCTAAATTCTTTACTAAACTAGACTTGTCGAAAGGTTATTGGCAAGTCCCACTGACGGAACACGCCAAACCTCTCACTGCTTTTTCGACACCTAGGGGTCTGTTTCAATGGAATTTTATGCCTTTCGGGCTTATGAACGCCCCAGCGACTTTCGTGCGCATGATGCGACGAATTCTATCAGATCGTGCAGATGTCATCGCATATTTAGACGACATCTGTCTTTTCAGCGATACTTGGGAAGAACACTATTTGGGTCTAAAGGAATTGCTATCTACTCTACGTGAGCATAGTTTGACTGCAAAACCCTCTAAAGCTTTTGTTGGGTTTAGTGAAATTTCCTTCCTAGGTCATCGAGTTGGTCATGGTCTGTTGAAGACAGAGGACCAAAACATTTCGAAGATATTAAATATCTCGGTTCCGAAGACAAAAAAGCAAGTGCGTAGTCTCTTGGGATTGATACAATTCTATGGAAGATTCATTGAGAATCTGTCCTCCATTATGGCACCACTTTCATCGTTATTGAAAAAAGGTTCTCCTAATATGGTGCGTTGGTCCCAGGAATGCCAATCTTCATTGGATCAGGTTAAGAATTTGTTCTCATCTCATCCTATCTTAAGACTACCAACGATTGATAAGACTTTTGTTCTTCGTAGTGATGCCTCTTCCACTGGGATTGGAGCGGCACTAATGCAGGAATATTCAGGAACTCTGCATCCTGTAATGTATATTTCTAGGAAGCTAAATGCGGCAGAAAGGAATTACTCGGTTTTAGACCGTGAATTGTTGGCTATGGTTTGGTCCATTCTTAAGCTACAAAGGTTCCTTCTGGGCGCGCATTTCTTTATGGAAACCGACCAAAAAGCTCTTACGGCTATGCAAAGTAAGGATTTGAAGAGCTCGAGATCTACTCGTTATGCTATTGCTCTTCAGCCTTTCCATTTCACGGTGCGAGCTATCCGTGGTTCGGATAATGTGATGGCGGACATATTGTCCAGATGCCCACATGATTCCAGTTAAATCTTGTGTCCTAGTTTTTCCTGATACACTTTCGGACTTAGGTCTGTCCTTAATATCCTGATATGTTGTAATACAAATGTATTTGGATGATGTTTAGATAATTTAACAAATTTCATTTTGTCCATCCATCAGTGATATGTTGCTAATATAGCATTGTAATTCATGACATTTGTATATTGCTATAATTATAGTATTTAGTAATGATTGATATATGATTGGTATTGCCAGCAACTTAGGTTTCTTTAATGGTACCCCCTTAGTTTGTTTGGCTTAAAGGAAATATTTTCTCCTATGTTGGGAGATGATTTGTATCCTCTTCAGACGCTTTGTTTATGCGTCTATTGTACCTGATATTAGGTTCATTTTTTGCATGAGCACATAAGTGATACTTGTGCAATCTTGCTCATGGACATATTAAAAAAAAAAAAATTTCATTTTTTTTACAGGGGGGTTGTAGTAATATGTTGCTGTCATTTTTGACGGAGTCATCTGTCAAGTTATTTGCTTATGTTTTTATCATAAGAATAATTGTGTCTTTACCTGCGATGTCAGGTTGATTAGGGGTTGTCTTCCCTTGTTTATTCATTCATTGTGTTTGACCTTTAGGGTCAAAGGTAGACAGTTCGGGCGTATGCCCATTGGCAGGTTTTTTTTTAAGGAGGAGTTGAGTTAGACTTCCGGCAAGCCGGGAAGTGTCCTGGTTTCTGAAGGGACGAGAGTCCATTGTGTTTTTCGGGAAGAATCTTCGAAGTGACTGCACTGGCAGTTTTCCCCAGTGAATCTCTGTGCGTTGGAATGACAGCAGAGTTCCTTGTTAAGTTCTGTGGATACGGTTACAGGTAATACCGACTTTTTCCATTACTATGCTTTCGGTGGCAGAACATGTTAGAAGATTGCCTAGTCTGTGAACTGCAGCTCACCGGTCCTCCATTTCAGAACTTATATGTTGTGCTCAAGGTAGCCATCCAAGACTATTAGTCTTCATACCATCCAGAAATCCAGTGACGAAGATATATTGTGGGAGCCGCAGATTGGCGGCAGATTTATGTCTACAATAAGCATTACTGCAGGGTTGATGGTAACCTGCTTATCAGAAGTACACAGCCGACGTCAGAACGAGGCCTGTGTTTTTCGGCTATTATACTACAGCCTGATAATGTGCAATTGGCGGGGAATGCCAAGTTGCACCTATGTGTCAAAGTGATTAAGGTATCTGACGCGTTTAGTCAGTAATCCCAGGGCGACGCCACGAACTGTCCTTATTGAAGAACATTGTATTGACCATGCACGAATATTCAAATGTTTACCAGCTTGCTGAATGCCTAATGTATACCTATCGATTTCCGGTCAGCATGACCTTGTTTACAATGACTGTTCCTGTTGATACCATGTGTGTTCTCGTCAATAAATGTTTTGAAACGTGTCTGCAGTGTCCAAGCATCCTTGACTACTGCATGTGAGTGTATGGGTTGCAGGGTCTACATACATACGAGCCTAAACACATTCGCGCCTTCATTCGCACCCACACTCAGTTCATCATCCGCTCGCACTACACACCTAACAACATGTATACTGTCTTGGGCCAGTGATCACCTCAACAAGAAAAAAAGTACAGTTACAATACCATGTAAGAGTCAATGTTTGGTTTTCAGAAGGGTGATTTTTCAAAACGATTGTTTCAGAGATCTGTACGCGGGAAGGTTCTGTTAGTTGAATGAGACATGTCTAACACAATTCTTGGTTATAGCAAAAGGTTTGGGACAAAAGAAGTCCGCGCGTATGAATACACAAGCGGTACTGTTTCAGACAATAGTCCACGTGAAAGGTTTTCGCGATGATTTGGTTCGATCGATAGTGGCGTCGGTAGATCGTTTTTGAAAAGAATCTAATTTAGCATTTTCGCTCGTTGTTTAATTAAGATAATTGCTCATGAAAAAATGCATTAGACGCAGCTGTGTTTGCATAATTAATTAGTCTCCGTTCGGAAAATACAATTAAACAAAGCCAATTTCTTTTATAAGAAATTATAGTACAGATGTGCACACGTGCCCACGCAATAACTCGAGAGCTAACGCTTTTGTTCCACGCCGAAACCCGCTATCAATCATTTTCATTACACGAACTTTAATTACGGCCAGATGGGTACGCATAATCAGTTCCTGTTCGGAAAAAGATTTTTCACATTGTAACAAAAGAGGACCTTTATAAAATGGAAATAGCACAGATGCGCCCGTCTGCAAGCAAATATTCAGAACTCGCTCGGCTTTGTTACAATGGAGGAAACCCGTTATCGAGAATGTCATTACACGAACTTTAACTACACACAGATGTGAATAATTAATTTGATCCCATTGTATTAAGTTCGAGCATTAAACTAGCGATCTTTTATCAAGCTTGTAAAAAAACAATGATATTAAACACTTTAAAAGATGTGACACGAGGCACACGTGTCTTGTTATATTTGTTATGGATTGGTGACGAGAAAAATTCATTAGGCGCAGATGTGGACAAGTTTTTTACAATCACACAAACGTTTACAACATTTTTTAGTTATAACACTATTTGTCCCAGTATTTGTCTGTTAGTGTTGTATGTAAAAAATATATATTGTTGGGGAATACAACCGTGTGAAAGTATATAACTTAACACTTTATTAGAACACTCTTTAAAGAAGCAATATGATCTGATAACTGAAAGTGGCAAACAGTCAGGTAATATTTGTTGTCAATGTTAGTCTTGTGACTGAGTAACGAGTGGTTCTCATATTGTTTTACACCAAGGGTGTGAATGTTTTTTAACATGTTGCAGTGATTCTCACATTGTTGAAAACACAGTGATTCTCACGTTGTTGAATTTTTAACATGGGGCAGTGGCTCTCACGTTGTTGAAAACACAGTGATTCTCGCGTTCTTGAATTTTTTAGCACGATTCTCACGTTGTTGAAAACACAGGGGTTCTCACGTTGTGTAGGGTTTTAGATATAAAATAACTGGATGTGAGTGTAAGTTATCATTGTTAGCTATGGATCCGCGTTGGGTGCACCCCTTTACTGCTTTGATTTCAGGCCCCACTGGATCAGGGAAAACTGTTTTTGTACAGCGTTTCTTGAAACATATACAAGATATGGTGGTACCTGTATCTGACGAAATTTTATGGTATTATGGGGCATGGCAACCCCTATACAATTCGATGACTGGCGTTCAGTTTATTGAAGGACTGCCCGATATTGAGCAGTGGACAGGTGATAAGAAACGTTTGGTAGTTATCGACGATCTCATGACTTAGACGGATGAGCGAGTAACTAATTTATTCACAAAAGGGAGTCACCACCGCGATGTAAGTGTAATATATCTTGTGCAAAATTTATTTGCCAAGAACAAAGAACACAGAACCATTAGCTTGAATTCTCTTTATATAGTACTTTTTAAAAACCCACGCGATGGATCTCAGATTGTTAATCTAGCCAAACAGATGTATCCAGGTCGTACTGCCTATGTCCAAGAAAGTTTTAAAGACGCGACGTCGGTCCCACATGGTTATTTGGTAATCGACCTTCGTCAAGCAACACCAGACGGTTTACGACTTCGTACCCACATATTTCCACACGAACAACAAGTCGTATACGTCCCGAAATAACGAAATGGGAGAAAAGGTAAAAAGACATGGTGAAATGTTAAAGTTTCTAGGTACGGCCAAACCACCAGTCATCAAGGCTGTTATGAAAACAGCGTCACCCGATCTGGTAGAACACTCTGTGAATGTTTTCACAACGTATTAAAAGGTAACGTTACACTAACACCTCCTCAGAAGAGACGTATGCGTCGTTACAAAAACACCCTGCGAGCGCTCACCAAGAAGAAATTATCGCTCAAAAGACGAAAACAATTTTTACAAACTGGAGGTTTTTTAAGTGCTCTCCGTGGACCGATACTAACTGTACTAAGAGGGATCTTGTAGATGGCGAAGAAAATGATTTTGATGGACCCTCGTTTGTTAGAGGCTCAAACACCTTATAGACCACCCGATGCTCTAGGGGATAACTTGGGAGAATTGGATACTCAAATGCAACTAGTCTTGGAACGAGAAGATCTGCCAGTGGGTGACAAAGCTAGACTATATCAGCAAACACTGCAGCGTTATTTGAATCGACTAGAACAGTACAGTCACGTACCTCTAGGCCACGTAGATATTAAGTCTCCATTTAACGATCCGAGCTCGAAACCTCCCATCGAACAACCCACTGTACTTAAAGACGAGATTGTCGACAAAACTCTTCAGTCCCCACCCGACCAAGTCACACCCAATAATCGAAAAAGGTGGTTGCCAGTAAATTGCGAGAAACATCGTCGTATTCGCTCAGAAGAAGGAAAAAAACACCAAAGTAGGAAACATGGCCAAGGAAGTGAATAAGATTTTAAAACAACATTACTACGACCCAAAACGACCCGGTTCGTATAGGGGAGTCGGTGCCTTACACTGTAGCACCAAACTTACTCATAAAAAAAATTAAAGAGTGGGTAGGTCATCAGGATACCTACACCTTACACAAACCGGTGCGCAGAAAATTTAAACGACGGGTGACTATCGCGGGTGGTGTCGAACAACAGTTCTAGGCTGATTTAATTGACTTGCGAGGTTTAAAAAAATTCAACGATGGGTTTTCCTATCTAGTAACGTGTATTGACGAATTTACTATATTCGCTTGGGCTGTTCCTCTGAAAAACAAAACTGGGAAAGCGTTAGTAGCAGCGGTGAAGACCATTTTTACCAGTCGTAAACCGATACATTTTCAAACAGACAAAGGCAGTGAATTCGTCAACAAAACATTCTTAAAGTTTCTTAAAGACGAGGGTGTCCATTTCTTCACTACGGAGAATGAGGATAACAAGGCAGCTATTGTCGAGAGGTTTAATCGAACCCTCAAAGAAAAAACGTGGCGTTACTTTACCAAAACCAACACTCTTTGCTACGTCGACGTGATAGACCAACTGGTCCACAACTACAACAATTCGTATCACCGAAGTATTAAGATCGCACCGGCGGAAGTTACACCGAGCAATCAAGAAGAGGTGTGGCATATGTTGTATTCGACCCCTGACGTCATCGGCAGAAAAGTCTATTTTAAAGCTGGTGATCGCGTGCGGATCGCCCAAGCCAGACAAACTTTTAAAAAGGGTTATACGCCGGTGTGGACAGAAGAACTGTTTACGGTTAGCCGACTAAACCAAACAAGACCGGTCACGTACATCCTTAAAGATGATTCGGGTGAGGAACTATAAGATTCTTTTTACCAAGAAGAGCTACAGCGAGTCGGTGACAAGATAGTTTATCGAATCGAGTCCATTTTGCAAGAACGGCGAGGTGTCAGGTGTGTTAAAGAGTATTTAGTCAAATGGTTCGGTTATAACCCGTCATTCAACAGCTGGATTTCCGCCAAACAACTAGCGAGATATCGAGACTGATGGAGATTGAAGAAGTGAGCACCCCAGTTTTGCGGTCACCCCCTCCCAAGACCACGAGAACCTCGGTCTGGCCTTTTTTGGGGGAAACTAGTCCCTCGATTAGAGATCGTTTTCATCTGTCAGATGATTGTTATATATGTCGTCATCGGGGTTTCGTTATTCAATCTGAGTTGGAGCAACGCAGGGGGTCCAGACGGCAAGTTTTGGATCGCCTTAATGAGCAGTTGTCTGGGTTACATGTTACCTAACCCTAAGATAGGATGAGTTTTTGCGTGACTTTACCCAGCAATGCCTCGATGAAAATATACCCAAACAATAACGCCAGTCACTTTTTCGTCAAATTGAAACAGACTATAGACTTGACCTAACGCTACGAGGTCGGTTTGGTTGAGATTCAATTTCCCAAAAGTTATTTTAACGTACTAGAGGATGATGTATGGATACATTACTTTCCCAACAAAGAAAATGAGTCTATACGACTCACGTTACCCGCCAGTCTATACACGTCACCCGACACGCTGATCGACGAGTTGAATCGTTTGCTTTTAGACACGGATGTGGATGAAAAAGCCCGAGTTAGATTCCATTTTAACAATAATAAAGCCAGCTTGAATCTGTATGATCCGGAGGTTGAAGTTACAATTAGCGAGACGTTGAAACACATGTTAGGCTTTCCTACCTCGCTCGCCACAGACATCGACCCAATACTACGAGGCGAGACTGAAGTACAAATGGATAGCGACATGAAAAATGTATACGTGTACTGCGATCTCGTAGCGGCGAGACCGGTTGGAGATGCCTCTGTCCCTTTGTTACGGATTGTTCCTATTTTGGACAGGACTACCGCTTCGGTTTTTAGGATTTACGACAAACCACACTACGTACCCCTGAGCCGTTTTTCGTTTGACGAGGTGGAAATCCTTTTAACTAATGACCAGGGTAAGACTATCCCATTCACTAGCGGAGCTTCGGTGTTGACACTCCAGTTCCGAACTCACAGACGGTTTGATTTTGAATAGAAAAAATGGTCAGACACGTACCCATCCGACGAAACCCCAAAATGTATGAGGAGTTTTACTGCAACCAAGCTGGCCACGGGATGCCAGTGTTTATCGGAGGTAGAAGTCAAAGAGGACATGGTTTGGGTAGTTTTTTCGGCGAGCTCGGTCGCATGGCTCTCCCGTGGTTAAAAACTGGAGGCAAAGCTTTACTCAGAGAAGGGCTTGGCACCGGTCTACAGGTCGCGAGCGATGCGTTAGCCGGCAGAAATATTGGTGAGTCATTTCGCGAACGAGCCAAAGAATCGGGTCAACGTTTATTACAGGGAGCCGTTGATCACCTCACCACTAACCAATCGGGTAGCGGTATTAGCAGAAAAAGAAAAACGAGAGCTGCCCCCCCTGGCGAGCCGAAACGAATAAAACGGAGTAACCGAGCTCGCCCTTCTCATTCTCACCAGAAGAAGCGACGGTACTCTGATATATTTGAATGATGGCGCTTATTCACCCTAACTCGTGCGAGTGTCTTCACAGTGGTCTAGATTTGTTTAGCGTACCACCAACGCAGACAGCCGTAGAAGAGGGACAATTTGTGGAGATACATCCGTTGGCTGCCTTAGCCCCCGGAGCCCCGGTGGAATTTGTAATATCGGGAAAAGGTGAAGAATATCTAGATTTGTTCAATACTTTTCTACACGTGCGCGCCAAAATCACGTTAGCTAATGGCGGCGCATTACCCGCTGACGCAGAGGTGGCCCCGATCAACTATTACCTGCACAGTTTATTCTCACAAGTCGACGTTTCCCTGAACGATACGCTGATTACACCCAGCGAGAACACCTACCCTTATAGAGCTTACCTGGAAGCCACGTTGGATTACGGGGAGGAAGCCAAACGAGGCCATCTGACAGCGGCTCTGTTTTACAAAGACACGCCAAATTTTATTACGGAAACAATTGGTGATAATAACAACGGGTTAAGACTGCGTCGACATATAGCGGCTGGTTCTCAGGAGATTGATATGATGGGTCGTTTACATTCAGATATCTTCGCTCAAGATCGCTACCTGTTAAATGGTGTGACCGTTAAAGTAAAACTCACGCCGTCTAAAGATGCCTTCAACGTGCTGGGACACGACCCCGCCGGTGGTTATAAATCTATTATAACTTATGCGGCCTTGGTTGTCCGGAAAGCCAAATTAAACCCCGCCGTCTCTCTAGCCCACGAGAAAGCCTTGGTGCGAGGTAATGCCAAGTACCCTTTGAAACGAGTTGTGCTAAAAACTTTCTCTATCCCTAGAGGTATGCTATCGCACATGCAGGATAATATATTTCTCAGTCAAACACCCACACGGATCGTGATTGGTCTAGTCACTTCGACCGCTTTTAACGGGTCTGATACGTCTAATCCGTTCAATTTCGCTACTTTTGGTCTGATATATTTGAATGTCAGCGCGGACGGCAGAACAGTCAGTGGCAAGCCTTTGTCCATGGATTATGAGCACAACCAGTACGTGAGAGCCTTCTTCGGGACGAATCTAGCCATGGGACTGGTTGGCAAAGACGCCGGCAACGACCTCGAGTATAGACATTTTAAGAATGGTTGCGCCTTATACGCCTTTGACCTCACCCCCAGTCTACTGGACGGTGACCAGTTTGAGATGGCCAAGTCGGGTCCTGTCTCAGTAGAACTTAAATTCTCCGAGGTCACACCCGAACCATTACAGGTTCTCGTCTACGCCGAGCAAGACTCGATCTTGGAGATCTCGAAATCACGCCAAGTTTTGACAGACTACACCACTTAGACGATGAATACAGACGAGATACGGACCAGCCCCCTGTCAGATATATTTGTTAAACGAACTGGGCTCGTTAAAGTTTTAGCTCGTGACTGTTGCGTGCATATTTTGACGCACATTTTACAAAAATCGATATGGCTATTTAATATGGGAAAAATATAGACATTCATTTATTTGTGTATGAAAATGCTGTTTATGGTAAAAGCGAGATAATCCATGTTTGATTCACACTTTTGATTATAGGAGTAATCGTTCTGGATATTGATCCAGCGCAAGGATATTGCGCTTGCGTTTGTACTTATTTTTTAGGGCCAGAAAATATATTAATTTGCTTATTGTGTTTATGGCCTGAATTCATATGTATTACATATTATTAGTACAAGTAGAATCAGTCCTATATTGTATATTTTGGATGGGTAGGAGGGACTAGATTCTTGCTAGCGGAAGTATGAGTTGTCTTGACAAGTCGTGATGAGTTCCGATGTACTGCTTACAAATGGCGGGGTACGTTTTTCTAGAGCTGGTCCTTTCGTCAGAAAAAAATGTCTCACGAAGTGGTTTTTCTTCTGAAGGAGATGGTGTCTCTACGATAGTTTGTGTTAGAGACTCTCCTTATGTCAGTATATAGATGATTCGGACTCCGGGTAAACCCAGCTCCTATTTTTGATGATCTCTCGTCGGTTAGGCCTAGCTTGACTTTTGTGCTTCGCTATGCTAGTGTCGTGTTTTGTATCGACGAAGATGACAGATTTTCCTGCAGCGGTTATGACTACGTGAATTAACCTGATCACCGTAGAGCTGTATGGAAACATTTATGAAATCCTTTATATACCCATTATAAATTAACTCTGGCTTACATTCTCCTTCCTATGAATGAGTGAACGACAACTCAGGGAGACAGCCATGTTGGATTTCGGTCATCATATGTTTTGATCACTGCCAAGAGAACAGATTATTTATCTTATTATCGGACAGTGACAGGGAGATCTCAATCTTGCTAGAAACCCCCTTTCGTGGTTTCATAATATATACTACAAACTATGGACGTCAAGTAACTTTGGTTATTTATCGATCCGCCCTTCACTGACGCGTTTAGTCAGATAGGGGGATGTGGCCATAATGTATCATGACATTGAACTTTTGATGTACTGCCCATTATTTCTGAATGTGTCATGACTTCAGATCTGCTATGTATACCTACAAATTGATATGTCAACGAACCATGATGTACTCGTATGTCCCAGTGTGTACGTCTGAATAAATTGAGTAAACTAAGATTCCAGCAGTCTGCATTGGTGCCTTGTAGACACAAGTGTGAGTGGTTATATTGGTCAGCACACGAACAGTACACCATTCGCGGTGATCACACTCTACACTTCTACTTCATACATACACCATCCTGCGTCGGCTGAAGTGACCAAGTTTAGGGCCTGCTTCCCCTGGAGCCTTTGCCTTCCCTAACTCAGGACTAGGGTGAGTTACCCATTTACAGCTGGGTAGACTGGAGCATGCCTGATCTCAACAACACACCACTCTTCCTTACAGAGCAGACAGACTGATACTTTACAGTGTGTGTGTGAAAGCAACTTTACAGAGTGGAAAGAACAAGACTTTACAGTGGCGAGCCAGATTCCTGGGTCCAGCTTACGCAGTTTTGTGTTGAGAATCTCAGTTTACAGCTGAAAGAACATTTGTTTGAACACATCAACACCAGTAGGACAGCTATACAGTCGATGTCAGCTTCAGCGCTTGTTGACAGTTTTTCGCTGTACAGACAGTATTACACAGGACAGTGGTATCAAGTGTAGAAAATATCTGGAGCAATATTGTTGACATTTCTCAACGTACAGAAGAATCACAGTGTTGCTGAACATAAAGTGCATAGTTCATCGTTGGTTCTTCAGATGCTCAACAGAGAAAAATTGACAGTGTAATAGTTTAAAATTAAATCTATTACTGAATAAAGTGGCAAGTTATTAGTATTAAAATAAACTGTGCCTGCTTTACAACACTATACCTGCAACACATTCCATTCATGACATAAATGATATTGTATGCTATATGCTATTTATGCTTACATGTTATTTGTTTATATGTGTAGGGGTTTATATGTTGCGGGCCTAGATGGGTGGTGACTAGAACAGGAAATACAGAGTGATATTGGTCTTGTTCTGGCGTTCGATAGGGAGCAATTTCTTAATTGAAATTTGCATGCAACATAGTTTGCAAATATTTGGTTAGTTGTGACGACTGTTTCATATTTGTATTTGTAACATTTTTTGTGTTCCTTAGTTTTGTTTGATTTGTTTGTATAATTGTAGGTCTCATCTTTTCTTTCATTTCAGTTTTTTACACCCTTATGTTTATACACTGTGGCGTTATTTGTCTTTTTATCTTATGGCAGTTATCATCACGGTTTCTGTGATCATTTTTTTCATTTCTCCTATTTGATTTAATTTGATCTCTGCAAATGTTTTCAGATTGTCTTTTCTTGTTTGTCATTTGTAATGTCTTTAGTTGACATATGACGTATAGTGGTATACACTGATAGTATAGTACAGATCAGTACTTTCTGATTGTTATTGTTATAAAACAAAATGTACAAGACCTTTGTAAGGCTTGTCTCCCAAAGTGATTGGTAAAGGTAAATATTTTTTTTCCACAGGTACTCAAGTGATCTTTGATTACATTGAGGTATACAAGACCTTTGTAAGGCTTGTCCCCCACAGTATTTGAGATACAATTATTGTTGTCCACAGGTACTCAAGTTATCATTGGTTATTATAAACCATACAAGTTTGGACTAAGACTAAGTCTAAGGTATAGACTTGTCTCCCATTAACTTGAAAGAGGGTAATTTATTTACTTTTTCAGGTTTCTGATTTAAGAAGACAATATGTCTACATTAGATTATTTTATTGCTCAAGGAAAATCTCTTGATAAGACTGGAAAAGACTTAGAACAATGGGCTGTTGCTCAATATGACAAAGCATTAGCTGCAGAAGAGAAAAAAACTGCTGCTGCTGTTGAAGAAAAAAAAGCTGCGGCTGAGGAGAGAAAACTTCAAATAGAAGAAAAAAAAGCTGCTGCAGAAGAAAGGAAAGCAATAGCTGAAGAAAAAAGATTAGAAAAAGAAGCTGATACTGCTGCTGAACTTAAGAAATTGCAGATGCAAGTGGAGGAAAGGAGATTTGATGCAGAACAGAAGAAATTAGAAGCTGCTGCAGAACAGAAGAAATTAGAAGCTGCTGCAGAACAGAAAAAATTAGAAGCTGCTGCAGAACAGAAAAAATTAGAAGCTGCTGCAGAACAGAAAAAACTAGAAGTTGCTGCTGCTGCAGAACAGAAGAAATTAGAAGCTGCTGCAGAACAGAGAAGATTAGATAGAGAAGCTGAAGAGAGAAAAGCAATAAGAGAACATGAGTTTGAATTAGAGAAATTAAAATTGACATGTATGAGTAATGTTAATCAGGCATCTGGTGGTAATGGTAAACCCTTCGTGTACAAGGTCAAGGTACCAGCGTTTAACCCTACCAGTGATGACATAACATTTTGGCTTTCTAGATTTGAACGGGCTTGTCGATCTCATAATGTTGACAAATCACAGTATGTGAATCAGTTGTCTGAAAATCTAAAAGGGGAGTCTCTGAGTAAGTTATATTTTGTTGAAGAGGCCGACAAAGATAATTATGATGCTGTTAGGGCAGCTTTGATAAAGAGATATCAGCTGTCTGAAGAAGGTTATCGTCTGTTGTTTAAAACAATGAGACCTGAGGTAGGTGTAGAATTCTCAGAATTCATCTCAAAAGCACGAATTACACTTTCACGATGGATTGAATTATCCAAAACAGAGAAAACATTTGATGGTCTTACGGATTTATTACTAAGAGACAAGGTCATGTCTTCTGTAAATAAATCATTCCTAGAGTTCTTACATGAGCGTAAACCTAGTACAATAAAGCAAATGGAAGAATATTGTGACCAGTATGCCACGGCACACCCTGACATGATTCTTAGTAACTCTAACATTAAAGAGAGTATGCCAGTTGCTTCGGCAACAGAATATAATCAGAATTACTCACACAAATTCCAAGGAGCTAAAAATAAATTTGATAAAAAGGTTAATTGGAATAAGTATCAAAACCAAGATAACCACTCAAATCAGAGTTCTTCTTCGAAGAACTGGAATCGGGCTGATAGTCCTCGACACGCGAGGGGTGCCCATAATGTTAGAAATTCTCGGAAAGGGAGTAGCTATAGGAACTACCCAAGTGCTTCATGGAGACAAAAGAAACAATATTACAGGGATACTCAATTTAATGAGCATGATGATTATGATCATGAATATTATGATTCAAACCCAAATAGGGGTTATAACAGAGGCAATAATAATTATAGAGACAATTATAACCGAGGTAGATCACAACACAAAAGACATGGTAAATCTTATTACCAGGCTAACTCTGCACAACAGGAGTTCCACGACACCGATAATCAGAATAATGATAAAAAAGACTCCAATAGTGTAGCGAATTCCGCTTTTGATTTTGCTAGAGCATCTGAGTGTTCGCAATGCAAAACATTATTCGATCCAACCACAGTGTCTACTTTAAGCTGCGGTCACCCACTTCCCGCTCTCCATGCGTCAATTGCGCATAATGGAAGAGGTGCTCTTGTCTTTAATAGGGGCCTAATAGATGGTACTCCGGTATCAATTCTTTTCGACTCGGGGTGCACTACAATTGGAGTGAGGCAATCACTCGTAAATCCTTCTCGAGCTACAGGCAATATAGTCAAATGTGTAACATTTGGTGGCACATTGGAGAAGTACTCCACTGCCATTATCAATATTGCTACGCCTTTCTTTACAGGAGAGGTGCAAGCATGTCTCTTGCCGAATCCGATCGCTGATCTTATCATCGGTCGCATTCATGGAGTGAAAGAATGCACTCCACAGCAAATTTCTAATTGGGAAAATGTTAATATGCAATCTGCTAATGCAGATTTATCTACCCTTCCAAGATGGAGGTGAAATTCGTTTCTCACCTTAGACGCCGAAAGAAAAACATCAGGAATGTGTATATTTCGATGGATAGTACCATGTTATGTTAAATTATAGAATAAAAGATACACCAGAGTATCTAGTGGTGTAGATATTTTCCTATAACTGACCTCGAAACCCTCGAATCGGTCGGTTGGATCGGAGGGTTGATCAGTGAGTTAACAATTCACTATCGTAAAACAAGCTATTGTTACCGAAACAGAACCAGGCTTGACAGTAAACATGACTCACTCTAATATCTTGGGGGCTAAGGAGATTTTTAAAATTGGATACTGGAATGAGAATGGTTTACAGTAGAAACAGGGGTGAAACAAGGCTGTATTATGTCACCACTACTTTTTGGAATAGCTATTGATTGGGTTATGAGAAACTATACCCACAATGAACAATTGGGTATAAAATGGACAAATGGAAAATTCCTGGGGGACTTGGATTTCGCAGATGATGTAGCATTCTTAAGTTCAACACCAAGGCAGTCCCAAGAAGCAATAAATAATTTGTGTCATCTCTCGATTAAAATAGGTCTCCAAATAAATGCCTCTAAAACTAAAGCTATGAACTTTTCTAACGAGACCTTTGATATCATCTTGAACGGGGAAAAACTACAGAAAGTTGAAAGTTTCAATTATTTAGGCAGTAAAATGACTCAGGATGGTGACACAACAAGAGAAATCCATACTAGAATTGCTTTGGCAGCTAGCGCCTTCAATAGATTATCTAACATTTGGAAATTACGATCATTGAATATACATACCAAGCTTCGTCTGTTTAATTCAAATGTTATCTCAGTGTTAACATACGGCTGTGAGAGTTGGAAAATAACAAAATCATTGGAGAACAAGCTGAATACATTCGAGAACAAATGTCTTAGAAAACTCATGAACATCAGTTGGAAAGAATTCAAGACTAATCGACAAATAAGAGAAGACTCTAGGCAGAAATATGTCTCCGACTATATAAGGAAAAGACGATGGTCTTATATCGGTCATGTCCTACGAATGCAAAACAACAGAATACCACTACAGGCGCTCACTTGGGTTCCTGAGGGTAAGAGGAAAAGAGGAAGACCAAAAGAAACACTCAGAAGAACAATAATAAGAGAAGGAAGAACGTTGGGCCTAAATAATGTGCAAGAGCTAAGAGGAGTGGCGTCACAACGAACAACCTGGAGAGCACTGGTTTCTGCCTTATGCGCCGTGTTTGGTGCTTAAAGAATTTATTATTATTATTATAATGCAGTAATCACTAGGGCTCAAGCTCTCAATATGCCACAATCTTCACATTCTGAAGATAATGATGCGCAGATCCAAGATGATCCCTTGGAGATTTCCCACGATTCCTTTATCAAACAGCAGGAAGATGATCCTACTCTAAAGAAATTCTTTACTCTGGCAACAAAAGGTGATCCGAATAAGGATACTAATCGTAAATCTTGGATTACGTTGAAGAATGGCGTACTTGTACGTATGGTACAAGACTCCGCTAAGTCCATTCATTCTCAAATCCTTGTGCCTAAAAATATGAGAGTTAAAATTTTACAGCACGCTCATGATTCGCAGTGTGCTGGACATATGGGTTTTTCCCGTACTAAAGCTAGAGTTCTTCAATCTTTCTTTTGGCCTGCTGTGAATAAGGACATACGAATCTATTGTCGATCTTGTAAAGTATGTCAAGAGATTAAATCCAGAGGTCCACGCCATGATGCACCTATTCAGGCTGCAGACATTCCCATTCGGCCATTTCAAAAAATGGCAATAGACATCATTGGTCCATTTAAGATAAAGTCTGCTAGAGGACACCAATTTATTTTGACGTGTGTTGATATGTGCACACGTTGGCCAGAGGCTGTTCCTCTAAAGAGCATAACTACTGCTGATGTCGCAGATGCTCTTTGGTTAATATTTTCTCGTCTGGGATTTCCAGCAGAAATATTATCCGACCATGGTACCCAACTCATATCGGATACCATGTCCCAAGTAATGTCGACTCTGAAGATAGAGAGATCGCTGAGTAGTATTTATCATCCTATGTCCAATGGGATGGTGGAACGTTTGAATAGAACTCTGAAAAACCTACTAGGTAAGATAACAGAAGATCATCCTCAGGATTGGGATAGGGTTTTACCCGCGGCTCTCTTTGCATATAGAGAGGTCGCCAACGAACATACAGGATTTTCTCCCTTTGAACTTGTCTTTGGCGCGAAACCGCGAGGTCCTATGTCCTTACTTCATGATCTTATAACTGCTGATAATATTGTCGATGACACAAAATCCTCTTATGAATATGTCATCGCACTTAGACACAAGATTATTGAAGCATGCAAATTGGCAACTGCTTCTTCTGAATTTGCGAAACAGAAGGCAAGGGAATTTGCCAATAAAAAGAGATGTTTGCGTCAACTTTGTCCAGGTGACAAAGCATTTGTCTTGCTACCTTGTAGGGAAAATAGACTTCTCATTTCTTGGAAAGGTCCGTACGATATAATATCAAAGGTTTCCGATGTTGACTATATCGTCGATATTGACGGGAAGCGTAAAACCTTCCACATCAACATGCTCACGGAATTCCATGAACGTCCTGATTATTTACAACCTGTTTTCCAGGCAACGGACGATTTTCCAGTCCAACATGGACAGTACTCATCTCTGTCAGTAATACAGGATGAGGAAACGAGTTTCTCGGATGTAAATTTACCTTTTCCAATGATTCCTCTTCACTCTAATGAATCATGGAAAGATGTTGCAATTTCTCCAGAATTATCTCCAGGAGAGCAGAAACAAGTTTCTACTATGTTAGAACAATTTCAGGATGTCCTTACTGACATTCCTGGTCAAACTGATGTCATTCAACATGACATTATTCTTACTGACCATAGTCCTATAAGAGTCAGACCGTATCCTATCCCGATACATTTTCAAGCACAGGTAGAGAAAGAGTTAGATGAGATGATAGAGTTAAAAATTATTGAACCATCCACATCAGCATATTCTTCGCCGATGGTTATAGTACGGAAAAAAGACAATAACATACGTCTTTGCGTGGATTATCGCAAATTGAATCAAGTGACTAAATTCGATGCTGAACCTATGCCTTTACTAGAAGAGCTACTTACGAGCCTATCGAATTCTCACTTCTTTACTAAACTCGATTTGTCTAAGGGATATTGGCAAGTTCCACTATCCGAACACGCCAAACCGTTTACTGCTTTTTCGACGCCTAGGGGTCTATTCCAATGGAATTTCATGCCTTTCGGTCTTATGAACGCCCCTGCTACATTTGTACGCATGATGCGTCGAATCCTATCTCATCGCTCAGATGTCATTGCGTATCTTGATGACATCTGTCTTTTCAGTGATACTTGGAACGATCACTATAATGGTATAAATGAACTATTGTCTATCTTACGCGAGCATAACCTGACAGCGAAACCATCGAAAGCATGTATTGGTTTTAGCGAAATATCTTTCTTAGGACACCGTGTTGGTCATGGGTTCCTAAAAACAGAAGACCATAATACAAGTAAGATACTTAACATTTCTATTCCTAAGACTAAAAAGCAAGTACGAAGTCTCTTAGGTCTAATACAATTTTATGGACGATTCATCCCGAATCTGTCCTCCATTATGTCACCTCTTTCTTCCTTGCTAAAGAAAGGGTCTCCTAATGTAGTCCATTGGACTCAAGAATGTCAATCCTCTTTGGATAAGGTTAAAACTATGTTTTCTACTTCACCTATCCTAGTATTGCCTTCTAAGGATAAGACATTTATTCTTCGTAGTGACGCTTCATCCACCGGGATTGGAGCTGCACTAATGCAAGAGTACTCTGGAACTCTGCATCCTGTGATGTATATTTCTCGGAAATTAAATGCCGCAGAGAAGAATTACTCGGTCCTAGACCGTGAATTATTGGCTATGGTTTGGTCAATCCTTAAACTGCAAAGATTTCTTCTGGGCGCGCATTTCATTGTGGAAACTGACCAGAAAGCTCTTACGGCTATTCAGAGTAAAAATCTGAAGAGCGCGAGATCAACGCGATACGCGATTGCTCTACAGCCATTTCATTTTTCGGTGCGAGCTATCCGTGGGTCAGAAAATGTGATGGCAGATATTTTGTCTAGATGCCCACATGATTCATAACTGTTATACAACTTTGATACAGTTGTTTCTATGTTGAAATGTGTACACATATGTAATATATCATATATTGATTGTAACACTACTTAGCGGTTCATTGATATGTATTCACCGCTGATCTTTCAATGTTTTTCGTCTTTGATGATCATGATGTTAAGATATCTTAGATGGAATTTATGTATAAACTAATGTGGAAATTGTGTCATTGCTAATATTGTAGTATGCGTTGGTGACACCTCTCTGGAAATATTTATACTTAGAGAAGTACTTTCTCTAAGGTCATAAAACTTATGCTTATCATCTGCGCATTGTTATTGCTGCGTTGTGAGCCTATTGTATGTTGCTCCTAGATGTATTTCAAAAAAAAAATGTACCTTTTTTTTTCCCGAGGGGTGTGGTAATCTGTTGCGTGCATATTTTGACGCACATTTTACAAAAATCGATATGGCTATTTAATATGGGAAAAATATAGACATTCATTTATTTGTGTATGAAAATGCTGTTTATGGTAAAAGCGAGATAATCCATGTTTGATTCACACTTTTGATTATAGGAGTAATCGTTCTGGATATTGATCCAGCGCAAGGATATTGCGCTTGCGTTTGTACTTATTTTTTAGGGCCAGAAAATATATTAATTTGCTTATTGTGTTTATGGCCTGAATTCATATGTATTACATATTATTAGTACAAGTAGAATCAGTCCTATATTGTATATTTTGGATGGGTAGGAGGGACTAGATTCTTGCTAGCGGAAGTATGAGTTGTCTTGACAAGTCGTGATGAGTTCCGATGTACTGCTTACAAATGGCGGGGTACGTTTTTCTAGAGCTGGTCCTTTCGTCAGAAAAAAATGTCTCACGAAGTGGTTTTTCTTCTGAAGGAGATGGTGTCTCTACGATAGTTTGTGTTAGAGACTCTCCTTATGTCAGTATATAGATGATTCGGACTCCGGGTAAACCCAGCTCCTATTTTTGATGATCTCTCGTCGGTTAGGCCTAGCTTGACTTTTGTGCTTCGCTATGCTAGTGTCGTGTTTTGTATCGACGAAGATGACAGATTTTCCTGCAGCGGTTATGGCTACGTGAATTAACCTGATCACCGTAGAGCTGTATGGAAACATTTATGAAATCCTTTATATACCCATTATAAATTAACTCTGGCTTACATTCTCCTTCCTATGAATGAGTGAACGACAACTCAGGGAGACAGCCATGTTGGATTTCGGTCATCATATGTTTTGATCACTGCCAAGAGAACAGATTATTTATCTTATTATCGGACAGTGACAGGGAGATCTCAATCTTGCTAGAAATCCCCTTTCGTGGTTTCATAATATATACTACAAACTATGGACGTCAAGTAACTTTGGTTATTTATCGATCCGCCCTTCACTGACGCGTTTAGTCAGATAGGGGGATGTGGCCATAATGTATCATGACATTGAACTTTTGATGTACTGCCCATTATTTCTGAATGTGTCATGACTTCAGATCTGCTATGTATACCTACAAATTGATATGTCAACGAACCATGATGTACTCGTATGTCCCAGTGTGTACGTCTGAATAAATTGAGTAAACTAAGATTCCAGCAGTCTGCATTGGTGCCTTGTAGACACAAGTGTGAGTGGTTATATTGGTCAGCACACGAACAGTACACCATTCGCGGTGATCACACTCTACACTTCTACTTCATACATACACCATCCTGCGTCGGCTGAAGTGACCAAGTTTAGGGCCTGCTTCCCCTGGAGCCTTTGCCTTCCCTAACTCAGGACTAGGGTGAGTTACCCATTTACAGCTGGGTAGACTGGAGCATGCCTGATCTCAACAACACACCACTCTTCCTTACAGAGCAGACAGACTGATACTTTACAGTGTGTGTGTGAAAGCAACTTTACAGAGTGGAAAGAACAAGAGTTTACAGTGACCAATTACCTCTACGCATCGATCCGACCAAGACGGCTGCTTTCGTCATCAACACTGACCCTAGCTATCGCCCGGGTGACCACTGGGTCGCTCTATAGTATTATGGACTTGGTACTTTTGAATATTTTGATTCTTTCGGCCTACCACCTAGACATCCGGACCTGCTTAATTTTATAGCCAGAAACTCTACCCGACCTGTTAACTACAACGCCAGACATTTACAAGATGTAGTTACCAATGTTTGTGGGCTCTACGCCATTTATTTCATTTTGATCAAAGCTCGCGGTGGTAATATGCAGCGGGTCCTACTACCCTTTTCGGCTAGACAACACGCCAACGATCGATTAATTTTTCGATTAGTCAGACCCTGGCTAGCGAACCACAAGACTGCTTTTTCCTTCATAGACAAAGGAAGAGATCAATAGACACGTGTGTGTATTTTTTCTGTCGTTTTTTCCCTCACGACAATACATCCATGAGTCATCCACTTGTCCGCACGCAACCGCGTCAATTATCGATTAGATTTTTCGACTAATCTCGCCCTGGCTAACACGAATCTAGTCACATCGACAGCGCGTCAACGATCGATTAATATTTCAACTAATCACGCCCTGGCTAGCACACGCCTCAAAAAACCAGATTGAACTGGTATTCCTGCATATAAACACACACTTGGAAGATCCAGACACTCATACTTTACTAACGCAGTGGCGTGATAACGACGGATACTTACACCTCGTTGAAGATGACTGCTCCCAACACCTGGGTCTACGTCAGAAGTGATGAAATGCTTGTACCTTTGGCTAGTGGTCTGAAGGCCGCGTCTGTAAGTGTTTACCGAGGCCAACCTTTACTACACGTGCGAAGATATTTTGGTGAGTCATGCCTCAAGTTTCCTACCAAAACAGGCATTACGTTAACTCGCCCTGAGTTTGAACATTTGTTGACTTTACAGAGTGAAATCCTCGCCGAATTTTACCGATTACAGTCACCACGCACGGATACCTATCCTACTACTTGTACCAGTAACACGTTTGACGACTACATCAACTCCAGCTGTTACCAACTGATTTCCCCCGAACCGAGTTGGTTTCCTAACCCTTGTAAAACTACCACAGACAACCACCTGGCCGATATCTCTAATCTACCACCGAAGAAGCAGAGACCTACTACCTCCGCCAGTAACACGTTTGACGAATACATGAACTCTAGTTGTCCAATATCACCAGAACCGAGTTGGTTTCCTAACCCTTGTACAACCACCACAGACAACCACCTGGCCGATGTCACCAATCTACCACCGAAGAAGCAGACGAAACCTACTACCTCCACCAGTAACCCGTTTGACGAATACATGAACTCTAGTTGTCCAATAGCCCCAGAACCGAATTGGTTTCCTAACCCTTATACAATCACCACAGACAACCACCTGGCCGATGTCTCTAATCCACCACCGAAGACGAAGAAGAAACCTACCAAACGGCTGAGACTTGTGCTTTAGCTTGATATTATTTGAAAAATAAAAAATATATTAACTAAAATTCATTTTTGTTACCTATATAAGTCTAACTGTTGTAAAATAACTGTTGTAAAATATATATGTCTAAATATCGTATAACTGTTGTAAATATATATCGTCTTCTTGTTATCTAAATATAGCGTCTCAAGTCTAAATATATCGTCTTCTTGTTGTCTAAATATATCGTCTTCCTGTTATCTAAATATATCGTCTTCCTGTTATCTAAATATATCCTCTTCTTGTTGTCTAAATATATCTTCCTATTGTCTAAATATAGCGTCTTCCTATTGTCTAAATATATCGTCTTCTTGTTGTCTAAATAAACAACACCATTATCTAAATATATCTCTATATAAAAGTCATGCGCCTCCTGGCCCACCTCCTGTGCGCCTCCTGAATGCGCTTATATAAAAGTCACGCGCCTCCTGGCGTTTTTGCTATATAAAAGTCACGCGCCTCCTGGCGCGCCTCCTGCACGCCTCCTGAATGCGACCTGTTTTGCGCCTGACATGCTACTCACGTGGACCAGGTCAAAGCTTAAAGTACAGCTTAGTTTTTTTTGTTTTTTTAAAGGGTGTGGCTGGGTTTGATTAAAGATGTGGGAAAGGGGGCATGGTTTGCATCTTGTTAAAGAAAACTGACTGCATGAGGTTCATTAAAAACTATAGCTTTTTTTTTCTTTCAAGATTAGAATATCCAGTAAAAAGATATTCCCTTTTTTATTTCGCTGACTAATTAATATTTGAGTCATGAATAAATAGACTGTAGTAGTGTAACGTACCGGTACGATTATATTCACTCTGCTTTTTGTGTCGTACAAATTCAAAAACAATACACATTTTTTTTTTCGTACGCCCGCTATACTCGAGGCGAAATCTCAGGTTATTATTAATGTCTAACCTGACATTGATTTTACGTGAGTATCCCTTTTTTCTTGTACAGAGACAGGTGTCCCTCGCCATTCAGGCAGATACTCGCCGATTTCGGAGGTACCCATTAGAGCTGGGTCGGCTCAGGAGCCGCCAATCCCTGGTCGACGACACGCCTTCAAATGTCCTCAGTCCAAATCCCGGTCGACGAAAAATCCTCAAATGCCGTCGCCCGGGTTTGATCCTGGATCACCCGGTCGCCAGAGCGGTGTGGTAACCACTACGCTAGCGCGGCTCCCACGACAATACACATAAAAACATAACAAAAATGTGATTCTTTAACCAGAATGTAATACCGGTCAGCGGCAATATGTTCTAGAACGGATAAATTGTTTTAGAACACATGTAAAAAAGCATACTTTTTATTCAACTGCCTCATTTTGAGGCATTTGATATAGCGCAGACGTCGCAACAGCGCGTATCGCGGAAAAGGGCGCAGCAGCCACACAAGTCAGTTTCTAGAGGGTGTGATCTCGCCATGAAGTGATCTCGTTTGGCCGTGTAGTAGGGGACGATGTGCCGCTTGCCACTTCTGCATCTGTGAATTTAAATAGTAAAAAAAATACTTTACATATTTATGTTTTTGTTTTACACGTGTAGATTTGTTGTAAAAGCACTAACATCCACATGTATAGAGTTTTCTTAATGAGACGCTGGTTACCAATGAAACAACCCCACCAGATATTCAGGAGAAGACTGAAATAACGCACATTGCACAGTAGAAACTAAACTGAACACCCATTAGAAGAACACTATGCCTTTGAATCTTTTATGATACATTTTCGGAAAAAGAAGAAAATAGCGCGCATTGCACAGTGAAAGCTAAACATGAACACCAATTAAAAGTTCACTCACGCTTTACTAATTTTTCATGGTGCATTGGCCATAGACCATAAGTCATGGTAAGTTCGACTGCCAAGATCCAACGAACAAATAACACACGCTGTAACCACTTTACTCATTGACGATTATAATAATACTTTACTATTTAAATTTTACTTTATTATATTTTGCCACATATTTAGGTAATTTTTTGTTAATAATACAGTGTCACTCATACAGATTATATTACTCCTTGTTAATAATAGTGTCACGCACAGAGATTATTTTACTGCTTGTTAATATACAGTGTCACTCATACAGATTATATTATTTCTTGATAATAATACAGTGACATTCATAGAGATTATAATATTTCTTGTTAATAATACAGTGACATTCATAGAGATTATATTTCTGCTAGTTAATAATACAGTAAAATTCAGAGATTATATTACTGCTAGTTCATAATACAGTGTTACTCATAGAGACTATAGTATTGTTTGGTAATAATACAGTATCACTCATAAAGATTGTATTATTTCTTGTTAATAATACAGAAGCACTCATAGAGATTATAGTATTTCTTGTTAATAATACAATATTACTCATAGAGATTGCATTATTTCTTGTTAATAATACAGTGACATTCAAAGAGATTATATTACTGCCTGTTAATAAAACAGGGTCACTCATAGCGATTACAGTCGCCCCTCCGTATCCGCGGGTTCCGCATCCGCGGGTTCCGCATCCGCTGATTCAATCAACCGCGGATCGAAAATATTCGAAAAAAAAAATTCCGCTTACGAGGGTTATCAAGAGAGAATAACCAGGGTTTTGGTGAGTCTTAAGACACAGAGAGAGACAGATATATATATATATATATATATATATATATATATATATATATATATATATATATATATATATATATATATATATATATATATATATATATATATATTTAGTGGCAGAAAAAATAGAGTGGTGACATCGTTATTAGCGAGTTTTGGGAACCCTGATAACTTTTGAAAAACGAGTTAGTCGGGCGACACCGGAAGGCGGAAGAAGAAGGCGCGAAAAGGGCAGTTGACGTTGGGCCTTCGTCCGAGAGTGACGGACATTTTTTGGTTCCCTTTTCATGGAGTATGGATTATGACCTATAGTGGTTTATTCTGTTGGACATAATTGTAAT
Organism: Oreohelix idahoensis; assembly: GCA_024509875.1. NCBI lineage: Eukaryota > Metazoa > Mollusca > Gastropoda > Stylommatophora > Oreohelicidae > Oreohelix > Oreohelix idahoensis. Next base: position 192,928 of record JAMPIV010008928.1, on the reverse strand, counting down.
TCTGGAGTGGTATAGTGTCCAGTGATATTATTGTCAGGCCATCGAGTATAATTTGCCAGTGGATTGTTCTTTGGTTGTAGTTTTTTGGTTCTCCATAGTGAGCGATTTTCAGTACGTAGTTTATATAGTACTGTTACACTGTCATGTGTAAGCTTAATTTGATATATTAATTCGAGAGTGTTCTCAGACAGTGTTATTTGTATTCCATACTGTTTTCAGCCGTGTGCGGCTATTCTGTGTGTAGTGTGATTAAACAGGGAAGGCTTGTAGAAAAGTGTTATTTCTTCTGTGTCACCCAGTGAATGTTGTGGTCGTCTCCTAGCGGAGCGAGCCAAGTGTTGAATCAGCGTCAGTGTTAAATCCACAGCATAATTGGTAGTTGACATCTGGGTGGTTCGTCCTATTCTTTAAAAGGCCATAGGGCCTAAATGTTCATTATATTGTAAAGCCAGAGCTTAAGATGCACACAGTGTTAAAAGGTTATAGTCTTCATGGCACGATAGTGAGTATTTGCGATTGTCCAGCTTCAGGTCAGTGAGTTTGTCAGTCAGTAGCGGTGTACTGTGGTCGGTCAAGTGTGACGCGTAGCGTTATGTGACCCAGTTTTTATTCTTTTCAGGTCCCAGTGGAGGTTGTCATTCTGTTGTTAGGTCAGAAAATATTTGGACATTGTTATTGAGTTTTACACAGTGTTCCAAGTTAATTTCGATGCTAGTAATGCAAGCAGTGCTAGATAATGTGTCAAGTGTGTTGAAATAGAGGTGCAGTGAAGTCAGGCTTTCAATAAATAAATAGCAAGGTAGTCTTTATGATTTTTTGGTAACATTCGGGGCTCCCTGCGGAGTAAAGTTACGTGTTCAACAGGGCTGGGAGACGACTTCGGTTGTTGCGCTATCCTGCTTGATACACTGTGACTTTTAGTGTTACCTTAGAAGGGTTAGGAGTTGTTGTGGAGTACCTTTGTGAACTTTTAAGTTTACATAGGTCTACGTGTGTGTTAGGGTGTTTTGCTGTAGGCGAGTTGTTCTGTTCCTGCCACGTGAAGTAGCTATTCTGCCGAAGTCTTGCTGCTACCTTCCTGCGTGTGTTCCTGTGCAATAGATGTGACGGAAGGTGTCCATGTTGTGCTGCCAACCTGCGCTGTGGATGTATGACTCTGGATAGTTGCTGTAGTAGTGTGCCAAAGGACATATTGTTATTATCTGGCACCTAGGCTTACGGAAAAGTCGGGTTTTCTGATGAGTATACTGGTCAAGTAGATGAACACGGAACATTTAGTCGTGATATTGGACATAGTCGTAGTATTATCCTATTATGGACAGTGCTGTGTTAGCACCGTATAGAACAGTGAATACATTTCGATATTTGTTGCAGTACCTTGCCAAAGGACAGTATTGTTTATGCTGGTCTTCTGAACTGTATTCTGGATATTCTGCTGGGATATTCGATTCCACAGTGCAGAATATTTATTTTGGAACTTTACGTCGAGTGTGGTGTTACGTTTGTTGGTCTACATTTTATATCATCTATGCTAAAGAGCTTTGTGGACAAGCGTCGCTGAGGAGCTTCAGTTAAGTTTTTGTTTGTAGTTATTGTATTATGTGCTATATTGATGTTTCTTATTTTTTCTTCTAAATTCTAGATTTGCTTTTCTGTCTATCTTTCTGATATTATTTTTCGTACATTCTGATCTTTTAGTGTAGGAGGATAAGTCTATTTCTTCATCTGCTTCTTGAAGCTTGCTTCTTAGTTTCATGTTGTTGTTTTTCTTTCGTTTTGTTATGTACTTTTTCTCTACCTTCTTTGTAGAACTTAGTCGTGATGTTTATATGGCGGTAGTTAGTTAAGTGGAATCTTGCACTCTATTATTTACAAAGTAAAGCATTGAGGTGTTATTAAGTTATTATTAGTTATATGCTATTTAGTTCATTTTGACTGGAGTGATTGATTGGTGCCTAGTGTAAGAGATAGCTTTCAGCACTTCATTGTTGACTGTAGTTGTTGTCTAGTCTATAGTGTTATATTATATTTGCGTGTTCAAGGGTGGATGGGTGGTGTGTTTAATTAATTCTTGGCCTACTTGTGGGAAAAGATTGAATTAGACTGATTTCTTTCTAGGGTGTGGCTGTGTATGTTTAGTGGTGGAGTAAGGCAGACGGTTTTCCTGCGACTGCCCTACTTAAAATTCCACGCCCTGTTGGTGTTAGGTGTTTGGTGTAGTTTGTATTGACATTGTCTTGCACATTCAGTAATTCTTTTGTTGTGTTTAAGTGGTGTGTTCTATCGTTCCATCTTGCTACTTTATAAATACGTTCATGGGTATCCCTTGTTTTCGTTCGTGTGCAATCACGCATTATATATATTAATCTACTTCTGCTCAACGTTGTCTATTATCGTATTCCTCGTGACTGGGAGTTTTGTTTTCGTAGTGTTTGGTGCAGGTCTTTTCATTAGTGTGGTAATCATTTTGCCTATGGAAGCAGTTATATAATATAGATTATTAAGAATTAAGTTGGTATCTGAGTATAGCACCAGTGTGGGTGCCAGTATCAGACTTTGAAGTAAAAGCTGATTGATTGTCAAGGTGGTATAGTGGTGTCATAGCACCAGAAAGTTTCATTAGCTGTTGTTTTACAGATATCGACTATTGTAAGAGTCTGTTAGTGTATCATAGAGACTAAGTGGTCAGAAAAACCAAAGACTTTGAAAAGAAGACAGTAACCAAGGGGCAAAGTAAGACTATAGTTGTTCAATAAGAGGTGAAGGGGATGATGTGTAGATAATTGGAGAAGTGATATCAATATTTACTATCATTATGGCATACTTGGTAAGCAGAGAGTTATCTGGTGATATAAGTGAAGTATATACGATTGAAAAGGGGCATAGTAGAAACCTATAGTAAGAGATAATAGTGAGATTCTGAGTGTACACCATGGACCTACAGGCTTTCATTCAGATTGGTAAAGAATGTGGGTACATTGGCTACTACTACTTAGTCGTTCCCCTTCTACCGTGAGGTGTAGAGGTTTGGAAGAGAGAGCGCCAGACTATTCTATCGGCTGTCTTCCTCCTCGCCTGGTTCCATTCTAGTCCTCGGTCCTTCAAAGATTGTCTAATGTTGTCCTCCCAGCAGACTCTGGGTCGTCCTCGGGGTCTGAATCCTTGGCTCTTTGTTTCCTATGCTTGTCGTGGTAGCCGATCTTCTCCCATTCTGCAGACATGGCCAAACCATCTTAGTTGGGACTGTTCTACTTGGGTCTGTAGGGGGTGGCATTTTAGGCCTTGACGTATCGTCTGGTTGCGTACCATGTCTCTTCTTGTTACTTCAACCACCTTCCTCGGATACCTCATTTCTGAGGTTTGGATCTGGCTTTTATGGGTTGTAGTCATTGCCCATGACTCGCATCCATATGTCAAGACTGGGACATAGGTGGAGCGGTATACAGCCATCTTCGTTTTCTTACCAACCTCTCTCTTGCTGAGGAATCCTCGATTATGGCCTGAAAAAGTCTCCCAGCTGCTGCTTTTCGAGTGGCCAACTCTTCTTTGATGCCTCCCTTTCGGTCTATAATAGCTCCGAGGTATTTAAAGTGGTCGACCTGCTCCAGGACCTGTTCTCAAAGCTTAATCTGATGTCTTCTTTCTTCTCGTGATATCACCATGGATTTTGTTTTAGAGCTGCTTATGACTATCCCTCTCTTCTCCAGCTCTTCCTTCCAGACTTGCAGGTTGGATTGGAGATGTGCCTCTGATTTAGCAATCAGGGCAACATCATCAGCAAATGCCAGCTCTGAAATATAGACCTGTCTCATCTTCCAGTACCCCACTGAATACTTTCTTGTTCTCTCCTTACATGCCTTGATGACATCGTCCATAAGGAGTATGAAGAGGTAAGGTGATAGGATATCACCTTGTCTTACACCAGTGGTGGTCCTGACCTCTTCTGACTTATGGTTTGCTGTCCTCACATAATTTCTGCAAGACTTGTAGAAGCTCTGTATAGCATGAATCAGAGGTGCTGGAATATTCTTCCTTGCCAAACAGTCCCAAAGTTTGCTCCAAGGGACCCTGTCAAACGCCTTTTCCAGATCTATGAAACAAAGATGGATCTCACTCTTATACTCAAGGGCCTTTTCACTCAGCTGTCTGAGTGTGAAGATTAGGTCTTGAGTACTTCGGTTTGCTCGGAATCCGCACTGGACCTCATCCAATTGTGGCTCAGCTAGGCGTCGGAGTCTCTGCTCTAGGATTCTAGAGTAGATTTTTCCAGGGACACTGAGAAGGGATATGCCTCTATGGTTTCCACACTGTCGATTGTCACCCTTTTTGAAAATTGGTGTTATGATGGCGATCTCCCAATCCTTTGGTATGGTCTTGTTGCACCATGCTGCCTGTAGGACCCTTAAGAGTAACAGGTCGCCTGATGCTCCCATGTACTTAACCATTTCTGGTGTTATACCATCATGCCCTGCTGCTTTGCCCATCTTGATTTTCTCCAGTGCTGCCTTCAGTTCTTCCATCTTTTCGTCATCTTCATCACCATTGGTTTCCTCTTCTGTGCTAGTGGTTATCATTTCTGATGTTTGACCTTGCTCACCATCAAGGAGTTCTGAGAAATATTCTTTCCATCTTTCCATTACTTCCTTCGGGGCAGTAAGCAATTTGCCTTGCTTGTCCTTTATAAATTTGAGAGGGCATTGTTTTTCCTTCCTCATGTTCTTTAGGGTCTTATAGAACAATTTCTGGTTTTCTTGTGCATCTTTTTCTAGCTTTTCTCCAAATTCTTCCCAGGACTTCTGTTTTGCTGCTAGCACTTTGTTCTTTACTTCTGTTCTGAGTGTCACATATTCTCTATATTTTTCCATTTGTCCTGTTGTGTTTTTAGCTCCTAAGTATTGTTTCCATGCCATTTTCTTCTCTCTTATTTTCTCTTTGACTTCCTCTGTCCACCAAGGTGTCCTCTTTCTCTTGTTCCCAGTCGGACTTCACCACATGCTTCTGCAGCAGCTGTCTTTATGATATCCTTGAATTTAATCCAGAGGGTTTCCAAGTCATCAGGTTGTTCTTCTGTGTTGCTCACCGCTGCAGCAATAAGCCCCTGATATCTGGTCTTAATTTCTGGCTCTCTCAGCTTGTAGGTCCTAATGCTCATTTCTCCTGCTCGTTTACTTGGTTTCTTGCGTGATGTTGAGCAGTTCCTAGGCTGAGCAACTCTTTCAGTTGTTCGTTTGATTGTTAGCAGGTAGTGATCACTTCCAATCTCTGGCCCCTCCAGACTCTTGCATCTCGGACATATTTGAATGAGCTTCTCCGAACAATGGCATAGTCGATCACTGACTTCTCATTCTTTGTTGGTTCACATCTAGTGTATGCATGTATGCGCTTATGGGGGAACTTTGTGTTTGTAATGATCAGATTCTGCTCACTGCAGAATCTAAGGAGTCGCTTTCCATTGTCATTGAGAGTATCTTCTCCATATCTTCCGATAACTCCACCCCATCTAGCATGGTCATTTCCAACTCTGGCATTAAAATCTCCGAGCATGATAACTTCACCTAGGCAGTCATTCACTGTCCTTTGAAGCAGCTCGAAGAATTCCTCCTTGACCTCTGCTCTCTCATCCTCATTTGGCCCATACACTATGACCAGGTTGACTATGCTTTCTCCTTCTTTTAGTTTCACAACCATAATGCGCTCTGAGACAAAGTTCCACCCCTTGATACTATCTTTTGATTTTGGGCCACAATGCAACCCACACCCCCTTTAGCTCTTTCGGATATAGGTACACCACTGTAGAGCAGCGTGTTGCCATTGAGATCCATGACGCCTTGTCCTTTTTTCTTTGTTTCCGTTATAGCCAGGATTTCTAGTTTTGCTTTCCTCATATCTTCCACCAGCTCCTCTTCCTTCCCATTTATACTTCTTGTGTTCCATGTTCCATAAGTCGTAGTCCGTAGTCCGTTCCAGTTCGTCGCCTTTAGAATCAGTCCGGTTTTCTCTCTTGTGTTACTCTTAATCGTGGTTTAAAGCAAACAGGTGATTGGCCTGTTGTGCCTTTGCATGGTGGAGGGGCTGCCTCCTTACGGCCTCCATGCAGGCCACCCTCCTCCTTTTTCATCCGGGCTTGGGACCGGCATAGGCGGAGTTTGGGTACATTGGCAAAGAACTAAATGACTATGCCAAGGCAGAATACTATTCAGTGGAGAATCAAAAAGCTTTGGAGCAGGAAAAGAAAGAGAAGAAAGAGAAGGAAGAGCAGGAAAAGAAATAGAAGAAAGAGAAAGAAGAGAAGGAAGAGAAGGAAAAGATTGAGATGCAGAAGCGGGAGAGAGAGGTTCGAGCTGAAGAGTTAGAGCTCAAAAGAAGAGAATTCGAGTTGCAAGAAAAGAAGATGAGAGAAGATAGAGAATTTAAGGGAAAAAAATGTAGCGAGAATTGCAAGAAAAGAAGAGGGAGCGAGAGTTGCAAGAAAAGAAGATGAGAGAAGATAGAGAATTTGAATTAGAGAAGGAGAGAATGAGGTTAGATAAGGAAATACAATTAAAGAGACTGGAAGTGGGTGCGAGTGGTCAGAACTCGACTCTTGGGGGTCTCATCGTCCCTTTAGGCTGCGTCTGTCGAATTTCAATGATAAAATTGACAGTTTAGATTTTTTTTCTGGAAAGATTCGAGATCGAATGCATGGCCTGGAAGGCTGACAGAGATCAGTGGCCATCTCTGTTATCGACGTTACTAGTGGGGCCTGCGATGGAAACCTTTTATAGCCTCCCGCTAGAAGAAAAGACTGATTATGACAAAGTAAAGGAAAGGCTGCTCCGGAAGTTCCGTCTGACTGCTGACGGTTACCGGACGCGTTTTAGAAACGCGATGCCAAGCGCGGACCAAGACTTCGAGGACTTCATCTCGAAGATAAAACTTCTGCTCAACAGATGGATCGAGATGGAAGGAATTCCAAAAGACTATGATGGCTTGTTAGACTTGATGCTACGAGACAAAGTGTTGTCGTCGTGCTCAACTGATTTAGGGGCGTTCTTCCAAGAGCGCCAACCAAAAGACATCGAGTCCATGGCCCAATTGGGGCACCATTATACCCTTGCCCATCCGGGCAAACCCATTCAGAAGTCAGGTCTGACAGACGACGTAGATGCCGCGGTTGGCAAAGTCCAGCGCCATTCTTGGCGAAATCAGTCAAGCGATTCAGACAGGGGCCAAGATCAGAAGTATGAGAAGCCCTCCAGTCCCCATCAGCCACGTAGAGGGAATTATGGGAATTTCCGCTCTCATCGGAATGGTCGGCCGAGTTGGCAGAGCCGACAAGGTAGAAACGATAGTGACAGTAGAGAGTACCAAACGCGGAACCACGTACACTTAGGAGACTCTCAGGACGAAGACCGGTTTTGGTATAAAACCAAACATCACAAGCAGAGGACTGGTTTTCTCCAAACTGTAGTTACTTGTGACCTATGGTTTAGTGTTTGACAAAATGTTCTCCAACTCTTTTCATTAGCTCTGAATATTATTTTATTTGTTTCATTTCTTACTTTTTTATAGTTTGTGTAATTCTCTTCAGTTTTGGCTTTTCTATACTTTGTAAGGGCCCTCTCCCTCAATTTCAGTTGTTCTGAACATCTGTCTGTCCACCATGGTACTGGATTTTTATCTTTGTTTCTTTTCCCATTTTTACCTTTTTGTGTTGGTTTTAAGTGCTCAGGCATATTCCTGTTTGGTATATATTTTATAGCTATTTTTAAAATCTCATTTGTTATTTTTTTCGGCAAATATATCTATACTGTTAGATTCAATTTGTTCTATGCTTAGTTTACTTAGCTCCAATTGGAAGGACTCCCAGTTTGCCTTTTTTAGGTTGAATGTAGGTTCCGAGCTTCTTGGACTAGTTCTATATTTGTCGTTTAGGTTTATTTCTATGGGTAAGTGGTCTGAGCTGGAGTCATTCAGTACTTCCCATTTAGCAGAGGCTAGGTTTGGTGTTATAATACTTATGTCTATTGCTGTATCTCCTCCACTGTTGCATGGGTTAACCCTTGTCACTGAGCCATCATTTAGTATGATTAGCTCAGCACTTTCAATGTAGTCCAACAGTCTTTTTCCTGCTGGATCATTACTGTTGTTACCCCATGCCTCATGGTGTGCATTAAAGTCACCTACCAATAATGTTCTTTGGTCTATTTGTGTGTTAATAGTGGCAATGTCCCTATCGGTTATATTACCCTTGGGGCTATAGATGTTTATTATTTTTAAGTTATCTGGCTCACTGTCTAATGTTATACTTATTCCTTCAATATTTTCTGTGTTGAATTGTTCCCAATTTAATATTTTGTAGTCTTCATGTATTAGAAAGGCCACGCCCCCTCCTCTTCCCTCAGGTCTATCATTTCTAAGTGTTATATACCCTTGGCAGTTCAGTTTCTGTTTGGAGTTCAGGAGGGTTTCTTGTATTGCAAAGATGGGTTTTGCCTCCTTATACTGTCCCATAAGAGACATCAGGTTCTTCCTGGCACCCCTACAGTTCCACTGAACTACTTTGATAGCTCTAGAGTCTTTGGTCCCCATTTAGTATGGTTAGCTTAGTTATGTTATTGTTTTTATTAGGTTCTTTTATAGGGGATCTACTTCTAAGCAATTAAAGGAGGAAACCACAAGAAATTTAAAATCCCAACAATTAAAATACCAGAGAGACCTGAAACAGATAGAGAAAAAGCCAACATACTAGCTAAATACTTCTATCAGGTTAGTTCACAATAGACAGTCTAGATAAGGAAGAAATAAATAGGCGGAAGACACTGCTAGAAAAATTAAAAGGAGAAAATATGGACACCACACAGAATGCTAATTATTTAAATGCAGATATTACAGTAGATGAAATAGAAAGAGCTTTAGCAGGAAAAACCAATACTACCTCTGGGGAAGACATTCTGAGCTATGAAATCCTCAAAAAGGTACCAAATACAACTCTAAGAGTGATTGCATCCCTCTACAACAAAATCTGGCACACGGGAAAAATACCGTGTTCATGGAAGACAGCAGTAATCATCCCCATACTAAAGCCTCACAATAAGTCTAAAGAAAACGAATGTGCTGAGTCAGGATGTGGGTGCTGCACCAGTTATCACTATCGATAACTATGAATTGGCAGTGGTGCACCACTTCACATACCTAGGGTCTACCATCAATGACAAACTCTCACTGGATACAGAAATCGACAGCCGCATTGGCAAAGCTGCAGCTACCTTTGCCCGCCTCACATCGCGTGTTTGGGGAAACTCTAAACTCACAATGAAGACCAAAGCTGCGGTATATAATGCCTGCGTCACCAGCACACTCCTATATGGCAGCGAGACCTGGACGACCTATGCTAAGCAAGAAAGAAGGCTCAATACCTTCCATTTGCGGTGTCTACGCCGCATCCTCGGCATCTCGTGGAAAGATAAAGTGACAAATGTCGAGGTGCTGTCACGTGCTGGCCTTCAAAGTATGTATACGCTTCTTAGACAGCGCAGACTTCGTTGGCTTGGCCATGTTCGCCGCATGGAAGATGGTCGCATCCCAAAAGATATCTTCTACGGACAATTAGCAGATGGCAAGAGAACAGTTGGGCGACCACAGCTGAGGTTCAAAGATGTGTGCAAGAGAGATATGAGGGCACTGGACATGGATCCAGCAACATGGGAGGATGAAGCTGCCGATCGCACTAAGTGGCGATGCTATTTACGGCGCCACCTCAGATTGGGCGTAGAGAGGCTCACACAAGAAGCAGAGGTGAGGAGAAAACGTCGAAAGGAGCACCAGGAAAATAAGCAGCTGAGGGCTGTCACCTCAGGGGCGCATTCCCATAGTCAGTTATGACTGAAGGGGCTATTATTATTACTAAAGCCAGATAAGGAAACACATGATGTCAGCTCATACAGACCAATATCGTTAACATCGCATCTAGGAAAAATTCTAGAAACAATAGTCAACAGCAGACTAAAATTTCATCTAGAAAAGCATAATTTGTACAGTCCAACCCAGGCAGGCTTTAGAAGCCAACATAGTACAATAGAGCAACTGTTGAGGCTGGAACATGATGTTAAAACAGGCTTCAAAAGGAATGAAAAGACAGTAGCAATATTCCTTGATGTAGCAAGAGCATATGATGAGTGTTGGAGGGAGGGTGCACTACACAAAATCAGGAAATTAGGTATAGTAGGCAGAACCTACAATTATCTAGAAAACTTCCTGCAGGATAGATACTTCACGGTACAAATAAACAATGATAGATCTGAGGTGTATGAGCAACAGAATGGAATTCCCCAGGGATCAGTAATATCACCATCTATCTTTACGATTATGGTCAACGACCTAGGCGACGAGTTTAAAGACTTAAAAAACAACTTATGCCAGTTTGCAGATGACGCTGCGATATGGAGAACGGGAAGAAATCTCCCATTCCTCTATAAAACAGTACAAAGGCAAATGGATAAAGTATCTGACTGGATGAACAAGTGGGGATTTAATCTAAACGTTAAAAAAAAACCATAGGAATGATCTTCAGTAGAGGGCGTGTAATTAAAAACAATATAATTGACATAAGCATTAATGAGCAAAAAGTATGCACAGCAAAATCAACTAGATTTCTTGGTATGGTATTAGACCAGCAACTAAACTGGAACAAACACATAGACCTATTAGTGCAAAGCAGTAGGGGACTTATTAACATGCTAAGATATATGAAAGGAAGTGGTTGGGGCGCCTGCAATAAGACCACGTTAACCTTCTATAAATCATTTATTAGGGGCAAACTTGACTATGCCAGTGTTGTCTATGCATCAGCCGCCCCAAGCAATAAGAAAAAACTAGACACAGTCCAAAACCAGGCACTGTCAATAATAGCAGGTGCCTCAAAGGGAACATCAGCAGAGGCACTAGAAGTAGCGCTAGGCATTATACCCCTGGAGCTACGGAGAAAAGAACTGAGATTCAGCTACTGGGCAAGAGTGGCAAAAGATCCAACTCACCCAGCACATAAAACCTTTGATAGGGGTAACCAGTACATAGGCCACATTCATTAAACCATAATAGATACCCGTCAGGGTGGAAAACAATGGATGAAGTGGATCAATACCCAGACCTATTTAATGCGATAAACAGTAGTGCTCTGTATAAAGCAAAGATCCCACCATGGGAATTAAAAGTGCCAGAAACTGACTCCCACTTAACAAAAATCATAAATAAATCTAACGACATAATCTCAGCAAAAAGTAAAACACTAGAGTACATAGAACGGTATATAAATAATAGCCTAACTATATATACAGATGGGTCAAAAGATGAAGAAGGACAATTAGGAGCAGGAATAGCAATACCAAAATTAAAAATTTATAAAAGATACAAAGTAACAGGTAATACATCCATCTTTACAGCAGAATTAGTGGCAATCCTAAAAGCTTTAGAAATAGCTGCAGAAAATCCACCAAAAAAAGTAACCATTCTCACAGATTCCCTATCATCAGTATTAGCTATCAGAAACAGAAATGAATGTAGCAGGCCAGATATTATAGAGGAAATACTACAGGTTAATACATATCTACAAACTATAGAATGCAGTGCAACACTAACATGGATACCATCACATGTGGGGATAGCAGGAAATGAGCTTGCAGACAAAGAAGCCAAAGGGGGGAGAGCTAGCCATTACAAAATTGAAGTAGGCTTAGGGAAGTTTAAAATTAAGAGCTTAATTGCTCAAGCAATAACTAAAGAGTGGATAACAGCATGGGACCAAAGTAAAAAAGCAAGACACTCATATAAAATCCTTAAAAAACCAAGCAAAAAATGTCAAATAAAAGATGAACTAAAAATACCAATTAATAAAAAATTGCTGAAGCTCAAGTTTGGAACTGGATATTTCATGATTGAGGAACCCACATGTGAAGAGTGTCAAGAACCAAACACAATTATACACTTTCTGGTGGACTGCAAGAAATATGACCAACAGAGGCAAAATATTAAGACATACTGTAGTAACCACAATGTAGAAATGAGGGTAGAAAATCTCATAGGCACAAAGACCCCTTCAGAAATGCAAAAGTTAATAAAACACTATATTACAAAAACTAAAGCTAACATATAAAAAACAAATAAGAATTTGAGTCAGTAGTCCAAACTCGTGAAAGACTCGCCCCAGATACATACAGACTAACCAAAGAAACCATCCAGTGAAAATTAAAAACATACTAACTTAGAAAATAGCATATTTTGGAATTTCTTTTAAAAACCATGTTGAACTATAACCACAAAAGGAAAAATACCGACTAGCGATAATATAGTATACAATAAATACAAACAAAAACATATTACAATAAAGGAAACACGTCCTGATATAACCAACAACTCCATGTACATGGTAGATGGTTGAAAGGGGCGTGCTACAAAGAAAAGTAGCAAACACATTAATTTAAAAAAAAAGAGGAGTAGTTCCTCAGAGAGTCGATCTTCAGACTCCGACGCACGGTCTTCGTCATCGAAAAGCTCCAGCAAGAGTACACGCGAGGAGAAGAAGAAGGAGTGCCTGTGTTCCAATTGTGGTGGCAATAACCATTGCGCTGACAGGTGCCCGATCCCGATTGAACACGCGAATTCCGCGGCTGTGTTGGACACAGTCAACAGTGAAGACTGTGCGGGGTGTCGCCCTCTGTTCCACGCGAACGAGAGGTTAGTGCTTCAATGCGGGCATGCGGCTTCATGTTTGTCGGCTGTCCATGAGACTGGCAAGGTGATTCTCCACGAAGGCAAGGTGGAGATTAGACCAGTCCGGGTGTTGAGGGACACTGGATGCACCACAATTGGGGTGCGTCGGTCGTGTATCGACGGCTCCTGCCTTACATGCAAAACTATAAAGTGCACCACGTTTGGGGGCAAAATTGAGTCTTACCCCCAGGCGAGTATTAAGGTGAACACTCCGTTCCTCTCGGGTAGAGTAAAAGCGTTCGTCCTTGAGGATTCGATTGCCGATTTAATCATCGTAGTGCCGTGGGTGTGGTTAGAGCAGAGGCTTCGCAACACAAAAGGTCCGAGACGGATGACCAGGTGGCCGACGTAGCACCACCTGACAAGAAGGTACATCGCAGACGTGGTTCGCGGCAAGTACCAAGTGACATGATTGGGAGCAGTAGGAGCATATGCGAGAGTACGATAGCGGGCGATCGCACGGTGTGGGTGCGCAAAGTTCCCCTGAGTGTTAGTTGGCGCACACTCAGACGGGTGTTTGATGAGGTTGTGCCAGTAAAGTTCGTGGAGGTATTTTCTTTGTGTGATAATACGAAAGTTGCACGAGTGACTTTTGCGAATAGGTGGGGTGCGCGTGATGCAGTAAGGATAAAGCACCCACGCCCCCAGTTCTAGTCTGATACGAATATGAGGGTTTTGTTGTAAACTGGTAAAAGATCATGTGATGCTGTACTATGTTATGCGTTGTAATGTAAGTATTTTGGGGCCATAAAGGCAATTTGCTAGAGACTTATATTGAATGTATGGGTAATTCATGTTATGAATGATTGTATATGCTATGCGATTATTTACTGTTGTTGATGTTTAGATAATAATAACTATGAATGTACTATATTTGGTGTGATATACCAGGGGTGGACAGTCGTTGTTATTTTTCACGACTACCAGTACCTGTGATGTGGCGTATTTCATGCTCATATTGTGGTTGGTGGAGAGGTTGAGAAGGTATGAACGACAATGATGGTGAAGAACTATGGCACTCTCTAGGCAGATGAGGAGGTGCTGTCATGGCAGCGATTCGTCCCAACTCCGTATGGGGGCGGGCGAGGACTCCTCCGATGGAAGAAAACTACGTTTTCTTTCTTAATGGGCGGGGGGTGGATGTAACGGTGTATTTTCTAGAGACAGAAAAAACTAGAGTGGTGACATCGTTATTAGCGAGTTTTGGGAACCCTGATAACTTATGAAAAACGAGTTAGTCGGGCGACACCGGAAGGCGGAAGAAGAAAGCGCGAAAATGGCAGTTGACGCTGGGCCTTCGTCCGAGAGTGACGGACATTTTTTGGTTCCCTTTTCATGGAGTATGGATTATGACCTATAGTGGTTTATTCTGTTGGACATAATTGTAATTCTGGAATGGTTTAGTGTCCAGTGATATTATTGTCAGGCCATCGAGTATAATTTGCCAGTGGATTGTTCTTTCTGTTGTTGTAGTTTTTTGGTTCGCCATAGTGAGCGATTTTCAGTACGTAGTTTATATAGTACTGTTACACTGTCATATGTAAGCTTAATTTGATGTATTAATTCGAGAGTATTCTCAGGCAGTGTTATTTGTATTCCATACTGTTTTCAGCCATGTGTGGCTATTTTTTGTGTAGTGTGACTAAACAGTGAAGCCTTGCAGAAAAGTGTTATTTCTTCTGTGTCACCCAGTGAATTTTGTGGTCGTCTCCTAGCGGAGCGAGCTAAGTGTTGAATCAGCGTCAGTGTTAAATCCACAGCATAATTGGTAGCTGACACACACACACACACACATATATATATATATATATATATATATATATATATATATATATATATATATATATTTAGAGAAAGAAAGAGAGAGAGAGAGAGAAATAGAGATAGAATGAATTTATATTGTTTCTTTTTATTATTATATTTTCTATATGTATTTGTATTTTAAATATTTTGTGTTTTATTCTATGTATTTTTCTTTCAGGTCATTAAACGAAAGCAATCCGTAAGGGTTGAAAGAAAGAAAAATGTAACGTTGTTGCTGCCGTGTACTATGTAGTTAGGCCTAAGATGGTTGCGTCTGTACTGAACATGTATAGACTTTTTTTCTTGCCATTATTCCCTAAACAATACAATGTATAACAACTATTTACATTGCATTTACATTGTATTGAGTATTATAAGTAATCTAGAGATGCAAATACTACGCCATTTTATATAAGAGATTTGAGCATTCGTGGATTCTGGTATCCGCGGGGGGTCCTGGAACGAATCCCTCGCGGATACGGAGGGCCGACTGTATATTAATACCTGTTAACAATATAGTGTCACTCATAGAGATTATATTACTGCTTGTTAATAATTCAATGTCACTCGTAGAGATCATATTACTGCTTGTTAAAAATACAGTGTCACTCGTAGAGGTTATATTAGTGCGTGTTAACAGTACAGTGTCACTCATAGAGATTATATTACTGCTTGTTAATAATGCAGTGTCACTCATTGTTATGACATGTTTAACTATGTCGTCTGCTATAGTTGGCAGTGCGCATTTTAATGTTGAGAGATTTTGAAGATAGAAGGATTTTATACTTCATGGTTTAGTGAACACACGCCGCACGGTCCGATTGTGACGTGTGAGCGTTGATATGGTCACGCTTAGTGACTAATGTAATTTACCCTTTTTACTTTGACCGTCAAGCCATGAAGACGCGTTCTATTTCCTTCCAGTGTTAGGCTTCATATATTGCCGATTTATATTGAATTAAGGACGTGGGTCAGTCCGTATTACATTAATGAAATGATGGAAGTGTATGGTTAACATATACCAATTATATGGAAGGATCGTCGATCAGTTTATGATCTACATATATATTCGTCAAAACTATTGGGTCTCATTTCTGGTGGTCTACATAGTTAGCCACGCATGTATACAGCCCAATGATGTTCTGATGACAACTAATTATTTGGAACACTGACGGTATCAATAGATTCCAATGGAATCAATGCAGATGTATTCTTATTATGATTGAATTACTTCTGATGACTTCACATGTCTTGTCAAATAAAATGGATGTTCGTTGGACTCAAACCCGAGGACTTACCCACATTACTTACGTTAAGGTTGGTTCATCAGATTACAATGTTGATTGTTATTAGGAACGATGAGCTCTCTCATAAAGAAGTTATTCATTCACAATATTATAATGAAGTTCGTAAGGAACCAGAATAATTCTTGGACATTAGGCTAACCGATGAGACAACATAAACATTGACTCTCAATTTAAATAGTTAATCAAACAAGTGAACCACCCTTATCAACTGGTGACCTGTTGTGGTTGTGGAATTTTAATTCACAATAAGGATTGAATTATCAAGAAATACCGGGTTTGCAAGATCTCCCTTCGAGCGAAATTAACATTTTTTACGTCAGCAAATGTGACGTCACGCCCGTAGCAACAGTATTATCGTAATGAATGGCAGCCACAAGTCAGCGACCTTGAAGAATAGATTCCAAAATGCTTCAAACAACGGAGGAAACTAATTTAAACATTTATCATCATGACATACGATCTCCTTAGTTCGTTGGCGAAGCAGGCACTGTCAAAACTTATTGCGATTACAAAAGCTAAGTACTATTTATGCCGTACGCATGTTGAGTCCATGTTGCTACGTTCATCGACGTGTCTTTGAGAAGTCATTTGTTAACTGTTGAATTTTTTTTCTATATGTATTCATATTGTAAAGTATATATCAGTGGGAGGTTGGAGGGAGATTTAAATCGATTAATATCTCTGTCGGAGGTCGATCGATTTGAATTCGTTCCGTAGAGTAGTTAAATTTTTTTCATTTTGCAAAGAAACCCATTGAAGATTTCCCGATGGCTACTTTCGTTTGCATTTGAAAGGATTTGACCTTGATTGTTAGCAGTGAAGTTCTTTAAATAACTGGTGTATTTGCTGTACTAAGTTCCATTTTTATTCAGTTCTAGTCATATGTTTGTAATCTATCTCGTCCATCCTGATCTGACTATCTTTTAGTTCATATAATAATATAACTGTCAGTTAAATGAGTCCATTGTTACGTCACCATTTTTCGTGTACATGTTTAATCTTGACAGTTCAACCCTGACCTTAATTGGGTACTTCCGATTTTTCTGCTCGGTTTGTAAATTCATTTTATGTCTGAAATTGTCACTTTTGTGAGGTGCTACTGTTTTGTACAACTTGGTTTATTGTTCGTCTTACATTTATTCATTTCTTATATTAATGATATAATAATATTATAAATTGATTATTAAAAAGATAATAAAATAATTTGATTAATTTTCACTAAAGTACTTGATGACTAGGTGATGTCATCAATTTGCACTAGTAGTCCAAGACACTATGATTTGTTTTTTATAAGTAAGGCATGATAGCATAATATATTGAGAATTAACTATAAATTTATGGTTTGCCTTGACTAAAACAGGCATATTAGATATAAATTAGTACACTTTCCTAGTACTACTGTGTTCACTGTGCACATACATATATAAATAATTGAATAACATAATTATGGAAGGATGATACCCATAATTATTACATGATGATATTAGATGCACGAAATAATTTCAGCATCATAAATAAATAAGTATCATAACTATTTGGGGTTATGTTGGTATGAGTAGGTAATAGTATTATAAAATATTGATTAAAAATATTTGTTGAACTTACAATTAATAATAAGATTATATTACAGTTGGATATATTGAGTAATTATCTTCTGTTGCACACACATATAATTAGATATTTGACTGAGTAAGTATATTACTGAATTAAAATGGCTACTTTTGACCAATTTGTTAAAATTGGAAAAGATTTTGGCTATAAAGGACAGGAACTTCGTCAGTATGCTGAAGAACAACTAGCTATTGCTGAACAAAAAGAGATTGAGAGAAAGGCTGCATTGAAGAAGGAAGAAGCAGAGAGAAAAGCTGCATTGAAGAAGGAAGAAGCAGAACGTGAGATGAAAGAAATTGAAAAAGAAAACAGAATAAGAGAAATGGAAGAAACTAAAAGGAAGCAAGAAGAAATAAAAAGGCAACAAGAAAAAGAACTGGCACTCATCAAGTTGGAAACAGCTAAATTACAGGCACAAAATGCTGCTACTAGCCATGGTGATAATTCGCAAGATATGTCTTCACCTAACCAAACTAAAAGCAATTATCACTTCAAGTTACCACCATTCAAGTTGAATTTTGATGATTTAGCAGCATGGTTGCTACGTTTTGAGCAGGTGTGTAAGTTCAACAAATTAGATAAATCAGAATGGGCACTAAAACTTGGGGAATTTTTAGACGGTGAACCCGCAAGTGCAGCTCAGAATGTTGATCCAACAATGGCTGGTGATTATGATGCCATTAAGACTTTATTACTACGTCGATTTCATTTAGATGAGGAGGGATGTAGACAGAAGTTTAAAACTCTTCTGCCTGAATCAAACAAAGACTTTACAGGTTTTATTGCGAATATACGCAATACATTCAATAGATGGGTTGAACTTGCTGGCGTAAAAAAATAGTACGATAAGTTGGTTGATTTGCTACTTAGAGACAAGGTTCTATCCTCTGTCAGCGCACCATTTTTATCCTTTTTACAGGAGCGCAAACCACCTACTATAGAGGAATTGAAAAAAATAGCAATAAATTACTGTACCGCACATCCTAATGTGAGCATATCTAACTCACAAATAAGAGAACCTTTACCTGTGGCCTTCAATATGTCATATCATGGTTATGACAAATCAAGAACACACAGTCTAGATAGAAATCATTACAGGGGAAGTTATAATGATAAGTATAATCATGGACGTAATCATTATAACAATAATGACAATTTCAACAGAGGTAGACAGCAATATAGAAACCAGTCACCTCATTTCAGGTACAACAAAGGTCGACATAATTCAAATCTGAATAGACCATTTGACTATAATACTTAGAATAATAGTGCCCGAGGGTATAGCAATAATCAAGGCTCTAGACCCAGATATAACAGCCATCACGGGGGACAACGAAATGATCCTCACAACTATTCCAGTCGTCGTTCTCAGTCACGTAGACCGTCACATTATGATCACAATACAGGGGCGGCACTTACTACTAGTACGACTCCAGGGGTTCCACATGATGATAAACAAATACAATCATCATCCACATGTTATGCTGTTAACTATAACGTGGCAAATAGTTGCCAAGACTGTAATCTTGTTTTTCAGAAAGCAAAGAAACAGTACCGAATTGCGGTCACATTTTACCAGATGTTGGTCTTGCAGCTAACGATGGAACAGGCTCTCTGATATTTAACAGAGGGATAGTAAATGGTTCAGTGGTCTCAGTTTTGAGAGATTCCGGTTCTACCACCATCGGAGTCCGGCAGTCACTAGTCCACCCGAGTTGTGCTACAAATGAATATGTCAGATGCATGACATTTGGGGGTACCATTGAATACTACCCCACAGCTATTATTTATGTTAATACTCCTTTCTTTACAGGTAATGTTAAGGTCTGTATGTTAAGGAGTCCAATCGCTGATCTCATGGTTGGTCGTATTCACGGCAGTAAGGATTGCACCCCAGAAGAGATTATGGATTGAGAAAGGAAGAATTTATAATTTTATGGCAATGCTAACGCCGTCATTGCAATGGCTACATTACGTGCCAAGAATCTTAATACATGTGGCACATCAGTTTCAAATTTTAGTCTTTGTACTATTGTTGAAAAAGAGGAGAATGGTGAGACTCTCCAACAAAATAATAATAAGGATAATATCAAAGTTGATATTGACGCTACATGCACACCAATTGTCACTCAAGTCGACACGGTGATGCATACATCTTATGATGTACCTGTACATACTTCGACCAATGTCAATATCACAACTCCAGTGAATGTGAGAAAATCATTTCGAGGCAAGTACACCTTCCCTCGACATGATAATATCACCAATTCAATTAATAAATCTTGGCGACAGAATCAGATTGAAACTGATTCTAAGAAATCTACTAAATTGGGTAACGATGGGGATGACTTCACTAAAAAGAGAAATAATAGTGAGTTTAGTATGAACTTGAACGATAAAGTTCAGACTAACAAGTCTGTCGGCAAAGTTTTTACTTTGCACAGCAAGGAAGTATCTACGACATGCAGGAAACGTACTGCTTTAAATACTAATAGATATCGTCCTAATTTCAGACATGATGATACTTCATGTAATAAAATTATTACGTTTATGGATAAAGATAAATTTAATTCTCTTGATATGACAAGGAATACATATCGTCATTGTTCACAATTTCGTGACAATGTTATTACTTATATTGGCAAAAGTGCATATTCTCGCACTGTGTTAGTGCGCAATCTGCCACAAGATACTACATGGCAGGCACTTGGCAATTTTTTTCAGTATACAGCAAACGTTAAGTTTGTTCGTCTTCTGCCATCATTCAATGGTCAGAAGAGAGAGGCGTTGGTTACCTTCCGTAACAATAGAGACGCTCATATGGTTGTCTAGCGTGATAATGGTGTTTATTTTCATCACCATTCACTCAGGCTACAATTAGTACCTGATTCTGCGTCACGCAGATAACATGTTGCTGTAACACTATTTGTCCTATTATTGATGACTCAGCATGGTCAGTCATCATTGCTTGTCTTTCATATTCATCTATCTTAATATAGATTGATTTAGTGATTTTTTTTTCATGTAACATCTCTATGTCAGCATAGTCAGTCATCATTTCTTTTCTTTATTGGTCAATTATTCTTATATGGCTTAGTTATGGTGGGCTTTGCTATTAGGTGACACTTGTGTTGTTTTATCTACGATAACATTGTGTTCTTTCGTCTTTGTAATTTTACCATGCCTAAGTTAGACAGTAACTTTGTTGATTATTCTAACTATGCTCAGCCAAAGCAGCATAAGTTTCGTATATCGTCTATTGTCTTAAGAAAAAAAGACATGCCGTTGAAGGTAACATGGACTGACGAATGCGACAAAACTTTTCGCAGTATTTTGACTATTTTTTTCAAATCCACCTATTTTACGGTTACCAGATGCTTCTAAAAAGTTTATACTCCGTACAGATGTCAGCAATTACGGACTAGGAGCGAACTGTACTTCGCGAGTTTACGATTCGGTATATTAGCGATGATATCGTATCTCGTACTTCAAGTGACATCAACAGATGCTACTGACGGTGAACACTGCAGTATATCATGAAGTTTAACTGATCCAGATTACGTTCGACTGCGTCATCGAATCCATATCTGGAACTGAAAATGTACTTTCCAGGCATCCTGCTGAATTCAATTAAAGAGTAATGATAGTTCACAAAACCAAGAAGGAATATTGAACAATACGTACTTTTCTAATGATTGCGTACTTCAATGATGAAAGTTTTGTGAACTGCATGCATGCTAATTGTAGCGGGAGGTTATTTAAAATTATTTATTTATGTAAGAATCCAGGTATCTCATATGCTACCAGGATAGTATGCCAGTAAATAGTTCTGGTCTCACAATTAATACCCCAGTTTTAGAAATAAGCACTGGTGTATGGATATCATAGAAATAGTCAGACTGTGAAAACCCTGGCCAGTTGGTAAGAAGTTGTACCAGGATTTAAGGTGTCTCCTCCCTGTGACTATCTTATGATTACTAAATGTCTAGGGGATAAATAAAATGAACATTCACTTTAACCACAAATGTAAGAAGTGAATAATTCCTCAGGTACAGTTAAAATATTTTAATATTTACACTAATATTCTATTTCTACTAGTTGGAATAGAGCCTTAAAATATATAAAAAATATTCACACAATTACTATTATTGTCGTTTTAGACTTCAAGATCTAGACTAATAAAGTTACTGAAAACTGCAATCACTTTAACTATATCACTGTTCTTAGTCCTCTGAATTTACACATAACTGTCATCAATTGACTGAATTTCTTAAAGGTATGAATGCTGTTTTCAACTACTGGCTGTTTTTCATATATGGGTGGTCAGTGTCTTAAATTACCCTTATCTTTCAACTTGACAATGCTGACACTGAACTGTCCTTTGTAGATATCAGACTTGGTAGACCCAACTATAGGGATGCCAATGACCAGTTGAAGTTCACTCTTTGGGGTCCTGCACTTTTGTGGGATTGCCTCTGATGAACAACACAGGCTTCTGATACTGGACAGTCTGGTTTGAGTTATTTCATGGAAACCTCAGACTTCAGACACGGACTGAAAATTTATGGCGATCCGCTCACAATTCAGGTGGTACATGTGTAGTGGCGAACTCTGCCTCTCAGTCTGTCTCAAACCTCTTTCGTTGTGTCGCCGCTCAGTTTACCGATCCGCTACTTATAAGTCTCTGGCGGACGTATCGGAGAGCACTGACGTCACAGCTTAAGACTCGGCTGAAATCTCTTTCCGAACCAGCGATTACACCCGATCTGTGCGTTGCCTGAAACTTTCCCTGTCTCATCCTCGGCTTATATATTATCCATACTGTTCCCTCCTATCTTGTTTTATACAGCCGATATATCTCTATTATCCTATCCATGTAATTTCACACACTGTTCTATGTTGATTTTAGTATTTAGAACAGAAGTGGGTTTACAGGCTTTCAGCGTAACTGTGGGCAGCCGTAATACGCATATATCTCCGTAAATGATAACTTCCTACTGTTTTTCCTTATATACAGTTATACACAATCCTCTACTGGACTAAAAGGTGAAATCCTTTTCACAATAATTCCATTGTGCTCTTATTTATCATTGCCGATTGCCGATGTCTCAGCGACGGTTTGTGTATACTCCGCCATTTTGTAAGCAGCCGGCCCTGTGATAAATCGATCCGTGAATGGTCTGTAAAACTATGTAAAGCAGCATTTGCAATGTATTGAAACAAATTTTGCGACACTAATGACACATCGTATAACGTACATTAAAGTAACTTTTATATACATTCTTCAAACGAAATTGACTATGGCCCGAGAGACATATTTCGATATTTCGTTATTAACGTTCGGACTTTGGTTTGTGTCCATTCGTTCTCCAACTCGTTACGATACAGACGAGAATAATATTGCAATCAATGCTGGACAAAATCGTTTTGCAACAGGAATCGAAATGACTAATTCAAGGCTCTAAAAGTTTAAATTCGTTCATACAGGGAACACAGTTGAAAAGTATTAACGTTCTCCTCCAATGGAAATCACCGTAAATTCAATTTGGGACATAACGACGGTTGGATCTTCATCTCCACCATTATTAAGTTACATAGTTATTGAATTAATTAAGAAAATAAAGATAAAATGTGAGAAAAAGATGAAATACATAAAAGAAAGAAAATATGAAAACAAAATAATCTCACATAATTGAATAATTTAATTCTATGTATTTATGATTATAATAATTGTTATATAAATTTAGCAAATATGTTTACATAATATATTAGGTACTATTATTATTTTGTTAGTTAATTAAGTTAATTAGTTAGTAGTTAATCTACACACATATTTAATTTTAGACACACCTCCCTAATTAATTTTATACTTATCCTTTTCTTTACTTGTCTTTATTTTTCATTTCGTTCTTTCCTATGACACGATCATTAGTTTATTTAATTATATTTTAATTAGATTTATACCTTACACACATACAATCATTATTTAGTTTATTTTAATTATTTAGGATAATTTTCATTACCCAACACATTATTATTTTGTCAATACATACTTTGAGTTAATTACATAATTATTTAATGACGACTGACATTTCCTTGGGTTAATATAATAATTCCTATATTAAATGACTGATATTATATCGACATGACCACGACACAGTTCTAGACAGAACATCGTAGGCCGTATGTCGGGTTTTTGTTAAATTTTTTATATTATTGATTAAGATCTCTCAAAACAATCTTTCTAATAGATTTTTCCCCCGTCGGGTAGGGAATTGTTACGACATGTTTAACTATGTCGTCTGCTATAGTTGGCAGTGCGCATTTTAATATTGAGAGATTTTGAAATTAGAAGGATTTTATACTTCATGGTTTAGTGAACACAAGCCGCACGGTCCGATTGTGACGTGTGAGCGTTGATACGGTCACGCTTAGTGACTAATGTAATTTACTCTTTTTACTTTGACCGTCAAGCCATGAAGACGCGTTCTATTTCCTTCCAGTGTTAGGCTTCATATATTGCCGATTTATATTGAATTAAGGACGTGGGTCAGTCCGTATTACATTAATGAAATGATGGAAGTGTATGGTTAACATATACCAATTATATGGAAGGATCGTTGATCAGTTTATAATCTACATATATATTCGTCAAAACTATTGGGTCTCATTTCTGGTGGTCTACATAGTTAGCCACGCATGTATACAGCCCAATGATGTTCTGATGACAACTAATTATTTGGAACACTGACGGTATCAATAGATTCCAATTGAATCAATGCAGATGTATTCTTATTATGATTGAATTACTTCTGATGTCTTCACATGTCTTGTCAAATAAAATGGATGTTCGTTGGACTCAAACCCGAGGACTTACCCACATTACTTACGTTAAGGTTGGTTCATCAGATTACAATGTTGATTGTTATTAGGAACGATGAGCTCTCTCATAAAGAAGTTATTCATTCACAATATTATAATGAAGTTCGTAAGGAACCAGAATAATTCTTGGACATTCGGCTAACCGATGAGACAACATAAACATGGACCCTCAATTTAAAAAAATAATCAAACAAGTGAACCACCCTTATCACTCATAGCGATTATATTACTGCTTGTTAATAATTGAATGTCACTCGTGGAGATTATATTACTGCTTGTTAACAATACAGTGTCACTCGTAGAGATTATATTACTACATGTTAATAATACAGTGTCACTCATAGCGATTACATTACTGCTTGTTAATAATTCAATGTCACTCATAGAGATCATATTACTGCTTGTTAACAATACAGTGTCACTCATAGAGATTATATTACTGCTTGTTAACATTATAGTGTCACTCATAGAGATTATATTACTGCTTGTTAACATTATAGTGTCACTCATAGAGATTATATTACTTCTTGTTAACAATACAGTGTCACTCATAGAGATTATATTACTGCTTGTTAACAATACAGTGTCACTCGTAGAGATTATATTACTACCTGTTAGTAATACAGTGTCACTCATAGCGATTATATTACTGCTTGTTAACAATTCAATGTCACTCATAGAGATCATATTACTGCTTGTTAACAATACAGTGTCACTCAATGAGAT
Source organism: Oreohelix idahoensis (assembly GCA_024509875.1). Lineage (NCBI taxonomy): Eukaryota > Metazoa > Mollusca > Gastropoda > Stylommatophora > Oreohelicidae > Oreohelix > Oreohelix idahoensis. The sequence goes on along the minus strand of JAMPIV010008928.1, from coordinate 167,852 downwards.
TATATTACTGCTTGTTAACAATATAGTGTCACTCATAGAGATTATATTACTGCTTGTTAACAATATAGTGTCACTCATAGAGATGATATTACTGCTTGTTAACAATACAGTGTCACTCATAGAAATTATATTACTGCTTGTTAACAATACAGTGTCACTCGTAGAGCTTATATTACTACATGTTAATAATACAGTGTCACTCATAGCTTTTATATTACTGCTTGTTAATAATTCAATGTCACTCATAGAGATCATATTACTGCTTGTTAACAATACAGTGTCACTCATAGATATTATATTACTGCTTGTTAACATTATAGTGTCACTCATAGAGATTATATTACTGCTTGTTAACAATATAGTGTCACTAATAGAGATTATATTACTGCTTGTTAACAATACAGTGTCACTCATAGAGATTATATTACTGCTTGTTAACAATACAGTGTCACTCGTAGAGATTATATTACTACCTGTTAATAATACAGTGTTACTCATAGCGATTATATTACTGCTTGTTAATAATTCAATGTCACTCATAGAGATTATATTACTGCTTGTTACCAATATAGTGTCACTCATGTTGTTCGTCCATCACGAGTGATGAAGACCACTCTGTTCATCCAATTATTAGGATTGTTAGGATAGTCTATGAGTACGAAGATGACTGATGATCCCGATGCGGGCCTGGAAGGATCTCGGACAGTGTGGGCAGGGAATGTTTGCATCACAAGAAGGTTTTATTACACGGTCTTTTCTAGCTTGTCTCCGCTGTTCCGCTGCTGCTCTTCTGGAAGATTCCCATGCCGCTGCACCTTTACGAAGAGATGTACGCCAGGCAGTTCGGTATTGCGCAGCAGCTTCCCATGTGTCAGGGTTTATGTCAAAGGTTTTTAATGAAGCCTTAAGCGTATCTTTGAAGCGCTTTTTTTGGCCACCATGGGAGCGTCTACCCTTCTGCATCTCACCATAAAAGAGTATCTTTGGCAGTCGATGGTCTGGCATGCGGACTACATGACCTTCCCAGCGAATCTGTGACTGCATCAGAATAGTATCGATGCTAGGGATACCAGCTCTGTCAAGAACGGCGGTATCCGGGATCTTGTCTTGCCATTTGATGTTCATTACCTTTCTGAGACAGACTGTATGGAAGTGGTTGAGCTTCTTTGCGTGGCGCCTGTATACAGTCCATGTTTCACACGCATAAAGCAGCACTGGAAACTCCGCAGCTCTGTACACCTTCAGCTTTGTCTGTAGACTAATGCCACTTCGATGCCAAACGTTGGTGTATAGTCTGCCAAATGTGCTGCTGGCTTTGGAGATCCTGGTGTTCACCTCATCATCAATGACGATGTTCTGGGATAGTGTGCTACCAAGGTATGTGAATCTGTTCACAACATTCAGTTTCTCACCATTTACCTTGATGATTGACTCCGTATAAATTGTGCCAGGAGCTGGCTGGTACATGATTTCTGTTTTCCCCGTGTTAATGGTAAGCCCAAAGTTGGAACAGGCTTCGGAGAATCTATCCATGCTATGCTGCAGATCAGCCTCTGAGCCAGCACTGATGGCACAATCGTCCGCAAACAGAAGATCCCTGATGGTGTGTGATTTGACCTTGGTTTTTGCTTGAAGCCTCCTAAGGTTAAACAATTTTCCATCAATACGATATCTGATGTCGATTCCTGTGTCCCCATCTCTGAAAGCATCAGTCAGCATAGCAGAAAACATGATACTGAAAAGAGTCGGTGCAAGTATACACCCTTGTTTAACTCCATTTGAGACTGGGAAAGGCTCCGATAGCTCACCGTTTTCCTTAACTCTAGCCTGCATTCCATCATGCAGTTGCTGCACTATTGAGATAAATTTCTTTGGGCAGCCGTATTTTGCCATGATCTTCCATAGACCCTCTCTACTGACCGTGTCGAACGCCTTTGTCAAGTCGATGAAAGCTGTGTACAGGTCACAGTGCTGTTCTTGGCATTTTTCTTGAAGCTGTCTTGCAGCGAACACCATATCGGTGGTTCCACGTTCTTTCCGGAATCCACACTGACTTTCAGGTAGAAGACCTTTGTCAAGATGAGCCGTAAGGCGATTAAGAAGGATTCTGGCGAATATCTTCCCAGCGATTGATAGTAGGGAGATGCCTCGATGATTGTTACAGTCTTGGCGATTACCTTTACGTTTATAAAGATGTATAATTGACGCATCCTTGAGATTGTGTGGGATGGTTTCACTCTGCCACATTTGCTGGAAGATCATGTGAAGTTTCTCTATCAGAACTGTACCGCCATCTTTATAGACCTCAACAGGAATTGAATCGGAGCCGGGGGCCTTTCCACTAGAAAGTTGACGAATTGCTTTTTGAGTCTCCCCCAGAGTCGGTATGTCATCTAGTGCTTCATTTATAGGAATTTGGGGCAGTCGGTTGATGGCTTCATCGTTAATAGATGATGGCTGGTTCAGAATATTATTAAAGTGTTCGACCCAGCGTTGGAGAATTTTTTCCTTGTCTGTAATTAGTGTTTTTCCATCTGCATTAAGGAGGGGAAATGATCCTGATGATGTTGGACCATAGACCGCTTTGAGTGCATGGTAAAAAATTTTCAAGTCATGGCTGTCAGCAAAGCCTTGGAGCTCATCTGCTTTATTACTCAGCCATGAATCCCGCATCTGGCGTAGTTTATGTTGGACGATTCTACGCATGTTGTTGAAAGCGTCTTTCTTGGATGTAGATTTTGGATCATTTAAATATGCTTTATGGAGATGGTGTTTCTCAGCCAACATCTTCTTTATATCATCTGAGTTCTCATCAAACCAGTCATTTTGTTTCTTGATGGCGGGACCCAGGACCTCTGTAGCAGTGTTGTAGATCTGCTCGCTTAGGGCTGTCCAATTTGTTTCCGCACTTTGGCCGTCAAACGAGATAGATTTGAGACGGTCTTCTAGGGTGTCAGTGAATGACTGTTTAATTTTTGTCTTCTTTAGTTTGGTGACATCCAGCCTTTTTTGAGTTTTCTTTCCCTGAGGGCGCCTGGCAGGTTGGATACGAATTTTAAGTTTAGACACAATGAGGCGATGATCAGTCCAGCATTCGGCACCACACATGGACTTGGTCACCCGGACATCTTGCCTGTCCTTCTTCCTAACAATTACATAGTCAATTAGGTGCCAATGCTTTGAGCGAGGGTGCCTCCAGGAGGTCCTGTTGTGGATAGGAAGTCGAAAAATGGTGTTGGTGACAAGGAGGTCATGTTCCGCGCAAGTCTGGAGGAGAAGAAGTTCATTGCTGTTACAGCGACCCACGCCGTACTTTCCGATAGTGCCATTCCAGATGTTATCTGAGCCTACTCTTGCATTAAAGTCTTACTTACTTACTTAGTCGTTCCCCTTCTACCGTGAGGTGTAGAGGTTGCATTAAAGTCACCAAGAATAATAAGCTTGTCTGCTTTAGGAACTGATGCAATGACTGCATGTAGTTCTTCGTAAAACTTATCCTTGACGTCATCCTGGTTTGTCATAGTTGGTGCATACGCGCTAATGATGGTGGCATGTTTCCTTCCATAAAGCAGCGGGATCTTGACCGTCATGAGTCGGTCATTTATTCCCTTTGGGGGCCCCACTAACTTGCCAACAATTGCTGTTTTGATTGCAAATCCAACCCCTGCTTCTCGTCTTTCTTCAGTTCCTCTTCCGCTCCAATAGAATGTATAACCTGCACTCTTTTCGCAAAGTTGGCCCTCGCCTGCAAGTCGAGTTTCACTCAGTGCTGCTATGTCAATGTTGTATCTGGCCAGTTCTCTCCCAATCAGGGCAGTTCGCCTCTCGGGTCTGTTTGCGTTAAAGTCTTTGTCAAGTAGAGTGCGCACATTCCATGCGCCTAGAATGCGGGAGAAAAATCTGTCCTTTCTTTTTCTTATGTGTCGCCCGCTGAAGTAGGGTACCCACCAACAGCGGTAAGCTGGTTAGGTAATGGTGGAGCAGGCAATGTTTAGGGCACCTTTTCTAGCCCCTTCCTCATGCCATGGAGGTGAGCAATGCTTTCCTAAAGAGGGCTGCTCAGTCACTCAGGGGGCTGCCGAATCCCACTGCTGCTCCGATCAGTGGAAGACGACCATATGGCCTGAGCCGCCTGTGTGTAGGTCTGCGACTACGACTGCCAGCGCACCCACGCCTGCCGCTTCGCCGCTCGCCCATCGCCACAGGACTTGTTGTGAGTGGATGGATGAGTGGATGAAAGAGTGACTTGCGCAGTGATTTGGTTTAAAGTGAGGAAGAGTTGCGCCATTCGTCGACCTCACTCTCTCGCCTGGGTCCATCTTAATCCAGTGGCAAGACAAGTCAAGACGACTGGAGATGAAGTCAGGTGCAGTAGATGACCATGGCTTTCTACGTGCCTCGCCATGCTCCTTACGCTCCACAGCGCGCTGCTGGTAATCGCCGTCATACCCGTTGAACCAACAGGTGGCTTCTTCCGCGCAGTCTACCGAATCCAGTCTTCACATGCATGGGTAGGCAGACCCTAACTCACCAAAGGTTTATAACCAGTCGGCTACACTCACCTACTTTAGCCGGCCTGTCAAAGCCGTTTCCCGGGGGGGTGGCCGCTGTCGCATGCTGACAGCAACGAGGAGCCACAGTTGAGAGCTGGATGCCAGGTTTGGACCAAAGGTGGCCGAGCTGCCCTGAAAAGGGCATGACAGCTCCTTAACCAGAGGTTCTACCAATACCTGACATCCCAAACCCCCTCATAAAGATTATATTACTGCTTGTTAACAATACAGTGTCACTCATTGAGATTATATTACTGCTGTTAATAATTCAATGTCACTCATAGAGATTATATTACTGCATGTTAACAATCCAGTGTCACTCATAGAGATTATATTACTGCTTGTTAACAATATAGTGTCACTCATAGAGATTATATTACTGCTTGTTAACAATACAGTGTCACTCTTAGAGATTATATAACTGCATGTTAACAATACAGTGTCACTCATAGAGATTGCATTATTGCTTGTTAACTCTACAGTGTCACTCATAGAGATTATATTATTGTTTGTTAATAATAAAAGCACGAATTCCGTAGCACCAGCGAGGATCCCACTGTGCGAATGCAGGAATCATACACTCTATAAATATTTTCGTGGTGGGTAGGTCTCCTAATTGTTAAATTTTGCCCGGGCAGCGGCCGTATGGCCTACTCTTTATGATTTCTGGTGTGGATTTTTTATGTGCGCAACTTGAACACGGTTCCTCCTATTTTTTCGCTCTTATCCGAGAAGATTAGGCATCTAATGTCACTATCCAAGAGATCGGAAAAAGGGGTGGGGGGAGGGGGGGGAGTATGAAAATGATTAGGACGTCACTGGTTCTGAAAAAAAAATTCTATCAATTATATTCCCTCTGTTGGGCTCGAACCAGGTGCCTCTAAAATTAGGGGCGGACGCCATACCTCTTAGCCACTCCGACCCATATTCGTCAAGTTAGAAAGAAGCAATCCACTTTGTTTGGGCATGTTATAAGAAGAAGGAAGTTGTAATGTATCGTAACAACAGGAAAAAGTGAAGGAAAAAGAGATAGATGAAGAGAAAGAGAGGACACACTGGATAGTCTGACGTCATAGCAGGGAAAGAAGTCAACAACATAATTTCTAAGTAGTACTATTGTGGCCGGGCAGGGTAGTGGGGGTTGCTGTTTAACTCGAGAGTATTAGATTTTGATTACTAGCTAGCCTGCTAGAGGTGATGATTTCTCTCTACAGACTTACAGGAATCTACCAGGTTCGGGGACAATCCTCTATGATGTTTTATTTTTAGAGCATATGGTTATTATTTGTGTTGCACCTGCAACGATTAGCTTTGGCATGATCCTTTAATAATTGGTATGCTGGCTAACTGCAAACATATGATTCGTCAACAGCATTTGTGTTCAATGAAACAAATGTTTATTCAATTTCCAACAAGAACTGGGTTAAGTCAAATGGTAACCACACCAAATTTGCATAATAGCATGTTGACATTTAATAAACAAGCATAAAAAGTCAATGCATTATTTTAATGATGCAATATTCCTTATTGCATCTCGTAATCTTTTCAAGTTGCTAAAACATGGCGTGGCTCCTCTATCCTTCTAGTGTTCCTTCGTTTATTTGTTAATGTGGTCTAGATTTCACGTTTTTCTTATCTCTTCATTTCAATGAAGAGCCAAACTTTCTCTTATTCATTAGTATTCCTTAGTTTGACTTTCTCTCAGCTTAAGGACCTTCATTCTTGGTAAAAGGTTCAGATATATGCCTGGGTTTACAATTTTTTACCCAGTTTTCGAGCGTAGCTCCGTTTCAGTTATGACTGTGGGCTCTAACAGTTATTGCATTCAGTATTTAGCAATACTTACAGTTTTCATGAATTCACAAACAAATTATTCTACGTTTCGAAATTACACAGTTGCTTTAATTGTGCGAAGTCAATCTCCTCTATAGAATATCACTGAGCAAAGAGAATTACGTCTTGTCTCCACCGCTCTAAATTCATTACTGACTAAAAAAATGGCTTCGTCCCTTGTTCATTCCGGGGAAAAAAGACTCAGCCTAACCATTGGTGGGAAAATCACGTGACCAATGCTTGGCGTTACGAAGCCTAAAAATAATGCGTGGCTTTTCGAAGCTAACCTGGTTTAATTAAACATCTGCGCCAAGACTTTTTTAATCTTCTGTTTCTATAAAAAATTTATTTTATATGTTAATATAGCCTGTATCTGAAAACTTACGGTATACGCGGTTACACTATGGACAGGAAGTTGTGAGAGAGACATGATCGCCTACGTTACAACGCATAGTATTGGAAGAAAGTCCGCTGGGAGGACAACATTAGACAATCTTTGAAGGACCGAGGACTAGAATGGAACCAAGCCAGGAGGTAGACAGCCGATAGGATGGTATGGCACTCTCTCTTCCAAACCTCTACACGGTAGAAGATGAACGACTAAGAAAGTAAGGTATTTGAAGAAGAAGAAGAAGAAAATACAATTCACATAGTGTTTTTTTTATAAAGGCTGATTCTGATACTTAATAATTATTACTTCATGAAATTATTATAAATTTGTAGTTGTGTGGAATTTGTCAACAATTACTGAGCAAACTGATAATCACTAAGGACGTTCAAATCGTGTTTTGTAGCTCAAACACTGACATATTTCTTGGACCTGTCTTCTTCTTCGTACACTCTCAGACGTCTACTTGAATGTTTTCAAAGAAAGTAGTAGTCAGCTTGAGGCTATTTGCATCTCCCGTAGAGCTCTCCCACGAATGGTATTGGTGTCGGCCATATGCGCTTTCTCTCTTCCTCATATGCTGGGCACCTTTGAAGCTGATGTTCAGCAGTCGTTTTATCAGTGCTACAGTTACTTTCATCGGTTGTTCCTATCTTTAGCTTGTTGAAAAGATGGTATCCCAATTTGTTTTGGCCCGAGCGGAGTCTGAAGATTATCACTTGTTCTCTTCTGTTTAGCTAGTAGTATGCATCATCTCACCTTTCAAAAGATGAGAGTTGCAATTTTATATAATATGCAATCGATCAAGAAAGGACGGCAAAGAAAGATGGTGTGCGATTTATTTCTTACGTTGTGAGAACAACACCATCTTTATTCCTTTTCTTCATTATCATTTCCTCCCATTTTTCATCTTCCATCGTTTAATTAAGTCCTTCAACACACATAGACAGTTGACAAATAAAATGATAATAGTTGTTTATTAGAAGATAATACTACCCATAATGTTATAATATCTTACAGTAAAAACGCTTAGATAATAACAGAAATATTGTAAAGAAAAGATATAGAGACAGACGCATTGATGTTCTCACTAAATTTATTTTTGAAAAAAAGAGGCTAGTGGGCATAACATAATTCGATTGGCTGTGGTAGAATGGACTAATATGAGTAATAAAAACGATTTGAAACCAGCGTTAGTTGTGTGACAGTGTCGGTGTTCCTTCTTATATATTTTTATTTAGGTGACTGAGGCAGGCCTAGTTATTAATCTATGTGGTCAAATTTCCTTCCTTGACCTATCTTCCAAGTTAGAGCTATCTCTTTAACTGGCCCTTTTCGCCAGAGATGGTGATTCCTGGAAGAGATAAGGTTCGTCTTTTCTTAAACCCAGACCACGTTCTTCTCTCCTTGTTCTTCCTCAGCGACCTTCCTCGTACTAGTGTTGGGCAGACTTTCAACAAACTAGTATCTAGTCTTCTTGTCCCGTACTTTACAGCCTCTTTGTAGTAAGATCCCTGATATCCCGATCAAATAGATAAAATATTACTGCTTATAAATTCAAAAAACTATAGAGATAAAATAGGGAGTTGTGTTCAACATCGTCATCATCGCCTGCAGTCGTGTTGGTTCTAACAAGCAGTAACGCCATAGTAAACGATACACAAAAACTGTTAGCTTTTCCCCTTTCCGCAATACCCATTTCCTCTAAAACAAAAGCCTTTTGACAGACCGAAATGCATAGTTAGTTTCAAACGGAGTGATAGAATAAAGAAACGGAGGAGTGAAATGAGAGACGGAAAAATGCAACCTTGACAAGCGTTGGTTTTTGAATCTCGAACTACAACGACAGGCCACAGCTGACGTCACAGTCTTGCTGTAAATCAACTTGTTTTTCATATAGAAATCTCCCCTGCCTGGAGGTGTATGACATGTTGACAATTTCTTAAATCAAGGCTTGAGGGTCGTATCCCCAGCCTGCGCCTTCCTCATCTCTTCTGGAGTGGTATCTATTAGAATATCCTCCTCCTGTCTAGAGGTCGACCTGACCTGAAGGGTGGCCATATACACAGGTTTCCTTCTACAACGGTCAGTATCATGATTGTCCATCCGACAATTCTTACACCACTTCCTTCCTTGGTTGAAAGATTTTCTTTCATCAAATTTCCTTTCATCGAAATGTGGGGTTTTATTTTTATTATCATACCGTGGCCTATCAAACTGATTCTTACCTTTGTTCTGATCTCTATGATCAAACTTATTAAAGTTTTGTGGTACCTTAGAATTGTCTACCTGCCTCTTCTTATTACCAACTACCTCTGCTTGGGCTGCCTGATACCTTTCAGCGACATTTAGTAACTCACCCAGCCTCTCTGCACCTTGTTCCATGAGAAACTTTCTCAGGTCTGGACACATGGACTCTCTTAACTGCTCTATAAGGATCATTTCCTTAAGATCTTGGGTTTTCCCCAGAACAGTCCATTTCTCCAAGTATGTCTCTAACCGTGCAGAGAACTGGTGATATGTCTCACCTGACAGTAGTTTAGCATTCCTGAACTTTTTTCTATAAAATTCTCCATTCTTTTCATATCTTAACAAAAGAGCCTGCTTTAACATGTCATAATTGTCTTGGTCATCTCTGCTCATCTTGGCAAAAACTTCATAAGCTGTACCCCTGAGTCCCTGAGATAACTGGAGGCTCCATCTCTCTCTCTCTAACCCATATGTAATAGCTAAATGCTCAAATCTACTTAGATACCCTTCAATATCATCGTCTTTCTCAACAAAATGGTCTACATGAAAACCCATAGCTGAGGTTGAGGCTGCCTGACTGGTAGTAGCATTGGAGGTAAAAGGGCTGGCCCCATTTTAACAGGAGTTATGAAGGATTCATGCAGTTGCTGCCACATACGAAGCGAATCCAAAGGCTATCGAAGTAGTAAAGTGTAACATGATGGGTTTATTTACATATTTCATGGAGGTACAATTCATCAGCCAAAATTCTCCCTGGCAACTTTCTTTATGCCTTCTACAGCCTAATAAATTAGTTCAAAGTATTCATACACCTGTATAATGTCTCAGCTTCATTACCTGACAGCTAATCCTTGGTTATCAAACATATAACCATTATCTGCATTAATAATAATCTTTGGTCTTGCTACAAAGCCTCTGCTTCATTACCAGACAGCTAATCCTTGGTTATCAAACATATAACCATTATCTGCATTAATAATAATCTTTGGTCTTGCTACAAAGCCTCTGCTTCATTACCAGACAGCTAATCCTTGGTTATCAAACATATAACCATTATCTGTATCAATAATCTTTGGTCTTGCTACAAAGTCTCTGCTGCAATGTCTGACAGCGCACCCTGGTTATCATTTATTTTACCATTATCCACTTCTTACTGTCTTTAGTCCATCTTTAGTCTCAACTACAATATTCTTCCTTGCAGGTGTACCTTGAGGTGCGGGTATCATTACCCTCTGAAAAATGTTGCTGAAAGTCTAAAAAAATATAGTTCAAAGTTCATCTTACCGTTTTAAACGAAGTCCAGCACCTATCACAATCCCTACTGTTCACCATTATTCTACTCCTAATCTGTTCATCTTAGTATTTAAACACAGATAAGCTACTCTCCTGAATTTCTACCACTAAGTCTATCTATTGGTTTCTTGATACGAACAACTGTCGCCCACAAGTTCGTTTCTTGAGTCCAATTCGGCACTTCTTGCTACCGCATAGTTTCTGATGGGACTGTGTAAACATGATCGCTCAGTAGCGCGTCAATATCTGGACTGATCCTTCTATTCCTATCCCGTGATTCGGTCCTTGTTTTAGTTAACACGATTGGTCCATTGTTCAGTTCACTCACCTATCACCACCTACACGCTTAATTCTGTGCTGTCAACCCCGTGAACTGTGCTACATAACTATATTTCACTCACTTTTCACGTGCGTTTTACTCTGCTCTGCGTTCTCTTAACTGTAAAGGGCGCTAATAATGTTGTTATCTCCCTTAGTGGTTTTTACCTTAGTTTCATTTTCCCTTCTATGTCTTTACTAAAATTAATCTGATATGCAAAGTTAGTAAACTCTAATGATGTATACTTGAAATATTCTAAAGTCTAAAAAGGTTCCCTCCCTTACTAAAAAATATTACATTCGTTAACTTTTATCTCCCATCTTAAGAATTAATAACTTAATACTCAAATTATTCAAATTTCTAAAACCATATTCTCATACTTTGTTATATTAACGACCCAAAATTACTGTTCAACTGACTTTAAATCAGTGTATTTTACACTGTACAACCCCACGGCCTAATATCTGGCTTTTGGCTAGGATCATGTGTCTAGACACGGGGACCGGTACAATGACATTCATGTGTCATTAGGTCCTTTGTGTGAGAACACAGAAGATCACTAGGTGACACAATTTGTCATTGGGTCTTCTTGTGTTGGGACATGTGGTCTTGACCAGAGCCGGGTTTGGGGCGGGGACAATGCGACCTCATGCGAGGAAAAATATGCGACCTCAAGCGAGGAAAAAAAAAATAATAATATCTGGCTTTTGGCTAGGATCATGTGTCTAGACACAGGGACCGGTACAATGACATTCATGTGTCATTAGGTCCTCAGGAAGATCACTAGATGACACATTTTGTCACACATGTGGTCTTGACCGGAGCCGGGTTTGGGGCGGGGACAATGCGACCTCATGTGCGACCTTCTGGCTTTTGGCTAGGATCATGTGTCTAGACACAGGGACCGGTACAATGACATTCATGTGTCATTAGGTCCTTTGTGTGAGAACACAGAAGATCACTAGATGACACATTTTGTCACTGGGTCTTCTAGTGTTGGGACATGTGGTCTTGACCAGAGCCGGGTTTGGGGCGGGGACAATGCGACCTCATGCGAGGAAAAATATGCGACCTCAAGCGAGGAAAAAAAAAATAATAATAATAATATCTGGCTTTTGGCTAGGATCATGTGTCTAGACACGGGGACCGGTACAATGACATTCATGTGTCATTAGGTCTCTTGTGTGAGAACACAGAAGATCACTACAGTGACACAGTTTGTCATTGGGTCTTCTTGTGTTGGGACATGTGGTCTTGACCAGAGCCGGGTGTGGGGTGGGGACAATGCGACCTCATGCGAGGAAAAAATATGCGACCTCAAGCGAGGAAAAAAAAATAATAATAATAATATCTAGCTTTTGGCTAGGATCATGTGTCTAGACACAGGGACCGGTACAGTGGCATTCATGTGTCATTAGGTCTCTTGTGTGAGAACACAGAAGATCACTACAGTGACACAGTTTGTCATTGGGTCTTGTTGTGTTGGGACATGTGGTCTTGACCAGGGCCGGGTTTGGGCGGGGACAATGCGACCTCATGCGAGGAAAAAATATGCGACCTCAAGCGAGGAAAAAAAAAAAATATCTGGCCTTTGGCTGGGATCATGTGTCTACACACAGGGACCAGTAGTGACATTTATGTCATGAGGTCCTTTGTGTGAAAACACGGAAGACCACTACAATGACACATGGTGTCATTGGGTCTTCTTGTGTTGGGACATGTGGTCTTGACCAGAGCCGGGTATGGGCAGGGGCCAATGCAACCTCATGCGAGGAAAAAATATGCAACCTCGTGCGAGGAATATTATTAAAAAAAAAAAAAAAAAAAAAAAAGGTGACAGTTGCCACTCGAAGATTTAAATTTCACAAGTAGTGTTAGCATCAGACGCAAGGAATACATGACCAGTGCCTTCGCTGTTCTGCATCAGTGGCGATCTGAAGGTGACCATTAATCGCCGGTTAACCTACAAATTATGTATTATTTCATTGATGCGGTAAGATAAACATTTATATAAACCTTGTTATTGATATGTATCTGTATTATTGTATGTGTATGCATTATGGATGCGTAGAGGAACCACCAGAAAGGCGCCAAACTAAACCTTTGTGTCATGCCACAAATGTTATTAGGAAAGATTATCACCTTGTATTAAAGCCAGACAGGCTTACTTAAACTGTGGGAGTGAATGAAAAGACATAGTTGGAAATAAAATATGACATTATTATTATGATGTAAGACCAGAAAACCACTGGCCGTCTTCAGCAAGTCACAGTGTTTGCACATGACTTTATGTAATTAACTATAATTTCCTCTATGACGAGGAATGTATCAAACGGATGTTTGAAGATTACCTGATGATGAATAGGGCACCAAATCAGATAGGAACGATAGCTATTTATTTAGCAACTCCACTGAGCTTGAAACTGTTGATAATGTTTAATTGTTTAGAGATGCAGATAGGTGTATGATGTACTGAGGAGGCCTTAATCCTCTGATTTCAGGGTTCCATCTTGAAACAATCAGTGTGCCACATACCAAAATATACGTACTCCTCTGAAGCTGCAAGCTCGAGGCAAAAATTACCTGTTTGCCTTAAATCTAAAGAGTTCGGGAGCAGTGTTCGGACGTTGCAGTCGGGAAGAAGATGGTTGTGAGAAGGACATCACAGGGTTCCACTCAGGAAACCAAGTTAAGCCCAATTGTCCATGGGCGTGTGTTAGTTCATTTAACCACACTCTCCATCATTATTATATTAATCAGTATTCTTGACATGATGATACAAGTCGTTCCTCAGAAGCGTGTCCATTCATAGGAGTTATTGCTTCATCAGAACACTTCCAGTCAAAAACACTTTATATTAATATTAACAGACACAGTTGGTGTTTTAAATTAATTTGCTGTAAATAAATTGCATTATATCTTCAGTTTTAAACAGTCCTGTATCCCAGCCATTGAGATACAGGAAAATAAAATTGTAAAAAATATTATCATTCAAAATTTACTCAGTGACTTGTTTAATTACTTGTTCATTAAGTTATAGGTGTAGTTGTTGTCATTTTATTAACATTACATTGCATATTACCCTAGACACCTAGCCAGATAACATCCAGACACCATAACATATAATTAGGCTCAAAATATATAGCATATTGAGGTCGGAGGGTGGTAGCAGACAGGTACCCTGAGAACAACTTCATCAACAATTAGACTCAGGTACTTGCATAGCTGACTTCACATCTGTAGACAATTAATACTTAACCTTTCAACATCCAAACCCAACATACTCTTATCATTCTCAGTTCCTCGTATCTCCTGAACTACCATGTCTCTGCGATCCCTGCTTGATGCCTTGGACCACCAGTGGATGTCTCCATAAGTGAAAGGGAATTTACCTAAAGCGGAGAAGCTGGGTAGGCCCTTCAAATTAAGTGACGTCTGTAACCAGTCATTCAGTAGGAGTTAGAGTGTGGTTATGTAATTATCAGTTGATTTATAGTAAGGTGTATCTGAATGTTAGAGATCCCACTTAACCGATTGTTGTATTACTTACCTTTCTTCCTTACAGGTTGAGGGGAGGGCGACGGTGGGGTTACCTTACTTAATCATTGTACTTTATTGAGTGTGTTCTTTCCAGGTGTGCGAACTCGCACTTATTTGATTTTTGATATGTTTGAATTTTGATGTGTAAATAAAACTATTTAAACTTTAGTCTGGATCAGTCACTTTTCGTTAAACTATACGTGATCTATATGTTGTCTGTATAGTGGTGCCTGTGCTAAATTAGTTAAACCTTATCCCAGTCTTGGTAGTTAGAGGTGTTGAGGTTATAGCAACACAATACGTCACAAAGTGGCAAGGGGAAGTCAATCTAGGTTCTCGCCCTGGGCGCCAATAGCCTCATCTTCCACAGCCACGGTTATTTTTCATGAAAAAAAAAAATCTATCTTCTTAAACTTTCTTTCCACTAGTGTCTTGTCACTATATGTAGGCAGCCTTTAGTCCTAAATCCACTTCGTGACAATTATCTCTACTTTTATTGATGTCTGGTCGGCTGCATGCATGTCGGTGTTCGAGTACTCCCACAGACAAACACTATATAACTGTATTTATGCACTGCGCGCCTTCAAGAAGCAATACCTAAGTGCTAAATTAAAATGGAACTGGAAGTGGCAATAAACAAAACGTTGTGGAGACTCCGACTAGGAACGCGATATTTTATGATAAAGGAACTCTATAACCACGAGTGCCTGGAAGACAATGATATAAACCTTATCTTCTAACCTGTGGTGGTGGGGAAGAGGGGAGCGGGAGACAGTAACAAAGATGTGACATGAAGAAACACCATAAGATCAAAACTTTAGAAATTACAATGGTACAACAATATGATGGGGCTGGCAACCTCATAATCTAAAACAAATTAGTATAGATACATTACTGTAATAGGTTGTGCTTTGGCGTTGGTGGCCATCTGTAGTGGTGGCTTCATGCTTCACTCTATGCGACAAAAGGTGAAGACGATGATGATATCTTTCATTTCTGTATCAAGTTCTCCTATCCCTGTATTTTATGTCTTTTTCTACTCATCTTACCACGGGGATTCGAAAACAAGGACTGCCTTGTAATGCTATCAACAGATTTCACCAATGTGTGTTAAACCCACCGCCAGTATGGTTGTGTGTTAAACCCACTGCCAGTATGGTTGTGTGTTAAACCCACCGCCAGTATGGCTTACAGCTATCTTACTGTTATTACTCCTAATACAAGCATTTTTGCAGTTTTGACGAGCTCTGAATTATAGCTGCTTGACCTGAGAAAGAATATTAACCAAGTACAAATAACAAAAGGGTACAGGAGCTTTCATCGCCTTGGGAAATATATTGAGATCAAAAGGAATCAAGTCCAACGTAAAAAATTAGAATCTTTAACTCAAATGTCAAGTCAGTTCAACTGTACAAACAGTTGTCGCACCTTAAAAGAAGGTGACCAAAAAAAAAAAAAAAAAAGGCAGCAACAACAATCAAAAGCTACATATTTTCATAAATGGGTGCTTGCGTGGAACAGAAGGATTGAATTAGTATGACAAGATCTGTCACGTGGAACAAGAACCAGGTAAATGCCAACGGAACAATAGATCAGAAGAAGACATTGGTGTAGGGTGGGACACACACTGAGGAAACTTACTGATAGCATTACGAGGCAGTCCTTGTTTTGAATTCCCCGAGGTGCAAGAAGCAGAAGTAGACCAAAAAAAAAAAACAACAAATGTAGAAAAGAACTAAGGACAGATATAAAAATGATGAGGGATACATGGAAAGATCTGAAGCCGATGGCACGTAACAGAAAGACTTGACACCAGTTTGTTGATGGCACGAGACAGAAAGACTTGACACCAGTTTGTTAATGGCACGAGACAGAAAGACTTGACACCAGTTTATTGATGGCACGAGACAGAAAGACTTGACACCAGTTTGTTGGTGGCACGTGACAGAAAGACTTGACACCAGTTTGTTGATGGCACGAGACAGAAAGCCTTGACACCAGTTTACTGAAGGCGTTGGCTCCTTGGAGAGTTGAACGGTGATGATGATGGGTAATGGGTAATGGGAACAGATGTTAAATTACGTAGTATGTAAATGGCATGAAGGTTACCTTCACTGCAATGGGAGAAAACAAGAGAATATACCTTCTCTCACCTGGTACAATAATCAGCAGGATTGGACCCAGTGCACAGCCGACAATCTTGATAGACACGTTTGACAGCGTAGTCGACGCCATCCTTAGATGTAGGAAACATTTGTAGGGCACTGACACAGGACATCAGGCACGCCGCACATAGGAAAAGCACGAGGCTCAACTGCTGCCAGGATCTGGGGAAAAAAGAGGCCAAATTCTCAAGTTTTTGTTGCTATTGTTTATGTCCATCCTGACTTGAGGATGGATACGACGCACAGTTAAGAAGCTAACATATACCATTCCAAAGAAGTTCTTGTCTTCAAACCTTTAGGGGGAAAAGAGAAGACGCATTCAGAGAAAAGAGTGCTGAAAAAAACAATAACTTAGGGAGCATCAAAGGACATGATGCAGGCTTCCCAGAGCAGGAAGAGTTTCAGAGATTTGTCTGAAAGATAGTAAAATAAGAACCTAAATGTGTATCTCATATTTCAAGAACCCAAAAATCTCTCTCTCTCCCTCTATATCTCTCTCTCTCTCTCTCTCTCTCTCTCTCTCTCTCTCTATCTGTCTATTTACCTACCTATCTATCTATCTATCTATCTATCTATCTATCTATCTATCTATCTATCTATCTATCTATCTATCTATCTATCATCACGCACTCATAAAAACCAACATCGTTTGGCTAGTTTTACCAACTCCGATTGTTATCCACGTTCCAGACTACGCTTATCCCCAATATTACTGTCTAAGTGAAGCAAACCTTTCACTTTGAAAGCTAAAGTGAAAACCTATTAAGAAATCACGCATACTTTTCAATTCTTTTGATGGTGCTTTTACTATAAGTCAGGATAAGTTTAAAGATCCAATGAAGCTGAAAGGGGATAGAAAGGAATGAAATGATCACAGGAGAATTAGTGCCATCATCAGGGCATACAACAGAAAGATCAGAACACAATTCTGTCCGTCATATTTTGACGGTTTACTTGCTCTCCTCGATATTGTGAATTATTGTCCGTTTACGTGAAGTATCGCCATACAAAGGTGTCTTTTTCAATTTCGCATTGTTGTTTTCCAATTCGTATTGTATTCGCAAAAACCAGACCAGAATATCTTTTATATCTTAACACGCGCCCTAATATAATCGATAACCGTGTGTCTAGGTTGAGCGGGGTGCGCTTCGCCAAAACGAGGCTAAAATGTTATTTTTTTTTTAAATGTTGTGTTCGCGGTTTATCATTAGTGGCTTATCTACAAAAGGAAAACAGACCATGACAAAGAATAACTGCAGCATTTATGGAGCATAATAACAATTTGAGGACACTGTCTTCAACTAACGATATTATAGCCGGTGAACTGAGTAGAATAAAAAGACATAAGGAAATACACAATTTTACAAGTCGTCCCTTATGGCAAGCACCACCAGACTAAACAGAGATGGCTAGGGCAATTCGAACGAATGGAGCTTAACAGACAGACAAAACTGCTTGATATACTCAACAAATTCAACACCCAAGATCATGTGGGGTCCAATATTGAAATAAATGGATCACAGTGAAGTCAGCATCCAAGAGCTACAAAGAATACACTTGAAAGAGATCATCAAGGATAGAAAGCCGTTTTGTAATTGCAATGAAGCTACGGACGCTAAAATCTGAACCAAACAGAACCCGAAAGAAGAAGGAATTGGAATACAAACTGTCATCACCTTGTAGGATGAGCTCCGTGAAATGTTCGTATAATGGACTAGACATTCACATGACATGCTCGCTGGGTGATCAAAGCCCCAAAGCTCTGATGATATTGTGTGAGTTTTTTGTGGACAATCGGATTAAATGCTCTTTTTGGTTCTGGCCAGGTCTCAAATATTTTATAGCCCCTCCTCACGTGAGGGGATCTTTATTTATTTTTTTTAAAATAAGCATTTCGTCTTTGATAGAAAGCAGGCGCTTTAGTTCTTTTCGCTTTTAATGGTTGTTAGGGATTTAAACGCTTATGCATAATCTGAAGTACACGCTGAACCCCCCCCCCCCCCCTTTCCTCCTCCATGTTTTATTTTAAAATGCGAGATGCAGATTACTACACAACATTGTCAGTTGCCGAACAAAAAACAAAAACAAAAACAAAAGAAAAAAAAATCGCGATATTTCTTTGGCACATATTATTTTCCTGAAATATTTTAACTTTAGTTATTTCGATTTCTTGTGGAACCCCTGACGATCTTCCGCGGAATACACGCGAGAAACACTTGTATAATGCAATAATAAATCAGAAATGACATCTGAAATCCTCACATTGCGTGCAATTTGGTCACATTGTTTTTCAAATCAGTTTCAAGTTTTACAACAATGAAACCCTTATTCTACCCAGATTTAACAAATTGGAAACTTAAGTGCTTTTCGCACACGAAATCCTTTGTTCGGCCCGCCATATTTCCCCCGACTTCCGCTCCATCATTTTGTGTTTTCTAAGTGCTGAATTTTGTTTTATTATTTTTCTCGATGTTATTCATTTCGCATTATATTTCCTGTCAAAAGTGTTAGGACATTTTTTCCTTTAACTAACAGTGAGAAATGTGAATGTAGCGTTTCGGAATTCATTTTGCACTAGAACAATTTGTGAAGATCATAAGTTACTTTTCCGATTTACCGCTAGGAATGTGTCTGCCGCCTCATCGGTCAATGTTCTCCTTTTATAATGTTTGAGATTTGCAATGTTTTTAATTTCTGTTATTATGTGTAGTAATTTTTTGTTGACTTGATTCTGACCGCACAATAGATTCACGACACAAATAGTTCGTGGACTAAAGTAGCTGGACGAGCTAATTGGGTTCTAATGAAGTCTCCAGAAGACACAGCGAGCTCGTTTTACAAGATCACCTAATAAAGAAGTCCTTTCGGAAATGTGTAGGTCTAATAAACAGAACTGAACACGAGCGATACATATGTATGCATATGTATATGAATAAATAAATAAATAAATAAATAAATAAATAAATAAATAAATATATATATATATATATATATATATATATATATATATATATATTCTTACTTAGTCCTTCCTATTTTACCCTGGGGTGTAGAGGTTTGCCAGAGAGAGCGCCATACTATCCTATCGGCTGTCTTTCTTCTGGCCTGGTACCAATCTAGTCCTCGGTCCTTATTTTTCTTTGAGTTCCTTATGGAGCGTAGAGCCACCATTGCAGCTAATCGCCTTGCAGGAATCCTGCACCAAGTAGTCACAAGCTCTTACAGCAGTGGGTTCTGTAGCACTTTGTTTTACATGATGAGGTTGCCAGCTCCATGCACAACCTCATATTGGTCGCCTTGTGCTGAGAGTGCAGTAGGCTTACTCAGAGACCCCCCCCCCCCCCCCCCGGGCATGGAATATATATGTATATACATACTAAGAGAGAGAGAGAGAGAGAGAGAGAGAGCACGCGAGCCACAGTGACATAAGAACTGTGTGGAAGGCATGCCTCTTGTGACCATGTCTCTTCATCAATATATTCAGTATGTATTCTAAAACCCTTCGCTCCCCTACGGCAGTATCTGCTGCGGGACTACCTACCATCTTTTTAATTAACAGTGAATGAAAGAACTGGGTTAAAATCGCCAAGATAGAGCTATAAAATCTCCAAGATGGAGCTAATGATGGAACGAACTAGACAAATACCACTGGAGCAAGAGGTGAGGAGAAGACACTGGCGTGGACGAAACCAGCGATAGCAAAGGAAGGCAGCTCTTCTTCTGGAATCACCGAGGAAAGAAACAAGAAGAATACTGGAAAACAAACGGAGATGGATATAAGACATTGAATGGATGGTACAGGAAGGCTTGCCGAATTTGTTGGGCTGTGCTCCATCCTGCTGAATGGTAATGAAAGAAAGAATAATTGACACGCTGTAACTGCCCCCATGCACAACGCCTTCCCTTAGCCACCGGAAAGAAATTATAGCTTCATTAGCAATATCAACCAGATACTGTCACCCCTCATCGTGAATGGAAAGATCTACTGACCCTTACTATTGTGAGCATTGCTGAAAGAAACTGCCGCACTTTACCACGGCGCTGACACGTGGGTCAGCTTGTGTGTCCAGTAGAATTGTGAATGTTTGGTTTTTTGCTCATGTTCCAAAAGACGATGACGGTAACAGAAGTAGTATTTCATGTGATAATCCTGTTGTGGTGGTTTTTAAGATATTCACAAAATGTTAACATTTTGTTGCTTCTATTCCCAGAAACGAATTTAGTTTATTCCCCTTATACGTTTGTTGCTGTCGTTTTTGACGGAGTCATAATAGGTAAATCTATTTAATACTTTTGTTGGTCAAAGTTGAGGATACTTGGGTATTTAGTTCCATGACAGGTTGTTTGAGGGTTATCTGCCCTTTCTTTCAATTATTGTCGTTGATCTGTCTTAACGATGCTCAGTTTTATGCTGTTTAGGCATGCGCAAGTTCTGGGCGCGAACTGAGGAAACTTCCGTCAGGGAGGTTGTTTTTTGGGCTGTCGGACATGATGTCCGTTGTGATTTTCTCTATATCATCGTGGGGATTGGAAAGTTTTCGATATGACTGAAATGTCAATGTTTTCCCCAGTGATTCTTTGTTCGTCAAGAGTGACGACATTTATTAAGTGTGTATCCGGAATATTCTGTAAAAGGTAAATGACATTCTTATTAATATGCCTTTGGTTGCAGAACATTTGAAATTACCTATCTGCGAGTGAAGCTCACAGATCTTGAGAGACAGAATTCCTTCTTGCTTCTTGTGTTAGCCAAATGAGATTATGTGTCTTCTGTAGAACAGAAGCCTAATGATGATGATAGATTATTGTGGACTCCGCAGGTTGGCGGTATATATGTTTAGCATGGCTTGATCGTGCCTGCTAACAAAGGATACACAGCTGTCTACATATTGAGGCCCTGTATTACGACCAATATTTTTCAACAAGAGGAAATATATCTGGCGGGCTATGCCAGTTGAATAACAGCCTTATGTATTATTGCTACGTAATTTAGGAGCTCGTTTGTAGGACGACAGAGCTAATTAAGTACCTGACGCGCTGAGTCAATGGTACGGAAGCTACATTATAAACTGTAACATTAGGACAGATGATGTTTGGATATGTCCTAGTTGATGTATGATGCAAGCCTTTGATTACCAGACATTTAACAGTCATTCATTATTTATGTGAAGTCCTTGATCTTGTCGATTTGACCGTCCTGTTGATGCTACTGTCAGTTTCGTAAATAAATGTTTGAAACGTGCCAGCAGTCTTCAATCCATCATTGACTACTGCATGTGAGTGTACGGGTGCATTATTGACTTTATTAAGAGCTTCAAGCATTCGCGTTCTCGTCTACACCCACACTCAGCACATCATAATACCAGTACCACACATCTACAACATGTACGCTGTTTTGTGTGAGTGATCATAGTACCCCTGGCAGTGCCTCACGCTGGTGGCCGTTACATTTCTGGCCGTTACATTTCTGGTGACCTACATCAACACCGCAACATTACACAGTCCAGGTGATAAACGACACGTTCACTCTGCCAGCTTTCACATCACGCATAAACAGTACGTTACAACGTTAAATCTGGTGGAAGCTGTAGCTATAGCCTATTGTTGTTGTTGTTGTTGTAAATCTTTGTTTGTTTATTAGTTTGAATTCTTTGTGTCCTCTGAACTCCATTGATGACGTCTAGTTTTAATTTAATAATATCACACACACACACATCATCTTTATTATCATAATTATCATCATCATAATTATCATCATCATTATCATAATCATTATCATCATCATTATCATAATTTCATCATCATCGTCATCATCATCACAATCATCATCATTATTATCATCATAGCAATAATCATCATCATAATCATTATTATCATAATCATCATTATCATAATCATTATTATTTCCCTTCTCGCTCTTTATGGAGCATGCAGGCATCACTTTATCTGGTGCCCTTGCAGGAAGCCTGCCCTAAAGCATTCATATGCCCTTAAAGCAGTGGTTTCTGTAGCAATTTGCTTAACATGTTGAGGTCACTGTAAAGTTGGTTTAGTACTGCTTTATTCTATCTTCATTTCAGCTTGTTTTGAGAACAACACGTTCAAAGTTTTTGGGTTACTAGTTGAAAAGAAGGATACATCACATTAACTTGAAATTTTGCGTGATAATCCAAACTTAACTGTACGATATTGTGTAGGATGATAGATTAAACTACATCATGTCGATTTATAACCGCAGGTCGATTCTGGCAATAAGTGGAGACGAAATATAGCAGTATTAAGGCGACCAACCTTATGCGCCACCTCGTATTTGTCGCCTCTTAGGACATACAGGCATACCTCGGAGATATTGCGGGTTCGGTTCCAGACCACCGTAATAAAGCGAATATCGCAATAAAGTGGGTCACATCCATTTTTCTTGGCTTCCCAGTGCATATAAAAGCCTAAAATCATGTTTACACAATGTCTATTAAGTGCGCAATAGCGTTAGGTCTAAAAAAAACAATGTACTGTAAAATTTAATACTTTTTGGCTAAAACAAATACTAATCTTGATCATCTGAGCCTTCAGCGAATCGTAATCTTTTTGCTGGTGGAGAACTAAAATCTATCGGAAAAAGAAGGCATGTTCTAATAAATAAACATGAATAATTTGAAAAAAGAGCGCAATATCTGCGGAGCGCATTAAAGCGAAGCGCAATATCTGCGAAGTGCAATATAGCGAGGTATGTCTGTACTTGAGGAAGCAGAAGTCGTATTCTTTCTGTCTCCTCAGAAACTCCGGGGGAACTACTCGGTGCAATAGAACTAAAGATGGTCTCATAGCAGATACTGCCGTATGGGTGTGAAGTGTTAGAGACTTCACCATACTAGGTCCAGCTTCGAGATGTGAGGGTGACCAGTTCCCTGCCACGCTGCCTTTTCCTTCCTTAACTAACGAGCAGAAACAGGTACCAATTTACAGCTGGGTAGACTGGAGTGTGAGGCTGCGGTGTTTCGAACGAAGTACCTTCGTCGCGAGAGACTAGCGCTCTAACCACTGTCAATCGGACGCTCAGTAGCACTAATGCCTGACAATAATTTTTAAAAGCATAGGCGGGTTTCCAAGTCCAGTGTCAAACAGGAAGTGCCAGATACAAGTTGGCATACACAAGATAAAATAAGTTTTATCTTTCAGCTCGCAATCAGTCGCCCACACGTTCTTGACTGATTGTATAATAATAAATCACAATGAGAGTTGGCATGAATGTTCTCATTTTTCATTTAATGGCGGGGGATGAAGTGGAGTGTGATTATTTCATCAGTTCTATAATCCGACAGCCGATTTATGTTCTGGCTTTAGGCTACCGATTTATTTTATGCTTTGACTAAACCACATTCCTGAACAGCAATACAAAGACTATTTTTGATGGCGTTGATATTTGTACTATTGCACATTTCACATCTCTGAATAGGGTAACTGAAAAAAAGACATTAGTCTGTTCAAGTGTGATTAGAGATTTCTATGTCCGTCTACTTCTTCTTCTTTGTACACTCTCAGACGTCAACTTGAATATGTTCACAGAAAGTAGTGGCCTGCTTGAGGCTATTTCTATCTACAAAGAGCTTTTTCAGGAATGGTACTGGTGATGGCCACATGTGCTTTCTCTGTTCCTCATTTGTTGGGAATCTTTGAAGCAGATGTTCAGCAGTCATTTTATCGGTGCCACAGTCACACTCATCGGTAGTTCCTATCTTTCTATGTCTGTCTGTCTGTGTGTATTTGTGTATGTATGTCTGTCTGTCTGTATATGTGTATGTATCTATGCATGTATGTGTGTATGCATATGTATGTGTGTATGTATGTGTGTGTGTATGTATGTATGTCTGTCTGTATGTATGTATGTATATATGTGTGTATGGATGTGGGCATGTACGTATGTACGTACATAAGTATGTAGTAGGTAGCTAGGCAGGCAGGCAAGCATGTATGTTTGTATGTATGTATGCATGTACATGTGTGTATTTATGTATGTGTACGTATGTATGTATGTGGTAACAGCCCCCATTAACGCTGTATGCATTTATGTAAATTTACTTAATGTAAATTCTAATGATTTTCCTATGTGCTATGGTGTACTGACATGATATAATAAAATAGCTGTCAAAGCTTTTTATGGCAAATAAAAAATTCTGATAACACCCCCATGTAAAAACACATATATTGCTCTACTTGAATGTTATTCCACACACATTTTGTAAATTTCAATAATACTCATTTTTGGCAGGTTATATCATATCATATCATATCATTATATGTCAATGTCTTTTAGAAAGCTTAAAGATTGTTATGTGTGTGTACCACAAACATTAGAAGTAAAAACACCCACATAGAACTACTTGAGACGTCTTCAACACTTTATGTAAATTCTAATGATTCTCCTATATGCCATGTTGTATCTATTATATCATGTCTGTACGTATTAATGTATTTTATGGAGAATAAAGATTCTGATATGTGTGTGTGTCACGAACGGTTTATACGAGGGAAGGTCAAAAAGTAATGCCTCTTATTTTTTATGAATGTAAATACTGCATCGGTGTGCAATTTGTAAATTTAGCAGGATTCCTCAAACACTCTTCTGCACTGTATAGCATTACCAACCTGTTTCAGTAACAGGTGGCTCCACTGTAACAGTTTAAAAATGGCTGCCAAAGACGTTCGGTTAAAACAACGTTATGTCATAGAATTCCTCAATGCTGAAGGCCAGACCCCAATACGCATCCACGAACGTTTGAAGAATGTTTATGGAGGTTCAACAGTGGATGTTAGCACTGTCCGACGTTGGGTACATAGTTGTGACGAAGCTGAAGTAGGTCAATCCTCAATGGCTGACGCAAAGCGGACTGACCGTCCGTCTACCGCAGTGACTCCACACAACATTCATCGAGTTGATGGCATCATTCGTGGTGACCGTCGGGTAACACTGGATGAACTTTCTTCCATGTTGTCCATTAGTAAAGGCAGTGTCCAGAACATCATTAAAGACCTGGGTTATTCAAATGTTTGTGCACGGTGGGTACCCAGAATGTTGACAGACAGACATAAAGAAACAAGGAAAACCATAGCCATCAACATCCTGCTCCGTTACGAAACTGAAGCAGAAGAGTTTTTTATCGAATATTGTGACAGGTGATGAGACTTGGGTTCATTTTTTTTAACCAGAATCCAAGAGGCAGTCAATGGAATGGCATCACACAACATCGCTGACAAGAAAGAAGTTCAAAAGTTCACCATCTGTAGGGAAAGTTATGGCCTCCGTGTTTTGGGATGAGAAGGGTGCGATTCTTCTCGACTTCTTGGAACAGGGAAACATGGGGAATGCAGACCGTTACATTGAAAAACTTTGAAGAAGCTTAGAGGTCGTCTTCGGCGACTTTACCCATTAAAAGATCAGAGAACTGCACTACTGTTGCACGATAATGCCACGCCACACACCGCTAAACGCACCATTGATGCGATTGCAGAATTTAGCTGGACATTATTACCACATCCCCTTACAGTCCCGATCTTTCACCTTCTGACTTCCATCTGTTTGGACCACTGAAGGAAGATCTTCGCGGACATCACTTTGAGGACACCAAGACCCTTAAACGCGCCGTACGCCAGTGGTTTAGGAAAAATGACACAAATTTTTACCGTGCGGGAATACATGCCCTTGTGAGAAGATGGACAAAAACTGTGACAAATAATGGAGACTACATTGAGAAATAAATTATTGAAGTTCAGAATTGGGGCTACATTTCAATGTGAATTTTATCTGTTTTCTTGCCTATTGAATGAAATTAAAAATTACGAGGCATTACTTTTTGACCGTCCCTCGTAGAATGAATGTCAGTACTCATGCTCCGGTGGGAGCTAGATATGTTTATGTAAGTTGTGAGTTGAAGTGAGTGAATGTTAAGTTTGACTGCGGGCATGAATGCATTAGTAGCAGTGTTGCGTGATAAATTCTCGCAACATCGTTTTATTTCAATATCTGTTTTATAACGCAAGGGCAACAACTGCTTGGAATTTATAGTCACTTTTCTCGGTAAGCATTTGTCTTCTCGCGTTGGTATCGAATGCAGTTAAGTTTGAGCTGTGGTCGTTTTGCGCTGGACTGCGCATGACTTGTCTTGCTTCTTTGTCGATCGGTTTCCGCCCACCACTAGTGGGAGTGAGCGATTTGGAATGGCGAAAGAGATGCCTCGTTGAAGAGGGGATCTCCGCTATTTTTGTTCTGTCAGGGATGTGTAGTCCTCTTAATGGATATTTCGTTTATTCGAGATAATACCTCTAGTGTTTCCCACATGTCGGGAGGCGTGATATTTCTGTGTATTTCATGAAAGCAAGGTAAATTGACTCTTTCATTAACTCTATTGATTTTGGGTCGTGAGCGATTTCGATTCATAGCCTGTCTGCGAAAGTCGTCGTCACGAGATGTTTTTTCCCAGCTCACATGTCGCTGCATTGTACTGCATCGGTTGATGCAGGTACCAAGGACCATTACTTGCTACTCTGTTAAATGAACTAGGTTTGGAAAACCTTTATTATCTAGAGGATATTTTTGAGGACATTATTTATACTTCGGCAGACGTGTCTGTCTTGCTGAAGTCAAACTAAGGAGAGTGAACTGATCTCATACATCTGGTTATCTCCTGGCTGTTATAGAAAAGGATGGAGTTTTCCACCTGACTACATTTACAGCACTATGAAATATAACATGCATCTGACTCATCATTGTAATGCTGTCTACCGTTTATTGCTGTATTGAATGTTGCTGTGATAATGACTGTTTGATGTGCCTACACATTTGCGTAACCATTTTGTCACTGTGGCGTCCACAATAAATAATGAAGAAAAACGTCAACGGCTGTTTCAAGACTCATTGACTTTATACGTCGTGAGTTTACTGACGTCCTATGTGGATTGCCCTGTTATTGTTGCATGAACATTGTTTTGACTGAACACATCTACACACTACACAAAACCAGACATGCGGATGCCATCCATCATCATATGGCATCACGCATCACAGTAAGCGCTAATGTCGAGTTCACGGGCATGACTGAGTTGTTGTTAACTAAGTGGTGGTGAAGACTGGTCAGGTGTGAAAAGGGTCATGGGTAGAAAGGTCATTCGAGAGAGAGATTAGAGCGAAGAGAGATTACGTGGAGAGTGAAGGCGAAATGGTTGAAGAAATATAGGAAATATATAGAGATATTGTGAAATTCGTTCCATGAGATGCTGTTCTAATTATGCACATCATACATTGTGCTTTTCTTATGTGATGATTTATGGCCACAGCGGCAGTCTGCCTGTGTTATTGTGTTATACTCAAGTTTGTGACATAAAGTCGTCGGATATCGTATCGACGTGTTGGAGTTTAGTGAATTAACGATTAGCTGTGAATAACGAGCCATGTTTGTCGCTCCATGTGTATGTAATACGTATTTGTCAATGTGTACACACAGCAAGCACTTGACAATTTTGGGGGACTCGTAAGTGGAAGAGAGGACCCACCCCTAATTTTCTGCAGAATTTTTGACAATTTCACCTTCTCATGAATTGTTGTTGAAAATTATATCAAGCGGAACAGAAAAGTAGGCCTATTTGTTTGAATCTGGTCACAAGAACTTGAGGTGCAAAACTGAAGTCTCCATTTCAGTGATAGTCAGCAATGGTATAGCTGCAGAAGGACTGAATATTTAAGAGCGAAGAATAGTTTTATCACTGGCGGAGAGGCGAAGGGACAGTTTTGACGAAATCGACAGTGTTATTTTGGAAAGTAGCACGAAGAATGAAATGGCGGTAATCAGTCTTGTTTACCTCGGCGCACTGATATTGTGTTATTCCGCCCCGTGACGAGTGTGCTGATCTGTCGTCAATTTATCTGTGCTGTGTAGTTCGGCATGACTGTTGATACGAATAAGATCGTCTGCTGGGTCTTGTAATGGAATAACAAGGCCATTGTTTTGCTGGTGATCGGCTGAAATCGTAACATCTTGCCTGGAGATGGTGTAAGCAGTGAGAGAGGTATTTTCCTTTTCTACCCCTTGTACCAGTAGTGAGGAAGATCCAATTCACCGTACTGAGAGCTGAGGTGCACGTAGGAGCTGATTTCGACATTTGACTATGCTGTGTTGCAACGTGAAGTGTGTTGTTTGTGGTGTCCATCATTGAGCTGTAACACCAGGACTCCAAGCCTGCGCCTATCTCAAGTGGAGCAGCGGACACAGGATATTGTTAAGTTAAGTTTATTATTAATTTTGTTAGTTTCCAGTCTTCTGTTTACTTGACTTGTGCGTCTGTATATCTCCTTTTATATCTTCTTCTTCCGTCCTTAGCCAAAGACCGACCAAGCAGTCAGAGGCCATCACGCCCTGTGGCGTCTTAAGGGCAACAGCAGATTGATTTTCTCTGTTGTAGTTTCCCATCACGCCTAGCGGCGTCTTTAGGGCAACAACAAAAATACATATATACATATATACATATATACATATATACATATATACATATATATATATATATATATATATATATATATATATATATATATATATATATATATATATATATATATATATATATATATATATATATATATACACATATACACATATACATATACATATACATATACATACATACATACATACATACATACATACATACATACATACATACATACATACATACATACATACATACATACATACATACATACATACATACATACATACATACATACATACATACATACATACATACATCAAGAGATGGACAGGAAAGAGTCTTTCAGAGTGCACCATCAAGACAAGAGACAGAAGACATTGGAGATCCATTACAGCCAACCTTCGTTGTGGAGATGGCAACTGATGATGATGATGATGATAAGGTCTATTCTTACTTTCTTGGTCTATAACTTCCTCTTCACCGGCCTATCAGTTGTTGTAGTGTCGTGTGTTCTGTGATTATCATTTCAATCATCATCATACCATTTGTGTTAACATAAGCAGACACATTGTATTTTGGTCTATTACAGTTTGTAATGCCTACAGACTGATACAAGAGATTGACACAGTGTGTAGACCAAGTGTGAAGAGTTGTTCAAAATCTGTTGTGTATGATAGACGCTCTTCATAGGTGGAGGGGTATCCATTATAGTTTTCCAGACACCATTTGACATATCAGGTGGTATACATTTTTGTTTTGTTTCTCTCCTTTTTTTTTTTTTTTTTTTGGCTGCATCATTTTTTCATAGTTATCTTAGTTGATAAATATTACAGGATGACTAGCCTATTGGATTTTATCACCAAGGGACAGGCACTTGGTAAATCAGGAGATGAACGTGAATTATGGGCCAAGACAAATTTTATGGATGCTGAGGAACGGAGGGAACGCAAGGATGAAAGAGATCTAAGGAAGTTAGAAATTGAGGCTGACAGGGAAGCAAAGAAAGAAGAAACAAGGAAAGCTGAAATTGAGGCTAAAAGGGAAGCAAAGAAAGAAGAAACAAGGAAAGCTGAAATTGAGGCTGAAAGGGAAGCAAAGAAAGAAGAAACAAGGAAAGCTGAAATTGAGGCTGAAAGGGAAGCAAAGAAAGAAGAAACAAGGAAAGCTGAAATTGAGGCTGAAAGGGAAGCAAAGAAGGAAGAGACAAGGAAAGCTGAAATTCAAGCGGATAAAGAAATTACTTTGAAGAAACTGGAACTTGAGGCTGCTAGTTCTAGACCAGCTACTAAGGAGTCTACTCGTCCTTTCAAGCTGCGACTCCCATCCTTTGTTGAGGGCGTTGATATGACGGACGTGTATCTAGAAAGGTTTCAACAAGAAGCAGTATCTTGGAATGTTAAAAAAGAAGATTGGCCATCTCTGCTCAATAATTTGTTAACCGGAAGGAGTTTACAATGTGTCTTTGCTTTGCCAGTAGAGGATCGCATGAATTATGACACGGTGAAAGAGACACTGCTTCGAAGATTTAGACTGACAGCTCAAGGGTACCATGAAAGATTTAAGGAGGCTATTCCTACAACAAGCAATGACTTTAGTGAATTTATTGCGGAAATCAAGTTGCTGTTCAATAGGTGGATTGAACTATCAGGTATTGGGAAGGATTTTGACGGGTTAACCGACCTTATGCTACAGGACAATGTTCTATCGTCTTGCAATCCAGAGTTAGTGGCTTTTCTACAAGAGCGAAAGCCAAAAGATATAAATATTATGTCAGAGCTAGGACAGCAGTATGTCAATGCGCACCCGGGGAAGCCGATTCACAAGCAGATAGTTGCTGAGACCTTTCCAGCTTGTGTGGCTCAAGACAAAACTGAAAAGAAGCCATACATACATCCTCGGGCCCGCAGCTTAGACAGGTATGTTGATAAAGATGGTGGAAATAGAAGATAGAATGAGGACAGAAGATATTCTCCTAAGAGACAGTATCCTTCTTTTGGGTCATGCTACAGTAGAAGGAGTTGTTATAAGTGTGGCTCAAGGCGTCATCTATCTTATCAGTGTGGGAGGGACCCAGAGAGGTAACCCTTCAACCCACAAAGAAGTCCATATGCCAGCCCAAAGAAAAGTTATAATGGCAGTCCAAAGAGAAGCCCTTACAAGCGCCAAGAGACGGATTCCAACTGCCCCAATTGTAATGAGAGAAGAAACAGTCGAAAAGAGAGCTCAAAGGAAAACACTGAGCATGCAAATTCAGCTACTGTCCTTGATACATTTAATAGCGAGGATTGTGAGGGGTGCAGACCATTGTTCGAGTCTGATGGCAAGACTATTTTAATATGTGGACACATTTTGCCTTGCCTTTCATCAGTTGAGGGGAATGGCACCTTAACTTTACATAAGGGTTTTGTGGAGAATAAACCTGTATCTGTTTTGAGGGACACGGGATATACAACCATTGGCATTAGGAAGACATTGATTAAGAATACGTATTATATTGGAAAGATGGCCAAATGCATTACATTTGGTGGTAATGTCAAGTACTATCCATTGGCGATTGTGCATATCGACACCCCTTTCTTGTCGGGTAGAGTTCGAGTATGCGTCCTTGACTCTCCCGTCGCTGATCTCATTATTGGAAATGTTAATGGGGTTCATGATTGCACCAGTCAGGATATTGAGGAGTGGGAAAATGGGCATGATTTGTTTGCTAACGCAGTAATGACGAGGGCTCAGACTAAGGCTGATGATGCAAATATTATGATATCGCAACCCAGTAATATCCCTTGGGTGCCTACGGTAGCTGGAATTACAGCATCGGATTTTTTAGACATGCAAAGGAAAGACATTTCACTTCTGCCTTTGTTTCAGTTGGCTGAGTCCAAGAACATACGGCATACCAAGTCTGCTCGATACTGGTTTGAGGTTAGGAACTCCATTCTAATCAGATGCTTTGCAGAGCAACATTCAGTCATTACACAAGTGGTTATTCCAGTGGAACTGAAGAATACAGTGTTAAGGACAGCACATGATATCCCTTTTGCGGGTCACATGGGTATTGCGAGAACTCGCTGTAGAGTGTTGTCGCAGTTTTACTGGCGTGGATACAATAAGGATGTTAAGGTTTACTGTCGGTCGTGTAAAGTGTGTCAGAAGACAAGCCATAAAGGAAGGACTCCCAAGGCACCATTAGTAGCAACAGATTTAGCATTTCGCCCTTTTCAGAAGGTTGCAATAGACATTATTGGGCCCCTTCCAGTTATGTCTGATCGGGGGTATAGATTTATTCTAACATTGGTTGATCTATGTACAAGGTGGCCTGAAGCATTGCCAATAAAATCCATCACATCAAAGGATATAGCAGAGGCTCTAATGAGCTTATTTAGCATATTAGGATTTCCTGAAGAGATTTGTCTGACAGGGGCCGGCAATTCATTTCAGAAGAGATGAAACACATATCTAAACTGTTAGACATAGCCCAAGTGTTCACCACCCCTTATCATCCTCAGAGCAACGGGGTCTTCGAGCGGTTCAATGGAACACTGACACGAATGCTAGGTAAGGTTGCAGGAGATGTTCCACAATTGTGGGATAGATACCTACCGGGAGTTTTGTTTGCATACAGGGAGATGCCACAAGAGAGCACAGGATTCTCACCGTTTGAGCTAGTATTTGGCGCAAATCCTCGGGGTCCAATGAAAATTATAAGAGACTTGCTGACCGAGAATTACGCTGATGATAGCGTCAAGTCAAGTTATGAGTATGTCATTGACTTGCGAGAGCGCATAATTACATCGTGTTCGATAGCACGTGAGGCATTACAGACATCGGGTGCAAGGTATAGAGCATACGCCAATAGGAATAGCAAACTTGTATCCCCCAGTCCTGGCAGCGAGGTATGGTTGTTGCTACCTACCAAGGAAAATCACCTGCTAGTGAGCTGGCAAGGCCCATTTCAAGTAAAGAAACAGATTACCGATGTGGATTATCTGATATTAGTCCGGGGGAAGGAGAAGATTTTCCATG
This sequence comes from Oreohelix idahoensis, assembly GCA_024509875.1. Lineage (NCBI taxonomy): Eukaryota > Metazoa > Mollusca > Gastropoda > Stylommatophora > Oreohelicidae > Oreohelix > Oreohelix idahoensis. The sequence goes on along the minus strand of JAMPIV010008928.1, from coordinate 135,011 downwards.
TTAATATGCTAAAACCATATGTAGTACGTCCAACTGAACTGGAACCAGTTGTGAACGCTGTTCTTGATAGTACAGTTACTGTAGCTAGTGCAGCAGTCATCGAGGAAGATGGAGAGAAAGGAGAGGAGGTCAATCTCCAGATCCCACAATTGCCATTGGTTGCCTCGGAGTCATGGAGAGATGTAGAGATCTCTGCATCTCTCCCACAGCATCAGAGGAAACAGGTGAAGTCATTGCTGTGCGAATTTCAAGATGTGCTCACAGATATTCCTGAAAGAACTGATTTAGTTGAGCATGATATTAAACTGACCTATGGATAGCCTATCCGGGTAAGACAATATCCTATTCCACTACATTATACTTCTGCTGTTGAAAAAGAAGTGAATGATATGTTACGCTTAGGTGTTATCTCCCCATCTGAATCATCATACTCATTTCCCATGGTCATCGTGCGGAAGAAGGATAAATCCCTACGGATATGTATAGACGTCCGCCGCTTGAATAGTGTAACAGTGATAGATGCGGAACCTATGTCCAACCAAGAGGTCCTCCTATCCCAAATAGCGGGGGCAAAGTATTTTACCAAACTAGACTTATCGAGGGGGTATTGGCAAATTCCCTTAGCAGAAGGCGCTAGGCCACTTACAGCATTTTGTACCCCTCAGGGTCTTTTCCAGTTTAATTATATGTGCTTTGGACTGGTGAATGCCCATGCAACTTTTGTGAGAATGATGAGAATGCTTTTGAGGGGACAGAAGGATGTTATCACATATATTGATGACATCTGTTTGTTTCATGACACGTGGGATGAACATGTAGAGGGATTGAAGTCACTGTTATCATGTCTTCGGGTGCATCACCTTACAGCAAGACCCAGTAAGATTAAGGTAGGGTTTCAGGAGTTAACGTTTCTGGGGTATGTGGTAGGACAGGATGTTTTAAAACCAGTTGATCAGACAGTTGGAAGAATTTGAATTTGCAACCTCCAAAAACAAAGAAACAAGTACGTAGTTTACTCGATCTGATACATTTTTATCATAAATTTATCCCCAGCTTCTCTTCATTGTCGGCAGCTCTAACATCACTCACTAAAAAGGGCACGCCAAACAGAGTGGTCTGGACTGAAGAGTGTGATAGAGCGCTGAGGAACATCAAGGCTGTATTCTCCAGCGAGCCCATTCTTCTACTGTCAGACTAGGCTAAGCCCTTTGTACTGAGGACTGATGCTTCTGCAGTGGGCATTGGTGCATCTCTTATGCAAGAACATGGTGGGTTTCTACATCCTGTCATGTATGTCAGCAGGAAGTTGCTTCCGGTTGAAACGCGATATGCCACTATAGAGAGAGAGTGTTTAGCTATTATTTGGGCTGTTTCCAAACTCTCTAGGTATTTGTTAGGATCTCAGTTTGTGCTGGAAACGGACCATAGTCCATTGACCTTTCTTAAGTAATCTAGATCACCAAATTCACGTTTGACAAGGTGGTCGTTGTTGTTACAGCAGTACAACTTCGCTGTTTTTCCTATTCAGGGTAAATTAAATGTCCGTGCAGATTCATTATCCAGATTATGAACACTTGCTTGTAGTAAATGGGTGTGTGTTTTTTTAACCACAATTTCTATGTGGTATTTGATACTTGTACATGAGTAATGTTTTGTCAACTGTATTCTGCATGATTTTTGTATAAGCTAAGTTCTTATCATATGTTGTGTATCCAGTACAGGGTTATAGAATAGATATTCTCCGGTATAGTAGAATTTGGTGAAATTGATATAATGTTATCACCTTTAATTTTATGTGTAATTAGAGATGCATCATTTTTGCCATATAGTTGCCGTTGTATTTTTCTAGCAACTCGGTTCTATTGTAATTTTTTTATTGTATTTTTGTGTTGTTCAGAATGTTATAATTGATTATTTGTAGATGGCATATTTTCACAGATGCTATAGATTTTGCCCACATATGTAATCAGAGGTTTTGGATGGTTGGGTTCCTGATATCTACCACCCATCCAGTGAAAAACTATGTTTTTCACCTGGAGAGGGAGGGGTGGATGTCACGAATGGTTTATAGAATGAATGTCAGTACTCATGCTCCGGTGGGAGCTAGATATGTTTATGTAAGTTGTGAGTTGAAGTGAGTGAATGTTAAGTTTGACTGCGGGCATGAATGCATTAGTAGCAGTAAGCGCTAATGTCGAGTTCACGGGCATGACTGAGTTGTTGTGAACGAAGTGGTGGTGAAGACTGGTCAGGTGTGAAAAGGGTCATGGGTAGAAAGGTCATTCGAGAGAGAGATTAGAGCGAAGAGAGATTACGTGGAGAGTGATTGCGAAATGGTTGAAGAAAAATAGAAAATATATAGAGATATTGTGAAATTCGTTCCATGAGATGCTGTTCTAATTATGCACATCATACATTGTGCTTTTCTTATGTGATGATTTATGGCCACAGCGGGAGACTGCCTGTGTTATTGTGTTATACTCAAGTTTGTGACATAAAGTCGTCGGATATCGTATCGACGTGTTGGAGTTTAGTGAATTAACGATTAGCTGTAAATAACGAGCCATGTTTGTCGCTCCATGTGTATGTAATACGTATTTGTCAATGTGTACACACAGCAAACACTTGACAGTATGGATGTGTGCATGTACGTATGTACGTACATAAGTATGTAGTGGGTAGCTAGGCAAGCAGGCAAGCATGTATGTTTGTATGTATGTATGCATGTACATGTGTGTATTTATGTATGTGTACGTATGTATGTAATCTGGACGTCCTCTCAGTACAGCACAAGCACAAAATTAGGATTATATCAGAGTTGTGTGCTTTCTGTGCTTCTCTATGGCGCGGAGAGCTGGAGAGTTACAGAGAAGGAAATGTCGAAATTGTCCTCTTTTCACACAACATGCCTAAGAAAAATTCTCCGAATCTTTTTGCCGAATATCATCACCAACCAAGATCTGCTTACTCGGAGCAAGCAAGAGGACATGCACACCATCATAGCTGGCAGACGCTGGAGCTGGGTTGGCCATGTCCTCAGAAGAGACCCCGATGCCATCACAAAAACAGCTATGCTATGGACCCCTGAAGGAAAACGAAAGAGAGGCCGACCAAAGACAACTTGGCGGAGGACTGTGGAGGCTGAGATGCAAAGAATGAACCAGAGTTGGGGCACTGTACGAAGGATGGCCGCCGACCGAGCAAAGTGGAATCAATTTGTTGTTGCCCTACAAGACGCCACCAGGCGTAATGACCACTGACTGCTTTGACGGTCGGCGGCTAAGGATCAAAGAAGAAGAAGAAAACGTATGTATGTATGTATGTGGTAACAGCCCCCATTAACGCTGTATGCATTTATGTAAATTTACTTTATGTAAATTTTAATGATTCTCCTATATGCCATGTTGTATTTTATTATATCATGTCAGTACATATCAATGTATTTTCTGGAGAATAAAGATTCTGATTATGTGTGTATGTATGTATGTATGTATGTATGTGTGTATGGATGTGTGCATGTACGTATGTGCGTACATAAGTATGTAGTAGGTAACTAGGCAGGCAGGCAAGCATGTATGTTTGTATGTATGCATGTACATGTATGTATGTATGTATGTATGTATGTATATATGTATGTATAATAAAGAGAATAAAGCTTCTGATATGTATGTATGTTTGAGTAGTATGTATCTCGTGTATGTGCGTGCGCATGTGTAAAAAACAGAGTGATCCAAATGTTTTCGCACACCTGTAAGTTTTCATTGATATTCTTCTTTACGTACGCCCGCTATTACTCGAGGTGAGAATCTCCAGTTAGTACAGTATATCTAACCTGAGACTGATTTTTACGTGAGTATCCCTTTTTTCCCTGTACACTGACAGGTGTCCACTCGCCATTCAGGCAGATACTCGCCGTCTTCGGAGGGTACCCATTAGAGCTGGGTCGGTTCAGGAGCCGCCAGTCCCTGGTCGTCGACACTTCTTCAAATGTTTTCGCCCAGGGCTCGAATTAATCCAGTCCAAGTCCCGGTCGACGACACTTCTTCAAATGATCTCGCCCGGGCTTGAACCTGGATCACCCGATCGCCAGCGCAGTGTGATAATAACCAGCGCGGCTTCCCAGTGATATAACACTTTGGTTGTTTTTTTTTACAATTTGTTTTAAGAGCAATAAATCATAAATTTGCCAGTCATGAAAAGCTCTCTAACAGCCCGAAATGTCAGTATAACTGTGACCGTGCAACTATTTGTGCGCATGTCGCGGCATCAATGAAAAGAATGTGTGTGTGTGTGTCCGTCAGCTGACCGGGTCGGTTCCGTTAATGGTTGACCGCAGGTAAATATTTTGAAGAGCGCTAACTCTTGTACGTTTCTTGGTTCAAGTCGTTACAGGTCTGACCGCTTGAGATGGAAATACTTGACCTTATTTTATTCTTCCTTAACCCAGAGTTCTTTCGTACCCTTTTTATGGTTAGTGAAATGCAATGTCTTGTATAGTGCTTTAGTCAAATAATCCAACTGTAATGTTTCAAGGAAAACGCAGCAATGTAGAAAAATAGAATATATTTTATTAACGTGATTGGAACAGCAAAATGTCATTGGCACAATGATAAAACACGTATTTCTTTCTTACCCAAAATAGTGAATATCCAAAACAAAATGAAAATGTAAATCCACAGGAATAATCTATCTAATAGAGTAAAACACAAACTTGTCTACTTAAAATATACTGGTCTATCTTGACAAACTTGTCAAGTTAAAAAAACAACTTGTCTTGATAATCTCAAAGACGAAGTTCTGTAAAAATCCTCTCGCCTAACGACTCCTAAAATTCTGTACAAGTCCTGGATCCTGTCAATCGCCCAAGTCTCCTCTTTATATACTGCCCACTCTTTTTTTCCCGCCAATTTTCACACGATGCTTTATTTTTCACTCGGCACCAAACATCAACATTTGCACACGCTCTTCTCAGCTTTTCGACCTTTTTGCACACGACATTCTGTTATTTCGACTTTAGCAACGGAAAAAAACCTGACTTGCAACTTCTCTCAAAATTTTCCACTCAATAAACAGGCACTTATTACTTTGTTATTCTGGGACAACTTTTCTTCTCAGCTTTTCGACTTTTTTGCACACGACATTCTGTTATTTCGACTTTAGCAACGGAAAAACCCATGACTTGCAACTTCTCTCAAATTTTTTCATTCAATAAACAGGCACTTACTATTTTGTTGTTCTGGGACAGCTTTCCCGAAGCCGTGAACTTGTCATGACACTGTATTTTGTGCACAAATGTCTTAACTGCTTTTAACGTTGTTATTCTCATTATATGTAGTTTTTAACACGTATTAATTGTAGTGTATGCCAAGCGGTCACATAACCACGATCATTATCGTAAAGAAGAAGCAGAAATCGGTAAATAATATGTTAAAAAAGGCAATGGTAGTTTCATAGCAAACATTGCTGTAGGGGAAGAGACGTGTTTGAGACTTCACCATGCTAGGTCCAGCTTTTTATGAGCTGGGGTCACCAGCTTCATTCCTCGCTGCCTTTACCTTCCGTATTTCATGAGTCGAGGCAAGAACCCTTTTACACTGGTTGAACTGGAGCTTGACGCTAGCAGGTTTGGATCCCAGAATCCAGTAATTATGCTTCGAGAGGAAATAGCTCTAACCGCTAAGCCAATTCAACTTTCTCATCACTCGCAAAAAAAAAGAAAGAAAGAAAGAGAAAAGTATTACATGTAATAAGCACTCTGGAGAATCCGCTCCCGGCCCATCAGAACGGCACCACTAAATCACTTCGATAGCGAACCGTGTCACGCAACACGGCCATCTAAGCATTCATAAAAGGCGCATCACTGGAGCGGGCCTGTCACGACACTAACCGCTGTTTATGTCACTGTAGATTTATTTCTGTATTATTATCATGACACAAACTGATTCTGCGTACGTCTTATGTCCTAGTGCTCTGAGCATGCCATAGTTGTTACAGTCAGTCGATGTTCATGCCCTATACCCTACAACGAGCCCTTCCCGAACCCTACAAAATTTTGTGGTAGATACTTAAAGCCACAGAATAAAATTGATACTGTATTCACTTTTAAGCGTCCAATGGCAGAGTGGTTACATCGCTTGCTTCTAGCGGCAAAGTTACTGGATTGCTGGTTCAAAATCTGGTATCGTCACGCTTCAGTCCACACAGCTGTTAATAACCACGTGACATAGCTTTTGAGTGAGTGAAGGCAACAGCAGCGAGGAAGGGAACTGGTCACCATACCTCGTAAAAATGGACCTAGCATAGTGAGGTCTTTAACACCTCATTACCCTGCGGCATTATCTGTTATGGAACTGTCTTTTTTTATTCATTCACATTTTTCTTGAGGTTAGGTGGTTTGGGGGGGGGGGGGGAACTGAGGTAGCCAGACATTTTCATCATGCTTACTTATTTAGCCGTTCCTCTTGTACCATGGGGTGTAGAGATTGTCCACAATGAGCGCCATAATATTGTATACCATTATATCGGCTGTCTTCCTCCTGGCCTGGTTCTAGTTTAGTCCTCAGTCCTTCAAAGGTCGTCTAATGTTGTCCTCCCATCGAACTGTGGGTCGTCCTGGATCCCTGGCTCTTGGTGTCCTATATTTGTCGTGGTAGCTGATCTTCTCACTTTCATCATTGCCCTAAAGAACATTGTTCTTTAACACATTTACTCCATGCCTTCCAGTCCTGTACCATCCGCTCCAGGTCTTTCCATATCTTTAAAAAAAAATTCTTATTATGTTTTTTTCTTCATATGTTTTCTGTCTTAATCTATCCCTCTTATCCTGGGGATTCCATAGCTGTGATGTAGTACTGGAATTCTGTCAATTCAATAGGCCCGAATCTGTTCCTCTATTTGAGTTTTACCAGTCTTCTTCTCTTCATAACTATATGTGTTTGCCTTGTTTCTTCTCCTGTCTATTATTTACGTTTTTCTTGTAGGGATTACGATGAAGTTTTATCTATATCTGCATTATGATTCTTCTCTAAGAATAGTAGTCAAGTTTAGTCTTGTTGTGTAGAGATTTGTTGCAGTATTTATTCTAGAGGAATGACTGTAGAGCCTAGTTCAGATTTGCACCAGCGTTCGTCCTTTTTAAAGCGATTATATTATTTTCGGCCATTTTTGCTTCATTTAGCGGTAGAGGGCTGAGCATTTCCCGGTCCTTTGTTTCAATGGGGGTAGTGACCTTTTACCACGCGCTTGCAGTAACAGGATGAGTCAGAGTGTTTACGATTTTGATTGGCCGAGATCAAACTGCATTTGAAATGCAGAGCGATCGTTGGGCTTAAAACAAAGCCGCGCAAATGACGTCATGAGGTCAGCGCGTGGATCTAGGATTATATATAGGCTCGTATTTCATAGGCTCGTTCTCTCAGATGAAATAGCCAGCCAAGTTCCAGAGTCAAATTGTCGATTTGCCTTCATGGGATATTCGAGTTTGGTAAGCATGTTATTAGCGTGGTTGGTACTTTTTAAATTTTTTTTTATTAACTCCTAGCACGATCAGTAAGTTCTTGGGAAGTTAATTTTTAAAATTAAATTCTTAACGCCAGAGCCATCACTACTATCTTAGTGATAGACTTGAGAAACTTTAGAGGTCCATATAATTCCTTATTGAAGGAATAGCGGTATCTGGGATGGTTTAAGAGTTGAGATGTTACGGGCGTACTTTGTATTATTTCAAAGAAACCTGCCTCTTTGATTTAGGGTATTTTTCAGAATACCCGGGAGCGTGTGTAATCTGTATTTTCATTGAGAGTTTGTTCTGGGTTATATTGTTATGCGGCATTTAATTTCCGAGAAATATACATCACAGGATGCAGAGTTCCAGAGTACTCTTGCATTAGTGCTGCTCCAATCCCGGTGGATGAAGCGTCACTACGAAGAATAAATGTCTTATCCTTAGAAGGCAATACTAGGATAGGTGAAGTAGAAAACATAGTTTTAACCTTATCCAAAGAGGATTGACATTCTTGAGTCCAATGGACTACATTAGGAGACCCTTTCTTTAGCAAGGAAGAAAGAGGTGACATAATGGAGGACAGATTCGGAATGAATCGTCCATAAAATTGTATTAGACCTAAGAGACTTCGCACTTGCTTTTTAGTCTTAGGAATAGAAATGTTAAGTATCTTACTTGTATTATGGTCTTCTGTTTTTAGGAACCCATGACCAACACGGTGTCCTAAGAAAGATATTTCGCTAAAACCAATACATGCTTTCGATGGTTTCGCTGTCAGGTTATGCTCGCGTAAGATAGACAATAGTTCATTTATCCCATTATAGTGATCGTTCCAAGTATCACTGAAAAGACAGATGTCATCAAGATACGCAATGACATCTGAGCGATGAGATAGGATTCGACGCATCATGCGTACAAATGTTGCAGGGGCGTTCATAAGACCGAAAGGCATGAAATTCCATTGGAATAGACCCCTAGGCGTCGAAAAAGCAGTAAACGGTTTGGCGTGTTCGGATAGTGGAACTTGCCAATATCCCTTAGACAAATCGAGTTTAGTAAAGAAATGAGAATTCGATAGTCTCGTAAGTAGCTCTTCTAGCAAAGGCATAGGTTCAGCATCAAATTTAGTCACTTGGTTCAATTTGCGATAATCCACGCAAAGACGTATGTTATTGTCTTTTTTTCGTACAATAACCATCGGCGAAGAATATGCTGATGTGGATGGTTCAATAATTTTTAACTCTATCATCTCATCTAACTCTTTCTCTACCTGTGCTTGAAAATGTATCGGGATAGGATACGGTCTGACTCTTATAGGACTATGGTCAGTAAGAATAATGTCATGTTGAATGACATCAGTTTGACCAGGAATGTCAGTAAGGACATCCTGAAATTGTTCTAACATAGTAGAAACTTGTTTCTGCTCTCCTGGAGATAATTCTGGAGAAATTGCAACATCTTTCCATGATTCATTAGAGTGAAGAGGAATCATTGGAAAAGGTAAATTTACATCCGAGAAACTCGTTTCCTCATCCTGTATTACTGACAGAGATGAGTACTGTCCATGTTGGACTGGAAAATCGTCCGTTGCCTGGAAAACAGGTTGTAAATAATCAGGACGTTCATGGAATTCCGTGAGCATGTTGATGTGGAAGGTTTTACGCTTCCCGTCAATATCGACGATATAGTCAACATCGGAAACTTTTGATATTATATCGTACGGACCTTTCCAAGAAATAAGAAGTCTATTTTCCCTACAAGGTAGCAAGACAAATGCTTTGTCACCTGGACAAAGTTGTCGCAAACATCTCTTTTTATTGGCAAATTCCCTTGCCTTCTGTTTCGCAAATTCAGAAGAAGCAGTTGCCAATTTGCATGCTTCAATAATCTTGTGTCTAAGTGCGATGACATATTCATAAGAGGATTTTGTGTCATCGACAATATTATCAGCAGTTATAAGATCATGAAGTAAGGACATAGGACCTCGCGGTTTCGCGCCAAAGACAAGTTCAAAGGGAGAAAATCCTGTATGTTCGTTGGCGACCTCTCTATATGCAAAGAGAGCCGCGGGTAAAACCCTATCCCAATCCTGAGGATGATCTTCTGTTATCTTACCTAGTAGGTTTTTCAGAGTTCTATTCAAACGTTCCACCATCCCATTGGACATAGGATGATAAATACTACTCAGCGATCTCTCTATCTTAAGAGTCGACATTACTTGAGACATGGTATCCGATATGAGTTGGGTACCATGGTCGGATAATATTTCTGCTGGAAATCCCAGACGAGAAAATATTAACCAAAGAGCATCTGCGACATCAGCAGTAGTTATGCTCTTTAGAGGAACAGCCTCCGGCCAACGTGTGCACATATCAACACACGTCAAAATAAATTGGTGTCCTCTAGCAGACTTTATCTTAAATGGACCAATGATGTCTATCGCCATTTTTTGAAATGGTCGAATGGGAATGTCTGCAGCCTGAATAGGTGCATCATGGCGTGGACCTCTGGATTTAATCTCTTGACATACTTTACAAGATCGACAATAGATTCGTATGTCCTTATTCACAGCAGGCCAAAAGAAAGATTGAAGAACTCTAGCTTTAGTACGGGAAAAACCCATATGTCCAGCACACTGCGAATCATGAGCGTGCTGTAAGATTTTAACTCTCATATTTTTAGGCACAAGGATTTGAGAATGAATGGACTTAGCGGAGTCTTGTACCATACGTACAAGTACGCCATTCTTCATCGTACTCCAAGATTTACGATTTGTATCCTTATTCGGATCACCTTTTGTTGCCAGAGTAAAGAATTTCTTTAGAGTAGGATCATCTTCCTGCTGTTTGATAAAGGAATCATGGGAAATCTCCAAGGGATCATCTTGGATCTGCGCATCATTATCTTCAGAATGTGAAGATTGTGGCATATTAAGAGCTTGAGCCCTAGTGATTACTGCATTAGCAGATTGCATATTAACATTTTCCCAATTAGAAATTTGCTGTGGAGTGCATTCTTTCACTCCATGAATGCGACCGATGATAAGATCAGCGATCGGATTCGGCAAGAGACATGCTTGCACCTCTCCTGTAAAGAAAGGCGTAGCAATATTGATAATGGCAGTGGAGTACTTCTCCAATGTGCCACCAAATGTTACACATTTGACTATATTGCCTGTAGCTCGAGAAGGATTTACGAGTGATTGCCTCACTCCGATGGTAGTGCACCCCGAATCGAAAAGAATTGATACCGGAGTACCATCTATTAGGCCCCTATTAAAGACAAGAGCACCCCTTCCATTATGCGCGATTGACGCATGGAGAGCGGGAAGTGGGTGACCGCAGCTTAAAGTAGAAACTGTGGTTGGATCGAATAATGTTTTGCATTGCGAACACTCAGATGCTCTAGCAAAATCGAAAGCGGAATTTGCTACACTATTGGAGTCTTTTTTATCATTATTCTGATTATCGGTGTCGTGGAACTCCTGTTGTGCAGAGTTAGCCTGGTAATAAGATTTACCATGTCTTTTGTGTTGTGATCTACCTCGGTTATAATTGTCTCTATAATTATTATTTCCTCTGGTATAACCCCTATTTGGGTTTGAATCATAATATTCATGATCATAATCATCATGCTCATTATATGAGTATCCCTGTAATATTGTTTCTTTTGTCTCCATGAAGCACTTGGGTAGTTCCTATAGCTACTCCCTTTCCGAGAATTTCTAAAATTATGGGTACCCCTCGCGTGTCGAGGACTATCAGCCCGATTCCAGTTCTTCGAAGAAGAACCCTGATTTGAGTGGTTATCTTGGTTTTGATACTTATTCCAATTAACCTTTTTATCAAATTTATTTTTAGCTCCTTGGAATTTGTGTGAGTAATTCTGATTATATTCTGTTGCCGAAGCAACTGGCATACTCTCTTTAATGTTAGAGTTACTAAGAATCATGTCAGGGTGTGCCGTGGCATACTGGTCACAATATTCTTCCATTTGCTTTATTGTACTAGGTTTACGCTCATGTAAGAACTCTAGGAATGATTTATTTACAGAAGACATGACCTTGTCTCTTAGCAATAAATCCGTAAGACCATCAAATGTTTTCTCTGTTTTGGATAATTCAATCCATCGTGAAAGTGTAATTCGTGCTTTTGAGATGAATTCTGAGAATTCTACACCTACCTCAGGTCTCATTGTTTTAAACAAAAGACGATAACCTTCTTCAGACAGCTGATATCTCTTTATCAAAGCTGCCCTAACAGCATCATAATTATCTTTGTCGGCCTCTTCAACAAAATATAACTTACTCAGAGACTCCCCTTTTAGATTTTCAGACAACTGATTCACATACTGTGATTTGTCAACATTATGAGCTCGACAAGCACGTTCAAATCTAGAAAGCCAAAATGTTATGTCATCACTGGTAGGGTTGAACGCTGGTACCTTGACCTTGTACACAAAGGGTTTACCATTACCACCAGATGCCTGATTAACATTACTCATACATGTCAATTTTAATTTCTCTAATTCAAACTCATGTTCTCTTATTGCTTTTCTCTCTTCAGCTTCTCTATCTAATCTTTTCTGTTCTGCAGCAGCTTCCAATTTCTTCTGTTCAGCTGCAGCAGCAGCTTCTAATTTCTTCTGTTCTGCATCAAATCTCCTTTCCTCCACTTGCATCTGCAATTTCTTTAGTTCAGCAGCAGTACCAGCTTCTTTTTCTAATCTTTTTTCTTCAGCCAGAGCTTTTCTCTCTTCAGCAGCAGCAGCAGCTTTTCTGTCTTCAGCAGCAGCAGCAGCTTTTCTCTCTTCAGCAGCAGCTTTTTTCTCTTCAGCAGCAGCTTTTCTCTCCTCTGCAGCAGCTTTTCTCTCTTCAGCAGCAGCAGCAGCTTTTCTCTCTTCTGCAGCTAATGCTTTGTCATATTGAGCAACAGCCCATTCTTCTAACTGTTTCCCAGTCTTATCAAGGGATTTTCCTTGTGCAATAAAGTAATCTAATGTAGACATCTTGTCTTCTTAAATCAGAAACCTGAAAAAGTAAATAAATTACCTTATTTCACTTTAATGGGAGACAAGTCTATACCATAGACTTAGTCTTAGTGAAAAACTTGTATGGTTATTTTGTTTATAATAACCAATGATAACTTGAGTACCTGTGGAAAACAATAACTGTATATCTCAAATACTGTGGGAGACAAGCCTTACAAAGGTCTTGTATACCTTAATGTAATCAATGATCACTTGAGTACCTGTGGAAAATAATATTTCCTATACCAATCACTTTGGGAGACAAGCCTTACAAAGGTCTTGTACACTTTGTTTTATAACAATAATAATCATAAAGTACTGATCTGTACTATAATATAAGTGTATTCAACTATACCTCCTATGTCATATGTCAACTAAAGACATTACAAAGGACAAACAAGAAAAGACAATCTGAAAACATTTGCAGAGATCAAATTAAATTAAATAGGAGAAATGAAAAAAATGATCACAGAATCTGTGATGATAACTGCAATAAGATAACAAGACAAATAACGCCACAGTGTATAAACATAAGGGTGTAAAGAACTGAAATGAAAGGAAAGATGAGACCTACAATTATACAAACAAATCAAACAAAAATAAAGAACAGAAAAATGTTACAAATACAAATATGAAACAGTCGTCACAGCTAACCAAATATTTGCAAACTATGTTGCATGCAAATTTCAATTAAGAAATTGCTCCCTATAGAACGCCAGAACAAGACCAATATCACTTGGTATTTCCTGTTCTAGTCACCTCCCATCCAGGCCCGCAAACACATAACAATCACACATATAAACAAATAATATATAAACATAAATACATATAAATCATAAATGTGTACATTATATAATGAAATGTGTTGCAGTTGCAATGTATTGTACTGTATGCTCAGTTTTAACAAATTAGACTACCACTTTGTTGAGTAATAGATTTGCTTTCTAACTGTTACACTGTTCAATTTTTTTGAGCACATTAGAAGATCCAACGATGAAATTTGCACTTTATGTTCAACATTGCTCTTCTATTACAGCAGGATAAACAATCACTAGTTTAGAACACTGACTGTACTGTGCCAAATGTCAACAAGTGCTGACCCAGATATTGCTACACTTGTCAGAACAGGTCAAGCTGACATTGATTGTATAGCTGTCCTACTGGTGTTGATGTGGTCAAACAAATGTTCTTGCAACTGTAAAATGTGATTCTCAACACAAGACTGCGTAGGCTGGACCCAGGAATCTGGCCCACCACTGTAAAGGCTCATACTGTAAAATGTCACTGTAAAGAAGTGTGGTGTATGGTGTGTTCTCTTTCTTCTGTAAAGCTCCACTATCAATCACTGTAGCATGTTGTTTGTGGTGCCACTACTGTATATGTCCATTGTAGTGTACAGAGTTGTTGAGATCAGGCATGCTCCAGTCTACCCAGCTGTAAATGGGTAACTCACCCTAGTCCTGAGTTAGGGAAGGCAAAGGCAGCTGTAAACAGTAGTTTCCCTCTAAGGCTCCAGGGGAAGCAGGCCCTAAACTTGGTCAATTCAACCGACGCAGGATGGTGTATATATGGAGTAGAAGTGTAGAGTGTGATTAACGCGAATGGTGTACTGTTCGTGTTCTGACCAATCTAAGCACTCATTCACTTGTGTCTACAAGGCACCAATGCAGACTGCTGGAATCTTTGTTTACACAGTTTATTTAGACGCACACACTGGGACATAACGAGTAAATCATGGGTATATGTTGACACATCAATTTGCAGGCATACATAGTAGATCCCAAGTCATGACACATTCATAAATAATGGGTAGTACATCAATAGCTTCCAATGTCATGATACATAATGGCCGCATCCCCTATCTGACTAAGCGCGTCAGTGAAGGCGGATCGGTAAGTAACTAAAGTTGCTTTATGTTCACAGTTTATATCATATTATGAAACCACGATAAGGGGTTTCTATCAAAATTGAGATCTCCTTGCCACTGTCCGAATAATAAGATACATGCCCCGTTCTTTGGACAGTGATTCAAAAATATGATGACAGGAATGTAACATGGCCGCCTTCCTGAGTTGTCGCTCACTCACTCACAGGAGGGTATATATAAGCCAAAGTTAATTTGAAATGCATATGAATAATTTCTTAAAGTTCCTCCATACAGTTCTACAGTAATCCAGTTACTTCACGTAGACATAACTGCTGTATGGAAGCCCGTCATCTTCGTCGATACAAACATGACCCTAGCGTTGCGAAGCACAAAATTCCAGCTAGGTCTAACCGACATGAGATCATCAAAAATAGGGTCTGGCATTACCTGGAGTCCGAATCATACATGGTACCGTACATTAGGAGAGTCTCTAACACAAACTCTAGTAGAGACACAATCTCCTACAGAAGAAAAACCACTTCATAAATCATTTTTACTTAAGAATGTACCAGCCCTTGAAAATGCGTAACCGCCATTGTAAACGGTACCTCGGAACTCATCACGACTTGTCAAGACAACTCCTACTTCCGCTAGAGCGGCATAACAAGAATATAGTCCTGCCTACCCATCCAAAATATACAATATAGGACTGATTCTACTTGTACTAATAATATGTAATACATATGAATTCAGGCCATAAACATAATAAGCAAATTAATCTATTTTCTGGCCCTAACAAATAAGTACGGACATGAGTGCCATATCCATGCGCCGAATCAATATCAAGAACGATTACTCCTATAATCAAAAGTGTAAAACAATCATGGATTATCTAGCTTTCCCATAGACAGCATTTTCATACACAAATGAATGAATGTCTATATCTTTTCCATATTAAATAGCCATATCGATTTTTGTAATATGTGCGTCAAAATATGCACGCAACAGCATGCCGCCAGCGTTGTCGTAATTATTTTCGCTTTGTCACGGCCATAATAAAGCCGAACGCCCACAGCCCAGAGAGGGGTAACCGGGCAGGTGAATCCAGAGGTCTTAACAGTTTCCAGTCCAGAATCCAGTGGGTTCTTTTTATACCTTAGTCGTCAATTTCAGAATTGTGGAGAGCAACAGGGTTAAAATCCTCTCTACAGTTGCTATAGCAGATAGACAGAACTGAGAGCAAGTTTTGTTGAAGAGTATAACAGAGGACAGCTGCTGAAGTTAGCGAGGCTGTTAGTTATGTAGCAGTGTTCAGGAGATTTCAGGATAGGCTGTGTAGAAACGAAGTCTGTGCAAAGAATGTGTAGACTATTCGTAGTAGTTCCAGCTGACTGTGTAATTAGAAGTAACATTAGGATTTAGAATAGCTAGAGTGGAGTGGCGGCTCGAAATCCGAGACCCTATCAAGTCAGTGTGGGTTGTGTGTAATCTTAACTTCTTTTCCCATACAGGTGGCAATTGTGGGTGAAAGGTTTGGGATGAAAACGCATTGTAACTGTACTTGATTTGTTTTCCAGGTGTGCACACACACACTGTATTTCTGTTGACATGTATTTGAGTTTTTTCTGTCTATATGTAAATAAAACTTGTAAAGTATAGTTTGGATCAGTCACTTTATTTACGTACAGTAGCTATCTGTTGTCTGTATCGTGGTGTCTGTGAATCTTAAGTTAACCTTATCCCCTTAGGGTAGTTAGAGGTGGTTGAAATTATAGCAATTAAGACGTCCGGAATGGCGAGGAAGTCAACTTCGGTTCTCAACCTTGGAGCCAATAGTTTCAACTTTCCGCATTCACTAACCTTTTCTATCTAATTCTATCTTTTCCAGTCTTTCTTCTCACTAGTATCTTGTCACTATACGTAGACAGCCTCTAGTCTAAATCCACTTCGTGACAAAGTCGTGGCGTTCGTCCGATGGATCATTCTGTTGGGATCAATTCTGTGATTTTATCTGCATTCATAGATTGTTTTCTATAGGAAAGTTCTGGAAATAGATTTCTCAAATATCCCATAGACTAGAGCTATATTAAGACTAATCCAGGTATAAGTTTTTCCACAGGTTCCAGTCAGTTTAGATGGTAGTTGTAGTAAGGTTGTTTATGACTTAGAGGTAATGATGGCTAATTGAATTTTTTTTCTTAACAGGAAGGTAAATTCTGGTTTTGTGTAGCTGGATAACTTATAAATTTTTTCAGGTAGTTATTAATCAGACTTGGTGCTAGTCTGAGTGCGGGTTTTTGAGACAGCATATTCCTAGCAGGTAAAAGGTAGTTGCTTCCTTTTTGTCTTCTTTCTGTCATTTTCTGTGTTCGTGAGCTTACAGCAGTTCACTAGTAAGATGGCAGATATGGCCACGTTACGAGCTGCATGGCGTGAGGCAGCTCATGACATGGGTATGGACAAAGAGGAAACTAAGGCCTACATGTTGAGGGAGAAGGATAGGCATGACCAGAAAGAGATGGAACTTCGGAAAATGGAAGTAGAGAAAGAGGACAAGGCAGCAGAGAGACAGCATGAACTTGCCATGCGTTCTCTGGAACTGCAGCATAGATCTTTGGAGGGCAGTTCGGCTAACGGAGATTCCCTCGGAGCAGTGGAGGCAGACCCCTCAGGAAATGGAGACCCCCGGATGGCAACCTAGAATTGTCCAATGGACTCTTTCCCTAACGGGAATGAGAAAATTGATGTATTTTTGGAAAAATTCGAGAGGATGGCCAATGCGTATGGACTGGATGATAGTCTTTGGTGTCTCAAATTATCACAGTCACTCAAAGGACAGGTATACGATACATATAGCAAGATGCTGGTAGATGACCAAAATAACTTTGAGGCACTGCGTAACGCCCTGTTACAGCGATTCCAGTGGACCCCCCGTAAATGCCAAACCATGTTCCGGGAAAGCCGTCCGGAAAAAGGAGAAAGTTTCCCTCAGTGCGCTGAGAGGCTGAGGAATTACATCACTCAGTGGAAAGAGTTGTCGGGTTTGGCTAAATCGTTTGAAGGACTGGAAGAATTAGTTCTCTGCGAACAGATAAAGGCACCCATGTCTCCCGATTTGAGGAGGTACCTGGCAGAGCAGGGCGCCCAGCAACTGGACCAGATCGTTTTATTTGCTGAAAGGTTCCAGACGGCACAGGCCGAAGTACTGGGCCAGAAAAGAAAACACCCAGACCTGCCAGCCCCTGACAAAGGAGCATCTTCATCGCATTCGTCTTCTCCAGTTCACCAGCAGCCAGGGCCGTCTCAAAAGGAGGCCCCGCCCAGTCATAACCTGCACTCCCAGCCGCATAACAAAGCACAGGGCCGACTTCTCAAAAACCCGCAAGAAACCGGGGAGATAATGAGAGATATTGTAGGTACTGTCGCACTACTTCTCATTGGACATCAAGGTGCCCGAACAAACAACCCACTCATCATGTGGCTTGTTTGAAGCCTGCAAGAGCGACGAAAGGGAACACATGGGAACCCATTCAGTCGGAGAAGCTGTTCTCCAACAGCGGACCAGCAGAAGTGAACGGGTTTTGACAACTTGTTTATTCGACAGCGGGCTTACCTACCCCAGCAAAGTCGCCCGACATGTTGTGAAGTCCTTACAGATGACAAAGGAAAAGGTCAATATTGGTGGAGTTTTAAGGAAAGGGGCCTCACAGTGCTTTCCCGTAGCCAATATCGAAGTGAAGTGTAAGTTTGTGTCTGGCACAATCAAGGCAGCTGTAATGGCACAGCCAGCCTACGACTTAATTCTCGGCAACCCATATTTAGTTTTGGGGAACCCGCCCACACCGATCCTTGCTGAAGCAAGGGGGCCTACTGCAGGCCAGTTAAGTAAAAAGGGAGAACCCCTAATTCACGGAGCCCCGAGCAAGCTCGAACATAGCTGTCGTGCTAAGGAGAGGTTAGAGGCCTCTAAAGACAGTAGTATGTTATTTGCAGAGACGACTTTGCCTGTCAACCCTGTGCAGCCTAATGGACAAACAAGGGTGACGCCTTTGATTCGGGCAGTACACTCTTTGTTGTCGGGAATTAGGCCCCCGATGGTATTAGCTCCCTCAGGTGAGGGACATACTGACAAGAGCGGTATTACATATGTCAACGACCAACGCACTTTTAAAATGGCACAAGACGGCGAATCGAGCGAACGTATGTTTCCAACCAGCCTTGGAGCCCCATACGACCAGCACGTTACTCACCAGGACTGAGCGACCGTTTGCCTATAAACGGAGATGGGCCCCACAACGCTAGTATCTCGCTGACAGGAAATCACTCCTGCACCGAGGAGTCTGGAAAATTGGATATAGTTTCCAATTTGTTTCAAGGAACCATGGAACCAGTCACTGAGGGCTTTATCTCAGATACTCTGCGATCTAACGGGATCTTAAACCGTCATGTGTCACTGCAGGACACATTCCAACTAACGCCATTAACTCTCGACGGGGAGGGCAAGGTTGAGAATATTCTTAGAACCAGAGTTTCGGACGGAGGACTCTCTGGGACTATACGGGCATCTCACGAACTTTCCAGCCCAGGAAATAGTGAGGAAAACTGCCTTAAAACTTCGCAAGGAGCTATATTGGAGAGCTCGGTCCCGTTTCATATTGGTAGGGGAAGAGCGAGTCCAGAACCACTGCCAGGAGTAGACGTTACCTACCTTTCTTCAAAGGTAGAAGCTGTTGAGATCGATCATGATTCAATAGAAACCCAGCAAGCAATCGGAGGCTCTACGCCAGAGGAACCCGAGACGTTGCAGCGTTCTCGCACTGTACCAGCGGTCACAAACCCGCTGACGCGCAGCGAGGAAGTCGCCATCGCCAGGCCGCCACAGCGCCAGTCGCTCAAGTCAACTGACCAAGACAGCCGGTTGACGGTCATAGCAAGAGAAAGATCAGACCCGCCATTAGACGGCACACGTCTGAGGAGAGACCAACTCTTCCAAGGGAGCATAGGAGCGTGTTCAATGAGAGAAAGAAGACAGAAGAAACGAAAGAGGAGGAAGTGCTCACAGACAGCTCTGTAGACAGGAATAAGGGCCAGTGTGAAACTCAGAGATTTCAGTAATGAGATCGGTGCCCAATCTTTCAAAAGTGGGAGTAATGTGATGTAGTACTGGAATTCTGTCCTTTCAATAGGCCCGAATCTGTTCCTCTATTTGAGTTTTACCTGTCTTCTTCTCTTCATAACTATATGTGTTTGCCTTGTTTCTTCTCCTGTCTATTATTTACGTTTTTCTTGTAGGGATTACGATGAAGTTTTATCTATATCTGCATTATGTTTCTTCTCTAAGAATAGTAGTCAAGTTTAGTCTTGTTGTGTAGAGATTTGTTGCAGTATTTATTCTAGAGGAATGACTGTAGAGCCTAGTTCAGATTTGCACCAGCGTTCGTCTTTTTAAAGCGATTATATTATTTTCGGTCATTTTTGCTTCATTTAGCGGTAGAGGGCTGAGCATTTCCCGGTCCTTTGTTTCAATGGGGGTAGTGACCTTTTACCACGCGCTTGCAGTAACAGGATGAGTCAGAGTGTTTACGATTTTGATTGGCCGAGATCAAACTGCATTTGAAATGCAGAGCGATCGTTGGGCTTAGAACAAAGCCGCGCAAATGACGTCATGAGATCAACGCGTGGGTCTAGGATTATATATAGGCTCGTATTTCATAGGCTCGTTCTCTCAGATGAAATAGCCAGCCGCGTACCAGAGTCAAATTGTCGATTTGCCTTCAGTGGGATATTCGAGTTTGGTAAGCATGTTATTAGCGTGGTTGGGACTTTTTAAACTTTCTTTTATTGAGTCCTAGCACGATCAGTAAGTTCTTGGGAAGTTAATTTTTAAAATTAAATTCTTAACTCCAGAGCCATCACTACTATCTTAGTGATAGACTTGAGAAACTTAAGAGGTCCATATAATTCCTTCTTGAAGGAATATCGGTATCTAGGATGGATTAAGAGTTGAGATGTTACGGGCGTGCTTTGTATTATTTCAAAGTAGGTCTGTACAGAAACTTGCCTCTTTGATTTAGGTTATTTTTCAGAATACCCGGGAGCGTTTGTAATCTGTATTTTAATTGAGAGTTTGTTCTGAGTTATATATATTATATATATATATATATATATATATATATATATATATATATATATATATATATATATATATATATATATATAGACGAGAGTTAAGTTGTGGAATTGGTAAGCACGTGGGTGCGTTATTTACTGAATATTAATTCGAGACGATGTTCAGAGGGATGAGGAGGAGTGAAGCACGTGGTTGTAAGAATTCGGCAGCACGTGGCTGTAAGTACGGGTTCTTAATTGATAACCTGGTTTTGGGTATGCCTTTTGGGCAGTATGCAGATGCTGGCGTAACTGGTTATACGTTAGTGTTTGTGCATTTGTTGTTCTGTGTATTCAGAAGACGTGAGATGTAATTTTAAAAGGAATTATTTTGTATTTCAATTTGATGGGATTGATTTGATTGAACAGGAATGTAAGGATTTCTAGAGAGGTCCATTGTATTTTTAATGTGTGGTAATCATTGCTGCATTAGTGTCAGAGTAGAAGTGGGCCAAAGTATTTTCACACAGATAAATCCACAGTGGAAAATATTGTTGTGTTTCAGAGTTAGTCTTGCAAAACAAAGAAGATCTGGGTCAGCAGATGTTTACGTTGGGACGAGAGACGGGAACAGGGGGAGAGCTGACGTTTTGGGTATGATTATTTTGTATGGTGGTACATAACGGGAATAGAGCAGGGGAGTTAAGTGTTAAGACTTGGGTGTTAAAGGTTAAAGTCAGGGAGTTAGTTGTTATATAGGAATATAATATTGATGTGTTGTTCAGCTGTGCATTTTTCTATTTGTCTAACAGCGGATAAGCGGCACTGTGGGAAGAGCGAAATTTTGCATCAAATTTCCCCACGGCAAAGATTGGCATCTCAGACAAAGCAGAGTTCTGAGATATTGCCAGAGGAGGAAAAAGAAGAGAAATGCGTTTTTCCAGGCAGGGGAAGACATTTCTCCAGGGGAATAGGATTTGACGGGAGAATCCTGAGCGCTGAGCTCGGTAAATGTTACACACGCAAATTTGGCATGCCGCCAGCGTTGTCGTAACTATTTTCGCCTCGTCACGGACATAAGAAAGCCAAAGGCCCACAGCCTAGAGAGGGGTAACCGGGCAGGTGAATCCAGAGGTCTTAACAGTTTCCAGTCCAGAATCCAGTGGGTTCTTTTTATACCTTAGTCGTCAATTTCAGAATTGTGGAGAGCAACAGGGTTAAAATCCTCTCTAAAGTTGCTATAGCAGATAGACAGAACTGAGAGCAAGTTTTCTTAAAGATTATAGCAGAGGACAGCTGCTGAAGTTAGCGAGGCAGTTAGTTGTGTAGCAGTGTTCAGGAGATTTCAGGATAGGCTGTGTAGAAACGAAGTCTGTGCAAAGAATGTGTAGACTATTCGTAGTAGTTCTAGCTGACTGTGTAATTAGAAGTAACATTAGGATTTAGAATAGCTAGAGTGGAGTGGCGGCTCGAAATCCGAGACCCCACCAAGTCAGTGTGGGTTGTGTGTAATCTTAACTTCTTTTCCCATACAGGTGGCAATTGTGGGTGAAGGGTTTGGGATAAAAACTCATTGTAACTGTACTTGATTAGTTTTCCAGGTGTGCACACACGCACTGTATTTCTGTTGACATGTATTTGAGTTTTTTATTCTTTCTATATGTAA
Organism: Oreohelix idahoensis; assembly: GCA_024509875.1. Classification (NCBI taxonomy): domain Eukaryota; kingdom Metazoa; phylum Mollusca; class Gastropoda; order Stylommatophora; family Oreohelicidae; genus Oreohelix; species Oreohelix idahoensis. Next base: position 112,838 of record JAMPIV010008928.1, on the reverse strand, counting down.
ATAAAACTTGTAAAGTATAGTTTAGATCAGTCACTTTATTTACGTACAGTAGCTATCTGTTGTCTGTATCGTGGTGTCTGTGAATCTTAAGTTAACCTTATCCCCTTAGGGTAGTTAGAGGTGATTGAAATTATAGCAATTAAGACGTCCGGAGTGGCGAGGAAGTCAACTTCGGTTTTCAACCTCGGAGCCAATAGTTTCAACTTTTCACATTCACTAACCTTTTCCATCTAAATCTATCTTTCCAGTCTTTCTTCTCACTAGTAACTTGCCACTATACGTAGACAGCCTCTAGTCTAAATCCACTTCGTGACAATGGCAAGAACAATTTCTTCACCAATAATTCTTCTCCGTGTCTTTGTATAGCTGAGGATGTTGCCCTGATTGCTAAATCAGAGGCACATCTTCAATCAAACCTGCAAGTCTGGAAGGAAGAGCTGGAGAAGAGAGGGATGGTCATAAGCAGCTCTAAAACAAAATCCATGGTGATTTAGCAATCAGGGCAACATCATCAGCAAATGCCAGCTCTGAAATACAGACCGGTCTCATCTTCCAGTACCCCACTGAATACTTTCTTGTTCTCTCCTTACATGCCTTTTTGACATCGTCCATGAGGAGTATGAAAAGATAAGGTGACAGGATATCACCTTGTCTTACACTAGTGGTGGTCCTGAACTCTTCTGACTTATGGTTTGCTGTCCTCACATAATTTCTGCAAGACTTGTAGAAGCTCTCTATAGCATGAATCAAAGGTGCTGGAATGTTCTTCCTTGCCAAACAGTCCCAAAGTTTTTTCCAGGGGACCCTGTCAAACGCCTTTTCAAGATCTATGAAATAAGATGGATCTCACTCTTGTACTCAAGGGCCTTTTCACTCAGCTGTCTGAGTGTGAAGATTAGTACTTCGGTTTGCTCGGAATCCGCACTGAACCTCATCCAATTGTGGGTCAGCTAGGTGTCGGAGTCTCTGTTCTAGGATTCTAGAGTAGATTTTACCAGGGACACTGAGAAGGGAAATGCCTCTATGGTTTCCGCATTGTCGATTGTCATCCTTTTTGAAAATGGGTGTTATGATGGCAATCTCCCAAACCTTTGGTGTGGTCTTGTTGCACCACGCTGCCTGTAGAACCCTTAAGAGTAATAGGTCGCCTGATGCTTCCATGTACTTAACCATTTCTGGTGTTATACCCTGCTGTTATATCATGCCCTGCTGCTTTGTCCATCTTGATTTTCTCCAGCGCTGCCTTCAGTTCTTCCATCTTTATGTAATCTTCATCACCATTGGTTTCCTCTTCTGTGCTAGTGGTTATCATTTCTGATGCTTGACCTTGCTCACCATCAAGGAATTCTGAGAAATATTCTTCCCATTACTTCCTTCTGGGCAGTAAGCAATTTGCCTTGCTTGTCCTTTATAAATTTGAGAGGGCATTGTTTTTTTAAGGTCTTATACCTCGTAGAACAATTTCTGGTTTTCTTGTGCATCTTTTTCTAGCTTTTCTCCAAATTCTTCCCAGGACTTCTGTTTTCCTGCTAGCACCTTGGCCTTTGCTTCTGTTCTGAGTATCACATATTCTCTATATTTCTCTATTTGTACTGTGTTTTTAGCTATTAAGTATTGTTTCTGTTATTTTTACACTGCTTCTAATCTCACCGTGGCAATTTGATAATATATCTTTCCTTCTATTCATCTGGTATTGCTCTCTCCCAGACTTTACCAAGTAATTTGTATAATATCCCTGTAAGAGATGTTTATGTCAGCTGTGCTGGTCTCTGCTGGAATGCCCTCTGGTAAAAGCTTTATCAGTCAATGACATTTAGTACGTGCTATGAGCTCAAGTTCTTTCCACGTCTTCCTTACAATTTTCACTTCTGTCTCTAGTTCTCTTCTCCGTCTGATTTTTGGGTCAACTCTGCCTCTATTTCCCTGGGTACAACAAGATATTTTCTAATTGTATTCAGGGCAACTGAACCATCCAGATATGTTTGTCTTTTGCAATTGGCCCTACCATGTCGTATTTACTGCATCACTGTTCTTTATGAGTCGAATTTCCAGGAACAACTCACGTTTAATAATGTAAAATATCGTGATGTCGTCGACTATAAGAGTAAAATCTAGGAGGGTTGCTTTAAGACACAATGTTTGGTGCTGACGTAGAAGCGCGTGTAATCGCTACATCAGGCTTTGACTTCATGAACAAGATAGACGTCACGTATCAAGATAGGCCCCTTACTTGAAAGAGTCTTGCTGAGTACTTCACTTTTTTCTCTGGTCACGTCTCAAGGAATCTCGGATCACCAGTTCTGTAGCTGTCTCATCTTTAAACAGCTCACACAGGCTCATGATTCACATACCCCAATATCTTTCAATTTCAGTCTCAATCTTTCTTTTTCATTCCATTTGTTTAATATTTTTTACTTTTATACTATATTCACGAGAGCTATTCATTACCCGCTCGAGTAATATCTTGTCCACTTTGGATTTCTATGGCATCCACGTCAGATATTTTCACTTCTGTGCCGCATAATTGTTAGGTATTTTTCACTTTCTTTCGTTCCTTTGTCCTCGAGGAAGATCTTGTGGCCGTGACGTAGGAATTTTCTTTTGCCTTTTATCAAAGTATATAAACTGTACCTATATGCGTTTATCCCGCAGTACAACAGTAAATGAACACTAACAGGGAAATAAAAGCAATTAAATTGCCTCATCAAGGACAAGAATAGAGAGGTACTTAGCAATAGAACGGAGGAAATGAAGCGTTGGACCGAATATTTCGAGAAATAACAAATCACAAAATCCCCCAGCCTGCAGAAAGAGAACTACCAGTAAGTGTGAAAAACTACTATGAAGAATTTTTAAAAAGACATAAATGATTGAAATGGTATGACATGGTCACCAATGTGGAACTGATGACAAGAACCAGACAAGTCATTGTAACAAGAGATGAGAAAAAGACGCGAACAATGGATAGAACACCAATCGAGGAATCTAGGGCAATTCTTATTGTGGAATCCCCAGGGAAATTGAGAAAAGGAGGTGCCATTGTGGTATGGCGCAAGGACCAGTACCTCCAAGAAGGTAATAAGCAGCTCACTAACAACTACCAGCGCCGTGACAATGATGCGACGGTCCTCAACAATCGTCTAGTCCATGACACCATCAAAAGTCTTATCGCCAACAAGTCCTTACTTTCTAGCTCTTCTCATCTCCGTATTCACAATAGTGGTCTGGGCAAGCCTGTGTTTTATATGCTTCCTAAAATTCATAAACCCTCCAACCCTGGGAGACCCATTGTCTCTGCGTGGGCCTGCCCTACCGAACGTATTTCAGACTTCCTCGACGGCATCTTCCAGCCTATTGTAGAGCAGCTTCCTTCCTACTTAAAGGACACAAACCATGCTCTTACTACTTTTTCCTCTATCCAGCTTTCCCCAGACCGTACCTACCGTTTATTTCTGTTAGATGTTTGCTCGCTTTACACGTCAATTCCTCACTCTGATGGTCTCCGAGCTCTCCGCTTTTTCCTGGACCAGCGCACGCACCCCTTTATCGCTACAGAGACTCTCCTGCGCCTTGCAGAACTTGTCCTTCGACGCAATTCCTTTGAGTTCAATGGACAGTTCTTTGACCAAATAAGTGGAGTTGCCATGGGCACCAAGATGGGTGCCAGTTATGCCTGCCTCTTCATGGGCTACCTGGAGTATCAGGTGTGGCAGCAGTATCCTGGACCTTTGCCATTGATGTATCTTAGATACATAGATGATGGCATAGGTCTCACCGATATGCCTGATGTTGACCTATCTAGGTTCATTAACTTCATTAACAACTTCCACCCTGCGATCCAATTCCCCTCTCACATCTCCAATGTCTCTGTTAATTTCCTTGACATTGTTGTCACCATCACTCCCCCCCACCTCACCACTTCGGTGTACTACAAACCCACCGATGCACACAGTTACCTCCTTTATACTTCCTCTCATCCTCCGGCTTGTCGTGACTCCTTGCCTTTCTCACAACGTCTCCGCCTCCGCCGGTTATGCCAAGATGATGACAACTTTCTATGCCGAGCACAAGAAATGTTGGACTTCTTCCGTAACAGACAGTATCCAGAAGATGTTCTTACCTCTGCCTTAGAGCGTGTTCTCCCTATCTCACGTCTATAGACCCTCAAACCCCGCCAAAACACCTCCTCTGATAGAGTCAAGTTAATAATGACCTGTCACCCTCACAGCACTGCTGTCAAAAGGATCCTGTATCGCCACCTACCTCTCCTTCAAGCTGACCCAGTGGCGCGGGAAGTGTTTAGTGAGCCACCCTTGCTGGCATATAGACGGGATACAAATTTGAGGGGCCTCCTAGTCCACAGCCGTTTGAAAACCGTCAACGATGGCCACTTTGGGACCAAGCCATGTAACCGAACACGATGTAAGACATATCAGTATGTAATCGAAACACGTTCAGTCTCGTTCCCTAACGCCAAGTTCACCATCACCCATGGCTTTACATGTGAGTAACGCAACGTCATTTATGCTATTATATGCAAACGTTGCACCATTACTTACATCGGCCAAACGGGCACACGACTGGGCGACCGATTCTGCAGACACCTCTACGACATCTCTCAGTTTAAATCCACGCCTGTGGCCATCCACTTAAATAGCCCTGACCACCATGGTGCCACTGACATCCAGGTGACAGCCATCAGATCCTGTTCCTCGGACGCCAACAGTCGGTTTTGCCAGGAACAACGCCTCATCCATCTCATGGGTTGCCTCAAACCACACGGTTTGAATACCCAACATTCTTTTGTCTGAGACGCATTTCTCAATCGAGTCCCGGTTGTATTTTGACTGTCTACTTTGATGCGATCACGCTTTTTTTTTTCTTTTTTTTTTTTTATATATATCGCTTTTCCCTCACTCTATATATTTTAATATTTTTATTTATTTATTTATTTTTATTGTTTTTTTAATTGTTTTTATTTATTTTTTTATTTAATTTTATTTTTTCAATATTTTTTTAAAATTTATTTATTATTATTATTATCTTATTTTATTAATTTATTTATTTTTTATTTATTTATTTTTTAATATATATATATATATTTTTTAAATTAATTTATTTACTTATTGTTTTGTTTTGTTTATTTATTCATTAAATTCTTTTTCCTCACTCTTTTCCAGTCCTTGTTTTCATTATTTCTTATTTTTTAATTTTAATGTACTATCGACTTCCGCTTTCCGGTTTAGTGGCAGCCACCGCAACAATGGAAAGACAGTATTATTGTAAAGTTGCCGAAGAAAGGTGATCTATCAGACTGTAATAACTGGCGTGGTATATCTCTATTATCAGTACCTGGAAAATTATTATGTTGCATGATGTTAGAAAGACTGAAATTGCATGTAGACGAAAAGATCAGAGAAGAGCAAGCGGGTTTCAGGCCGAAACGATCATGTATTGATCAAATATTCACACTAAGAACAATTATAGAAGAATCAGTTGAAATGCAATCACCACTTATTATCACCTTCGTCGATTTTCAAAAAGCCTTTGATAGTCTACACCGCCCATCATTGTGGAAGTTACTTACAATCTATGGTTTTCCAACAAAATATGTGAATGTAATCAAAGCGCTATATGACAATGCAAGATGTTGTGTTAGAACAAATAAAGGGAATACAGAATGGTTTACAGTAGACACAGGGGTGAAACAAGGCTGTATTATGTCACCACTACTTTTTGGAATAGCTATTGATTGGGTTATGAAAAACTATACCCACAACGAACAATTAGGTATAAAATGGACAGATGGAAAGTCCCTGGAAGACCTCGATTTTGCAGATGATTTAGCATTCTTAAGTCCAACACCCAGACAGGCCCAAGAAGCAGTAAATAATCTGTGTCAGCTCTCGGTTAAAATAGGTCTCCAAATAAATGCCTCTAAAACTAAAGTTATGAACTTTTCTAACGAGACCTTCGATATCATCCTGAACGGGGAAAAACTACAGAAAGTTGAAAGTTTCAATTATTTAGGCAGTAAAATGACTCAGGATGGTGACACAACAAGAGAAATTTATACTAGAATTGCTTTGGCAGCTAGCGCCTTCAATAGATTATCTAACATTTGGAAATTACGATCACTGAATATACATACCAAGCTTCGTCTGTTTAATTCGAATGTTATCTCAGTGTTAACATACGGCTGTGAAAGTTGGAAAATCACAAAATCATTGGAGAACAAGCTGAATACATTCGAGAACAAATGTCTTAGAAAACTCATGAACATCAGTTGGAAAGAATTCAAGACTAATCGACAAATAAGAGAAGACTCTAAGCAGAAATATGTCTCCGACTATATAAGGAAAAGACGATGGTCATATATCGGTCATGTCCTACGAATGCAAAACAACAGAATACCACTACAGGCGCTCACTTGGGTTCCTGAGGGTAAGAGGAAAAAAGGAAGACCAAAAGAAACACTTAGAAGAACAATAACAAGAGAAGGAAGAACGTTGGGCCTAAATAATGTGCAAGAGTTAAGAGGAGTGGCGTCACAACGAACAACCTGGAGAGCACTGGTTTCTGCCTTATGCGCCGTGTTTGGTGCTTACAGAATTTATTATTATTATATTGCTTCACATGTGACTGGACAGAAGGGAGTTTTTTTTCTCTTATTTTTATAGTTTCATGTTCTCTACTTAATTCTCATTTTCTTTCCCTCCTGTCTCTTGTTTGTCTGTCCCTAGCGAAGGTCTTGTGGCCGAAACGTAGGTTTTTCTTGTCCTTTCTCCTTGTAAGACGTATTACTATTTGTGTGTGTGTGTTTTTCCCCATTCAACCGGGAAATTGAGACAGAGTTGACCAAAGAACAGATGGAGAAGAGAACTGAAGATAGAAGTTTAATCGCTAATCAGATGGATTAGGAGTTTACATTCAGCGACATGCTTACCGTTAACCCAGACATTTTGTTGGTGAAGGTAGATAACAACCGTTTGATTCGTGAGCATGGATCGAAGAAACTGCCACAAAGTCATGTTTTTTTTAGTTTTTCAATATGGATAACAGATGGAATTAGGAGATAGGTTTAAGTCGCAAGCATGACGTGCCTATATACACAGCCCATTTCACTGGGACGTCGGAAGATAACCACCTTGTAAAATATTAAGGCACGGGAAATTATATAACATTTCCGGCAGAGTGACATTGTGGTGGTAATTAACTACGAGAAAGTAACATCTTGGAAGAGATTTTCAGTGATAGATCTGTGATGAAGTGAGTTGTTTGGTTTTTGTTTTTAAGCACTATATTCATTGCACACGGACAACTCCATCAGTGCTCCGATCTACTCCCTTAGATGACACAAGGAGGATCTCAGTACAGTGCCCGAACTCCGTAGCACCGGCGAGAATCACAATGTCTGTATATAGGAATGACACATTCTATACATATTATTGTAGTGGGTAGGTTTCTAATTTTTTAATTTTGCCAGTGCAGCGGCCTTGTGGCCTACTGTTTACGATTTACAACCGTCGTGGGTTTTTAACGTGCACAACTTGCACACGGGACCTCCTATTTATTTCGCCTTTTATTCGAGAAGGCAAGTCATCTAATATCACCACCCAGGAGACCAGGGGAGAGTATGACATCATTAGGACCAATGGTTGTGAAAAACAATTCCATGAATTATATTCCCTCTACTGGGAATCGAAACTGGTACCTCTAGAATTCGAAGCGGACGCCATACCTCTTAGCCACTCTGAGTTGTTAAACATGACAAGTAATAACGGGAGTGGCAAGACCTTGTATGGTCATGAATGCTGACCAGATTAGTTTGACAATAACGTCTTAGAGAAATATCTTATGTGTCATGCAGTAATGTTCTATATGGAGGGGGAAAAAAAGGGGGGGGGACACCCCTACCAAAATCAGACACTTTTTTGTGGTTGGTTTGGAATGAAAATGTTAAGATAAACTAATCCTGCTTAGAGCTTTCTCCAACGAAGCAACATGTGTGTGTGGGCAAAACTTTCGTTTATGACACACAACATTTTAAGACTATTTCACTGACTTCCAATGTTGTCAAGGAAAGATAGCAGACAGCGAAAATAAGAACTTGTAACCAGGACACCCTATCGGACTGGCCACATTATTAGCAGTAGCTGCTAAAATTATATAACGTAAAACTCCCATAATAATACTGAAAGCCCAAGCCTTAGAACCCTCCTCAAGTGGAAATAGTAGAAGGATTCAAAACACTGTAACTTCATCTATCTTATGGATTATCGCATCTTAAACTAGTTGCAGTAAATTACGGTCATTTTGTACATCAAGCCAGTGTATTAATTCGCCGGATATCGGGTTTGTGGTACAAGCTTCCAGCAGTCGACGCTAGACACCCACAACAGGTGGGTCGTGAAGACGGTTGACAACCTAAGCAGTAACCCTGGCCTTGTTGCAAGGGACGTGCTACTGCCACCAGATTTGACTTTGAAGAGAAGGACCAGTTCAAAGTACCTGTGGGAACCAAAAGCGACTAAAGCAGACGCCAACTGATCCCACACCGGCAGTTAAGTAACATACGCGCACAGCCAATTGACATTTCACATTGTTTCCTATTATTATCTACGACAATTTAACATCATCCGATGATGACAAATATCATCGCTTCATTTTTATATACAAATTTATTTATTTCACGTTGTTAACCTATTAATGATTTTTAAACTTGCTTATCTATAATTTTAAATTTATGTTGGATTAGTCACTATTGAGTGAATTGTATTTCTGCCCCTGTATGACGCATACTGTTTTAGATACATAACCATACAGAGCTATTAAAACAATTGTTGCCAAATTATCTTCAACTGGGGTCTAAAAAATAAATGTCAATATTACCTCACAGAAGATATGGTAGAACAATAAGTTCATCACAGATTAGATGAACCGAGTTGTTGTGCTTGCTTTTCTTTAAAATCCCGTGAGGCTCCCTGAAGTAGAAGCATCCCTCTTCTATTTATATCCATATAAGTTTATAAAATAATAAAACGGTATTGAATCAGTTTTACAATTAACAGTTCACATGAGACAAGGGACGTTTCGGGTTTTACCCTTCGTCAGCCACAAACAAGTGACAAAGACAAAAATTACATATAGGTACTACAAAACTATACGATGATGAGAAAAATACAACAAAAGGGTGATACAAGCAGCTGGAAAAAGTAAACAACAACAGTGATGAGAGAAAAAAAGAACAATAACAATACAAGAAAACCGTAAAATCTAAAAGAAATACTGAAACAAGAAAGTAAATAATCAACGAAACGAAAAAAAGAAGAATAAACAAAACTGTGGAACTAGTAAAATAAAGCTTAGCTCGATCCAATGAATATGTGGAAGAAAGCGATAGTCTCTTGTCACATAAATCACAAGGAATGAACGTACGATAGCGACAAAACAAGAGATATAAAAAGACGACACTCACTACTAAACCTTCTGTCCAATCTGACAGACTCAAACTGGTTCTAACTTTCCATCCTCACTGTCTGGCGGTAAAGAGAATTCTGTTTCGACATCTGCCTATTCTCAACTCTAATCCTGATACCAAAGAGTTGTTTCGTGATACACCTTTGGTAGTTTATCGTAGGGATAGGAATTGTAGGGATATTCTTATACACAGTCGCTTGCGACATTCTAGCCCATCTTACTTTGGTACTAAACCGTGCCAACACCGGATATGCAAGACCTGTCCTTTTGTACTCCAAACTCAGACAGTCACTTTTCCGAAAGGAAAATTTATAATTAGAGAGTCTTTTACGTGCGAATCCAGAAACCTGATTTATGCCATCATCTGCAAGAGGTGTGGCATGACCTATATTGGTGAAACAGGTAGGCGTTTGGCAGACAGGTTTCGTGAGCACTTGAATGACATCTATCATGACAAACATTTACCGGTGGCCCTTCATTTTAATAGGCCTGACCATTCAGGTAATTCCGATATACATGTCACTGCCCTCCGTTCATGTGCCGGTAATGACAAGACTCGCTTTTCGTTGGAGAATCGCCTTATTTTTAAAATGAGCGTTCTAGCTCCCGATGGTTTAAATATACAACATCATTTTGCATAAATTCTGGTAGCTTTTCTCTTTTTCATTCTTTATTCGTTGTCTTTTAGATCTATCTTCTTATGTTTTTGCTTTGGTTCGTTTCATATCTTTTTATATCTCTTGTTTTGTCGCTATCGTACGTCACTTCCTTGTGATTTATGTGACAAGAGACTATCGCTTTCTTCCACATATTCATTGGATCGAGCTAAGCTTTATTTTACTAGTTCCACAGTTTTGTTTATTCTTCTTTTTTTTCGTTTCGTTGATTATTTACTTTCTTGTTTCAGTATTTCTTTTAGATTTTACGGTTTTTTTTGTATTGTTATTGTTCTTTTTTTCTCTCATCACTGTTGTTGTTTACTTTTTCCATCTGCTTGTATCACCCTTTTGTTGTATTTTTCTCATCATCGTATAGTTTTGTAGTACCTATATGTAATTTTTGTCTTTGTCACTTGTTTGTGGCTGACGAAGGGTAAAACCCGAAACGTCCCTTGTCTCATGTGAACTGTTAATTGTAAAACTGATTCAATACCGTTTTATTAGTTTATAAACTTATATTCCTGACCAGTTTTACAGCAGCCCCTTAATTTATTTACTTATAATTTTTATATCCATACCAAGAGTAATCTTGAGCGATGGTTGAAACCTTTGAAGACCCTTATTTTTATACTCTACGTTTGGCCATTGTTGGACCACTATTGCAGAGCAAGGGAGACAATACCATCACAAGTGTGGTCTTGTCTTGGTGTCACGGGATTTGCATCCCCTTTGCTCTGCAGTAGACCAGTGACCAAAACTCAAGAGTGTCTAAAATTGGTCTTCAAAGGTGTCTAACTTCGCACAAGATTTCACTTGGCAGAGTTGTAGATAGAAGGATAATGATGCTTCTATCTCAAGGGTATTTTCACAAGATAATTTAAAAGTCATGAACAATGCTGCATAGGGCGGAGCAATATTAATTTATATCTGATCGGGCATCTTTTGTGAAGTTTTAAGCAATGGTGTGGCTTATTCGAGCCCCCAGCTGGTTTAATCTAGCGAAATTCCTGTTATAAGTATTTTTTGCTCTATGGCTGCAACTATATGTATATATATTAAAGATTCTCGATCATAAATGAGCTCTCATATCTATAATAACTGAATCAACTATGAATTTGTAAAATAACAAATAACAAATTTAATAATCAATTAGTTAAAATAAATATGGATGAAGATGATTTTAGGGGGTTTAAGAAATTGCCTTCATCGAGAATTAATTGGGAACTGTTGGTTATTGTCCGCTGCTTTCACCTGTTAACAAAAACCTTACTTGCAGAGTACTGCAATGGTTGGTTGTCGAATCTTTCGTAATAAGGGCTCTTTGCTAGAGGCGTCGAGATGAACTCTACTCCTAATGTCAATGTGGGGGTCTTCACAACGTGTCCACTGTAGGTAATTGACGTCGACCTCAGCTCTTGAATCACAAGATTGTGGCGAAGACTCCTACTTCAGACAGGCCTCTTGTAAGTGTAACTTCGTACCACGAACTTTAGGAACAATAAAAGAATAAATGCCTCTGCTAAGTACATTTGTGGTCTTAAAATTAACAAGTGCATTGTTTCGCTGTCCACCCACCAATATTAGCCTATCTGAGTAATTAGATTCTTTAAGTAGACTCAGGGAAGATGATTAGAAATCACCAATATTCTTCTGGGTATTTTAAATGGAAAATATGTGCTTGGACAGCGCGAGTGCAATGATTTGTGCCTGAACTAAAATTAACAAGGTACATATATCTCACAAAATGATACTATACACTTTATGCACATGTCATGTAATCATCACTCCTCATTGCTCCATTCGGAATCTGGGATTACCTCTACTTTTGATTTCATGAGCGAATTAGCATAAAGTAAACACCAGTGCTTGCTGTAGTGGTACATGACATTCTATTTTCATATGTTGAGGTTGCCAGCCTCCTATGCTGTGTATCACCACTTAGCGAGTACATACATGTCAAATTCACATTGTAAAATAAATGTTCACAACTTACCCCAAATAAATTGGGAACACAATCTCGTGGCACAGTAGAATGGACACAGCCGCTTTGATTAGTTGCTTCGAACCTTTGGTCTGGGGTAGTTTCAGAATCAATCTTATGACTTTTGCTTCTGATTCCTTACGTTTCCAGTCTTTGTATTTAAAATTGCGGGTTCTCTTTTAAGTTATAAAGACGCCCAATTACTTCGATCTGTAACTTTTAATTTTTGAATTCTTTGTTCGATCCTTCTTTCTGGCTACTGGGAGTTGTTACTTGAAGTTGTTGAAAATGCAGTCTGATTTGTGCCTCCGACTTTGTTAGGTTATATCTCTCATTTCCACTCCTGTCCCATATGGTATTTTAGACTAACTTGTCAATGACATGGTGGGTTTCTACATCCTGTCATGTATGTCAGCAGGAAGTTGCTTCCGGTTGAAACGCGATATGCCACTATAGAGAGAGAGTGTTTAGCTATTATTTGGGCTGTTTGCAAACTCTCTAGGTATTTGTTAGGATCTCAGTTTGTGCTGGAAACGGACCATAGTCCATTGACCTTTCTTAAGTAATCTAGATCACCAAATTCTCGTTTGACAAGGTGGTCGTTGTTGTTACAGCAGTACAACTTCGCTGTTTTTCCTATTCAGGGTAAATTAAATGTCCGTGCAGATTCATTATCCAGATTATGAACACTTGCTTGTAGTAAATGGGTGTGTGTTTTTTTAACCACAATTTCTATGTAGTATTTGATACTTGTACATGAGTAATGTTTTGTCAACTGTATTCTGCATGATTTTTGTATAAGCTAAGTTCTTATCATATGTTGTGTATCCAGTACAGGGTTATAGAATAGATATTCTCCGGTATAGTAGAATTTGGTGAAATTGATATAATGTTATCACCTTTAATTTTATGTGTAATTAGAGATGCATCATTTTTGCCATATAGTTGCCGTTGTATTTTTCTAGCAACTCGGTTCTATTGTAATTTTTTATTGTATTTTTGTGTTGTTCAGAATGTTATAATTGATTATTTGTAGATGGCATATTTTCACAGATGCTATAGATTTTGCCCACATATGTAATCAGAGGTTTTGGATGGTTGGGTTCCTGATATCTACCACCCATCCAGTGAAAAACTATGTTTTTCACCTGGAGAGGGAGGGGTGGATGTCACGAATGGTTTATAGAATGAATGTCAGTACTCATGCTCCGGTGGGAGCTAGATATGTTTATGTAAGTTGTGAGTTGAAGTGAGTGAATGTTAAGTTTGACTGCGGGCATGAATGCATTAGTAGCAGTAAGCGCTAATGTCGAGTTCACGGGCATGACTGAGTTGTTGTGAACGAAGTGGTGGTGAAGACTGGTCAGGTGTGAAAAGGGTCATGGGTAGAAAGGTCATTCGAGAGAGAGATTAGAGCGAAGAGAGATTACGTGGAGAGTGATTGCGAAATGGTTGAAGAAAAATAGAAAATATATAGAGATATTGTGAAATTCGTTCCATGAGATGCTGTTCTAATTATGCACATCATACATTGTGCTTTTCTTATGTGATGATTTATGGCCACAGCGGGAGACTGCCTGTGTTATTGTGTTATACTCAAGTTTGTGACATAAAGTCGTCGGATATCGTATCGACGTGTTGGAGTTTAGTGAATTAACGATTAGCTGTAAATAACGAGCCATGTTTGTCGCTCCATGTGTATGTAATACGTATTTGTCAATGTGTACACACAGCAAACACTTGACAGTATGGATGTGTGCATGTACGTATGTACGTACATAAGTATGTAGTGGGTAGCTAGGCAAGCAGGCAAGCATGTATGTTTGTATGTATGTATGCATGTACATGTGTGTATTTATGTATGTGTACGTATGTATGTAATCTGGAAGTCCTCTCAGTACAGCACAAGCACAAAATTAGGATTATATCAGAGTTGTGTGCTTTCTGTGCTTCTCTATGGCGCGGAGAGCTGGAGAGTTACAGAGAAGGAAATGTCGAAATTGTCCTCTTTTCACACAACATGCCTAAGAAAAATTCTCCCAATCTTTTTGCCGAATATCATCACCAACCAAGATCTGCTTACTCGGAGCAAGCAAGAGGACATGCACACCATCATAGCTGGCAGACGCTGGAGCTGGGTTGGCCATGTCCTCAGAAGAGACCCCGATGCCATCACAAGAACAGCTATGCTATGGACCCCTGAAGGAAAACGAAAGAGAGGCCGACCAAAGACAACTTGGCGGAGGACTGTGGAGGCTGAGATGCAAAGAATGAACCAGAGTTGGGGCACTGTACGAAGGATGGCCGCCGACCGAGCAAAGTGGAATCAATTTGTTGTTGCCCTACAAGACGCCACCAGGCGTAATGACCACTGACTGCTTTGACGGTCGGCGGCTAAGGATCAAAGAAGAAGAAGAAAACGTATGTATGTATGTATGTATGTGGTAACAGCCCCCATTAACGCTGTATGCATTTATGTAAATTTACTTTCTGTAAATTCTAATGATTCTCCTATATGCCATGTTGTATTTTATTATATCATATCAGTACATATCAATGTATTTTCTGGAGAATAAAGATTCTGATTATGTGTGTATGTATGTATGTATGTATGTGTGTATGGATGTGTGCATGTACGTATGTGCGTACATAAGTATGTAGTAGGTAACTAGGCAGGCAGGCAAGCATGTATGTTTGTATGTATGCATGTACATGTATGTATGTATGTATGTATGTATATATGTATGTATGTATGTATGTATGTATGTATAATAAAGAGAATAAAGCTTCTGATATGTATGTATGTTTGAGTAGTATGTATCTCGTGTATGTGCGTGCGCATGTGTAAAAAACAGAGTGATCCAAATGTTTTCGCACACCTGTAAGTTTTCATTGATATTCTTCTTTACGTACGCCCGCTATTGCTCGAGGTGAGAATCTCCAGTTAGTACAGTATATCTAACCTGAGACTGATTTTTACGAGAGTATCCCTTTTTTCCCTGTACACTGACAGGTGTCCACTCGCCATTCAGGCAGATACTCGCCGTCTTCGGAGGGTACCCATTAGAGCTGGGTCGGTTCAGGAGCCGCCAGTCCCTGGTCGTCGACACTTCTTCAAATGTTTTCGCCCAGGGCTCGAATTAATCCAGTCCAAGTCCCGGTCGACGACACTTCTTCAAATGATCTCGCCCGGGCTTGAACCTGGATCACCCGATCGCCAGCGCAGTGTGATAATAACCAGCGCGGCTTCCCAGTGATATAACACTTTGGTTGTTTTTTTTTTACAATTTGTTTTAAGAGCAATAAATCATAAATTTGCCAGTCATGAAAAGCTCTCTAACAGCCCGAAATGTCAGTATAACTGTGACCGTGCAACTATTTGTGCGCATGTCGCGGCATCAATGAAAAGAATGTGTGTGTGTGTGTCCGTCAGCTGACCGGGTCGGTTCCGTTAATGGTTGACCGCAGGTAAATATTTTGAAGAGCGCTAACTCTTGTACGTTTCTTGGTTCAAGTCGTTACAGGTCTGACCGCCTGAGATGGAAATACTTGACCTTATTTTATTCTTCCTTAACCCAGAGTTCTTTCGTACCCTTTTTATGGTTAGTGAAATGCAATGTCTTGTATAGTGCTTTAGTCAAATAATCCAACTGTAATGTTTCAAGGAAAACGCAGCAATGTAGAAAAATAGAATATATTTTATTAACGTGATTGGAACAGCAAAATGTCATTGGCACAATGATAAAACACGTATTTCTTTCTTACCCAAAATAGTGAATATCCAAAACAAAATGAAAATGTAAATCCACAGGAATAATCTATCTAATAGAGTAAAACACAAACTTGTCTACTTAAAATATACTGGTCTATCTTGACAAACTTGTCAAGTTAAAAAAACAACTTGTCTTGATAATCTCAAAGACGAAGTTCTGTAAAAATCCTCTCGCCTAACGACTCCTAAAATTCTGTACAAGTCCTGGATCCTGTCAATCGCCCAAGTCTCCTCTTTATATACTGCCCACTCTTTTTTCCCGCCAATTTTCACACGATGCTTTATTTTTCACTCGGCACCAAACATCAACATTTGCACACGCTCTTCTCAGCTTTTCGACCTTTTTGCACACGACATTCTGTTATTTCGACTTTAGCAACGGAAAAAAACCTGACTTGCAACTTCTCTCAAAATTTTCCACTCAATAAACAGGCACTTATTACTTTGTTATTCTGGGACAACTTTTCTTCTCAGCTTTTCGACTTTTTTGCACACGACATTCTGTTATTTCGACTTTAGCAACGGAAAAACCCATGACTTGCAACTTCTCTCAAATTTTTTCATTCAATAAACAGGCACTTACTATTTTGTTGTTCTGGGACAGCTTTCCCGAAGCCGTGAACTTGTCATGACACTGTATTTTGTGCACAAATGTCTTAACTGCTTTTAACGTTGTTATTCTCATTATATGTAGTTTTTAACACGTATTAATTGTAGTGTATGCCAAGCGGTCACATAACCACGATCATTATCGTAAAGAAGAAGCAGAAATCGGTAAATAATATGTTAAAAAAGGCAATGGTAGTTTCATAGCAAACATTGCTGTAGGGGAAGAGACGTGTTTGAGACTTCACCATGCTAGGTCCAGCTTTTTATGAGCTGGGGTCACCAGCTTCATTCCTCGCTGCCTTTACCTTCCGTATTTCATGAGTCGAGGCAAGAACCCTTTTACACTGGTTGAACTGGAGCTTGACGCTAGCAGGTTTGGATCCCAGAATCCAGTAATTGTGCTTCGAGAGGAAATAGCTCTAACCGCTAAGCCAATTCAACTTTCTCATCACTCGCAAAAAAAAAAGAAAGAAAGAAAGAGAAAAGTATTACATGTAATAAGCACTCTGGAGAATCCGCTCCCGGCCCATCAGAACGGCACCACTAAATCACTTCGATAGCGAACCGTGTCACGCAACACGGCCATCTAAGCATTCATAAAAGGCGCATCACTGGAGCGGGCCTGTCACGACACTAACCGCTGTTTATGTCACTGTAGATTTATTTCTGTATTATTATCATGACACAAACTGATTCTGCATACGTCTTATGTCCTAGTGCTCTGAGCATGCCATAGTTGTTACAGTCAGTCGATGTTCATGCCCTATACCCTACAACGAGCCCTTCCCGAACCCTACAAAATTTTGTGGTAGATACTTAAAGCCACAGAATAAAATTGATACTGTATTCACTTTTAAGCGTCCAATGGCAGAGTGGTTACATCGCTTGCTTCTAGCGGCAAAGTTACTGGATTGCTGGTTCAAAATCTGGTATCGTCACGCTTCAGTCCACACAGCTGTTAATAACCACGTGACATAGCTTTTGAGTGAGTGAAGGCAACAGCAGCGAGGAAGGGAACTGGTCACCATACCTCGTAAAAATGGACCTAGCATAGTGAGGTCTTTAACACCTCATTACCCTGCGACATTATCTGTTATGGAACTGTCTTTTTTTATTCATTCACATTTTTCTTGAGGTTAGGTGGTTTGGGGGGGGGGGGGAACTGAGGTAGCCAGACATTTTCATCATGCTTACTTATTTAGCCGTTCCTCTTGTACCATGGGGTGTAGAGATTGTCCACAATGAGCGCCATACTATTGTATACCATTATATGGGCTGTCTTCCTCCTGGCCTGGTTCTAGTTTAGTCCTCAGTCCTTCAAAGGTCGTCTAATGTTGTCCTCCCATCGAACTGTGGGTCGTCCTGGATCCCTGGCTCTTGGTGTCCTATATTTGTCGTGGTAGCTGATCTTCTCACTTTCATCATTGCCCTAAAGAACATTGTTCTTTAACACATTTACTCCATGCCTTCCAGTCCTGTACCATCCGCTCCAGGTCTTTCCATATCTTTAAAAAAAAATTCTTATTATGTTTTTTCTTCATATGTTTTCTGTCTTAATCTATCCCTCTTATCCTGGGGATTCCATAGCTGTGATGTAGTACTGGAATTCTGTCAATTCAATAGGCCAAAATCTGTTCCTCTATTTGAGTTTTACCAGTCTTCTTCTCTTCATAACTATATGTGTTTGCCTTGTTTCTTCTCCTGTCTATTATTTACGTTTTTCTTGTAGGGATTACGATGAAGTTTTATCTATATCTGCATTATGATTCTTCTCTAAGAATAGTAGTCAAGTTTAGTCTTGTTGTGTAGAGATTTGTTGCAGTATTTATTCTAGAGGAATGACTGTAGAGCCTAGTTCAGATTTGCACCAGCGTTCGTCCTTTTTAAAGCGATTATATTATTTTCGGCCATTTTTGCTTCATTTAGCGGTAGAGGGCTGAGCATTTCCCGGTCCTTTGTTTCAATGGGGGTAGTGACCTTTTACCACGCGCTTGCAGTAACAGGATGAGTCAGAGTGTTTACGATTTTGATTGGCCGAGATCAAACTGCATTTGAAATGCAGAGCGATCGTTGGGCTTAAAACAAAGCCGCGCAAATGACGTCATGAGGTCAGCGCGTGGATCTAGGATTATATATAGGCTCGTATTTCATAGGCTCGTTCTCTCAGATGAAATAGCCAGCCAAGTTCCAGAGTCAAATTGTCGATTTGCCTTCATGGGATATTCGAGTTTGGTAAGCATGTTATTAGCGTGGTTGGTACTTTTTAAATTTTTTTTTATTAACTCCTAGCACGATCAGTAAGATCTTGGGAAGTTAATTTTTAAAATTAAATTCTTAACGCCAGAGCCATCACTACTATCTTAGTGATAGACTTGAGAAACTTTAGAGGTCCATATAATTCCTTATTGAAGGAATAGCGGTATCTGGGATGGTTTAAGAGTTGAGATGTTACGGGCGTACTTTGTATTATTTCAAAGAAACCTGCCTCTTTGATTTAGGGTATTTTTCAGAATACCCGGGAGCGTGTGTAATCTGTATTTTCATTGAGAGTTTGTTCTGGGTTATATTGTTATGTATATATATATATATATATATATATATATATATATATATATATATATATATATATATATATATATATATATATATATATATATATATATATATATATATATATTTAGACGAGAGTGAAGTGGTGGAATTGGTAAGCACGTGGGTGCGTTATTTACTGAATATTAATTCGAGACGATGTTCAGAGGGATGAGGAGGAGTGAAGCACGTGGTTGTAAGAATGCAGCAGCACGTGGCTGTAAGTACGGGTTCTTAATTGATAACCTGGTTTTGGGTATGCCTTTTGGGCAGTATGCAGATGCTGGGGTAACTGGTTATACGTTAGTGTTTGTGCATTTGTTGTTCTGTGTATTCAGAAGACGTGAGATGTAATTTTAAAGGTAATTATTTTGTATTTCAATTTGATGGAATTGATTTGATTGAACAGGAATGTAAGGATTTCTAGAGAGGTCCATTGTATTTTTAATGTGTGGTAATCATTGCTGCATTAGTGTCAGAGTAGAAGTGGGCCGAAGTATTTTCGCACAGGTAAATCCACAGTGGAAAATATTGTTGTGTTTCATAGTTAGTCTTGCAGAACAAAGAAGATCTGGGTCAGCCGATGTTTACGTTGGGACGAGAGACGGGAACAGAGGGGAGAGCTGACGTTTTGGGTATGATTATTTTGTATGGTGGTACATAACGGGAATAGAGCAGGGGAGTTAAGTGTTAAGACTTGGGTGTTAAAGGTTAAAGTCAGGTAGTTAGTTGTTATATAGGAATATAATATTGATGTGTTGTTCAGCTGCGCATTTTTCTATTTGTCTAACAGCGGGTAAGCGGCACTGTGGGAAGAGCGAAATTTTGCATCAAATTTCCCCACGGCAAAGATTGGCATCTCAGACAAAGCAGAGTTCTAAGATATTGCCAGAGGAGGAAAAAGAAGAGAAATGCGTTTTTCCAGACAGGGGAAGACATTTCTCCAGGGGAATAGGATTTGACGGGAAAATCCTGAGCGCTGAGCTCGGTAAATGTTACACACGCAAATTTGGCATGTGTAAAGTGTGGCCACCACTGTAAAGGCTCATACTGTAAAATGTCACTGTAAAGAAGTGTGGTGTATGGTGTGTTCTCTTTCTTCTGTAAAGCTCCACTATCAATCACTGTAGCATGTTGTTTGTGGTGCCACTACTGTATATGTCCATTGTAGTGTACAGAGTTGTTGAGATCAGGCATGCTCCAGTCTACCCAGCTGTAAATGGGTAACTCACCCTAGTCCTGAGTTAGGGAAGGCAAAGGCAGCTGTAAACAGTAGTTTCCCTCTAAGGCTCCAGGGGAAACAGGCCCTAAACTTGGTCAATTCAACCGACGCAGGATGGTGTATATATGGAGTAGAAGTGTAGAGTGTGATTAACGCGAATGGTGTACTGTTCGTGTTCTGACCAATCTAAGCACTCATTCACTTGTGTCTACAAGGCACCAATGCAGACTGCTGGAATCTTTGTTTACACAGTTTATTTAGACGCACACACTGGGACATAACGAGTAAATCATGGGTATATGTTGACACATCAATTTGCAGGCATACATAGTAGATCCCAAGTCATGACACATTCATAAATAGTGGGTAGTACATCAATAGCTTCCAATGTCATGATACATAATGGCCGCATCCCCTATCTGACTAAGCGCGTCAGTGAAGGCGGATCGGTAAGTAACTAAAGTTGCTTTATGTTCACAGTTTATATCATATTATGAAACCACGATAAGGGGTTTCTATCAAAATTGAGATCTCCTTGCCACTGTCCGAATAATAAGATACATGCCCCGTTCTTTGGACAGTGATTCAAAAATATGATGACAGGAATGTAACATGGCCGCCTTCCTGAGTTGTCGCTCACTCACTCACAGGAGGGTATATATAAGCCAAAGTTAATTTGAAATGCATATGAATAATTTCTTAAAGTTCCTCCATACAGTTCTTTAGTAATCCAGTTACTTCACGTAGACATAACTACTGTATGGAAGCCCGTCATCTTCGTCGATACAAACATGACCCTAGCGTTGCGAAGCACAAAATTCCAGCTAGGTCTAACCGACATGAGATCATCAAAAATAGGGTCTGCCATTACCTGGAGTCCGAATCATACATGGTACCGTACATTAGGAGAGTCTCTAACACAAACTCTAGTAGAGACACAATCTCCTACAGAAGAAAAACCACTTCATAAATCATTTTTACTTAAGAATGTACCAGCCCTTGAAAATGCGTAACCGCCATTGTAAACGGTACCTCGGCACTCATCACGACTTGTCAAGACAACTCCTACTTCCGCTAGAGCGGCATAACAAGAATATAGTCCTGCCTACCCATCCAAAATATACAATATAGCACTGATTCTACTTGTACTAATAATATGTAATACATATGAATTCAGGCCATAAACATAATAAGCAAATTAATCTATTTTCTGGCCCTAACAAATAAGTACGGACATGAGTGCCATATCCATGCGCCGAATCAATATCAAGAACGATTACTCCTATAATCAAAAGTGTAAAACAATCATGGATTATCTAGCTTTCCCATAGACAGCATTTTCATACACAAATGAATGAATGTCTATATCTTTTCCATATTAAATAGCCATATCGATTTTTGTAATATGTGCGTCAAAATATGCACGCAACAGCATGCCGCCAGCGTTGTCGTAATTATTTTCGCTTTGTCACGGCCATAATAAAGCCGAAGGCCCACAGCCCAGAGAGGGGTAACCGGGCAGGTGAATCCAGAGGTCTTAACAGTTTCCAGTCCAGAATCCAGTGGGTTCTTTTTATACCTTAGTCGTCAATTTCAGAATTGTGGAGAGCAACAGGGTTAAAATCCTCTCTACAGTTGCTATAGCAGATAGACAGAACTGAGAGCAAGTTTTGTTGAAGAGTATAACAGAGGACAGCTGCTGAAGTTAGCGAGGCTGTTAGTTATGTAGCAGTGTTCAGGAGATTTCAGGATAGGCTGTGTAGAAACGAAGTCTGTGCAAAGAATGTGTAGACTATTCGTAGTAGTTCCAGCTGACTGTGTAATTAGAAGTAACATTAGGATTTAGAATAGCTAGAGTGGAGTGGCGGCTCGAAATCCGAGACCCTATCAAGTCAGTGTGGGTTGTGTGTAATCTTAACTTCTTTTCCCATACAGGTGGCAATTGTGGGTGAAAGGTTTGGGATGAAAACGCATTGTAACTGTACTTGATTTGTTTTCCAGGTGTGCACACACACACTGTATTTCTGTTGACATGTATTTGAGTTTTTTTCTGTCTATATGTAAATAAAACTTGTAAAGTATAGTTTGGATCAGTCACTTTATTTACGTACAGTAGCTATCTGTTGTCTGTATCGTGGTGTCTGTGAATCTTAAGTTAACCTTATCCCCTTAGGGTAGTTAGAGGTGGTTGAAATTATAGCAATTAAGACGTCCGGAATGGCGAGGAAGTCAACTTCGGTTCTCAACCTTGGAGCCAATAGTTTCAACTTTCCGCATTCACTAACCTTTTCTATCTAATTCTATCTTTTCCAGTCTTTCTTCTCACTAGTATCTTGTCACTATACGTAGACAGCCTCTAGTCTAAATCCACTTCGTGACAAAGTCGTGGCGTTCGTCCGATGGATCATTCTGTTGGGATCAATTCTGTGATTTTATCTGCATTCATAGATTGTTTTCTATAGGAAAGTTCTGGAAATAGATTTCTCAAATATCCCATAGACTAGAGCTATATTAAGACTAATCCAGGTATAAGTTTTTCCACAGGTTCCAGTCAGTTTAGATGGTAGTTGTAGTAAGGTTGTTTATGACTTAGAGGTAATGATGGCTAATTGAATTTTTTTTCTTAACAGGAAGGTAAATTCGGGTTTTGTGTAGCTGGATAACTTATAAATTTTTTCAGGTAGTTATTAATCAGACTTGGTGCTAGTCTGAGTGCGGGTTTTTGAGACAGCATATTCCTAGCAGGTAAAAGGTAGTTGCTTCCTTTTTGTCTTCTTTCTGTCATTTTCTGTGTTCGTGAGCTTACAGCAGTTCACTAGTAAGAAGGCAGATATGGCCAAGTTACGAGCTGCATGGCGTGAGGCAGCTCATGACATGGGTATGGACAAAGAGGAAACTAAGGCCTACATGTTGAGGGAGAAGGATAGACATGACCAGAAAGAGATGGAACTTCGGAAAATGGAAGTAGAGAAAGAGGACAAGGCAGCAGAGAGACAGCATGAACTTGCCATGCGTTCTCTGGAACTGCAGCATAGATCTTTGGAGGGCAGTTCGGCTAACGGAGATTCCCTCGGAGCAGTGGAGGCAGACCCCTCAGGAAATGGAGACCCCCGGATGGCAACCATGAATTTTCCAATGGACTCTTTCCCTAACGGGAATGAGAAAATTGATGTATTTTTGGAAAAATTCGAGAGGATGGCCAATGCGTATGGACTGGATGATAGTCTTTGGTGTCTCAAATTATCACAGTCACTCAAAGGACAGGTATACGATACATATAGCAAGATGCTGGTAGATGACCAAAATAACTTTGAGGCACTGCGTAACGCCCTGTTACAGCGATTCCAGTGGACCCCCCGTAAATGCCAAACCATGTTCTGGGAAAGCCGTCCGGAAAAAGGAGAAAGTTTCCCTCAGTGCGCTGAGAGGCTGAGGAATTACATCACTCAGTGGAAAGAGTTGTCGGGTTTGGCTAAATCGTTTGAAGGACTGGAAGAATTAGTTCTCTGCGAACAGATAAAGGCACCCATGTCTCCCGATTTGAGGAGGTACCTGGCAGAGCAGGGCGCCCAGCAACTGGACCAGATCGTTTTATTTGCTGAAAGGCTCCAGACGGCACAGGCCGAAGTACTGGGCCAGAAAAGAAAACACCCAGACCTGCCAGCCCCTGACAAAGGAGCATCTTCATCGCATTCGTCTTCTCCAGTTCACCAGCAGCCAGGGCCGTCTCAAAAGGAGGCCCCGCCCAGTCATAACCTGCACTCCCAGCCGCATAACAAAGCACAGGGCCGACTTCTCAAAAACCCGCAAGAAACCGGGGAGATAATGAGAGATATTGTAGGTACTGTCGCACTACTTCTCATTGGACATCAAGGTGCCCGAACAAACAACCCACTCATCATGTGGCTTGTTTGAAGCCTGCAAGAGCGACGAAAGGGAATACATGGGAACCCATTCAGTCGGAGAAGCTGTTCTCCAACAGCGGACCAGCAGAAGTGAACGGGTTTTGACAACTTGTTTATTCGACAGCGGGCTTACCTACCCCAGCAAAGTCACCCGACATGTTGTGAAGTCCTTACAGATGACAAAGGAAAAGGTCAATATTGGTGGAGTTTTAAGGAAAGGGGCCTCACAGTGCTTTCCCGTAGCCAATATCGAAGTGAAGTGTAAGTTTGTGTCTGGCACAATCAAGGCAGCTGTAATGGCACAGCCAGCCTACGACTTAATTCTCGGCAACCCATATTTAGTTTTGGGGAACCCGCCCACACCGATCCTTGCTGAAGCAAGGGGGCCTACTGCAGGCCAGTTAAGTAAAAAGGGAGAACCCCTAATTCACGGAGCCCCGAGCAAGCTCGAACATAGCTGTCGTGCTAAGGAGAGGTTAGAGGCCTCTAAAGACAGTAGTATGTTATTTGCAGAGGCGACTTTGCCTGTCAACCCTGTGCAGCCTAATGGACAAACAAGGGTGACGCCTTTGATTCGGGCAGTACACTCTTTGTTGTCGGGAATTAGGCCCCCGATGGTATTAGCTCCCTCAGGTGAGGGACATACTGACAAGAGCGGTATTACATATGTCAACGACCAACGCACTTTTAAAATGGCACAAGACGGCGAATCGAGCGAACGTATGTTTCCAACCAGCCTTGGAGCCCCATACGACCAGCACGTTACTCACCAGGACTGAGCGACCGTTTGCCTATAAACGGAGATGGGCCCCACAACGCTAGTATCTCGCTGACAGGAAATCACTCCTGCACCGAGGAGTCTGGAAAATTGGATATAGTTTCCAATTTGTTTCAAGGAACCATGGAACCAGTCACTGAGGGCTTTATCTCAGATACTCTGCGATCTAACGGGATCTTAAACCGTCATGTGTCACTGCAGGACACATTCCAACTAACGCCATTAACTCTCGACGGGGAGGGCAAGGTTGAGAATATTCTTAGAACCAGAGTTTCGGACGGAGGACTCTCTGGGACTATACGGGCATCTCACGAACTTTCCAGCCCAGGAAATAGTGAGGAAAACTGCCTTAAAACTTCGCAAGGAGCTATATTGGAGAGCTCGGTCCCGTTTCATATTGGTAGGGGAAGAGCGAGTCCAGAACCACTGCCAGGAGTAGACATTACCTACCTTTCTTCAAAGGTAGAAGCTGTTGAGATCGATCATGATTCAATAGAAACCCAGCAAGCAATCGGAGGCTCTACGCCAGAGGAACCCGAGACGTTACAGCGTTCTCGCACTGTACCAGCGGTCACAAACCCGCTGACGCGCAGCGAGGAAGTCGCCATCGCCAGGCCGCCACAGCGCCAGTCGCTCAAGTCAACTGACCAAGACAGCCGGTTGACGGTCATAGCAAGAGAAAGATCAGACCCGCCATTAGACGGCACACGTCTGAGGAGAGACCAACTCTTCCAAGGGAGCATAGGAGCGTGTTCAAGGAGAGAAAGAAGACAGAAGAAACGAAAGAGGAGGAAGTGCTCACAGACAGCTCTGTAGACAGGAATAAGGGCCAGTGTGAAACTCAGAGATTTCAGTAATGAGATCGGTGCCCAATCTTTCAAAAGTGGGAGTAATGTGATGTAGTACTGGAATTCTGTCCTTTCAATAGGCCCGAATCTGTTCCTCTATTTGAGTTTTACCTGTCTTCTTCTCTTCATAACTATATGTGTTTGCCTTGTTTCTTCTCCTGTCTATTATTTACGTTTTTCTTGTAGGGATTACGATGAAGTTTTATCTATATCTGCATTATGTTTCTTCTCTAAGAATAGTAGTCAAGTTTAGTCTTGTTGTGTAGAGATTTGTTGCAGTATTTATTCTAGAGGAATGACTGCAGAGCCTAGTTCAGATTTGCACCAGCGTTCGTCTTTTTAAAGCGATTATATTATTTTCGGTCATTTTTGCTTCATTTAGCGGTAGAGGGCTGAGCATTTCCCGGTCCTTTGTTTCAATGGGGGTAGTGACCTTTTACCACGCGCTTGCAGTAACAGGATGAGTCAGAGTGTTTACGATTTTGATTGGCCGAGATCAAACTGCATTTGAAATGCAGAGCGATCGTTGGGCTTAAAACAAAGCCGCGCAAATGACGTCATGAGATCAACGCGTGGGTCTAGGATTATATATAGGCTCGTATTTCATAGGCTCGTTCTCTCAGATGAAATAGCCAGCCGCGTACCAGAGTCAAATTGTCGATTTGCCTTCAGTGGGATATTCGAGTTTGGTAAGCATGTTATTAGCGTGGTTGGGACTTTTTAAAATTTCTTTTATTGAGTCCTAGCACGATCAGTAAGTTCTTGGGAAGTTAATTTTTAAAATTAAATTCTTAACTCCAGAGCCATCACTACTATCTTAGTGATAGACTTGAGAAACTTAAGAGGTCCATATAATTCCTTCTTGAAGGAATATCGGTATCTAGGATGGTTTAAGAGTTGAGATGTTACGGGCGTGCTTTGTATTATTTCAAAGTAGGTCTGTACAGAAACTTGCCTCTTTGATTTAGGTTATTTTTCAGAATACCCGGGAGCGTTTGTAATCTGTATTTTAATTGAGAGTTTGTTCTGAGTTATATATATTATATATATATATATATATATATATATATATATATATATATATATATATATATAGACGAGAGTTAAGTTGTGGAATTGGTAAGCACGTGGGTGCGTTATTTACTGAATATTAATTCGAGACGATGTTCAGAGGGATGAGGAGGAGTGAAGCACGTGGTTGTAAGAATTCGGCAGCACGTGGCTGTAAGTACGGGTTCTTAATTGATAACCTGGTTTTGGGTATGCCTTTTGGGCAGTATGCAGATGCTGGCGTAACTGGTTATACGTTAGTGTTTATGCATTTGTTGTTCTGTGTATTCAGAAGACGTGAGATGTAATTTTAAAAGGAATTATTTTGTATTTCAATTTGATGGGATTGATTTGATTGAACAGGAATGTAAGGATTTCTAGAGAGGTCCATTGTATTTTTAATGTGTGGTAATCATTGCTGCATTAGTGTCAGAGTAGAAGTGGGCCAAAGTATTTTCACACAGATAAATCCACAGTGGAAAATATTGTTGTGTTTCAGAGTTAGTCTTGCAAAACAAAGAAGATCTGGGTCAGCAGATGTTTACGTTGGGACGAGAGACGGGAACAGGGGGAGAGCTGACTTTTTGGGTATGATTATTTTGTATGGTGGTACATAACGGGAATAGAGCAGGGGAGTTAAGTGTTAAGACTTGGGTGTTAAAGGTTAAAGTCAGGGAGTTAGTTGTTATATAGGAATATAATATTGATGTGTTGTTCAGCTGTGCATTTTTCTATTTGTCTAATAGCGGATAAGCGGCACTGTGGGAAGAGCGAAATTTTGCATCAAATTTCCCCACGGCAAAGATTGGCATCTCAGACAAAGCAGAGTTCTGAGATATTGCCAGAGGAGGAAAAAGAAGAGAAATGCGTTTTTCCAGGCAGGGGAAGACATTTCTCCAGGGGAATAGGATTTGACGGGAAAATCCTGAGCGCTGAGCTCGGTAAATGTTACACACGCAAATTTGGCATGCCGCCAGCGTTGTCGTAACTATTTTCGCCTCGTCACGGACATAAGAAAGCCGAAGGCCCACAGCCTAGAGAGGGGTAACAGGGCAGGTGAATCCAGAGGTCTTAACAGTTTCCAGTCCAGAATCCAGTGGGTTCTTTTTATACCTTAGTCGTCAATTTCAGAATTGTGGAGAGCAACAGGGTTAAAATCCTCTCTACAGTTGCTATAGCAGATAGACAGAACTGAGAGCAAGTTTTCTTAAAGATTATAGCAGAGGACAGCTGCTGAAGTTAGCGAGGCAGTTAGTTGTGTAGCAGTGTTCAGGAGATTTCAGGATAGGCTGTGTAGAAACGAAGTCTGTGCAAAGAATGTGTAGACTATTCGTAGTAGTTCTAGCTGACTGTGTAATTAGAAGTAACATTAGGATTTAGAATAGCTAGAGTGGAGTGGCGGCTCGAAATCCGAGACCCCACCAAGTCAGTGTGGGTTGTGTGTAATCTTAACTTCTTTTCCCATACAGGTGGCAATTGTGGGTGAAGGGTTTGGGATAAAAACTCATTGTAACTGTACTTGATTAGTTTTCCAGGTGTGCACACACGCACTGTATTTCTGTTGACATGTATTTGAGTTTTTATTCTTTCTATATGTAAATAAAACTTGTAAAGTATAGTTTAGATCAGTCACTTTATTTACGTACAGTAGCTATCTGTTGTCTGTATCGTGGTGTCTGTGAATCTTAAGTTAACCTTATCCCCTTAGGGTAGTTAGAGGTGATTGAAATTATAGCAATTAAGACGTCCGGAGTGGCGAGGAAGTCAACTTCGGTTTTCAACCTCGGAGCCAATAGTTTCAACTTTTCACATTCACTAACCTTTTCCATCTAAATCTATCTTTCCAGTCTTTCTTCTCACTAGTAACTTGCCACTATACGTAGACAGCCTCTAGTCTAAATCCACTTCGTGACAATGGCAAGAACAATTTCTTCACCAATAATTCTTCTCCGTGTCTTTGTATAGCTGAGGATGTTGCCCTGATTGCTAAATCAGAGGCACATCTTCAATCAAACCTGCAAGTCTGGAAGGAAGAGCTGGAGAAGAGAGGGATGGTCATAAGCAGCTCTAAAACAAAATCCATGGTGATTTAGCAATCAGGGCAACATCATCAGCAAATGCCAGCTCTGAAATACAGACCGGTCTCATCTTCCAGTACCCCACTGAATACTTTCTTGTTCTCTCCTTACATGCCTTTTTGACATCGTCCATGAGGAGTATGAAAAGATAAGGTGACAGGATATCACCTTGTCTTACACTAGTGGTGGTCCTGAACTCTTCTGACTTATGGTTTGCTGTCCTCACATAATTTCTGCAAGACTTGTAGAAGCTCTCTATAGCATGAATCAAAGGTGCTGGAATGTTCTTCCTTGCCAAACAGTCCCAAAGTTTTTTCCAGGGGACCCTGTCAAACGCCTTTTCAAGATCTATGAAATAAGATGGATCTCACTCTTGTACTCAAGGGCCTTTTCACTCAGCTGTCTGAGTGTGAAGATTAGTACTTCGGTTTGCTCGGAATCCGCACTGAACCTCATCCAATTGTGGGTCAGCTAGGTGTCGGAGTCTCTGTTCTAGGATTCTAGAGTAGATTTTACCAGGGACACTGAGAAGGGAAATGCCTCTATGGTTTCCGCATTGTCGATTGTCATCCTTTTTGAAAATGGGTGTTATGATGGCAATCTCCCAATCCTTTGGTGTGGTCTTGTTGCACCACGCTGCCTGTAGAACCCTTAAGAGTAATAGGTCGCCTGATGCTTCCATGTACTTAACCATTTCTGGTGTTATACCCTGCTGTTATATCATGCCCTGCTGCTTTGTCCATCTTGATTTTCTCCAGCGCTGCCTTCAGTTCTTCCATCTTTATGTAATCTTCATCACCATTGGTTTCCTCTTCTGTGCTAGTGGTTATCATTTCTGATGCTTGACCTTGCTCACCATCAAGGAGTTCTGAGAATTATTCTTTCCATTACTTCCTTCTGGGCAGTAAGCAATTTGCCTTGCTTGTCCTTTATAAATTTGAGAGGGCATTGTTTTTTTAAGGTCTTATACCTCGTAGAACAATTTCTGGTTTTCTTGTGCATCTTTTTCTAGCTTTTCTCCAAATTCTTCCCAGGACTTCTGTTTTCCTGCTAGCACCTTGGCCTTTGCTTCTGTTCTGAGTATCACATATTCTCTATATTTCTCTATTTGTACTGTGTTTTTAGCTATTAAGTATTGTTTCTGTTATTTTTACACTGCTTCTAATCTCACCGTGGCAATTTGATAATATATCTTTCCTTCTATTCATCTGGTATTGCTCTCTCCCAGACTTTACCAAGTAATTTGTATAATATCCCTGTAAGAGATGTTTATGTCAGCTGTGCTGGTCTCTGCTGGAATGCCCTCTGGTAAAAGCTTTATCAGTCAATGACATTTAGTACGTGCTATGAGCTCAAGTTCTTTCCACGTCTTCCTTACAATTTTCACTTCTGTCTCTAGTTCTCTTCTCCGTCTGATTTTTGGGTCAACTCTGCCTCTATTTCCCTGGGTACAACAAGATATTTTCTAATTGTATTCAGGGCAACTGAACCATCCAGATATGTTTGTCTTTTGCAATTGGCCCTACCATGTCGTATTTACTGCATCACTGTTCTTTATGAGTCGAATTTCCAGGAACAACTCACGTTTAATAATGTAAAATATCGTGATGTCGTCGACTATAAGAGTAAAATCTAGGAGGGTTGCTTTAAGACACAATGTTTGGTGCTGACGTAGAAGCGCGTGTAATCGCTACATCAGGCTTTGACTTCATGAACAAGATAGACGTCACGTATCAAGATAGGCCCCTTACTTGAAAGAGTCTTGCTGAGTACTTCACTTTTTTCTCTGGTCACGTCTCAAGGAATCTCGGATCACCAGTTCTGTAGCTGTCTCATCTTTAAACAGCTCACACAGGCTCATGATTCACATACCCCAATATCTTTCAATTTCAGTCTCAATCTTTCTTTTTCATTCCATTTGTTTAATATTTTTTACTTTTATACTATATTCACGAGAGCTATTCATTACCCGCTCGAGTAATATCTTGTCCACTTTGGATTTCTATGGCATCCACGTCAGATATTTTCACTTCTGTGCCGCATAATTGTTAGGTATTTCTCACTTTCTTTCGTTCCTTTGTCCTCGAGGAAGATCTTGTGGCCGTGACGTAGGAATTTTCTTTTGCCTTTTATCAAAGAATATACACTGTACCTATATGCGTTTATCCCGCAGTACAACAGTAAATGAACACTAACAGGGAAATAAAAGCAATTAAATTGCCTCATCAAGGACAAGAATAGAGAGGTACTTAGCAATAGAACGGAGGAAATGAAGCGTTGGACCGAATATTTCGAGAAATAACAAATCACAAAATCCCCCAGCCTGCAGAAAGAGAACTACCAGTAAGTGTGAAAAACTACTATGAAGAATTTTTAAAAAGACATAAATGATTGAAATGGTATGACATGGTCACCAATGTGGAACTGATGACAAGAACCAGACAAGTCATTGTAACAAGAGATGAGAAAAAGACGCGAACAATGGATAGAACACCAATCGAGGAATCTAGGGCAATTCTTATTGTGGAATCCCCAGGGAAATTGAGAAAAGGAGGTGCCATTGTGGTATGGCGCAAGGACCAGTACCTCCAAGAAGGTAATAAGCAGCTCACTAACAACTACCAGCGCCGTGACAATGATGCGACGGTCCTCAACAATCGTCTAGTCCATGACACCATCAAAAGTCTTATCGCCAACAAGTCCTTACTTTCTAGCTCTTCTCATCTCCGTATTCACAATAGTGGTCTGGGCAAGCCTGTGTTTTATATGCTTCCTAAAATTCATAAACCCTCCAACCCTGGGAGACCCATTGTCTCTGCGTGGGCCTGCCCTACCGAACGTATTTCAGACTTCCTCGACGGCATCTTCCAGCCTATTGTAGAGCAGCTTCCTTCCTACTTAAAGGACACAAACCATGCTCTTACTACTTTTTCCTCTATCCAGCTTTCCCCAGACCGTACCTACCGTTTATTTCTGTTAGATGTTTGCTCGCTTTACACGTCAATTCCTCACTCTGATGGTCTCCGAGCTCTCCGCTTTTTCCTGGACCAGCGCACGCACCCCTTTATCGCTACAGAGACTCTCCTGCGCCTTGCAGAACTTGTCCTTCGACGCAATTCCTTTGAGTTCAATGGACAGTTCTTTGACCAAATAAGTGGAGTTGCCATGGGCACCAAGATGGGTGCCAGTTATGCCTGCCTCTTCATGGGCTACCTGGAGTATCAGGTGTGGCAGCAGTATCCTGGACCTTTGCCATTGATGTATCTTAGATACATAGATGATGGCATAGGTCTCACCGATATGCCTGATGTTGACCTATCTAGGTTCATTAACTTCATTAACAACTTCCACCCTGCGATCCAATTCCCCTCTCACATCTCCAATGTCTCTGTTAATTTCCTTGACATTGTTGTCACCATCACTCCCCCCCACCTCACCACTTCGGTGTACTACAAACCCACCGATGCACACAGTTACCTCCTTTATACTTCCTCTCATCCTCCGGCTTGTCGTGACTCCTTGCCTTTCTCACAACGTCTCCGCCTCCGCCGGTTATGCCAAGATGATGACAACTTTCTATGCCGAGCACAAGAAATGTTGGACTTCTTCCGTAACAGACAGTATCCAGAAGATGTTCTTACCTCTGCCTTAGAGCGTGTTCTCCCTATCTCACGTCTATAGACCCTCAAACCCCGCCAAAACACCTCCTCTGATAGAGTCAAGTTAATAATGACCTGTCACCCTCACAGCACTGCTGTCAAAAGGATCCTGTATCGCCACCTACCTCTCCTTCAAGCTGACCCAGTGGCGCGGGAAGTGTTTAGTGAGCCACCCTTGCTGGCATATAGACGGGATACAAATTTGAGGGGCCTCCTAGTCCACAGCCGTTTGAAAACCGTCAACGATGGCCACTTTGGGACCAAGCCATGTAACCGAACACGATGTAAGACATATCAGTATGTAATCGAAACACGTTCAGTCTCGTTCCCTAACGCCAAGTTCACCATCACCCATGGCTTTACATGTGAGTAACGCAACGTCATTTATGCTATTATATGCAAACGTTGCACCATTACTTACATCGGCCAAACGGGCACACGACTGGGCGACCGATTCTGCAGACACCTCTACGACATCTCTCAGTTTAAATCCACGCCTGTGGCCATCCACTTAAATAGCCCTGACCACCATGGTGCCACTGACATCCAGGTGACAGCCATCAGATCCTGTTCCTCGGACGCCAACAGTCGGTTTTGCCAGGAACAACGCCTCATCCATCTCATGGGTTGCCTCAAACCACACGGTTTGAATACCCAACATTCTTTTGTCTGAGACGCATTTCTCAATCGAGTCCCGGTTGTATTTTGACTGTCTACTTTGATGCGATCACGCTTTTTTTTTTTTTTTTTTTTTTTTATATATATCGCTTTTCCCGCACTCTATATATTTTAATATTTTTATTTATTTATTTATTTTTATTGTTTTTTTAATTGTTTTTATTTATTTATTTATTTTTTTATTTAATTTTATTTTTTCAATATTTTTTTAAAATTTATTTATTATTATTATTATCTTATTTTATTAATTTATTTATTTTTTATTTATTTATTTTTTAATATATATATATATATATATATATATATATTTTAAATTAATTTATTTACTTATTGTTTTGTTTTGTTTATTTATTCATTAAATTCTTTTTCCTCACTCTTTTCCAGTCCTTGTTTTCATTATTTCTTATTTTTTAATTTTAATGTACTATCGACTTCCGCTTTCCGGTTTAGTGGCAGCCACCGCAACAATGGAAAGACAGTATT
Source organism: Oreohelix idahoensis (assembly GCA_024509875.1). Lineage (NCBI taxonomy): Eukaryota > Metazoa > Mollusca > Gastropoda > Stylommatophora > Oreohelicidae > Oreohelix > Oreohelix idahoensis. Next base: position 79,047 of record JAMPIV010008928.1, on the reverse strand, counting down.
ATTGTAAAGTTGCCGAAGAAAGGTGATCTATCAGACTGTAATAACTGGCGTGGTATATCTCTATTATCAGTACCTGGAAAATTATTATGTTGCATGATGTTAGAAAGACTGAAATTGCATGTAGACGAAAAGATCAGAGAAGAACAAGCGGGTTTCAGGCCGAAACGATCATGTATTGATCAAATATTCACACTAAGAACAATTATAGAAGAATCAGTTGAAATGCAATCACCACTTATTATCACCTTCGTCGATTTTCAAAAAGCCTTTGATAGTCTACACCGCCCATCATTGTGGAAGTTACTTACAATCTATGGTTTTCCAACAAAATATGTGAATGTAATCAAAGCGCTATATGACAATGCAAGATGTTGTGTTAGAACAAATAAAGGGAATACAGAATGGTTTACAGTAGACACAGGGGTGAAACAAGGCTGTATTATGTCACCACTACTTTTTGGAATAGCTATTGATTGGGTTATGAAAAACTATACCCACAACGAACAATTAGGTATAAAATGGACAGATGGAAAGTCCCTGGAAGACCTCGATTTTGCAGATGATTTAGCATTCTTAAGTCCAACACCCAGACAGGCCCAAGAAGCAGTAAATAATCTGTGTCAGCTCTCGGTTAAAATAGGTCTCCAAATAAATGCCTCTAAAACTAAAGTTATGAACTTTTCTAACGAGACCTTCGATATCATCCTGAACGGGGAAAAACTACAGAAAGTTGAAAGTTTCAATTATTTAGGCAGTAAAATGACTCAGGATGGTGACACAACAAGAGAAATTTATACTAGAATTGCTTTGGCAGCTAGCGCCTTCAATAGATTATCTAACATTTGGAAATTACGATCACTGAATATACATACCAAGCTTCGTCTGTTTAATTCGAATGTTATCTCAGTGTTAACATACGGCTGTGAAAGTTGGAAAATCACAAAATCATTGGAGAACAAGCTGAATACATTCGAGAACAAATGTCTTAGAAAACTCATGAACATCAGTTGGAAAGAATTCAAGACTAATCGACAAATAAGAGAAGACTCTAAGCAGAAATATGTCTCCGACTATATAAGGAAAAGACGATGGTCATATATCGGTCATGTCCTACGAATGCAAAACAACAGAATACCACTACAGGCGCTCACTTGGGTTCCTGAGGGTAAGAGGAAAAAAGGAAGACCAAAAGAAACACTTAGAAGAACAATAACAAGAGAAGGAAGAACGTTGGGCCTAAATAATGTGCAAGAGTTAAGAGGAGTGGCGTCACAACGAACAACCTGGAGAGCACTGGTTTCTGCCTTATGCGCCGTGTTTGGTGCTTACAGAATTTATTATTATTATATTGCTTCACATGTGACTGGACAGAAGGGAGTTTTTTTTCTCTTATTTTTATAGTTTCATGTTCTCTACTTAATTCTCATTTTCTTTCCCTCCTGTCTCTTGTTTGTCTGTCCCTAGCGAAGGTCTTGTGGCCGAAACGTAGGTTTTTCTTGTCCTTTCTCCTTGTAAGACGTATTACTATTTGTGTGTGTGTGTTTTTCCCCATTCAACCGGGAAATTGAGACAGAGTTGACCAAAGAACAGATGGAGAAGAGAACTGAAGATAGAAGTTTAATCGCTAATCAGATGGATTAGGAGTTTACATTCAGCGACATGCTTACCGTTAACCCAGACATTTTGTTGGTGAAGGTAGATAACAACCGTTTGATTCGTGAGCATGGATCGAAGAAACTGCCACAAAGTCATGTTTTTTTTTAGTTTTTCAATATGGATAACAGATGGAATTAGGAGATAGGTTTAAGTCGCACGCATGACGTGCCTATATACACAGCCCATTTCACTGGGACGTCGGAAGATAACCACCTTGTAAAATATTAAGGCACGGGAAATTATATAACATTTCCGGCAGAGTGACATTGTGGTGGTAATTAACTACGAGAAAGTAACATCTTGGAAGAGATTTTCAGTGATAGATCTGTGATGAAGTGAGTTGTTTGGTTTTTGTTTTTAAGCACTATATTCATTGCACACGGACAACTCCATCAGTGCTCCGATCTACTCCCTTAGATGACACAAGGAGGATCTCAGTACAGTGCCCGAACTCCGTAGCACCGGCGAGAATCACAATGTCTGTATATAGGAATGACACATTCTATACATATTATTGTAGTGGGTAGGTTTCTAATTTTTTAATTTTGCCAGTGCAGCGGCCTTGTGGCCTACTGTTTACGATTTACAACCGTCGTGGGTTTTTAACGTGCACAACTTGCACACGGGACCTCCTATTTATTTCGCCTTTTATTCGAGAAGGCAAGTCATCTGATATCACCACCCAGGAGACCAGGGGAGAGTATGACATCATTAGGACCAATGGTTGTGAAAAACAATTCCATGAATTATATTCCCTCTACTGGGAATCGAAACTGGTACCTCTAGAATTCGAAGCGGACGCCATACCTCTTAGCCACTCTGAGTTGTTAAACATGACAAGTAATAACGGGAGTGGCAAGACCTTGTATGGTCATGAAAGCTGACCAGATTAGTTTGACAATAACGTCTTAGAGAAATATCTTATGTGTCATGCAGTAATGTTCTATATGGAGGGGGAAAAAAAGGGGGGGGGGACACCCCTACCAAAATCAGACACTTTTTTGTGGTTGGTTTGGAATGAAAATGTTAAGATAAACTAATCCTGCTTAGAGCTTTCTCCAACGAAGCAACATGTGTGTGTGGGCAAAACTTTCGTTTATGACACACAACATTTTAAGACTATTTCACTGACTTCCAATGTTGTCAAGGAAAGATAGCAGACAGCGAAAATAAGAACTTGTAACCAGGACACCCTATCGGACTGGCCACATTATTAGCAGTAGCTGCTAAAATTATATAACGTAAAACTCCCATAATAATACTGAAAGCCCAAGCCTTAGAACCCTCCTCAAGTGGAAATAGTAGAAGGATTCAAAACACTGTAACTTCATCTATCTTATGGATTATCGCATCTTAAACTAGTTGCAGTAAATTACGGTCATTTTGTACATCAAGCCAGTGTATTAATTCGCCGGATATCGGGTTTGTGGTACAAGCTTCCAGCAGTCGACGCTAGACACCCACAACAGGTGGGTCGTGAAGACGGTTGACAACCTAAGCAGTAACCCTGGCCTTGTTGCAAGGGACGTGCTACTGCCACCAGATTTGACTTTGAAGAGAAGGACCAGTTCAAAGTACCTGTGGGAACCAAAAGCGACTAAAGCAGACGCCAACTGATCCCACACCGGCAGTTAAGTAACATACGCGCACAGCCAATTGACATTTCACATTGTTTCCTATTATTATCTACGACAATTTAACATCATCCGATGATGACAAATATCATCGCTTCATTTTTATATACAAATTTATTTATTTCACGTTGTTAACCTATTAATGATTTTTAAACTTGCTTATCTATAATTTTAAATTTATGTTGGATTAGTCACTATTGAGTGAATTGTATTTCTGCCCCTGTATGACGCATACTGTTTTAGATACATAACCATACAGAGCTATTAAAACAATTGTTGCCAAATTATCTTCAACTGGGGTCTAAAAAATAAATGTCAATATTTCCTCACAGAAGATATGGTAGAACAATAAGTTCATCACAGATTAGATGAACCGAGTTGTTGTGCTTGCTTTTCTTTAAAATCCCGTGAGGCTCCCTGAAGTAGAAGCATCCCTCTTCTATTTATATCCATATAAGTTTATAAAATAATAAAACGGTATTGAATCAGTTTTACAATTAACAGTTCACATGAGACAAGGGACGTTTCGGGTTTTACCCTTCGTCAGCCACAAACAAGTGACAAAGACAAAAATTACATATAGGTACTACAAAACTATACGATGATGAGAAAAATACAACAAAAGGGTGATACAAGCAGCTGGAAAAGTAAACAACAACAGTGATGAGAGAAAAAAAGAACAATAACAATACAAGAAAACCGTAAAATCTAAAAGAAATACTGAAACAAGAAAGTAAATAATCAACGAAACGAAAAAAAGAAGAATAAACAAAACTGTGGAACTAGTAAAATAAAGCTTAGCTCGATCCAATGAATATGTGGAAGAAAGCGATAGTCTCTTGTCACATAAATCACAAGGAATGAACGTACGATAGCGACAAAACAAGAGATATAAAAAGACGACACTCACTACTAAACCTTCTGTCCAATCTGACAGACTCAAACTGGTTCTAACTTTCCATCCTCACTGTCTGGCGGTAAAGAGAATTCTGTTTCGACATCTGCCTATTCTCAACTCTAATCCTGATACCAAAGAGTTGTTTCGTGATAACCTTTGGTAGTTTATCGTAGGGATAGGAATTGTAGGGATATTCTTGTACACAGTCGCTTGCGACATTCTAGCCCATCTTACTTTGGTACTAAACCGTGCCAACACCGGATATGCAAGACCTGTCCTTTTGTACTCCAAACTCAGACAGTCACTTTTCCGAAAGGAAAATTTATAATTAGAGAGTCTTTTACGTGCGAATCCAGAAACCTGATTTATGCCATCATCTGCAAGAGGTGTGGCATGACCTATATTGGTGAAACAGGTAGGCGTTTGGCAGACAGGTTTCGTGAGCACTTGAATGACATCTATCATGACAAACATTTACCGGTGGCCCTTCATTTTAATAGGCCTGACCATTCAGGTAATTCCGATATACATGTCACTGCCCTCCGTTCATGTGCCGGTAATGACAAGACTCGCTTTTCGTTGGAGAATCGCCTTATTTTTAAAATGAGCGTTCTAGCTCCCGATGGTTTAAATATACAACATCATTTTGCATAAATTCTGGTAGCTTTTCTCTTTTTCATTCTTTATTCGTTGTCTTTTAGATCTATCTTCTTATGTTTTTGCTTTGGTTCGTTTCATATCTTTTTATATCTCTTGTTTTGTCGCTATCGTACGTCACTTCCTTGTGATTTATGTGACAAGAGACTATCGCTTTCTTCCACATATTCATTGGATCGAGCTAAGCTTTATTTTACTAGTTCCACAGTTTTGTTTATTCTTCTTTTTTTTTCGTTTCGTTGATTATTTACTTTCTTGTTTCAGTATTTCTTTTAGATTTTACGGTTTTTTTGTATTGTTATTGTTCTTTTTTTCTCTCATCACTGTTGTTGTTTACTTTTTCCATCTGCTTGTATCACCCTTTTGTTGTATTTTTCTCATCATCGTATAGTTTTGTAGTACCTATATGTAATTTTTGTCTTTGTCACTTGTTTGTGGCTGACGAAGGGTAAAACCCGAAACGTCCCTTGTCTTATGTGAACTGTTAATTGTAAAACTGATTCAATACCGTTTTATTAGTTTATAAACTTATATTCCTGACCAGTTTTACAGCAGCCCCTTAATTTATTTACTTATAATTTTTATATCCATACCAAGAGTAATCTTGAGCGATGGTTGAAACCTTTGAAGACCCTTATTTTTATACTCTACGTTTGGCCATTGTTGGACCACTATTGCAGAGCAAGGGAGACAATACCATCACAAGTGTGGTCTTGTCTTGGTGTCACGGGATTTGCATCCCCTTTGCTCTGCAGTAGACCAGTGACCAAAACTCAAGAGTGTCTAAAATTGGTCTTCAAAGGTGTCTAACTTCGCACAAGATTTCACTTGGCAGAGTTGTAGATAGAAGGATAATGATGCTTCTATCTCAAGGGTGTTTTCACAAGATAATTTAAAAGTCATGAACAATGCTGCATAGGGCGGAGCACTATTAATTTATATCTGATCGGGCATCTTTTGTGAAGTTTTAAGCAATGGTGTGGCTTATTCGAGCCCCCAGCTGGTTTAATCTAGCGAAATTCCTGTTATAAGTATTTTTTGCTCTATGGCTGCAACTATATGTATATATATTAAAGATTCTCGATCATAAATGAGCTCTCATATCTATAATAACTGAATCAACTATGAATTTGTAAAATAACAAATAACAAATTTAATAATCAATTAGTTAAAATAAATATGGATGAAGATGATTTTAGGGGGTTTAAGAAATTGCCTTCATCGAGAATTAATTGGGAACTGTTGGTTATTGTCCGCTGCTTTCACCTGTTAACAAAAACCTTACTTGCAGAGTACTGCAATGGTTGGTTGTCGAATCTTTCGTAATAAGGGCTCTTTGCTAGAGGCGTCGAGATGAACTCTACTCCTAATGTCAATGTGGGGGTCTTCACAACGTGTCCACTGTAGGTAATTGACGTCGACCTCAGCTCTTGAATCACAAGATTGTGGCGAAGACTCCTACTTCAGACAGGCCTCTTGTAAGTGTAACTTCGTACCACGAACTTTAGGAACAATAAAAGAATAAATGCCTCTGCTAAGTACATTTGTGGTCTTAAAATTAACAAGTGCATTGTTTCGCTGTCCACCCACCAATATTAGCCTATCTGAGTAATTAGATTCTTTAAGTAGACTCAGGGAAGATGATTAGAAATCACCAATATTCTTCTGGGTATTTTAAATGGAAAATATGTGCTTGGACAGCGCGAGTGCAATGATTTGTGCCTGAACTAAAATTAACAAGGTACATATATCTCACAAAATGATACTATACACTTTATGCACATGTCATGTAATCATCACTCCTCATTGCTCCATTCGGAATCTGGGATTACCTCTACTTTTGCTTTCCTGAGCGAATTAGCATAAAGTAAACACCAGTGCTTGCTGTAGTGGTACATGACATTCTATTTTCATATGTTGAGGTTGCCAGCCTCCTATGCTGTGTATCACCACTTAGCGAGTACATACATGTCAAATTCACATTGTAAAATAAATGTTCACAACTTACCCCAAATAAATTGGGAACACAATCTCGTGGCACAGTAGAATGGACACAGCCGCTTTGATTAGTTGCTTCGAACCTTTGGTCTGGGGTAGTTTCAGAATCAATCTTATGACTTTTGCTTCTGATTCCTTACGTTTCCAGTCTTTGTATTTAAAATTGCGGGTTCTCTTTTAAGTTATAAAGACGCCCAATTACTTCGATCTGTAACTTTTAATTTTTGAATTCTTTGTTCGATCCTTCTTTCTGGCTACTGGGAGTTGTTACTTGAAGTTGTTGAAAATGCAGTCTGATTTGTGCCTCCGACTTTGTTAGGTTATATCTCTCATTTCCACTCCTGTCCCATATGGTATTTTAGACTAACTTGTCAATGACAACCATTGTTTATTCCTATTCTCATATCAAACCAATCGTACGCTGGGAACTGGTTGTGCCATGATGTTAGCTAATCCTTACCCCGCGTGTTTAAAATTATCTGTTTAAAATTTAAACTCGTGATCTCTTTTAAATATGTCAGTAATACCTCCGATTGCACATATGCAAACTAACAAACACGTCTGTGAACTCATTTCCTGGATAATACCTTTCCCACCATAACCTCCCTAGACGGGTTATCTGTGTTATTGATACAGAAATTGTCCAGCGGAAATATTATCACCTGTATTTACGTACATCCCCCAGACAGATTTCTTAGACAACCAGTCTGGCTTTCTTTCCGTCGATGGTGCGAGACCACCTTGTGTCAACAGTGACCGTCTCTATCAAAGGTGGCTAGACGACTTAAGTGATAATAGTATTATCCGCTGACATGTCTAATTAGGCTTGTAATACTACGATTCACATGATTAAACGTAAACAAGTCTGGCAGTGACTAGGCAAGAATGTAGGTACATAAAATATGCCAAATAATAGGACTATGAGTGAAGAAAATGAAGAAATGAATTGATAATGCAGGAGAGAACGATAGTTATGTAAAAGGACACAACTGATTTCATCACACTTGGGATAACAGAACATTGCAGTTACTTCCCCTAGACTATACTGGCAAAATAATTATATTGTGTTTTAGAAAATTGTAGACTGTATTTTTTTTTAAATTTTGATCATTCGGTGTGTGTTGCATTAGTAACAGTAAAAGTATCTTAAAGAGAATAATGGAATAATTGAAACAAACAAAATTTTCTCTTAAAAATGTGTAAGGTGCAACAAAAGTTTATGTGCTGTAATTTATTTGTGTAAATTGTGTTGTTATTAAATAAGAATCTTTGACAGCTAGTTAAAGCTGCTAACTCTAAACTAGTTAAGTGTAAACTGCACTGTTATGTAGCTTTGTAAACAGACTTCTTGCACAGAATGGCCGAGTCCCAAAATCTTCACACCTTTTACTTAAATATGGCAAAAGATTTCGGTTTTTCTGGAAAAGAACTTTCTGACTTTGTGGTCGCCTCAGTGAAAGTCAACCAATAGAAGGCGTTACTTCATGCAGACAGAAAGTTTGTGGAAGAAGAAAAGGAGAGAGAGAGAGAGAGAGAGAGAGAGAGAGAGAGAACAAACACAAGCGCTAAGGAAACACCAAAGGGATTAGGCCGAAAGCAAAGGGGAAAACAAGGGAAAGGAACAGGGTATTCAATTGTAGACGTAGCAGTAATAGTAGTAGTATTAGAAATAGAAGTAGTATTAGTAGTAGTAACAGTAGCAATAAATGAAGACGTAGTAGTAGTAATAGTAGTCGTTTTAGAAACAGAAGTAGTATTAGTAGTAGTAGTAATAGTAGCAGTAATTGTAGACGTAGTCCTAGTAGTAATAGGGATGATGATGATTTGTCCATCGTAGTCGATGCGGATCAACGACATCTCTCTTTATACAGTTCGTTCTATGATGTTACAGTATTTATTCTTTCTGTGTGTCCTCATAAACTCCTGGTAACTATAACAAGCTTTCAACAGCATTAACATCTGTTGACGCTCTACTGTTACTATTACGGCTTTTACTGCTATTACTTCTAGTATTAGTACTAGTAGTAGTAGTAATAGTAGCAATTATTGTAGACGTAGTAGTAGTAGTAATAGTGGTAGTATTAGAAACTGAAGTAGTATTAGTAGTAGTAGTAATAGTAGCAATAATTGTAGACTTATTAGTAGTAGTAATAGTAGTAGTATAGAAAAAGAAGTAGTAATAATAGTAGTAGTAATAGCAGCAATAACTGTAGACGTAGTAGTAGTAGTAATAGTGGTAGTATTAGAAATAGAAGTAGTATTAACTGTAGTAGTAAAAGTAGCAATAATTGTAGACGTAGTAGTAATAGTAGTAATAGTAGTAGTATTAGAAATAGAAGTAGTATTAATATTAGTGGTTGCAGTAGTAGTAATAACAGTAGTAGTAAGAGCAATAGTATTTGTATCAATAGCAGTAATAATAAATATATAAAAATTAAAAAATGATATGGTATGAAATCAGTTTTACAAGTTAACGGTACACATGAAACAAGGGACGTTTCGGGTTTTACCCTTCGTCAGCCACAGTTACGAACAGGTGACAAGAACAAGAACTACATATAGGTACTACAAAAATCTATGATGATGAGGAAAACACCAAATGAGCGATACAAGCAGATGGAACAACGGTGATGAGCGAAACGATAACAATGATAATGCAAGACAATAGTAAAACCAGAAAGAGATGTCGAAACAAGAAAATAAATAATTAACGAAACGAAGACAGAAATGAACAACACTATTAAAACAAGTAAAAAATCACTTAGCTGGATCCAAGAAAGAAACAATCAAGATGGCTGAGAAAAAAAGGCGTCATACGGAAGTGACGTAGGAGCTAGTGACGGCTAAGAAAAGATAATTGAGGAAACGAAACGAAACGAACCAAAGCAAAAACAAAGATAGGTAGGAAAATAACGACAGAAGAAATAAAGTATAAAACAGAGACAGAAGCCACCAGAATTATGCAAAATGATGCTGGACATTAAGCCCAGCAGGAGATAAAACGCCCATTTGAAAAATGAGACGATTCTCCAACGAGAAGCGAGTTCGGCCATCGCCGACACATGAAAGAAGGGCAGTGACATGAATATCAGAGTTACCTGAATGGTCAGGCCTATTGAAATGAAGGATCACCGGTAAAGGTTTGCCATGATAGATGTCATTCAAGTGCTCATGAAACCTGGCTGCCAAACGTCTGCCAGTTTCCCCAATATAGGTAATGTCACACCTCTTGCAGATGATAGCATAAATCAGGTTTCTGGATTCGCACGTGAAAGACTCCCCAATGGCAAATTTACCGTTCGGAAAAGAAACTGACTGAGTTTGGAGTACAAAAGGACAGGTCTTACATCTGCGGCGTTGGCATGGTTTAGTATCAAAGTGAGAAGGACTGGTTTGTCTCAAGCGACTGAATACAAGAATATCCCTAACATTCTTATCCCTACGATATGCCACAAAAGGGGTATCACGAAACAACTCTCTGGTATCAGGATCAGAGTGGAGAATAGGCAGATGACGAAACAGAATTTTTTTCACCGCCAAACAGAGAGGGTGGAAAGTTAAGACAAGTTTGAGTCTGTCAGATGTAGTAGTAGGTTTAGCAGTAAGTGCAACCTGACGAAAAACGTGACTAATGCGATTAAGGGCATCAGATAACACTCTTTCATGATAGTGACGTCGGCGAAAAAACTCGAGCATATCTTTAGCTCGTTCACGGAAATCATCTTCATCGTGACATATCCGACGTAAGCGTAGAAGTTGAGAGTAGGGAATTGAATTTTTACAGCTGAGAGGGTGAGAAGAGGTGTAAAGAAGGAAACCATGAGCATCCGTAGGTTTATAAAAAACAGAGGTAGCAAGGCCAGTAGGAGTAATATTGACAGTAAGGTCAATGAAGTTAACTGAAGTGGTAGAAATCTGAGAAGTGAATTTGATGGCAGGATGGAAATTGCCAACATAGTCAATGAATCTACGGAGGTTAACTTCAGACATGTCTGTGAATCCAATATCATCGTCGATACAGCGACGGTAAATAATAATAGCGGCAGTAATAATAACAGTAGTAGTAATAGTAGTAGTAGTAATAATAACAGTAGTAGTAATAGTAGTAGTAGTAATAGTAGTAGTAGTAGTCATAGTAGTAGTAGTAATAGTAGCAGCATTAGAAGTAATAGTGGTGGTAGTAGTATTAGGAGGAGTATTAGTATTGGTAGTAATAGTAGTAGTAGCAGCAGTAGTAGTAATAATAGTAGTTGTAGTAATAGTAGTAGTAGTAGTAGTAGTAGTAGTAGTAGTAGTGGTAGTAGTAGTAGTAATAATAATATTAGTAGTAGCAGTAGTAGTCGTAGTAGAAGAAGAAGTAGTAGTGGGATGAGTAACAGCAATATTGTTATTGCCGTCCGCGTTGCTGAGCAGAGTAAACTATGGATTAATATAGTTTTTAAAGAATTACAATAATACTTGAAACCCTTTGAAGCCAGTAGCACTACCCTGTGCGTGGTTTTGCACGATTTATCTACTTTTGTGTGTGTGTGCATAATTTGAAACACTCACACAGAGATCTAACTTCGCAATTTTCCTTTCAACAGCTTCATTCAGTAACGACTAACTTTACAAGCCAAATAATTATATTAAAATGCGTTTCAGTGATCAGATAACCTACGACATCAAGAATACACGAGTAAGTTTTCCATAAGGTTGGCTGTACTTGAGAGTGCTTAGCTGGCCACATAAATGGCACTTTATTTGTTGAATTAAGGAGACCAACTGGAGGAATTTTGTATTTTTTTTTTTTTTTTGTACGCCCGGTATTAATCGAGGCGAAATCTCCTGTTAATATGTCTAACCTGAGACTGATTTTACGTGAGTATCCCTTTTTTTCCATGTACAATGACAGGTGTCCTCTCGCCATTCAGGCAGATACTCGCCGGTGTTACGGAGTTCGTGCACTGTGCTGAGATTCTCCTTGTGTGATATAAGGGAGGAGATTGGAGCACAGATGGAGTTGTTCGTGTGCAATGGAGATGGATCTTAAAAACCAAAGCAACTACTGACGGAAATACAAGACCATAAGGTCTTTAATATTCAGAAATATGCCATAATTATAACCAATGGACATTGTGTTTAGGTTAAACAGAGCATGCTAAGCTAAGACGAAGCAAAACTCATATTAAAATAAGTATCTTCTGACTAGATTCCTCACTTAATTTCTTTGTTAAGCCACTTGTAATAATGAACTGCATTTTTAATTAGTTCCCGTTCGAATTTTTTCACTTGTTAATGAATAATTTTTTAAAAATACATTATTAATAAATTTTGTCGTCGAACTGGTTTATTCATGTATTTTTCAAGAATGTTCTTCTTTTGATCATAAAAAAATTGGTTCGAGCAATGCGGTCGGTCTGATAAGCAATATTTGGTAGCGAAATTCTCTCAGCAAGTTCCCAGTCATCATCGTCATCATCATCGCCATCCTCCTCATCATCACCATCATAATCACCATTATAATCACGATCATCATCGCCATCATCATTATCATCACCATCACATAATCACCATCATCATCACCATCATCATCACCATCATCATCACCATCATCATCACAATTTTCCTTTTCGCTCCTAAAGGAACATGGAACCAGTACTACAGCTGGTCCTCCTGCAAGAAGCCTGTACCAAGTATTCACAGTCTGTCGCATCAGTGGTTTCTGTAGCAATTTGTTTTACATGATAAGGTTAACAGCCTCATGCGTAGCACCATATTAGTCGCCTTGTACGACATGCCTGAGGGAGCAATAGCCCTATTATGTTTTCCTGTCTCATCAGTGACCCCCGGGAACCACAGGGAGGTAAGCCCACATTACTTTCACGAAAATATCCAGATATACACGATAGCTCTATTTGGCCTGCTAATATTATATCATCTACACAAATAAGAACATCGTGTCAAATACAAACTACAACGTACACGAAAGCAATCTTCTAAGAAGTGTACAAACTTATTTGCTATTGTGACGTAAATTTGTTTGAGTTGTCATTGGGGATTATAAGTAGTATAGTAGGCGCAAAACGGGTAGAATTTTGGCGGCGGAGCGGACTTTTTATAAAGCAAAATACTCCGATCGATGGTGGCGGCGGAGCGGACTTTTTATATAAGAAAATACTCCGCTCAGTTGTGGCGGTGGAGCGGACTTTTATATAAAAAATATATTAGTTCGATAATGGCGGGTGTGTTGTTGTGTGTTTGTTTATTTATACAACAGGTAGACACGTATATTACAACAGTTATATATTTTACAAACAACATATATACGATATTTATATATAGTAACAAAGGTTTAGTTAATAAATATATTTTATTTTCAACAGTGTTTTGTTACAACAGTAACATAAACATATGAGCGGGTCCGTTAAAAACCCCACCGTCCACGCTCATTAACCAGCTTCCTCTTTAAAATTCATACTAAGCTAATTTATCGATTTTTTTATATTTTCCTCTTTTACTCAAGTATTCTTTTAAAAGAGATCATTAAATATATACTTCTATTTATAAACCTTTGTTATCTATGTTGTATAAATAAATGTTTGTAAAATATGTATACATGTACAAACAAACACACCAACACACTGCTGCGTCATGCACTTAAAATACCTACACACAACACACCAGACAAACCAAAACCAATACCACCCACACCCCGGCTGCCAGCTACACCCCAACACACCCATGCGTCATCACCCCCACCAGCCGAAACCACTAACAGCACAATACAACAACACACAATACAACCTACCTACGTTACTGTTGTTTACTAATAAATAAATTGTACAGACCTCCCTCTTACCAATATGTGCCCCCGCTCATATGTTTATGTTACTGTTGTAACAAAACACTGTTGAAAATAAAATATATTTATTAACTAAACCTTTGTTACCTATATACAAATATCGTATATATGTTGTTTGTAAAATATATAACTGTTGTAATATACGTGTCTACCTGTTGTATAAATAAACAAACATACAACAACACACCCGCCATTATCGAACTAATATATTTTTATATATAAAAGTCCGCTCCACCGCCACAACCAAGCGGAGTATTTCCTTATATAAAATGTCCGCTCCGCCGCCACCATCGATCGGAGTATTTTGCTATATAAAAAGTCCGCTCCGCCGCCACAATTCTATCCGTTTTGCGCTTACTATACTACTATTATAGGGTAGTTATCTCAAGGTGTCACTTTTCGTGCGAGAACGCAATTAATAGATTCAAGCAATCACAATCAAATCTAGAACAGCCGTCAAGTTTTTTGAAATAGGTCATACGGCATAATACATTAAGGTCTTCACAAACATCAAGTTTGTAACGTAGAAAGTTGCCAGTGTTGATCTGTTGTTTGGTGATCTGAACAATGATTAAAGATAGCAAATGAAAAAGCATTCTATAAAAGTTGATTGCGAAATTTTAGTTTGTTTTACACGATTACATTGCCAGATCTATGCACACCATTATGGTAGTTGTCTCTTAGAACATGTCTGGGTGTGCAGTAGGCATATTATTTCTTTCTGTGTCTCTTCAGAGACCCCGCGGGGATGGGTAATGCTGATAATATTTCTTAATATTGATGCAGATTAAACTACTTCAATGTTCGTATCAGTATCTTATGTTACAGCGCTGCCTGTAATGCGATAATTTATTCATACGCTGTTGGTAATTAGGAGAATAAAATCACCATAAACGATAATTCGTGTTAGCTCATACGCGATTTTTCACGATGTGACTGCTTGATGCAACCCAGTAACCCCAGGTGAACGCGAAATACGCCAACCAGCGGAACGGTAGAATAAAAAATAAAACACACACAAAAAAACACACACACAATGAGTAATACGTCTTACAAGGAGATAGGACAAGAAAAAACCTACGTTGCGGCCACTAGGCTTCGTCAGGGACAGACAAACAAGAGATAGGAGAGAAAGAAAGTAAGAATTAAGCGGAGAACATGAAACTATAGAAATAAGAGACAAATACGAGAAAAATACTCCCTCGTGGTGTCAAATGTTTGAGCCAAAATGTCTGCCAAAATCGAGACAGCGGATGTGGAAAGTACATAAAAAGCAAAAAAATAAAAAATAGGGACTAGAAAATAGTGAGGAAAAAGTGACATTAAAAAAAAATAAAATAAATAAAATTATAAATACCCAGCGGAACATTGGGACCCGCGGAGGAATAAACAAATCTCGCACATACACACGCACACTGATTAAGAATACTACTCTCTCAGGCGACTAATATGAACTTGTGCACGTGACTGGTAACCTCATCATGTAAAACAAATTGTTACTAAAAGTGTTACTGCAAGAGCATGTGTTCACATGCAGGCTTTCCCAAGGGGGCCATCTGCAGTGGTGGATACATGTTCAATAAGAAGATATATACAGATGATGATGATGATGATGATGATGATGATGATGATGATGATGATGAGGAGGATGATGAGGAGGAAGAGGATGAGGAGGAGGATGAGGAGGATGATGAGGAGGATGAGGATGAGGATGATGATGGGGATGATGATGAGAATGAGGATGATGATGATGATGATGAGGATGAGGATGATGATGAGGATGATGATGAGGATGATGATGAGATGGATATGATGGATATGATAGATGATGATGGATGATGATGGATGAGGATGGATGAGGATGGATGAGGATGGATGAGGATGGATGATGATGAGGATGTATGATGATGATGAGGATGGATGATGATGATGAGGATGGATGATGATGATGAGGATGGATGAAGATGATGATGGATGATGATGATGATGGATGATGATGATGGATGATGATGATGATGAGGAGGATGATGATGATGAGGATGATGATGAGGATGAGGATGATGATGAGGATGAGGATATGATGGATATGATGGTGATGATGGATGATGATGGATGATGATGGATGATGATGGATGATTATGGATGATGATGGATGAGGGTGGATGATGATGGATGATGATGGATGAGGATGGATGATGATGATGAGGATGGATGATGATGATGAGGATGGATGATGATGATGATGATGGATGATGATGATGATGGATGATGATGATGATGGATGATGGTGATGAGGAGGAGGATGATGATGATGAGGAGGATGATGATGATGAGGAGGAGGATGATGATGAGGATGATGACGATGAGGATGAGGATGAGGATGATGATGATGATGATGATGATGATGATGATGATGATGATGATGATGATGATGATGGATATGATGGATATGATGGATGATGATGGATATGATAAATGATGATGGATGATGATGGATGATGATGGATGATGAGGATGGATGATGATGATGATGATGATGATGATGATGATGATGATGATGATGATGATGATGATGATGATGAGGAGGAGGAGGATGATGAGGAGGATGAGATGGATATGATGGATATGATGGATGATGATGGATGATGATGGATGATGATGGATGATGATGATGGATGATGATGGATGATGATGATGGATGATGATGATGATGATGATGATGATGATGATGATGATGATGATGATGATGATGATGATGATGATGATGATGATGATGATGATGAAAAAGCAATTACTTACCTGTTGATAAAACAAGTTTTCATTTTGCTGCTGGCGTAATTTGCGCAGAGTGTTTTCCTTCGTTCGTTCGTTTGTCTACTATTTTGCTGCTCAGTTAGCCAAGCTTTTATATCGTCCGTGTAACAGCCGCACTTTAGATGAAGAGCAGAGTGGACGAAAACAGTTTCGCATCGAGAAAATTTCACAACAAAACCAATCACACAAACACTCCTTTCACACTTCTTTCCCACATCCATTACCAACTCCGTCCCTATCTCCACCAGCACCTGTCCACCCACTCCCCGGTCCTAGTCAGCTAAGTACCCACTGACCTGAATGCGACCTGCCATTTTCCATTTCTAATCACACATTTTACACATTTCCTCCAATACAATTTTCATTTCAAATCATACATTTTACACATTTCACCTAATACAATTTTCATTTCATATTACACATTTTACACAATGCAATTTTCATTTCATATTATTCTGGTTAACCTACCAGCTCAGTTATAATTACAATTTTACTAGAGCCCACCTTCTAATAACATGCGGCTACTAGGTATATATATACCTTAGCGTTTGCCCCTTTTCTTATCTTACTAATTCCCTTATAACTTCATTTGCAATTTACCATCCCTTTTTATCTCTACTCCCAAGTTTACTAAGTCCCGTTTCTAATGTTTCCACGTACTTAAGTGTTCTTGGGTACACACCACATATACCTTTATGACAGCTTAATAAACTAGTGCCCTCTTCTTTAATTCTATTACCGCCCCTGAAGTATGGTCCATACTCGCATTATCTTGAAATTCCGAAATTACATCTGCCGCCTATCTCATTAATCGTTCGTCTTAGTTGCATATTTTTCCTACTTGAGCATTTACTGTTCTTCACATCTATGTCCATTATACATCCTAATCTTCGATCCACTGTTACCGTGTTACCTTGTCTTCCTCTTTATATACTTGGTTCCTCTCTCTCTTGTATTCTCTCTTTAATTCCTTTATTCCTATCCGTCTTGTACTTTTATAACTTTTTCTCTACCTGTATATAGGGGTTCTTTTCTCCGTACTCTTTTATTTACTTTATCCTCTTCTAATTCAGGCATTTCCTCTATGGTTTTCCGTCGCCCATTCTCAGCTCCTCAAATTTTCTATCAATAAATTCGCAATGTGTAGCTATATCTTCACTACTCCTTGCGGCACCACTATTTCCTGCCTTATTCTTCCACCTTCCTTGCACCCCTACCTGTTCTACATGCCTTAACTTTGCAAGGCGCCTTCTATAATCCAATGAATCGTCTGATGACGATGACCGCTGTCTCTTCGTACCTCTTATTTTCCCTTCCTCCATTTCTTCCTGCGTATCTGAATCTTTAGCTGATGTGTCCTCAATGTTCTGAGTTTGACTTCCACCACTTTGTTGTTTAGTCTTTACCTGTTGCAAAGTTGGAAAGGCAAGGCTTGCAATGATGCTACGCGAGTCAGCTGATGACGTGGTTAAGTCCATTCAGCCCACACTGAAAACGGGAAGGAAGTGGAAAGTGGAAGAAGCTGTTGATGCTGCCCAAGAGTCACTCAAACTGAGGGAGGTAATCGGATACACACAAACGAATAGACGGGGATTTGGTCATGGAGACATCCGCTGGTGGTCCAAGGCATCAAGCAGGGAGCGCAGAGACATGGTAGTTCAGGAGATACGAGAAGCTGAGAATGATAAGAGGTTGCAAAAAGCAGTGCAGCAGGTCCAACAAGGCCAATGGACTACATGGGAAGGAGCCCTGCAGAGGTCCTTGACATGGAATTATATATGGCATATGGCACCTCTTAGGCTCAGCTTCGTTGTCAGATCACTGTATGACCTGCTGCCATCGGCCACCAACCTTGTGAAATGGGGAAAGTCGGATGATGAGCAGTGCCCCCTGTGCCAGGGGAGGCAGACACTTGAACACGTGCTCTCAGCGTGTAAGGTGTCATTAGGGCAAGGGCGATACACTTGGCGCCATAACAAAGTGCTAAATGAGCTTGCTGCGACAATAGATCTGGCAAGAATGAAGGCGAATAGCAAAGTCCGGCCAGATACCGCAAACACATACTTTCTGAGGGCAGGAAAGTCAGCACACCCCAAACCGAATAAACCTGGTAGCAGTTTACCATCTCTTCTTGATTGTGCGAATGATTGGGAGATGGCGGTAGACCTACCCGGACGAGGGGCATATCCAGAGAGTATCCGAAAATCGCGGAGACGGCCGGATATAGTGCTTCATTCTGCAGCAACGCTTCAGGTCATACTGATTGAACTGACCGTGCCATTTGAATCCAGATTAGATGAGCAACATTCGTTCAAAGCGGCCACGTATAGTGATCTGACCGCGGATCTGAGACACGATGGGTTCACTGCAAGGGTCATGGCTGTTGAAGTGGGCGCAAGAGGGCTTGTGGCTGCATCAGTGTATGATCTATTGAAACTGTTGGGGCTGAGGGGACAGTCGAGAACAAGGGCCTTGAAGAGGCTTAGTGAAACTGCCGAAAAGGCATCAGGCTGGCTGTGGAACAACCGCAATGGGGAATGGAGATCGTAACAATAAACGCTGCGGTACAGAAAACACCAGGAATTTTTCTAAGTCCACAATACGCTGAGGTTTGTGGTGGACTAGTGAACGGGCTGCGACTCAGGGGCGACAAGCGGTGTATACTATAAGGGGTGTCAGTATCAAAAGTCTAGTGGGGAACGCGCAGTGGCGACTCGTTGACTTCGCGCTGGTGTCTCAGTGTGTGCGACGGAACGAACGGAATAATTTGTCTTCTCTTTGTTACTTTCACAATTGCCTCCACGGCTGGCGGAGTTGTGGAATTTAAAGTTGCTACCATAAGTGAAATGGGTTCATTTTTCGATGCAAGACAACAGGAAGCTGAGACGCTTGGGAGTCATGACCCAAGTGGGCCCGCCGCCCTTAGAGTGTAAAGGAGTATATAGGGCCGAAACACTTGTCGGACGGGGGGACTTCTTCTGATGATCAGATTGCTTCCTGTTGTATCGCTCTGTAAAGAGTTTCCTATCATCATGCTCCTTTTGTTGCAATAGCTGATGCTCCTGTAATCTGCTTCTGTGTTCTGCAGCTCTCGTATGTTTGTACGTGTAAATTTATTTTGAGAGAGAAAGAGTCTTGGAAATAGAGGTCCTATTTAGAGTGTAGACTGGTGGTGAAAAGCTTAGTGATAGAAATTGTAGAGAGTAAAATAGATGCTCCACAGAGTGCTGGAGGAGAGTAAAGACAGACTTATTTACGACAAATCGTTCCTCTCAATCTACTCTTTCAACTCTCCTGGTCAAACAATTATTTGGCAGTTTCCAGACACACACCTGTGCTCACACACAGACGCACGTGAATACAAACTATATTAAACAGATAGGGGAATTTGGGCTTTGGTCTTCCAACACAGTACGAGATAAATTTTACGTGTTTATTTAACCGTAAAGAATCAGTTACAACATATATCATATGTTTACCAACAAAATATAGCATAGGTATAGAAATTACAAATGACAAGGTGAGGAGGGGTTTATGCAGATTGGTATCCACTACGCCCTTTCCTCCTGAAAATAGACAGAGATAAACCCAGTCCAATGATAGGTAATTTATCAGATAGATAGTTAATTTTATCCCAACGGTAAATTAATGTACTCTGATACAAGAGGTTAACAATAATAAGGGTAGGTGGTGGAATAAGTCCTATTGCTCTCCAAATGTTTTTCCCTTTACTAAGCAAGTAAAAAAAAAAGGGGGGGGGTGTATAAACAGAGTTCAAAAAAGGAAATCCCCCTTAAAGGAAACGATACAAGGAATATAGACAAATATGCTAATTATCAAGTAAGGCAATTGATAAATTTAGCAACTATATATCTCTTTCATTCATGCGCGCTAGTAATGGCCTTCACACATCTTGCTCACACTTACCGATTGTGAAAAAATCTGGCACTCCATAGAATAACACAACAGCAATTACACCTCAAACTAAATGTATGAGTGTTTGTTCAAGTTCCAGCCCCAGATTAGCGGGTAGGCGGTCAGCACATAAAAAGGATCCCGTAATCGCTGGAAAATGAATCTGTATTTGTGTCTCTTTTCTTAATAACAGTTTCTATGGGAGGGCACGGTCTCTGATACCGGGGTGAGGATGGTGTGGTCTATTTGACTTTGCCGCTGATAATAAAAATTCTTACGCGTGCTAATATACACTTTATCCGTGAGGTATGGTTTAAGTCCAGGGAGAAAGCTAGTCACATCACTGTTCAGGTAAATATGTATTCTCTCTCTGTATCAGTAAACTAACAAAAGCTCGGGGCAGTGTTCTTCTTCCGGTTACAACTTAATTTGCTTGATGGTGTGTTAAATTTGTCTTTGGGTGTGCTTTCTTTGCTATAAGTTAGATAGCGGAATTCCAAACATAGAATCGCCTCAAAGATTAAAAATTTACACAGTCTCAACAAGTTCTGAGTCAGGGAGACTCTACACACTGTTTATGCGTTGCTTTGCTTAGATTAGATTGATTTGCAGCACTTAGACTGATCTGCTGTGCTTAGACTGATTTGCTGTGCTTAGACTGATTTGCTGGGATCGCAAAGGTTACGATCACTCTGTATGAAAGAAAAAGACATGTAATACATATCGAAAAATCCAATAACATTCTAAAATGCGATAAATTTAACGTTAAGACTATTATATGCATTCGCGGATTTAATTATGTATTTAAGAAAACACTTCGCGAGTTCTAGTGATAAAACACACATATATATCTAGAACTTAACTCAATTAGTTAGTTAGAAATTCCTTCGCGACTTTAAAAGTTAATTTAAGCATTTTAAGCATCTATTATTTTTGGAAATACTATAATAGATATATCATTAATTCTACAACTGGAAACTTTTGAGATAGGTTAATTTAATAGATTTAAATCAACACAAAATCCAATGAAATAAAATGAATGAACTAGACCACTGATCACTTTAGAACAAGTATATTATACCGTTTAGCACAGAATAACTACCCTCCAGTATAGCCAAGAAATCCAGAGGGAATTTTAGCTGGATTTAAACTATAAGCTAGTGCTTCTGTCAAAGTCTGGCCAACGAGTGATAACATGCATTTCTTCATGGTCTGTATATGTCTAGAATGAAATGAAAGATGAGTGGGACATGAAGAACTTTACACCTTTTTTGATCTCAGGAAACTTTAGGGGATCTGACCACCAGACTAAAGAGATATGCCGCCCCTGGTCTTCTGTATCTCCGCTCGTTGCGTTTCTCAGTCCTTCGGGCAAGTCTGCCGGTTGCCACAGAGGTGCGAGGTCTGCAAGAAGCTTTCTTCGTCTACTGTGGTTCGCACTGCCGTGTCATCTTCCTGCGAGACGTTGCTCTGTTCGCTGCCTCCGCTTTCTTCTGACCGCTCTGGTCCATCTTGCGAGCGGTTCAGTGTTCGCACGGAGATGAGAAATTCCTGCGAGAAACTAGCTTCTCTGTTCGGGGATCGTCTCAGTGTCTTTAGATCTCATGCCGCATACTTAATGAGCCCCGGTGGAATCGGTTCGCTCTGGCGAAACAAAAAGTTACAACAAATGTTCAGGGGTTCTAATGTTATGAAAAGCTACAAGTCCCTTTAATCATCCATCAAATCAGGGAAAAATCCACTTGTCGAACTAGACGTACGTCACAGTACGGTGCATCTATTTCTGTTTGAACATTATTCCATTGTTTCCTTATTCCTGTCGTATCTTCTAAAATATTATCATACTGCGCGTTTTCTTGTATATCCTGTCGTAATAGTCTTCCACCTTCTTCCGGTGTTTCTGCAATTTCTTGTTCTCTTTGTTCGTATACGTTTTGAGGGTTTGTGGTGAACTGAGTAGGTGTTGTCCTAGGTTCCGTGTGCATTCCTGCCATTGTGCGACGCTGACTACTTGTTGATGTTTCTCCATAGTCATCTTCCCATCCTATTCTCCAGCTGTCTCCTATCCTGTTAGACTTATTCCAGTCACTATCATTTATTGTTGCTTCAATCCTATGTGTCCCTATCCGTTCATGTGTATTGTTATGTTGCTTCTGACCTTCTGTACTGTGTGGTGTGTTACTGGGAATCCATGTAATGTACATCTTTCTTCAACTCTGCCTCTTGTACTATATATACTATGACTCCTTATATAGTCTCTTATATTCATCGGTCTATCGTCCTCTATTTCGTCTATGACAAGCTGGTAGATTTCTTCCTTTCTGTCTGCTAAGTCTATATCAAACTTTCCTTGCAGAATTTTCTGCACCTCGTTTAGTACCACGATGTCTGGTTTAGTTCTTCCAAGGATGGCTTTTATTTCTTTCCTCAACTGCTGTATGCTTGGTTGAGGTATTTTGTTCCTTTCCATCCTTTCCGTTACACTGTTAACTCTCTGTATTCCCTTCTCTTTTGTGTGCTTTTCCTCTTCTAGCACTGCAGTGAGTCTGAATGATGTGCCTACATCCTTCCCGATTCCTATCTTGCCCTGCTTCCTTGTTTCCACTTTCTTCTGCTCTCTGTATATCTTTTGGGGTGGTGGGTTTAACCGACTGGGTTCTATCGTGTCTGCTCTTATCTTGTTGTTAACTCAATGATTTGGTACTGCTACTTCCATTTTCTCGTCTGATGTAGGGTTGTCGCTGTGCTCCGATACTTCTGTCTGTATATCTATTTCCTTCTTTGTTTCTGTCTGGGTAGCAACGCTGACTATGTTTCTCCATGTGTTATCATGTTTCCTAACCTGACTCGTCCCTGATCTATTCCTCTAACTATCACATTCTATTGTAACCCTTGGTTGGTAGGATATGTTCTTGATGTTCCCACCTGATCTTACTTTGTTCACGTCCATCCTGCACCCATTGTCAGTTGTTATTCGACACCTCTGTTGATCACCTACATTTATGTTGTTTTTTTCCAATATCCTTCCTTTCTTAATTTCTGCCACAAAATTCCTTTACCGATATTCTAGTTCCTCTTCTTTTCAAGCTATCCCAGTGTCCTGGTCCATAGTTGCTGTTGAGACTCGTGAGTGTCCTCTCACTGTTATTACATGTCCTATGGTATCTCTGTTTATGCTGATATTTGTTACATTTCCATTTCCCACTTTCGCATTCTGTACAGATGTTTCTCCTCTCATGTGCGTGTTGTCTGTTCCTGTCTACAACTGAACCATCCCAATTTATCTTCCTATTTCTGTATTCTTGACATGTTTGTTGTTGTCTTCTTTTCTTGTCAAACCAACTTGCAGGATGGTGTACTCTGGCCCATTGTTTATGGTATGGTTGGTGGTTATATTTAACATGAGCCCTTCCTATCATATTCACTTGTGGTTGTCTTTCACTTGTACTATAGTCCGGTTGATAGTTCATTTGTTTGTATTTCTTCCCGCATCTATGTCCGTATAAAACTGTATGCACATCTTTTCCTTCTTTGATGTTATGTACCCATTCCTTGTTGTTTGTTACCATCTTTTTATCTTCTCTCCTGTCTTCCATCTGTTTGCCGTTGTGATATCCTATGTATATTTGTTGTCGATATTTGTCCTGTAGCGTTCTTCCTGTAGTGTTATTCTTCTTGATTATTCTATGCCTCCTTTTGTTTAAGCTATGACAATGTTTCGGCGTCATAGCTCTCTTGCTACTGTTATACTGTTTCTTCGTATAACATTTGACACTCTCGTCTGGTTGTTGAGACCTTCTACTACCCTGAGTGTAAGTATTTGTGTGTCGGACTCTGCCACGAATGTTTGTGACGTCCGGGTTATGTCTGTAAGTATTTTGAGTATTATTGTGACCGGTAAATTGAGCACAGTCACCGGACAAGGCTTCTGTATGTCTAGTGCGTGTTGGATAAAAGGTCTCAACCCGACGTACCGGCTGTTGAGGTTCTTGCGGTCTATATCTGCATGAGTAAGACTTATGTCCAACTCTATTGCAAACATAATACACAGGTAGTCTGTTTTCTCCCCTTCTTACTACCTCCGGTGCATTTCTCCCTCTCCCTCTTCCTGATGGTCCTCTTCTTTGGCAGAACCCTATCTCCATGGGCTCTTCCTGTGTTTCTTCACATGGGACTGCTCTACCAAGCCTGAGGTCCAATCTCCTTCTGAGGTTCTCTTCAGCTGTAGCTAGCGCAATAGCCTGTGACAAGTTTTGTGGGTCCTTCCTGAGCAGATGTAACTTAATTAGTGTACCATTTAAACCATCCACGAATATACCCACTATCTGTTTCTCCACCTCCTGTTGGTTGATTTGTTGACCCAATAAAGCTTCTTCAGCCAGACTCAACAGCCTGTCGCTAAACATTTGAAAGGGTTCTCCTGTCTGCTGTCGTATGCTCCTCAGAAGAGTCCACGCGTACGATGCATCCGTAATTTGTGAATAACTCTTTATAAGTTCTTTCTTAAAGTCCTCCCATGTCTCATCTGGGAAAGTTTCAAACCTTCGTCTTATAAAATCTACCACCAATCCATGCGAGGAAAGATATGCAACTTGTTTGTACTCAATTTAATCCATATTGACCGACGTGCAATACGTCTGTATCTCAAGCAACCATTTTCTACATAAGCTAGGATTACCTGAGTATGGCGTTATGTTGTTCCTGATATTCTGGAACTTACTATCATTTCGAATAGCTGTCATAGCCTTGGCTACCTGCTCAAGAGCAGCCACCCACATTGGGATCTAAAACCACAGTAAGTTGTTGCTGTTGCATCTTGATCCGACCTGTGAAGTGTTAGTATTAATAAAACACCTGAAAAAAAAACCTAATATTAATATCCTGGTTGACCTGCAAAAGAAATACTAACGACTATCTTTGCACAATACTTCATAAAATATTTGAACCACAAAAATAAATTTTTTTGGCAACACTGTGATTGTAAACACAGAACATAAATACCAATCCAACTCTTATAATTTAACTAACTACTATAATGACTAACTTAACTTGTATCTAAATGTTTATGTGCTACATAATCTGTTTCTTGCTTGGGATGAACACTTTGCTACTCAAGTATTTCAGAACAGCACGACTTTTGAGCCAACGGGCTGATCACCCGTTTGCCAGTCACTTCGATTACGGAAACAACAGCAGATGGATTGATTTGCCGTTGCCCTAAAGACGCCAATAGGCGTGATGGGAAACAATGGCAAAGAAAACCTATCTGCTGTTGCCCTAAGACGCCACTAGGCGTAATGGCCACTGACTGCTTTGACGGTCGGTGGCTAAGGACGGAAGAAGAAGAAGACGACGACTTTTGACTTATACGGCTGTGTTACAAAGTTATTTGCGCGCGTTGGGCCTGTTAATAATTCAGATTGTTGTCTCAAGCATGAGTGTCTGTACTCTGACGGTTGTTGGGTGATTGTAAAGTACTGTTCGTGAGTGAAATGAATGTTAGTAGATTGAGCGTGTCGTGTTATCCTGGACAGTACCAAGTTGTAATGAGGATTTAGGTCACCAGCGTGAGGCGCTGCCAAGGGGTACTGTAGTCACTCACAGAAACAGCATACATGTATTCAGCTGTGCAGTACTAGGATATTGCTGTGGGGATGATGTGGTGTGTGTGTGTGTGTAGACGAATGCGTTGTTGGGTTCTGAACAGCTTCACACTGAACCCACTCTCATCCACATGCAGAGGTCAGTGAAGGAAGGAACTGCTGCTGACGTTTCATTACATTTATTGCATGACCTACGAAAGTATTATGGACGACACAGTCAATGGCACAATAATCATGAAACATATTATGATGGTAAGCACTTGCATAATCACAGAACCCCTGTCAGGTACCCCTGTACAAAATATACCGCACGGGACAAGGCGGTTTAATGGCCTAACCAAAATGCTAAGACTTCTGCTGGCGTCTCATGCCAGACATTTCTTCTCCTGAAGAACAAAGGTCGTGACAACGGACCTTTATGGCTATATCATTAGGCCGCAAGTAGCGGGCCTCACATATCAGGTACCTTGTAGTGATATATATATATATATTCTTCTGGTAGACTGTTTGTTCTATTTTTACTTGTGTTGATTCGCCTTGACCGTCGTAATGTCTTGATTTGATTTCGTTCTTCTTGACGTTGATTCGCTTTAACTTGACTTTCGTAATGTCTTGATTTGATTTCGTTCTTCTTGACGTTGATTCGCTTTAACTTGGCCTTCGTAATGTCTTGATTTGATTTTGTTCTTACTGCTTAACTGTAGGGCTGGTCACGGGCACCATTCAACCCCATGTGGCCGTGATGGTGTGGTTAATGTTGCAAGTGTAGTGTTCGTATAGTGTGATGTTATAGGTTCAGATCACTGCCCTAACCAGTAGGCAGTTTGTTGTATGGTAATAAGAAAACTTCCTTCTCACAAACTATACATTTCTCATACCAACAGTTGATCATCGATTTCACCCGGACAGCAGTAAAATATTCAACGTCGAACTTTATTTACATAAGATAGCAAATGTGTAAAAAATGATGCGCCCAACCTTCCTTTTTAGGTTGGCAGACTTGTAAAACAAAGTTTCAGTTGGTAACAATCTCAGTATCACTTTATCTCTCTCTCTCTCTCTCTCTCTCTCTCTCTCTCTCTCTCTCTCTCTCTCTCTCTCTCTCTCTCTCTCTCTTGTTCTCTTTCTTGTTTCAGTTATCAAAATGTCTCTAGTTGTTATTGTGGTCACAGCTTGAGAACCACTGTTGTAGAAATTTTATCTGCCATCTAATTCTTCACGCAAAACATTTGTCTCTCTTATGTGCTGACTATTTCCTACGTTCTTCTTGGTATATCTTAAGGAAACTGGCCTCACCGCCAGGGCTGACACTTTACCAAGTCTATCTTCTACTCGCTAACCTGTAAGCTTGTCTACTGAACTGTACTACTAGTAATAGACCCAAAATGTTCAACATACCTGGTTTGTTTCGAAATACACACTTTTTTCTCTCACTAGCATCTTGTCCTCAGAAATAAAATGACAAAAATACTGTCGTACACAATTATGGCACGAAATGTGCTTGGGCGTCTGGGTGGTAGTCGCTTTTCCTTCTTACAGAAAACTACCAAAACTTTTATTGGCTTATCGACACGATATAACTCTCATTCGCTGCCACTTCTAACACTATTCAACTCACAGCAAAACTTGCTGACCTCAGCTGAGCGCGTTCCAAATCAGGCTGCTCAATCCCCGTTCTAACATTTTTCGTTCACCCCTAAAATGTGTTCATCCTACCACAACTTTCTCGTGCGTATTTTTTTCTTGCTCACTCACCAAAACTTACAAGGGACGTAATTCCAAGTTATCTCCCTTTGATGATTAAACTCAAAACCATACTCTCTTCTTTAATTCTTGTTACCAACCCATTATATGCACATTAGTCCCACTATATTTTTGAACTCACTTGCTATGCTTAAGCCTAAAATAACAACTACATCTTCCAAGTGGAATCACGGAGTTTCCTCCCTTTGCTCAAAGCACTCATCCACTCACATCACTTCTCTTCAACAAAGAAGAACAGTCTTTTAACAACTCCATTCATTTTTCCCAAACCATTTTTTTACACTCACCTTCCCCTCCAAAACCCAATGCACCGTTCGCACACTATTGCCTCGTGAAAATCTATTTCTTACCTTTATTCTCACATATTTGCCACTATCACCTCTGCTCAGACTAGACCATAAATATCTTCTGACCTATTTTTAAAAATTTACGACAACAATGAATAAGCAATTGGAAGAACGAATTGAGACTTGAGATGTGGAGTTATAGAAGAATGGGTCGCATCTCATGGAAAGAGAAGAAAACAAATAAGGAGGTCCTACAAAATCTAGATATGAAAAGAGAACAATGAGGGAGATCAAAGTTAGGCAGCTAAAATACTTTGGCCACATAAAAAGTCACAACACCTTGCAGAAGACCATAACAGAAGGGAGAGTTGAAGGCAAACGTGCAAGGGAAAGACAGCGCTATAAGTCGGAAGGTAACATCAAGAGATGGACAGGAAAGAGTCTATCAGAGTGCAACACCAAGACAAGAGACAGAAGACGTTGGAGATCCATTACAGCCAACCTTCGTTGTGGAGATGGCAACTAATGATGATGATGATGATGAGAGCGTGAAGATGGTATAGATGAAAATGTGAAGTAGAGATCTGTGATGCGAAAGAATGGGACATAAAAAGATAGTATTTTGAAACATGATATAAAGAATGAAAAATTGCAAAGCCCGCAGAAGCAGCAGAATAAACTGAAAGCATTTTTTAAACAGCATAAACGCAATGAGAAAAGGAAGGAACTAAGAGACAGTTTTTATGGGAAAGGAAAAGAAAGAAAGATTCAAACAAGAGAAGATATTAATAGTGCTGATTATTAGAGAGTCTTATTTACGTTAAAAAATATACGTATAATAAAATTACATGCTGTTGCACGGTGATTTGAGTTTTGTCTAATGAACGAACGAACGAACGAACTTTATTTTCAAAGGGTTGAGAATTGGGCACGCAGGCCCGTCTGACATTCTGCCCTTACTTTCTCTCGTCTTTTATACTGATTTAATTTATTCTCACATACATTTTACCCATCAATTCAATGAATTCAACGTTATAAAGGTAAAATAATAGCATGCTCACATTCACAGTATCTAATTATAAACATGAAATAAAGTACATGTATGTTGAAAAATACAAACTAAGTATCACCATGAAACCAAATATGTTGAAAAACACTATCATCATCATTAAACCTACATTCGATGACAAAATTGAATGTGGGATAAAATCCCTAGGACCCCTACTGTAGGGGCTCGTAAGTATGAAGGCCTAGTTAGGACACCAAGAGGAAACGACAGAAGGTGAACCCTCACTTAGAAGGTTTCAGCAGGTATTCTGATCTCCAGCGACAGCTTCACGCTGGGTTCCCGAAAGATACGGTAGCTCCGACTTCCAGTTTAGCCGGAAGTCAACAATGATACACTTAAACACTCACAGCACAAATGATGGAAACCAGTGGCAAATACAACAGAAAAATAAATAATTTTGCAAAATGACACAATCAACCAAAGTTATAACTTAATATTGACTAATTAATTACTCTTAAACTTGAGACTGGGCTTGTGACAAATATTGTACACAGTTAGATGATGAAAAGTCCTCATCCCACAAATAAGTGCACTACACTTGATAATGATGAATTTGCAAGTATACTGCTTGTCGACGAATATAGGCATATGACTCAGTCTAAAACATACTATCACTTCTGGATAACTACAGCTTTTATACGATATTGGACACTCTGGCTGTGGTGTCTAGTTGTATTATGCATCAATACTATTTGGCCATTGCACTGAGTATGATGGTTAACTGGGCCAATGACACTCTGGCTTTATTGAATGGCTTTGTAGCGCTTCGATACTATCTGGCTAATTCTTGGAGGACTGTTGTGTATAAGACTTATACGTCTTTAGAACTACCAAATTTTGGGACACCTCATGACGTACATGAGAGTATAGTAGTCTGGTTTCAGGCCGTCTGTCGACAGGAGTAGGAAAACCCTTTTTCTCTCTCCATTGATGACAGTAGTTCTCGCTTCTGCAGACGCTAGCTGCCAGTCCAACGCCTGTCCCGACTGACGAGAAAACCCTTGTTAAAGATTAGTTTTCTACAACGATTTCTAGGCTTCTCCGTGTGCAGAATTTCTAGTCGTTCTCTTGTTCTCGTTCAAGACGTATGTAAAAAGACTAGAATTCTGCCAGCTCAAATATCAAATTGGATTATGAAATTTTTTTGTAAAAAAATATGTTTTACCGGTAAATTGTCAACATGCAATTTTAATTTTAAAATTAAAATATCAAATGTTTCTCTATCGCAATACTAGTTTATTTTTAAAATCCGCCTATATTTGGGTCACCAAATTCAAAAGGTCTCTCCAATGCAAATATTTATTCACTAACGCTACTATGTCTGGAATATTTTAGTAGGATGCAAGCCGTCGCTCACAAGCAAAAAGTTTGGCGTATGCATTTTATAATCCAAAATGGTGCAGTCTGTACAGTATTTGAAAAAAAAGGGAAAGGGGGGGGGGGGGGGGGGGAAGAGAAGATTCCCCCACAATCGTCTGATGCAATTTGTGTAACACATGTTTTTCAAATGTGAACGATTTAAAAAATTCAACGAACGATCTTGGATTGTCATATAGTACATGGTTACACTAACTTTTTTTACACGCTTTTATTTAACTTCACTTGTATGTTACTTTCATGTCACTTTCAAATCTTGCAATCGATTTTTCAATCACTTCCAGATGAGCAATAGCTCTGAAACTTGACATAGTTGTGTATTCCCGATGACAATACAATAATCAGTCAATTATTTAATAATTTAATATTGTAATTATGACATTATGAGTAATTAAAATTTTTCGTAAAGAAATGTAAACAAATCAGGGGCCATAATCAAGTTAATAAAAAATTCAAGAGTATGTGGTGCGCTTTATTTTTTTTTTTTTCTATGCGTAAAACAAGGCAGTACTCAAACACGTGTCTAGCTAAATCAAGGGAAACAATAAAAATTATAAAATTTTGAATCAAGGGAAAGTCGAGTTCGATCTCTAGATGGCCTTCAAATTGAAGAAATTGATTGCACCAAATTAACAGGCACAAAGCCATGTAATATTAATGCTCTAAAAGAAATGGACCGCTTAAGAAATTTTAGACCAAATTTACAACAAGTGAAAATAATGTTTACGTTTTAGTATGTCATAATTTTTCTAATACTAAAAAGAAGAAAATAAAAAATATATAAAAAATTTTTTTAAACACACGCTTTTAATGCACTAAAAACCGAAAAATAATTTTTCAAGGAGTTTATAGCTTGCAGTCAAAAAATGTAACATCAAATTGACAAAAAGCGTGCGGCGCTGATTCTGCATGAAATTAACTTCTGCTTTATACTTCACTAGACACTTATGGATAAAATATATGATTAGCGCTTAAGCGCCCCACGCTTTTTGTCAATTTGATGTTGCATTATTTTTACTACAAGCAATAAACTGCATGAAAAATTATTTTTGGGTTTTTAGTGCATGTGTTTAAAATATTTTTTTAAATTTTTTATTAACTATTTAGGTCCTCTTTTTTGCGTAAGCTTTGTGGGAAGATGAATTTTTCATTCTTGAGCCAAGCGTGTCACATTGGCTGTTATTATCCGGTGATGTAGAATTTGTGTAACATCATCTATCCATCTGCTTCTTGGTGTTTCTTGTGCTCTAGAACCAGATCGTCTACTGTGATAGGCTCGTAATGAGCGTCCAATTGGCAGAGTGGTTAGAGCGCTGGTCGGTCGCGGCGAAGGGGCCGGGTTCGAATCACGGTATGGACACGCTCCAATCTAACCAGCTGTAATAGGGTACTTGACGTTGAGTTGGGGAAGGAAAAGGCAAGCGAGGAAGGGAAAGGTCACCCTCCTCTCGATGCTGGACCTAGAATGGTGAAATCTCTAACGCTTCACTCCCCATACGACTTTATTTGCTATGGGACTATCTTTACCTTTTATTAGGCACGTAATGGCAACTGATCGGAATCCATTCGCATACGATCGCTAAATCACTTGATTTTCTGCCTGTCTATGAATCTGATGCAGGTTATAGTTCCTACAATATTTCTGATGTTTTCATTTCTCACTTTGTCGCTCCTCGCAGCATTAATGGATCTACTAACGCATTTCATTTTGTACGATGGGATATTCCTCTCCTTGGCTCTGGTCAAGGAACATATTAGCAAAGAGCTTGTAGCGAAGATACAATGTATCAATTATCGTTTATTTTGTACACTGATATTTGGATGTTTGAATATTGATGACAGTTTATTAGTCACTGCACTGGCTTTTTGACATCCTGTTTCGATTTCTCTGTCAAGTCTTCCATTTTCTGTGAAAATGCGTCCTAGATATTTAAACTCTGGAATCTGTTTGAGCTGAATGCTGTTGACATATATTTTAAGTGAGCCTGGTGATCTAATGATCTTCTGGGCTTCTGTCTTGGATGTGCTAGTCTTCATTGTTGCATTTTTCACAAGTTGAATTAAACGCATTTGTATGGTTTTTCAATCTGTTTTCAGCTTCGTACATTAGACTTTGGTCATGTCCAAAACAAGGCACCTCATTCAGTGAGTTATTTTCCGCATTTCTTGGTCTACTTTGTCTTCTGGGCTTGTTTCTAGAGTTGTTTCTATTTTTGTTTTTGTCCCATGTTTACATATAAAAAAGGTTGTCCCATAGCAGATACTGTCGTACTGAAGAGAAGTCTTTAGAGACTTTACTATACTAGATCCAGCATCGAGAGTTGGGATGACCAGTTCCCTTCCTCGCTACCTTTTCCTGCCCTAACTCAAAATCAAAGTCAGGTACCCATTTACAGATGGGCAGACTGTAACGTGTCAACGCTGTGAACTAGGTCCGGAATCTTTGCCGCGAGAGACCAGCGCTCTAGCCACACTGACAAGCGTATCATGTTTACATATAGTGGCAAAAAATTCATCCCATTTCCGTCATCAGTGCACCAGTCATTCCTGTAATTTCTCATCCACACAAGATACTCATAACAATGAGGAACCAACATCGCGTTCAAAAGTACAAGCAATCAGAAGTTGTTAATTTTCCTTAATAAAAGCCTTCAACAGTCGAGCAGCGGAATTGTTTAAAAACATCCCTGCATGCGGAGAGACCATTAGTTTCCTATTGTTTGAGAGCTCTTCTGTCTGCCTTATTGTTAAAGCAGATTTTAGCAGCCCGGAAAACCAGACGACAAATTACTTCGGCAATCTTTCTTTTTTTTTTTTTTTTAATTTCTTTCCTTATGCAGCAGTGATTCCCAACTTTTGTGGTCCACGTACCCACTGAGATTTTAGTAAACCTTTCCTATGCAATATGTGAAGACATAAATTCTGGAGTTGACCTTGCGTAAACACGAAAGAAAATAAGTGCGGTGGATGGGTATTTTAAAAAATCGAAAGAGGTGATTCGTCTTGCGACGAAAAAAAAAAATAAATAAATAAAATAGCCACTTTGCCTTTGTCATATTGATATGAAATATTTCATTCTCTTGTGGCGCGCTCTCCTTTCGAAGGGCATGCTAAGTCTTAGTCGCATTTAGGGAAGTACCCAGTTTTTATTGTTATTTATATTTATATTCGAATGTACCCTACTTAGCCCTTTCTGTCTTTCCTTTCCTCGACAAAGGCCTTGTGGCCGCAACGTTGGCTATTTTCTCTGTCTTTTGTCCTCGTAAGACGAATGACTTTTTTTTTCTATTTTTTCAATACCCATCCACCGTCGTACTGCAGTTCACCTTATCTTCCTCGACATTCAAGAAAATAAATGAGGAAATTCATAACTTTTTTGTTCTAAAAAGGAAGCATATTCAAAGCACAACATTTGTAGTGTCATAAAGTTGGTAGATGTTTAACAGAAAGCAGTCAAATAAATTGGCCAGACTTTTGATTTTGTTTATTGTCTACCCTTTTATTCTTGGTTCAGGTTTTGAAAGAGTTTCCCGCATATAATGTTCAACTTAAGTTTGTTAGTTTTTGTTTCGTTATTTTGTTTTGACTCAAAAAAATATCTCGCCATTCTCTCTGCAAATCCAACGTTACTACCTATGGAATATTTCAGTAAGGATGCTACAATCGTTAACCAAATATTCCCCCCGTAAACCCTTGACAAAAATGCTCATGTTCAGCGTAAGTTTGTTTGTTTGCTTCTTGCTTTTATTGGGTTTTGATTGACAAAAGGTCTCGCCATTCTCTGGCCGGCCCATACATGTATTCACTTCCGCTTTTACTTTCGAAATATTTCATCATCATCATCCTTCGGCTCCCCAAAGACGCATAGGCGTTCAACAAACTTACGGCAAGTCTTCATGTCCCGTGCCATCAACAAAGTTATGCCAAGTCTTCATGTCACGTGTCATCAACAAACTTATGCCAAGTCTTCATGTCACGTGTCATCAACTCAAGTTCTGTCCACGTCTTCTTCATAATCTTCATGTCTGTCTCCAGTTCTCTTCTCCGTGTGTTCTATAGCATCCCTCTATCTCTATTACCATGGAGATTCGAGAACAATGACTGCCTAGTAATGTTATCAGCAAGTTTCCTCAATGTGTGTCATATCCATCTCTAGCTTCTTCTTCTTCTCATCTCTTATTCCACTGGCATTTGTCTTGTTCTTGTCAACAGTCTCAATATTAGTGATCTTCTCATATCACTTCAATCCTTCTTTTTTTGAATATTTCAGAAGAATATTATACTTGTTTACCAAATATTCCACGTACCGCTTGACAAACTGCTCCAACCCCGTCAAAGCAGTCAGTGGCCATTACGCTTGGTGGCGTCTTGTAGAGCAACAACAAATTGATTCCACTTTGCTCGGTCGGTGGCCATCCTTCGTACAGTGCCCCAACTCTGGTTCATTCTTTGCATCTCAGCCTCCACAGTCCTCCGCCAAGTTGTTTTTGGTCGGCCTCTCTTTCGTTTTCCTTCAGGGGTCCAAAGCATAGCTGTTCTTGTGATGGCATCGGGGTCTCTTCTGAGGACATGACCAACCCAGCTCCAGCGTCTGCCAGCTATGATGGTGTGCATGTCCTCTTGCTTGCTTCGAGTAAGCAGATCTTGGTTGGTGATGATATTCGGCCAAAAGATTCGGAGAATTTTTCTTAGGCATGTTGTGTGAAAAGAGGACAATTTCGACATTTCCTTCTCTGTAACTCTCCAGCTCTCCGCGCCATAGAGAAGCACAGAAAGCACACAGCTCTGATATAATCCTAATTTTGTGCTTGTGCTGTATTGGGAGGACTTCCAGATGTTGTTTAGACTAAAAAAGGCTGTTCTTGCTTTGTTCATTCTGTTGTTGATGTCTTTGCCTGCCCCGCCGTCTGGTGTTATTATGCTTCCTAGGTATGTGAAGGTATCTGTCTGTACCAATTGCTGATTCCTTACTGATATGGGCTCAGGGTTGCTCACATTGAGCGTCATGACCTCAGACTTCTTTAAATTGATGTTCAAGCCCACCTACTGGCTAAACTTATTAAGTCTATCCGTTTTTTCCTGGATGTGTTGATGTGAATGTGCTAGTAGTGCAATGTCATCTGCATATTCCAGATCTTCCAATGTAGAAAATGTTGTCCATCTTATTCTTCTTGGATTGCCCTCTGTTGTCTGACGCATCACCCAGTTGTTACCAGTTGATTTTTCCTTTATCATTTATGTCACTGGGCGTTTCTGTTGATTCTCTAAAAGCTGCCCCAGGTTTCCAAAATACTCCTTTTGCGAGCTCCCCAAGTTGTTAGGGCTTGGTAATTATGAGTGTGTCGTGTGTAGATGGTAAACAACACTAGGGATATGAATAACACGACGCCACTTGTACAGCTCCATGACATTTAATAGAACATTCGCATAAGTCCTGAACATCAATAATGTCGTTACGCATGCATTACATCACACTCAGGCTGACACTGCCTGTAGGGAAATAACTCATAACAATACTTCAACGGACTGGCTGACCGTCCACACACTAACAGTACACACAACACGTTTCTATGTGCGGCATTCAACCCTCGCACGAATTCATTCACCATCCAGGTGTAAATCACTTATCCCAAGTGATTATGATTGGCGGCATGCAACATCGCCATATAAATTCTACTCCAATATAGCTACAAGGCGAACAATACTCAACGCCTTACTCCACCGTAGCTCCAAAGGCGGGACCAACTCGTCGCCTTAATATGTTCTCCACGAACATTAACCAAAGTTCCTCCAGAACACTCTTAGACGGGAAGACATCGCCTATGCAACAATATGTCAGACATAATCACATTATTCATAATCACTATATAATATCTCAAATGTCACATAATACGAGCACTCAGCTCGACCACAATTCACAGCCTCAAGCACACAGCTCGGACATCAAGCACAGACACCCTCTAGTCACATCCGGGTACTCTCTCAGCCACCCAGACTAGTTCACCAAACACGCTTTCTCCATGCGCACGCTCCAAGTCACAACATACTGACATGAAGTCAGACCCAAACTCAATCGCTGAGTGAAACTTAAATATTAATAACCTCAGTGACCCTTACTTCGACTCACTCCATCATCCACCTCAGAAATATGACCTAACAGCTTACACCGACCCTCGGAGAAAAAAAAATGATATCATCATTCTTTTTTTTTTTTTTTTTGAAAATTATATCTGACAAAAATGGTATGTCGGCAAAATTCCAATATCTACAACAGAGAATTATACTATGTTAAGCCAAATTTCCGTGACTGGATTATTTACACGAAACTTCAATGGGTGAGTCACACTCTAACCCATACCACAGTTCTCTATAATGCTTCCTACTCACATGAAGCAAATGCTTATAATAATAATAATGTCCTACCCTTTCACCAAAATGAAAGAAATGATATAGTTGTTTGCAATTACATAAGTTTTGAAAAAATCTTGCACAACTATCAGTTATTTATCCCCATCAAAATACATCACAGACGAAAATCATCGACAATTTCTAATGACATCTGTTACAAAAATGTTCTACATCTTATTGTGAAAAATGTTGCCTGATACACAGCAGTGCCCTAGGTACACTAGAAGAATTAAAATTTAAACAACTAACCATGATGCTTTATCACACTGCATAAATATGTCGTATAATAACCACAAAAAAAAAAAAACGTATAACAACCCAAATTGTCATATTTGTAATGTATGTCCTATAACATTTAACGCAATCCATTATTCAATGAATAATCCACAATTTTTAACAAGGTTTCAGTGAATTGTGTAATTTACTTACTATTCAACACCAAAGCTTTTACTTCCTCCTAATCCCTTCTTAAAAGATCTAATTTTCTTCACTACGATCAGTTTAATTCACCAAGATAAATCTAATAATTCTTCTCAAATTCCTTAAGTTCTCGAATCCAAAACTTTGCTTGGTCAAAATTGTATCTGTGAAGTTCTAGCAGATACTGATAACTCTTGCTCCACTGCTTCCTAAATTTCTAAGACTCTGCTCTGCTTCCTAAATTTCTAAGACTCTGCTCATTTCAAGAATGAGTTTTCCGGCTTCTTGATTCTATTTGGAAAACAAAGTTGATCACCACATTCTTATAACTCATTGTAATCCATTCAGACAGAGGCATATCCCAATAGTCTCATACATTACAATTTCAACACATGCTGAACCAATTGCTATCACTAAGGGCGTTGATTTAATCAAAAAGGTCATGCATTAAGCCATGACTGCATAAGTGTTATATCGACACTAATTACCATGAGACAGTTTCTTATTTAGCACACTGCTGATGGC
Organism: Oreohelix idahoensis; assembly: GCA_024509875.1. NCBI lineage: Eukaryota > Metazoa > Mollusca > Gastropoda > Stylommatophora > Oreohelicidae > Oreohelix > Oreohelix idahoensis. The sequence continues at coordinate 41,178 of JAMPIV010008928.1, read as the reverse complement.
CTACCATCAACAACTATAACAATGGGTAATGTACGTAGTCAAATATCATGATCACAATAAATTAAACTGTCAACATTTCAAAATTTAAGTATGCAATATCATCCAAACTATATAACTAAGTACATCAGCAAAAAAAAAATATTGCTCTCTGGCATCTGGTACTCTGTAAAGATCATCAAGGTAAGAGATAACTTCTTAAAACAATTTATTCTGTAGACCCTCTCAGCAACTTGATGCCCGATCACCATGTCAAGACACTGTCAGTGATGGCCTAAAGTACAATACGTAGTGCCAACCCAAGGCTTATCTATCCCACCGGATACCTAAATTCTGGAAATAAAACAATGATCCAGATTAGGAAAGCAAATTTGACCAATTTCCAAAATGCATTATTTCCTTTCATGCCACATTATACTCCACTGTCCATACCACTCAAACATTCTCTTCTGTGGTAAACATATATAAATAAATGGACAGACACATAAGCTAAGAGATAAATTTAACATAGCATGATCTGAACCCCACATACTGTGTTTTGACTACACAGGGTTATAAATTCCCACTTCATAGCATGGGTCACCATTGCACTGTCTTCCCATCAGCTCTCAACTATCTTCCAACATAAAATGTGTCACACAAACTGTTGCCAGTAATTTTAATGGAAGGGAAGTGATCCGGAAAATGTTAGGTGAGCAGATTAGATTATGAGTTAAATTTCTTGATTAGCTATGATGTTAGGTTAAATTGTAATAGGGGAATTCCCTCGTATGTCCGAGAAGTAAAGTTAGAAAGCGTGTGAACGCTAGTCAGTTCAACTGTGGAGGTTTATTCACTCCGAACTGTTTTGAGCTACGGGTGTTTAGCTATTTGTGGCTAGCCCGTGCAAGTAGTGAGACTGAGTGGTGTTTTTTGAACAGCCGGGTCTTGTATCTGTTTTAGGGGGGAGATGTGTATTCCCGTGGGCAGAGAGATTGTGGGCATCGACCGAGGTAGTCGGCCCCTGTGTGTGTTTCGAGTATGCCTGTACAGTGCTGAAGATAAGAGGCCATGATTTGTGTAGGCCATTATTTCCTGAGACAGGATAATTGTGTTATGTGAAGACATGTTGATAGGTGAGATTATTGCAAACTGCTGGGTGAGCAGTATTGTGTGTATTTTGAGATGTTAGGATCCATTGACTTATATTGTGATATAATCGCGCTAAGATGAGTAAAGGCGAGATTATTGCAGACTGCCGGGTATGGAGTCTTGTGAGAAATTGCTGGTAGGACTCATTAGATTATGATAGCGCTGATGTGAGGAGTATCTTGAGGATGCCATTTATGATGTAGCACGGCGATGATGTCCGTTTGCTATCTTTGAGGAGGCCATATTTATGTTAGCACGGCGATGATGTCTGTTCGCTAAAAGGATCCATTATTATTATGACAGCGCTGATGTGAGGAGTATCTGGAGGATACCATTTATGTTGTAGCACGGCGATGATGTCCGTTTGCTATCTTTGAGGAGGCCATATTTATGTTAGCACGGCGATGATGTCCGTTCGCTAAAAGGATCTATTATTATTATGACAGCGCTGATGTGAGGAGTACTTTATTATTGTATTGCTGTAAACTGTAATTTGACCATATGTGTATTCTATATTAACGTACTGTGTTGTGGTGTAATAAACCGTCATTAACTTTCACCTGCCGTTACACCATTCCATGCCTCTGATGTGTGTACCTGTAGTGTGTGAATGTACCTACGCACACTCACTGCAACATTTAACACGGTAGGAGAACAGTAGGCGTGACGGTAGTAACGCATGACCATAAATAGCCTGTGTGGCGAAATATATATCAACAAACAGGTTGTATCAATAACAGTATCTCGTGTGTAGCAGTGGTATGTAGTAGCACTAATCCTCATTAGTAGCAAGACGCATTAGTAACAGTGATCTTCATTATGAACAGTAATTATACCTCAGTAGTATCACCCTCTCTTGCCATCGTTCAAGCAATTTCACCAACTATCACTACAACGATCACAACAGTATCTCTAGATAGCATAGTATCTTCAATAATGCGAAGAGATCATCTATGTTCCACTTATCTGGTGGTAACGTTTTGATGGCATTAAACATCAACAACTTCAGTGGCTCTTTACTTTTTTCTGCACATTTGCCTTTGAAATTGTAAGCCAGTAATAATTCTAATTGGGCTGTAATTCCAGCACCTTCTCCCTTGAGACCATCTATTACTGTCTTCCAAACCTCTTTCTTAGCAGTTTCAGTAGCTTCCGTTACTGCTACTTTAGCTAAAAATGCAGTATGCTCTATCTTAGCCTTTTTGCATTGAATTTCTGCATCTTCTGGTACCTTCTCCACATCAGACAGATCTGAATCAGACGTAGTCTCGTGTTGCTCCTGCATAGATTTAACTTGATCTTTTAATGCTTTAGCCTGTTGCTCTAATCTTTGTTTTCCAGCCTTAAATTGCTCTTCTAGTGCTTGAACTTTATCAAAGAAACTGTTGGTTAAAGCACTAGCTTTCTCCATCCTTTGAGACGACAGGACCCTGCAATGTTGTTCTTTAGCTTGAGTATTACCTTTATACTCAGCTACTATCCTGTTCCTAACCACCTTGAATTCATCATTTATTCTTTGATTACCATCTCTGTACTCCTTTATCAGTAACTGCTCAACAATCTTGAATTTTCCTTCTAATATTGTACACTTTTCCTCGAAGGTTCCCTCTTCCTGAATCAATTTGTCTATCTGTAACTGATCTTTGTCACACCAAAAACCCATTTTTGGCAAAACAACTTCTTGGGATGCATCATATGTTTCATCATGCATAGGCCTAGACACTCCCTTTGTTGTCGCATAGACTTTTGTAGAAGTTTGTGCCTTCTCACTAACACCCCTTTGGATTTCTCCTATAGGACATAAGTTATCTTTACTCCTCACTGAACATAGTCTTCTTCAGTGGTACATCTACAGTCATGTTGGACAATTTCCCAACTGATGCTGAAGTATCTTCACGATGGTTATTTGCTTGTACAGTAACACCTTTCTTCTCAATCTGAACAGAAACATTCCTTGTTTCAGTTTTCACCTTAGTTGATGCTGGTTCTGCTATATTAGTTTTCCTCTGTAAATTCAGTTTTGGTCTCTTCTTAAAATCCCTATATTCTGGCTGTATCATAGTCTCGAAGGTATTCTTCATTTTTAAACAATAAACTTTTATACTATCTGTATTTCTTACTTCTATACGAGAGTTATACACCTCATATGCATCACCATTCCTTATTGCTAAAGCCAACTGTCGTAAAGCTATCCTTCTTCTTCTGTTCTCACATGTTCTACTGCACTCTTGCATCGGATCATCCCGAAACAAAAATGAATCATCCAAAGAACCTGCAGAGTTGCCCATGTCTAAATTCCTTTGAGCAATAGCTAATAAAATTGAAAGTAGGTAACACTATTTAATGAAAAAAAGTACCACTTAAGAATCTTGCTACAACAGCAAAGCAAGAAATATCAATGAAGTAAATGAATACTTAACTAATTAATAATGCTTACCTAAAGCACTCACTCTCAATACTAACACATATCAAATCATGCATAAAATAAAAAAAAATCTAATTGAAATTCAGGAAGACAAGATGAAGTATGATGATGATGAAATACACTACAATTACAAGAAAGACAAACAATAACCAACAGGTTAAACAAAACAACCACAATGGAACTGTAAAATAAACGTATTTACAAGATAGAAGAAAATACACTAGAAAACCCCATATAAACATCACATGAGAGAAAAATAATTTACATGACAATGAATATACGAACAAGACTTGAACAGCTAACACCAATAAATGTTCAAATAATTCCACGGGCACTAGACACTGAGTCTATCCAAGACCGGACCTCCCATAAACTGGAATTAATTTCACAAGACCTATAGACAGATCAATACACGTTCCTTCCGGGAAAGAAAAATGTATTAATCTCACACAAAAATATAGCCAGAAATAAACGCAACGAATACAAACACTGCAACAATGAATGACCACCAGAAAGGTTTTGAGTAGTATGTTAAACAGAAAAGTATATGTTGCAAGAAATATATCGACTTATCTCTGAAGTAGTGTCTTGAATGGCAAGTCCAATCAAGGTGTTGAAATTCTGCAGTCAGAAGTATCAGGGGTACTAGGCGATAGCACTCCAGCTCACTGACCCAAATTCTGAACAAAAAGAAACAGAAAACTATTAACATCTAACCAAATCTATAGGCTAATATAAACACTAATGTATGTAGGCCTACTACAATAATACCAATACTACACATCTAACACTAATATACTCGTAAAATATGTCTATAGTACTAACCATTAAATTTGAAGTAAATATAATGCTTGTAATCTAGGTCTAACTTAATTAAATGAAGACAAGTAGACTAACTATATTACTTAAACAAGAAAAGAAAAAAAATGTCTATCCTAATGTACTACAAAATACATGAATAAAACTGAAAAAGAAAACCAAGTATTAGATTCAAAATGTCAAAAAACAATTTCAATACACTCAGCACAGCACAGAAAACAAAAACTAATAACAACAGATCCGCAGGAAAGAAGTAAACAAACGAAACAAACTGCGCAGACCAGATGAAAACACACCTCACAAAGAAATTTACACATACGATAACAACAGACAACTAAAGCACAAGCAATCCATCCTACTAATTTATAAAAATAATACGTATCTTATAGTTTTGAAGCTGCTTGAAGATCTTATACTGCGTTGTCAGATCCGTAGAAATGATGTCTAGTGGTCACGATGATGATGTAACAGCCACAAGTTTACAGCACCAAGAGAATCAAACGTAGAAGATTACACAATACAAACTGGAAGCCAGCACAGTACTTGAAATCCGTCGTCCGTGAGCGACTGAATGCAGCAGTCAGTAGTAACACGCCTGACCCACTTGCAGGACAAAAGGTCAGCATACACGATCCCACATGTCAACACAGAATGCTCCCTATGCTTGATCCGATGTGACTGAAAATTTACAGCTAAACTTAACTGTTCTCCGATACTCGGTTACTTTGCAATCGGTTACTCTCTCTCTCTCCGGAATATTTTAGAACAGAAGGAAGTCGCACGAGAGGTCATGAACTCTTACCCCGTGCCAGGTCAGTAGTCTTAACGGTGTAATTGATGTAAAATATCCTTCTAGCCAATTCTGTAATTACTTGAAAATAAACTTGAAACAACTGCTATCGTGCTCCTTTAAACTTGATTTGAATACAAAGCTTGCCATGCAGTTCTCAGCCGTTTTGTCAATAATCTTTATAATTTAACGTTTATTATTTTGCGTGAATTACTCTGTGATTTCTAAACTGCAGCACCGGGTATAGATTTCAGATGACGATGGTGTGAAGAGGGGTCGGTTGATTTTCTACCTTAGTCCTGGGTTCAGAAATACCGGTTACCTCTCCTATTCGTACCCCAATATACTAGCTCACCACTTCTGTTAAAGTATGTTTTCTTTAACACTTATGTCACTGGGCGTTTCTGTTGATTCTCTAAAAGCTGCCCCAGGTTTCCAAAATACTCCTTTTGCGAGCTCCCCAAGTTGTTAGGGCTTGGTAATTATGAGTGTGTCGTGTGTAGATGGTAAACAACCCTAGGGATATGAATAACACGACGCCACTTGTACAGCTCCATGACATTTAATAGAACATTCACATAAGTCCTGAACATCAATAATGTTGTTACGCATGCATTACATCACACTCAGGCTGACACTGCCAGTAGGGAAATAACTCATAACAATACTTCCACGGACTGGCTGACCGTCCACACACTAACAGTACACACAACACGTTTCTATGTGCGGCATTCAACCCTCGCACGAATTCATTCACCATGCAGGTGTAAATCCCTTATCCCAAGTGATTATGATTGGCGGCATGCAACATCGCCATATAAATTCTACTCCAATATAGCTACAAGGCGAACAATACTCAACGCCTTACTCCACCGTAGCTCCAAAGGCGGGACCAACTCGTCGCCTTAATATGTTCTCCACGAACATTAACCAAAGTTCCTCCAGAACACTCTTAGACGGGAAGACATCGCCTATACAACAATATGTCAGACATAATCACATTATTCATAATCACTATATAATATCTCAAATGTCACATAATACGTGCACTCAGCTCGACCACAATTCACAGCCTCAAGCACACAGCTCGGACATCAAGCACAGACACCCGCTAGTCACATCCGGGTACTCTCTCAGCCACCCAGACTAGTTCACCAAACACGCTTTCTCCATGCGCACGCTCCAAGTCACAACATACTGACATGAAGTCAGACCCAAACTCAATCGCTGAGTGAAACTTAAATATTAATAACCTCAGTGACCCTTACTTCGACTCATTCCATCATCCACCTCAGAAATATGACCTAACACCAGTCTATGACTGTTAAAAATAGAGTGGTTGATAAGGGGCATCCCTGTCGTACTCCTGTCTTCACCTCAAAGGTTAGGTTGCTCTGCCCAATGCTGCACGTAAAGTTGGCATAAAGTTGGCTTTTTATGATTGACACTATGCAGCTTGGAATTCCATAAGCTTTCATACTATTATGAACGACTAATGTCCCGGACGCTTGACTCAAATTTTACAAAAGGCCCACGGAAGGTGAGACAGTGAGACAGTGTGCCTCTTTGCAAAACAGCGAGGCAGACAGGAACTGAAACTGTTTCGAAACAAGAAGCTGGCTGTGTTTAGGAACTTTCGGACTATGCGCTGTTCCGAAGCATTGTTTCGACACACACACACAGTAGCCATCTCTACCGCACAGTTCTCTGTCACATGTATAAGCTCCATTATTTCATGTCTTAGTTCGTTAGGGTTCGGGCTGGAATCTTCTCTACGCGACTGATTCCAAATAAGGAATATACAACAAAGGGGTTGGCTAAATCTGGCCACACTGAAAATTTTCAGTATAATTTTTTATTTTCACCAAATTCGAAGTACGGGGAGTCAGAAACCGAGAGATGTCCAATATACTAGATGTTAAAAACTACACACACGCGCGCACACACACACACACACACACGCTGGCGCACTCACACACACATTTACTTACTTACTTAGTCGTTTCACTTCTACCGTGAGATGTAGAGGTTTGGAAGAGAGAGCGCCAGACTATCCTATCGGCTGTCTTCCTCCTGTCCTGTTTCCATTCTAGTCCTCGGTCCTTCAAAGATTGTCTAATGTTGTCCTCCCAGCGGATTCTGGGTCGTCCTGAAGGTCTGGATCTCTGGCTCTTTGTTTCCCATGCTTGTCGAGATAGCAAATATTCTCCCATTCTGCAGACATGGCCAAACCCTCTTAGTTGGGACTGTTCTACTTGGGTCTGCAGGGGGTGGGATTTTAGGCCTTGACGTATCGTCTGCTTGCGGACCATGTCTCTTCTTGTTACTTCAACCATCTTCATCAGATACCTCATTTCTGAGGTTTGGATCTGGCTTTTGTGGGTTGTAGTCATTGCCCATGACTCGCATCCATATATCAAGACTGGGTCATAGGTGGAGCGGTATACAGCCATCTTAGTTTTCTTACCAACCTCTCTCTTGCTGAGGAATCCTCCTGAAAAAGTCTCCTAGCTGCTGCTTTTCGAGTGGCCAACTCTTCTTTGATGCCCCCCTTTCGGTCTATAATAGCTTCGAGGTATTTAAAGTGGTCGACCTGCTCCAGGACCTGTTCTCCCAGCTTAATCTGATGTCTTCTTTCTTCTCGTGATATCACCATGGATTTTGTTTTAGAGCTGCTTATGACAATCCCTCTCTTCTCCAGCTCTTCCTTCCAGACTTGCAGGTTGGATTGGAGATGTGCCTCTGATTTAGCAATCAGGGCAACATCATCAGCAAATGCAAGCTCTAAAATACAGACCTGTCTCATCTTCCAGTACCCCACTGAATACTTTCTTGTTCTCTCCTTACATGCTGTTAAAGTTTATTTTCTTTAACAACATCGGCAATAGGCCACACAGGCCATCACTAATATTACTGATCGAATGTTTGTAGTGGTGGATGTGTCAGGTCACTGACAATGAAAAAGTCAGTATGGTTGGGCTTACAGTTGGCTGACAAGTGAGCAAACAAGTACATATATAGATACGCGAATGCCAGCGTTCTTTAAGGGTGTAATATCCATTCTTCACTCACGCACACACAGTAACGATGGTTCAGGAAGTAGTGGAACTGCTATAAAGTTATACACTGTTTACTTACACCCCAATCACGTAGACATCATAGCAAATCATGGAGCGACATGTAAGTAAGTCCATAAAAGCGTGCATAAATTCAAAGGGATATAATCATAGATAACAGCCCATAGTAGATCATCAGGCATCAGGTAAGTAAATCCGTACAACTCAGTTATAGGTACAAAATCCGAAGTACATAGGCTGCAGAACCCCGCAGCTCACATTTCATAGTACTACAGCAAAAATATCCATCAAAAGGACTGCATACATCGCAGTTCACAGCAGCTCTCTACACAGTATTATAACATTAAATCCATGCAATAACTATTCATCAAACGGTTGCACACAACAACCCTGAGCATAATATATCTATTCCAATCATAGGGGAAAATCCATCATAGGAAATATGAATCATAATAATAATGGCCGGTACAATCCATGGCCTCAAAAGAATCAATCTTGGAAGGAAACTCTTCCCTTCACTTTCAAAAATATCTCTTCTTCTTTTCTTTGATCCTTAGCCGCCGACCGCCAAAGCAGTCAGTGGCCATCACGCCTAGTGGCATCTTGTAGGGCAACAACAAATTGATTCCACTTTGCTCGGTCGGTGGCCATCCTTCGTACAGTGCCCCAACTCTGGTTCATTCTTTGCATCTCAGCCTCCACAGTCCTCCGCCAAGTTGTTTTTGGTCGGCCTCTCTTTCGTTTTCCTTCAGGGGTCCAAAGCATAGCTGTTCTTGTGATGGCATCGGGGTCTCTTCTGAGGACATGACACGTAAAGTTGGCATAGAGGCTTTTTATGATTGACACTATGCAGCTTGGAATTCCATATTCCCTCAGTATTTTCCATAAACTGTCCATATGTATGCTGTCGAAAGCCTTTTCAAAATTGTGACGTACGTCTAAGTATGACAAATGAATTTTCCTGACTCGATGGATTATAACAGAATATTGGCCTCTCATAACTTTAGAACCCCTGATCATCTATTGTAACTGTAACCCGCATGCAGCATTTCCACGAGAATTTTACACGCTGGATCATTAATATGTAGCCTGCTATCTTCTGTGAACTTGTGAGATCGCATGGCCTTTGATGGGAGGTTAAATCACGCCCACGACCATCTCTGAGAACGATTTATAGCAATCTTTTCCTTAACGCCGGCCCAAAAGAGGACGTGGCCAGAGACTCACTCCTGGTTCTAGAGCAATTAACAGCAGTTCATTTTCTTACCTGGCTGTCGTCCCGCCTGGTGGGAGTTGCCAAAGCTTCTCAGAACAGCGGTACCATCAAAGACAGGCTGATCTTCAGAATTCAACGTGGAGCGGTATACGATCTAAAGAAATCAGGGAACTCTCAGCTAACGTAGTTAGTTTCTCGAGAAATTGTCGCACCCGCATGCGAGCAGCCTGAGACGTAGAAGATCGGTGGACCGGGGAAAACGGAGGAAACACAGCGGTTAACGCAACGGCGTTGTACCTCGGATTTTGCTATACTTCAAGAAAGGTGTGAAAATCCAACACGTCCCATTTAAGTTACATTCGAGATAGTATAAATAAAGAACTCCGAAAACTGCATTTTATCGTTCGTTCTGACAGAATCCTAGTTTCACTAGCATATAGCCTAGTCGGATTCCTGCTAGATTTCATCTACCTTTGTTGACTATTGGAGTGTATTCTTTTCTGCACAGACGGTAATTTATACATTAGCTTCGAGTGATCAGTGGTCTAGTTATTTCAATTTATTTCAATGGATTGTGGTGTAAATTTAACCTTATTAAATAAACCCATTTTCAAAGTTCTAGTGCAAACTAAATGTTACTTCTAAAAGTATTTCCTAATACAATTGACGCGTAAATTAATTTTGCAGACGTTAAAGGGAATTATAACGAGTAAATACAGTTTAGTTCTGTATAGATAGATGTGCTTTTAATTATTTTTAACTCACGGGGAGTTTTCCTGATTTGTTAAATTGACGACGCTAAAAAAGTAAATAGGCTAACTGTAATTTATCGCGTGTCAGATTATAATATGATTTGTAATGCATTTCTTGTTTTGATTATCTTTCATTCAGAACGATCATTCAACCTGCATCCCAGCAATTATTAATTATATACAGAGTTCTGCCAACTCAATTCGATAACTCCAGTAACATATGAACTTTTTTAAAGCTAAACTTGTGGCGACCTGTAATGGGCCCCACTCCTCTGAATTTATCTGAGAATAAAGCCACCCAAGAAACACTTTTAAAACACTAGTTCATATAGTCCTTAAAGTAAACTGGAAGCAGAACATATTTTATTCACTGCCCTATTTGTGAGGAAGAACATAGATCTACCTGAACACTGTCTGTCAAGTATATTCAGTGGATTTTACCCACCCCCGAAGAAGAACTTACCTCAGTGTTTTTTAACTTGTGACAGTACGGAAAAAGAAAGTTATCTCCACCAGCTGTGCCAATTTTAGGAACCACACCATACCTCACGCCTAGCCAAGTGCCTGTGCCATTCATTAGGAACTTTATCTAAACCAACAGTAGCCTTTACGCTTCACCGTCTGGCGATTTTTTGAGACTATTTGTTACCTCGTTAAATCTGGGGCCTGACACGGAAGAAATAAGAAGACCAGTCCATTATTCCACGGTATTAGCTGCTGTGGTAAATAATTCCTAGAGTGCCAGAATTCACCATTTTGGTAAATCTGCGTGTGTGTCTGTGGGATGGCCAGCCCTAGTGTGTTTTTTTGAATGAAAGGAGATTTAATCTTTTCTTTACCCTTTTAATTAGTTCGACTTAGTATTAAGGTGCATTATATTCCTTGTACGGGACTTCTCCTAGCGGGATTGTGTAACTGTGTTCATTCCCCCCTCCCGTAAAATTTGTTGATTAAAGGGAGACATTTGAGAACCCTAGCTTTTCCTCTCCCCCCCCCCCCCCCTTTTACTGTAACCCCTTGTCTCAGAGTAATAAATTTACCAGTTGGTTAAATTGCCTATCTCTGATCCCCCCCCCCCCCCCTTTCTTGTCTTTTGGACCGGGTCTTGTCTGTTAGTAAATACAAACGGGAAACGGTGGATGGGATATTTCTCCTCAAACCCCCCTCTTCCCTTGTCATATTTGTATTCCGTAACCTTTGATTTTTGACTGTAAATGTATAATTATTTGTGACTGATTTATGATAATAAAGGTATTAAACTTTATTTGTATTGGTTGTCGGGTGGCCCAAAACTCCAAACATTTCCGATCAGTGTAGGCTGTATTCATGTACGTTGTGCGACAGAATCACCAAATCGGTGAGTGCGCCTGAGCGACTGGAACTGACAAACAATTGTTTGTTCAGAAGAGAGATAGGAATAGTCCGTGAGAAACAGATATTGTCGTAATAAGAGACTGTCCTTGCTCTTCCCAGCGCTTGTGAATCTACTACCTCATTCTCCTAAATCCTTATTCTCACATAGCCTTCAATATCACTCTACACTCTAAAGGGACCAATATCCATCAGAACCCTCTCAGATATAAATTACGACAAAAATCAACAAAATTAATGTAACGCTGTCTTTGCCATTCTGAGCACTGCTCTATAATGTTCCTGAGAGTGAATATATGATCTACACATCTCCTGTTCTTTCTAACTCCTGCTTGTTCTTTCCTCAATTTGTGGTCTACTGCCTTTGAAATTCTCTGTATAATTATCCTGCCTAGTATTTTGCTGGGAACTGAGAGAAGAGTGATTCCTCTCCAATTATTGCAGTCTGCAAGATCTCCCTTCTTGGGCAATTTGACAATTATTCCTTTGTTCCACTCTGATGGTGTTGTCCCCGTTTTCCAGACTTGTGCAAATAGTGGTTCTAATAGTTCTGCTGCTAGCTCAGGGTCTGTCTTAAATAGCTCTGCATTTAAGGTATCATGGCCCGAAGCTTTGCCGTTCTTTAACCCTTCAAAAATATATTCCCCTCAATAATAACTTCTGGACACACTAACGAGATGGAACAACCATCTTGAAGCCCTGCCCGGAACGCACTGTCATGATATTACTGCCTCTCAGAACAGCTCAGTAAAAATTACTCATGCGCGAACTAACTGCGTGAGAACTCAACTCAGCTCAACCGTCTCTTTCCCCAAACTATCAATGAGAACATTCGAAAACTTTCTTTATCTTATTTTTAAAAACAAACTAACAACTACTCAGTTGAGCTATGTTAAAAAATTACCGAGCATAAAGCCCCCAACTAAAGAAAAATCATCTCATCACCAAAGCGTGCTAACTAACGTGTGTACAAAAATCCGACCCATATATACAAATCTTTAACACTTAACTCCCCATAACAAAAATATGACTTAACAGACTACACCGACCCCCATGGGAAAAAATGATATCATCATTTTTTTTTAAAAGTACATAAAACAAAAAATATGAGGTCGATGAAATTCTAATATCTACTTACAGAGAATTATACTATGTTAAGTCGTATCCATATATCAACAAAAGAGGGATGGAAGTATGTGTAAAGTAAGAAAATGAAGTATAGAAAGATAATCAAATTCAAACAAAGATGAGGTATATCAAGTATAGTCTAAGTATAAAATAATAACTGGAAATTGAAAAGACAAGATGATGTACACGAAGAATGACCAGCAATGAAAGAAAGCAATGAAATGAACAAAAAAAAAACAATGATATATCATGGTAACCATTAAGTTAAACAATGCATATCTACACCAAGGAACAAATAACTAGTTACCATTTAAAAATAGCATAATATGCATGATAACCAAGTTAATAAACTTATAAAGTACCAATGATGAACTTGTTATAGACATCAACATTAATAATATCGCTATACCTAGTTACCCCCTTAGCGCACAATCAAGCACTGGGTAAAGAAAAAATATATCACAATGTCAGAAAAAAACACCTTTTCAATGTACAATACCGAAATGTATCATAATGATAATTTAAGTTTAAATAGTATTATCACTATAATTGTTACATATTCAACGATCATCCAAAACACAGTCATATAATAATAATATGGTCATGACATGGTGCATGAAAAGGAAATAATACAATGTCGTAAATTAAACATATACTATAAATATCAATAGTTGCAGTGATCTTGAAAACTTTTGTGAGCATGCAGATACAAAATCATCTAGTGTGGCGTCAAAATTCAGACTACCTTCACTGGAACAGGAAAAGTGGCGCAAGGCGACACATTGAACATGTTGAAAAGAAACAGCTTAATCATGTAACATAGCAACTCTGAATCTCATTGGAAGGCCGTTGCTGTGAAAAAAATGAATGAACATTTCTATTTTAATAACGGTAAGATTTTTTAAAAAGGCAAAAATTAACTTTAAATTTAACCTATCAAATGTGGCTGTGTAAACTTCTGACCACTGTAAGATGTTAATCAAACCTTCCTCCGTTACATGCGAAAATGTAACAGAGAAAGTATTATAGAAGTGTGCGATAATGTATAATAGAGTCGCAGATATATAAATGATACCGTAATCTATAAGCAAATCTAGGAGATGGTAGTTAATCAGAATCCTGTGGGCATCAAGACAATATGTCTGCCATTACGTTATTCGAACCTCGAATAGCTCGTATAGAAAAGTGGAAAGGTTGTAGCTAAATGGCATAACGAGTGGATCTTGAGCTCTTCAAGTCCTTGTTCTGTATAGCTGTGGGAGCTTTGTGATCAGTCTCTACTATAAAATGCGCGCCAAGAAGGAACCTTTGAAGCTTCAGAATCGCCCAGACCATTGCTAACAATTCACGGTCTAGGACAGAATAGTTCCGTTCTGCCGCAGTCAATTTCCTAGAGACATACATCACTGGATGCAAAGTTTCAGAATACTCTTGCATCAATGCGGCCTCAATCCCTGTCGATGAGGCGTCGCTGCGAAGAATAAAGGCTTATCTGAATTGGGTAGTCGCAAGATAGGAGCAGATGAAAATAAAAAGCTTAATTTTCTCTAAAGAGGTTTGGCATTCTGGGGACCAGTGTACTATATTAGGCGACCCCTTTCTAAATAGAGTAGAAAGAGGTGCTGTGATCGATGATAGGTGTGGAATAAATCTTCCATAAAATTGAATTAGACCGAGAAGACTACGAACCTTTTTTTTTGGTCTTAGGAGTAGTAATATTGAGAATCTTCGAACTGTTATGGTCCTCAGTCTGCAAGAGACCATGACCAACACGGTGGCCCAAAAAAGAGATGTCACGGAACCCAACATGGGCTTTAGACGGTTTAGCCGTCAAATTGTGGGACCGTAGTGTAGACAAAAGTTCAGAAAGACCTTTAAAGTGATCGTCCCAAGAATTACTAATAAGACAAATATCGTCGAGATATGCAATAACATCCGAACGATGAGAAAGAATTCGGCGCATCATGCGTACAAAAGTAGCTGGGGCGTTGACGAGACCGAAAGGCATAAAGTTCCATTGGAACAAACCTCGAGGTGTTGAAAAAGCAGTAAGAGGTTTAGCGCGTTCAGTAAGTGGAACTTGCCAATATCCTTTAGACAAGTCGAGTTTAGAAAAGAAGACCGAATTAGAAAGTTTGATTAGTAGATCTTCCAACAAAGGCATTGGTTCCGCATCAAATTTAGTCACTTGATTTAATTTGCGATAGTCTATACAAAGACGTATGTTACTGTCTTTCTTCCTGACAATAACCATAGAGGAGGAGTATGCCGAAATACGAGGGGCGTTCAGAAAGTAATGCACCACATCGTTTTTCTCAGGAGCTGTTTATTAAAAAAGCATGAAATTTATATACAATATACATGGATATGTCATGTAAACATCGTTATTATTCAACATAATCCCCATCAACTTGTACGGCTTTATGCCAGCGCGAAACAAGTGCATGTATTCCTAGCCCGTACCAGATTTTGTCTTGATCATGTAGCCATTTCTTCGCTGCATGAATCACTCCTTCATCATCTTCAAACCTTGTCCCACGGAGTGCATCTTTAAGTGGACCAAATAGATGAAAATCAGAGGGTGCCAAATCGGGACTATAGGGTGGATGGGGTAGTACAGTCCAAACCAATTTGGTGATTGCTTCCCGTGTTGCCAGACTTGTGTGAGGTCGCGCATTGTCGTGAAGGAGAAGCAGGTCTGCTGGATTCTTGTGCGGCCGAACTTTGCGAAAACGTTGATTGAGTTTTTTTCAATGTCTTAATGTAAGCTTGCGAATTGAGTGTCTCTCCTCTTGGCATAACGTCCACAAGAATCACACCTTCAATGTCCCAAAACGACAGTGATCATGACCTTCCAGCTGAAGGAATTATCTTGAATTTCTTTCCTCGTGGTGATTGCGGATGATGCCACTCCATTGATTGTCTTTTTGTCTCAGGTTCAAAATGATGTGCCCAGGTTTCGTCACCTGTAACGATCTTAGCCATAAAGTTCTCTCAATCATCATTGAAACGCTCCAACAATTCAGAAGAAATTGCTTTCCTTTGCAATCGGTGGTCATGTGTGAGACTTCGAGGAACCCATCTTGCGCAAACCTTAGAAAATCCGAGAGTTTTTATAACTGCATTTGCACTACCAATGCTGACTGACAGCTGTAAGGCCAATTGTTGAGTAGTGATTCGCCTATCAGTAAGAATAATGCCCTCAGCGCATTTCAACATTTCTGCGTTGGTGGCTGTGGCAGGACGTCCACAACACGGCCGATCAAGCAGCTCCGTATTTCCACTTCCTGATTCTTTGATTCTCTGAACCCAGCGACTGACTGTACTCCTGTCGACTGCAAAACGTCCATACACATCAGATAGACGCTTGTGAATGTTCACAACAGTTTCCTTCTCTGCAACGAGAAATTCTATCACAATTCGCTGCTTATAACGCAAGTTGCTAACACGCTCCATTTCAACGGTTTAGGGCAGCCGTGTTATTTAGCCGGTTGCAGTGCAATTTGGTGCACACAATTGGCACATGCCATATTTGAAGTGTGCAAAATTTCATGCTTCTATCTTCATTATTAGCTGAGAAAAACGATGTGGTGCATTACTTTCTGAACGCCCTCGTAGATGGTTCAATTATATTTAAATGTAACATTTCATCCAATTCTTTTTCAACTTGAGTTTGAAAATGTAATGGAATAGGGTAAGGCCTAACTCTAATAGGGTTATAATCAGTGAGTATTATGTCATGAGCAATGACTGATGTTTGACCAGGAATGTCGGTAAGGACGTCCTGAAATGTCTGCAATAAAGAAGAGACTTGCTGTTGTCTTTCTGTAGGTAACTCAGAAGAAATTGTCACGTTTTCCCATGATTCCATTGAATGTAATGGGAGAACCGGAAGAGGAAGATGTACATCGGAGAAAGTAGCCTCTTCCTCCTGAATAACGGACAAAGATGCATAGTGATTATGACGAAACGGAGGATCGTCGGTCGCCTGAATAACAGACTGTGGATAGTCTGGACGGGCATGAAATTATTTCAGCATATTAATGTGGTAGGTTTTATGCTTCCCGTCAACATCGACAACATAGTCGACGTCAGAAATTCTTGAAACAATAGTATAAGTACCTTTCCAGGCAATAAGAAGTCGATTATCTTACGAGGAAGCAATACAAACGCCTCGCCTCCAGGATAGAGTTGTCGTAGACACCTATATTCACCCGTGTGTTACCGGGGCCCGAAAGGGGAGCAAAGAATAGTAACACTGCACCCTACAACACATGTCGTAAAAAGCGACTAAGGAGGGTTGGGCATGGGGCTGTTTACCCCATCCCGTAAAAACTTCGCACAGTGGGCTGATCACCTGCTTGCCAACCAATCTGATTACGGAAACAATGATAGATTGTTTGGTCTGTTTTTGTTCCACAAAGACGCCACTAAGCGTGGTGGAAACAGCAATAGATTGATCAAGTTGTTGTTGCCCTAAGACGCCACTAGGCGTACTGGCCACACACTGCTTTGCCGGTTGGTGGCTAAGGATGGAAGAAAAAGAAGAAGACACCTATATCAATTGGCAAAGAGCCTCGCCTTCTCCTTGGCAGACTCGGATGCTGAGGTAGCTAACCTACATGCATCAATAATTTTTTGTCTGAGAGCAATGACAATGTGGCGCCGGCTAATGCACGCCACACGCTAGAAAATATATAGGATTTTGGTGCTGATGAGCGCTGCACGATAGTAATTTGTCGATATGTGTATTGCGCACATGACGTGAGCAGTGTGGAAAAAAGATGGACAGAGCGTGTGTTGACCCTGAATGGGCGACTTGGGTATGTGTATTCTCCCCAATGGTAGAAATATGGGAAATTTAAAAGAGAAGTGTCTTGAAACATATTAATGTTTATTAAATACAACGGAAGGTAGGAATAGGAATGAGGTAATGTTTATATGGACCTACGGATTATAGGAGTTGCTGAATCTACCTAATTATGCATGCTGTGTAATGATGTATTGTCTACGTGAATAATAAATGGAATGTTACTAAAATATCCAGCTGTTATATTGATCGTTGTGTGGAATCTTCGAGTCATAGAAAGTATCGTTAATGAACTATTGTGGCTGTCCTGAATCTTGTGGACCTATGCTATATAAACCTAGACACAGTGTGAAAACGAGCACAAACAATCAACTGAAGAATATAAACTTTTAACGCCACAGATATGGGAGGCTCGTTCCGTTGGAGAGGAATTAATTGTTTGGAATTTGTACAATGCTGTACTGTGGAAAGTACGCAATATATCAAGCACACGAATTTGTGGAATCAATAGAAATTGCAATTTTTCGTACGAGGTCATGCCAAGACCTTGGACTGTTGGGAAGACATTAATACCAAACAACATATATTCTATTAAAGTCGCTGAATAGACATTTGACTGCCTACGAACAGATATGAAATTTCGACACAATATACTGCGGTCACAGGTTACTATGAAGAATATTGTCACCTCGAGGCCATTTCACGTTGAATCGGTGTAGTGAACCATTACATCAAGGTCACCTGAACGGACTTGTAAATCCTAAAATAAACTTACCAGTGGACATTTATTATACCAATAATATGGATCATGAGAAGCATGACGGTATCCAGAACCAATCTTTTGGGTCTTTCAAGTCTGACAAGTCTTTCAACCCTGATGTCCGAGAAATCATTTCGTTTGTCTGCAATGGTCAGGAAGGATGATTTAATCTTTTACGTACGTCACCAAACAGATTTGCTGACCACTTGGATTTCCTAAGTAGGAACAGGGAACGTCTTGTACAGGACACTTATACGCGTTGTGCAACCCAGACTTTACATTCTTTTCTTGACCCGTGTTTATTGCATAGATTCAAGGCCACTTTGCGAAGTTGATGCTTTTTGTTTACAACGAGGATTGGCGGTCGTGGATTTTAATCATATAAGCGAATATATGTTTGTAAGGTCATGGTCTCCGGTCCTAAAAATGTCAGGCACATCTTATTTTTGTGTATCTTTTATGTTTTATGTTTTCTTGTGGGCGACACTCAATTATATCTTTGGATGAATTTAGTTGTCGTCGTTCTATAGATTTTGATTGTATTGATCTCTTTCAGGGATTCAGCATTTAGTGCTGTCGTATTTCCGCTCTGACTGAGATTAATATTTTCTTATTTGTTTAGCTGTGCTGTCGAGTAACATATTGTCGTGGAATTCTTATTTAGTTCAGTATGATTATGTTCGTACCTGTAGTTCTTCTCTGACTTTCTTTTTAATATGTACAGCAGTTCTATGTGATTGTATCTCGTCCTGTACTGTTCATTGACGGTGGAAACAACTGTTTTATTATATTGTAGGATTTTATGACTTTTTACACTGTTGTCTTTTTCCTGATTTGTTTCCAGCGTTGTCAGTTAATCTTTTGTCTAATGTGATAGTATGGCATGCTTTTAAATAGGTAGTAAAGGCGATATTTAGTACTGGATTATAGTATATTGTTAATTGCTGATATGTTAATATATACGATGATTACGGATACACTGTGAGATTAGTTGATAAGTATCATATACTTCAGAGACAAGTATATCACACAAAACGAATAAATACTGTACATACAGTTGGTTTTGAAAAAGGTTTGAATTACCTTACGACTAAGTATAGTCATTGGGCAACAAGTGGGAGAGATATACATTTTGAATCTATAGCCCATTACTCTTTAATTTCAGTATGGCTGACTTTGTGAAGGTTAAGGCTGGATTTATACAGAATGGGAAGGACTTGAATTTCTCGGGTGATGATCTTATAGCCTATGTAAATAAAGAAATAGCGGAATACAAAGAAGAGAAAGAAAGAGAAGAAAAAAGACAAGAGAAGGAAAGAGAAGAAAAAAGAAGAGAAAGAAAAAGAAGAAAAAAGACAAGAGAAGGAAAGAGAAGAAAAAAGAGAAGAAGAAAGAGAAGAAAAAAGAGAAGAGAAAGAAAAAGAAGAAAAAAGACAAGAGAAAGAAAAAGAAAGAGAAAGAGAAGAGAGGGAACATGAGAGAATGGAGAGAATTCGTTTAGCAGAAATTGCTGCAGAACAAGCGAAATTTGAAAGAGAAAAAACTTTTGAGTTAGAAAATTGCGCTTACAATCTTCTTTTTCTAGGGAATCTTCTGGTACTGGATCGTCGAAGATCATTAATTTAAAATTACCAAATTTTTCTTCATTGCATGACGATATAGGATTCTTTCTTTTGAGATTTGAATCAAGAGTTACGGCTTTAAATTTACCTAAGGCCTCATGGCCTGAACATTTTGTCGGGTTACTTACTGGTGAAAGTTTACAAACTTTTTTTAACATTGCCGATGACAAAAGAAACGACTATGAATCCATAAAATCAGTATTTCTTCGCAAATATTGTTTAGACGAGGAAGGATATCGTTTAAAATTTAAATCGATGGGTCCTATGGAAGGTAAGGATGTCGAAGACTTTGTGTCTTCAGTGAAGATGTGTCTAAACAGATGGATTGAACTGTCTAATATTACTAAATCTTTTGAAGGACTTTATGATCTCTTCTTAAGAGACAAAATTTTATCTTCGGTAAATACTGAAATTTTCTCATTCCTTCAAGAAAGGAAGCCCACAAATATAGGAGAAATGGAAAAATTAGCTCAACAATTTTCGGTCGCACACCCAAACTTGCCTTTAGGTAAGACGAAGGTCCTAGAAACTTTGCCAGCTTGTGCGGTCACTCATGATAGATCACGCACTCGCAGCATGGACCGACGGTATAGGGATGACTATCAAAATTCCTATAGAGGTAGATATAATTTCCCTCATAATCATTCGCCCTCACGGGGTATAGAGAGACGAAACTTTAACCATAATAATAAAAAGTCATGGCAAAGAAATAATCAATACTCCAATAATAATTACACTCACAAACATCATTTTTCGGGACCCTCACGTAATGATTACAATAACAGTAATTACAATAACAAACATCATGTCTCACCACCATCTCGTGATGATTCTTCTCGCACGGACAAAAAGAGTTACTATCGGTCTGACTGTCCAGTGGATCGGAGAGGAACACATTTTTCTAGGAGTCAAAGTAGAGGAAGATCACAAGCTCACGCTTGTCAGCTTGACGTTGGTAATGATAATATTTCCAATAATGAGAATAATACTCATGCCAATGCATGTAGTTTTGATCTGGAAAATAGTGGTAATTGCAGGGAATGTATGACTCTATTTCAACCTGGATCTACTCCACGTCTGAGATGTGGACATGCTCTGCCAGTTTTGTCTTTAAATGATGGGGTTGGCTCACTCGTGATCCATAGAGGTTTTGTTTTTGACACACCTGTTTCTATTTTACGTGACAGCGGTTGCACCACCATTGGCCTAAGGAAGGCACTAATTCCTTCTTCTTGCTTTACGGGAACCTCTATAAAGTGCGTAACTTTCGGTGGAACTGTTGAATCTTATCCGCTGGCAGATGTGGTAATAGATACTCCGTTCTTTTCGGGAAAAGTAAGAGTGTGTGCTCTCGATCGACCTTGTTGTGATTTACTTATCGGTAACATAAAGGGGGTTAAAGAGTGTTCTGAACAGGATATTATTGATTGGGAGAGAAATCATCCCTCCTTTGCTAACGCGATCACAACCAGAGCACAACAAGCTGCAGAGACAATTGAATTAAATTCTTCTATACACACTCAACACATTACAACTTGTCATTACATTGACAAAAATATATTTATAGCAAAACAACAAATGGATCCTTCTTTGGCACATTTATTCCCATTAGCTATTGCTCGAACTATTAAACATTCTAAAAATTCAAGACATTGGTTTCAAATGCAGGATAATATTATGATACGATGTTTTGATAATTACTCTTTCATTCTCAAACAAGTTATAGTACCTACGTCATTTCGCGCACTAGTCTTGTCAAATGCGCATGACGTACCATTTGCTGGACATATGGGAATTTCCCGTACGGCTTATAGATTACTAAAACACTTTTATTGGCCTGGGGTAAATAAAGACATTTCAACTTATTGTAAATCTTGCGCTGAATGTCGAAGTGTTGCACGTAAGGGTGCACATCAATCAGCACCTTTACAGGTCACGGATATTGCTGTACGCCCTTTTTTCAAATTGGCTATTGATATCATAGGACCACTGTCTGTAAGGTCTACCAGAGGTTTTCAATACATATTAACATGTATTGACCTGTGTACGAGATGGCCAGAAGCCATTCCTTTAAAAAATATTACCACAGTGTCGGTAACAGATGCGTTGCTGTCTATATTTTCACGCATCGGGTTTCCGGAAGAAATCCTTTCTGATCATGGATCTCAGTTCGTGTCAGGTATGATGTCAGATGTTTTCAACACACTTCGTATCCGTCACTCTCTTAGTGCTATATTTCACCCTAGCTCTAACGGGGTCGTGGAACGTTGGAATGGGACATTGAAACAATTGTTGGGGAAGGTGACTACATCATTTCCTCAAGAATGGGATCGTTTTATTCCTGCTGTACTGTTTGCGTACAGAGAGGTTCCTAATCATACTGGTTTTTCGCCTTTTCAGTTAGTATTTGGTGCGAACCCAAGAGGTCCAATGTCTCTCTTACATGATTTGTTAATGGAATCTGATGTGAATAATAATAAGAAGAAATCCACTTATCAATACGTTACAGATTTACGCCAATATCTTGTGGATGCATGTCAGGTGGCGACTGAAGCATCTGAGATGGCAAAATATAAGACCAGATCTCGCATTAACCGAGATAGACGACTAACGTCTTTCTCAATCAATGACGATGTTTTTGTTCTCCTGCCACTCAAAGTAGATCACTTGTTAGTAACATGGCAAGGTCCGTTTAAAGTGGTTGCAAAGAGAACGGACGTGGACTACGTCATCAATATGCGGGGTAAAGAAAAAACATTCCATGTTAACATGCTCCTACCATACATCACTCGTCCTCCTCAGTTACAATTCATTTGTGATGCTATCATGAACCAACCTACCCATCATGCATCTATCGCGTTGGTGGATGAGGTGCAAACCAATTTCGCTGATGTACCTTCTACGTTTCCGGTAGCACCTATTAAGTCTTCGGAAACATGGAATGATGTTATAATTTGTACTGATTTACCTGCAGATCATAGGGATCAAATTCGTTCTATGTTGGTATCCTTTCAGGATGTTTTGTCTGATCTTCCGGGACGTACTAACATTATCACACACGAAATCAAATTGTCAGATTACACCCCGATTTCATTACGACCATACGCCGTTCCTCTACATGTTAGAGATCAGGTGGAAAGTGAAGTAGATGGTATGTTAAAACTGGGTATTATTTCACCGTCCGATTCTCCTTTCTGTTTTCCTATGGTGGCAGTACGAAAGAAAGACAAGTCAATTCGTATTTGTATTGACTTTCGTCGCCTTAACAAGGTGACCATATCCGATTCTGAACCAATGCCTTTGCTGGAGGATTTGTTGCCACGCCTATCATCCGCCACTTTCTTCAGCAAGTTTGACCTATCTAAAGGTTACTGGCAGATTCCTCTGGCTGATGTATCAAAACCTTTGACTGCTTTTGCCACTTCTCGTGGATTGTTTCATTACAATGTCATGTGTTTTGGTTTACGGAATGCTCCAGCGACATTTGTACGCATGATGCGTCGCGTTTTAGGTAATCGCACCGATCTCATTTCGTATATGGACGATATTTGCATTTTTCATGATACTTGGGAACAGCATATCGCTGGGATACAGTCGTTGCTCCAAACTCTCAGAGTACATAACCTCACAGCTCGACCTTCCAAAGTCGAAATTGGGTTTACTGAGATTTCATTTCTGGGTCATAAGATTGGCCGACATACAATACAACCTGATGAGTCTACACTAAAAAGGGTACTGGATCTTGCCATACCAACTACTAAGAAACAAGTTCGTAGTTTGCTGGGACTCATAAACTTTTACCACAGGTTTATACCACGATTTTCCCTTTTAACTTCTGTTCTATCTGCTCTGACAAAAAAGGGTATGCCTGACAAAATAATATGGAACAAAGAGTGTGACCATGCCTTACAGAACATCAAAACACAATTTTCAAAAAGTCCAATACTAAGACTACCAGACTTACGACGACCTTTTCTCGTGGTTACAGACGCATCTCTGAAAGGAATCGGGGGATGTTTAATGCAGACCTTTGATGGCGAGTGCCACCCGATATTCTACCTCAGCAGAAAACTTTCAGAGACAGAATCCAGATATCCAATTGTGGAAAGGGAACTTTTGTCATTGGTATGGACATTACATAAACTACAGAAGTTCTTGGTGGGTACACATTTTAAATTATACACTGATCAAAAAGCCCTCACATATTTACAGACTTTTAAATCGACTAATGCACGTCTCACCCGATGGGCGCTACAAATGCAGGGGTATGATTTTGACGTTTTACCAATAGCAGGAAAGGACAATGTCCTAGCTGACACCCTCTCTAGAGTTATGTAATAACAATAATTACTTATTTATTCATATTGTTATTACTGACATTATTTTTTTCCTTTAAAATCTAGATAGATATCATTTAATCTCGCTTCACATTATAATTGCCTGACTGAAAATTAAGTTTTCAGTTGTTCGAGGGGGGGGGGGGGGGAATGTGGCGCCGGCTAATGCACGCCACACGCTAGAAAATATATAGGATTTTGGTGCTGATGAGCGCTGCACGATAGTAATTTGTCGATATGTGTATTGCGCACATGACGTGAGCAGTGTGGAAAAAAGATGGACAGAGCGTGTGTTGACCCTGAATGGGCGACTTGTGTATGTGTATTCTCCCCAATGGTAGAAATATGGGAAATTTAAAAGAGAAGTGTCTTGAAACATATTAATGTTTATTAAATACAACGGAAGGTAGGAATAGGAATGAGGTAATGTTTATATGGACCTACGGATTATAGGAGTTGCTGAATCTACCTAATTATGCATGCTGTGTAATGATGTATTGTCTACGTGAATAATAAATGGAATGTTACTAAAATATCCAGCTGTTATATTGATCGTTGTGTGGAATCTTCGAGTCATAGAAAGTATCGTTAATGAACTATTGTGGCTGTCCTGAATCTTGTGGACCTATGCTATATAAACCTAGACACAGTGTGAAAACGAGCACAAACAATCAACTGAAGAATATAAACTTTTAACGCCACAGATATATTCGTAAGAAGATTGAGTGTCATCATTAATATCATCAGCAGTTAATAGGTCGTGAAGTAGCTTAACTCCCAATAACAAAAATATGACTTAACTTGATGACATCGTCCATGAGGAGTATGAAAAGATAAGGTGACAGGATATCACCTTGTCTTACACAAGTAGTGGTCCTGAATTCTTCTGACTTATGGTTTGCTGTCCTCACATAATTTCTGCAAGACTTGTAGAAGCTCTGTATAGCAAGAATCGGAGGTGCTGGAATGTTCTTCCTTGCCAAACAGTCCCAAAGTTTGATCAAACGCCTTTTCCAGATCTATGAAACAAAGATGGATCTCACTCTTATACTCAAGGGCCTTTTCACTCAGCTGTCTGAGTGTGAAGATTAGGTCTTGATTACTTCGGTTTGCTCGGAATCCGCACTGGACCTCCTCCAATTGTGGCTCAGCTAGGAGTCGGAGTCTCTGCTCTAGGATTCTAGAGTAGATTTTACCAGAGGCACTGAGAAGGGATATGCCTCTATGGTTTCCACATTGTCGATTGTCACCCTTTTTGAAAATTGGTGTTATGATGACAATCTCCCAATCCTTTGGTATGGTCTTGTTGCACCACGCTGCCTGTAGGAGCCTTAAGAGTAATAGGTCGCCTGATGCTTCCATGTACTTAACCATGTCTGGTGTTATGTGGTGAAGTGGGATGTTATAAATACTTATAGGGAACTTAGTGTACTGACTGAGATCAGCTGTGAAGGTATCTATATCTATTAAGAGTAGTGTATTATAGATAACCTTACTTGCTACCACATATCTCTATATCTCAGTCAGAATTATTCTGGAATAGTGTGATGCTACGTTATGTGTCTAGGGTATGTGTATGATGAAGTGTAAGTCACAACAACAGACAGATAAACAATTTAATTTAATCCACTACTCTTGACAACACTGTGACACTCACATACATATAACACTCTACAAAGATATCTTAAAAGAGTCACTGATAAACTTTCAAATAACAATATGTATTCATTACTGGCATGAATGAATATGTGTCCTGATTCAACTACAAGGGAACCAGGAATCACAATCAATTTAAATTACAAGTTATGTACAGAATGTATTTAATATGAATATTGTAGTGACATATATTATTACAAATGTTCTATGTGTGTCAGTTGTGTAGTAGTAAAATGAGGTAATACTGGTTTTGTTTTGTTCAAGCTCTGTTGGTATTTGTCATCATGACTTCAATAGTTTGTCTTTAGGGACAGTATTGGAGATGTTCACAGTTCCTGATTTTAAGACAAGTAAATTCCCCTCTTAATGTTAATTTTAAAAAGTCAGTTCAAGATGAGGGGACATAATGTTGAGCTCAGCTGGCCAACTCTGCTTATCTTGCGTGATGGCGGCAGGAAAGGACTCCTCTGCTCGAATTCTCCTCTGGGCTCAGGAGACACCTCACTGATAGCTAAAAAGACCAAGGAGTATGCTGTCCGACTCTGGATTCAGCAAATCTCTGACCAGATGCTGCTCAGTACCATCAAGACCACTGTCCCTGAAATCAAGAAGGATGTACCTTCTACTTCATAACTAATTTATATTCTCTTTTACACTGATCACAATACAGCACAAACATTGCGTTCAGAGCGTTAGGCCAACAGTCAGCTTCATTTGAAATACTTTATTCCAGTATTACCCTTCTTAATGGTTACTACGCCTCTGCACTTCCAGCATTATTTCTTTCTAGTCAATCATCCAGGTGTCAGTGTACTGTTTGGCCATTCCATGCCGTTTTACTTCTCTCCGACACCCTCTGTTCAGGCTGGAGCATTTTAGGCTTTACCTCACGTTTGCCACTGAACTACACATATATATACAGGCATAAATCAACAATTCACATTCAATTTTCATTAAAAGATATTAAATGGTTCAAGCTTACCACAATTCATACGAATAAACACAGATACGTTGATTAGCAATGAATTCTGGCACAAACTGGCACAAATTTCCATCTGCTTATCTTCCAGGCTTTTATTGAGCCAAATATAAGCTGGCTTCAACGCACTGATGCTTTATCAAGTTATTTAAACAAGTGGTTTCGAACTAACGCTCCCAAGTGTGTATATCAGCGAGACTGGCCAATGAGCCACGTTTCGACAAGTGTTTGAAAAAATGTTATCTTTTCCCGTCTCCCCTAACAACCAAGATAGTATTTATAGCCCGACCAATCGTGGTTAGGCTTTCATTTGTTGCGCTCCAATCAATTTGGAGTTTACATGGTAGGCTATTTCTGTAACGTAAATTTTTTTCAAACACGTTAAAAAAAAAATCTTATGAGCAGAAATGATTTTATGCTGTCAGGCACCCCCAATATTTTATTTTGGGTATAATTTATTAATTCCTGGACTATTTGCGTAACGTTTTACATATTATTTGTCAGCAAGCCCTAAGGAACCCAAAAATACTAATTTAAAGGAGCTACGTGGCTGCGTTCAAAATATGCAATTTCTTCTGCCTCCTGTTTCGAAGATGTGCTGTCTGGGTACTGTTATGTTTTCAACCGTAAACCCATCTAATGTTATCTTTTCTAATAAGAGTTTGTTATGATTTATAAACCTAACTCTGGGAAAGGGTAGTGTATTTTATCACTGTCCGTCTGAAAAAGTTAGTGCTTGTAGACTTACACGCGTGATGGTAGCATTTGTGTATCGCGCGACGCGTGTTGCATGCGTTCCTGATTTTCAGCCCTCCCCTCTCGCTATCCTTTTGTCCATCTGTTCGTTCGTTTTGGTAACGTAATATAATTAATGTTAGGATTAATTTAGGTCATTACGCAGTACGTCTCAATGTTTTTCTTAGAAATACAGCACACGTTTCATTGAAGAAGGCGGGTAATAATACAGTAAGCTTTTATATCAACGTGAAAGCGTTACAATTTGCAGACGAAGCAGAAAACAAGGGGGATTTCGAGTACATTCTTTGTGACAGCACTGTTATTTTACCATTGCTCTTCTCTTTATTAATTTTATTTGTTAGGCTTCATATTTACCTAATAATTTATATATGTGGATTAGAATATTTCATGACACCTCCCCTCTTAAAACAGACATTATATGTCAGTCCTTTATTCTATATACACATAGAGAAATTTATTATTATTTCTGGGGTTTACGGTGATTCTCATCACACGGATGGCGGCTTAAAAAATCCGCTCCCAGATTGGTTTTTCCAGATATATATTCAATGCTAAAATTATATGGAGCCAGAAGCAAAGACCATCGGAGTAACCTAGAGTTCTCATGCTTAGCCTGTGCTAAAAACGATAAAGGTTTGTGGTCAGTTTGCAACTTAAATGCCTTCCCATATAGATAAATATTGAATTTCTTTATTGCCCATATTACTGCAAGACATTCTTTTTCGCTAGTTGAGTAGTTGATTTCAGCTTTATTCAACTTTCTG
Organism: Oreohelix idahoensis; assembly: GCA_024509875.1. Lineage (NCBI taxonomy): Eukaryota > Metazoa > Mollusca > Gastropoda > Stylommatophora > Oreohelicidae > Oreohelix > Oreohelix idahoensis. The sequence goes on along the minus strand of JAMPIV010008928.1, from coordinate 12,785 downwards.
CTAGCATATGCCACTGGGCTTAATTCCCCATCCAATGCATCTGATTTCTGTAGTAAAGTTGCACCTAACCCAATATTACTTGCATCCGTCCTTACTATGAATTCTTGACTTAAGTCAGGTAATTTCAAAATGGGTTTACTTGTGAGCTTTTCCTTCAATTCTTGGTAAGTCATTTCACATTGTGGTGTCCATGTAATGCGATCTGGATGTCCTTTACGTGTCAATTCAGTTAACGGTGCACATATGGAATTAAAGTTTTTGATATACTTCTGGTAGAAACCACATAATGAGACAAAGGATCTCACGTCCTTCTTGGTTTGTGGTCTCGGGGCTTTCTGTAGTTTCTCTAAATTCTTTGGGTCAGGGGTCATGTTTCCCTGATAAACTGTGTGTCCCAAAAATTCCAATTCTTTACATCCAACGCAACATTTGGTTGGTCGGGCTGTTAAATTTGCCTCCCTAAGTCGATCAAACAGCATGTTCAGAGAGTCAATGTGTTCCTCAAATGTTTCTGTTGCTATAAGGATATCATCCATAAAATTTGTTATACAGGGATTATTCAGAGGATCCAATAATTTTCTCATCATTCTAGAGAAGACACTAGGCGCATTCTTCAATCCAAATGGCAATCTATTAAACTCATAGTGTCCTTCTGAGGTACTAAAAGCTAGGTATGGTCTAACCTCAGGCTTTACTGGAATCTGATAGTATCCTTTACTCAGATCCACTTTTGAGAAATATTTAGCTTTATTTAGTCTGGCAAACAGCTGATTTGTATCCGGCAATGGATCCACCTGTCCTTCTGTAATAGCATTCAGTCTCCTGTAATCTATACAGAGTCTATGTTCTCCAGAGGGCTTCCTTAAGAGTACAACACCGGAACTATACGAAGACTCACTGTGCGAAATAATTCCTTCCTTCAACAGATAGTCTATCTCTTCCTTCAAAGCTTTTTCCTTAGCAAACGGAATCGAATATGGTTTCATACAGACAGGTGTGGAGTCTATTAGTTTCATATCATATTCCAATAGGTTTGTATGCCCTGGTCGGTCTGTTAACACCTCTGCATGATTATTTAGAACCTGTTGCACTCTCTCTTTCTGAGTTTTCGTTAAATGTGTACTGATTTTCACCTGTGCTGCTGTCTCACAGGGGTGTAATGGATATTCAAATGATGAAAGTGGTTCCTTTTTCATCTCCATGGCGATGGACAAGGTCAACAAGTGTGTCTCTTCCTGATGTTCTCTTTCCAAATATTTCTTCAGGAGATTCACATGATAGATTTTTTCTTTCCCCTTCTTATCTATCTTATAATTTGTTCTAGACACCTTCTCTAGAACTGTATATGGACCCTGCCATCCAATTTGTAACTTATTCTGACTCCCGGCAAAAGAAGCAGTACTTTCTCTCCCACAGCCAAATTTCTGTCTTTCGCCTTCCTGTTATAATAGGCAGCATGTTTCTTCCTGGCTTGTTTCAAATTTTCATTGGCAAGTTTCCAGCCAGTTTTTAACCGAGTGGTCAGCTCATTCACATATTGGTATGAAGATGTAATGTTTTCCTCTGCCTTTTCATCAGTCCACGTTCTTAACAAAGCTACATATGGACCTTTAATTGTGTGGACCTATTTGTCCATGCACCGGTATGGTCTCTTCCACTCGAAGCTTTATAGTGATGATTTTTCCTCCCAGAATTATCATTCACAAAACGACCGCTACCAATTTTTCTTTTGGGGCTTTCTCCCCACTTAAAATTCTTGATGAGAGATTTCCTCTCTACATCCTCTTCCTCCAGTTTGTTTAAGTCCGATTGAGGGATTTTCGGCTTATCCTGGGGTAAGACATCTTTTTGCACTCTCCGCATAGTGGCCATTGTAAAACAGTTAAGTGAAGCTTGTCCGTGAAAAGGGGCTTCCCATTCCATTTGGTCCACTTTATCAAATCTATTTTCTTTTTATTATCAGGCCTAATTTTGCCCCGTGGCGTGTCCAGGTCCTGATCCATGTTCCCACTTGTGGGTGTTCCCTCATGTGCTATGCTACACCTTTCTACAAAATTCTCAATGTCCCATCTTGCTTTGGGCCAATAATAATTGTGAGCCACCTTTTGAATGATGGTACCTATCTTCTCATGGTCCCCATCTGGTTTCACATGTAGGCTCCTTATTAAGTCTGTCCTATATCTTTTTGGAAGAACCAGCTGTCCGTGACCATTGGATCTAGCTCCAGTCTTCCTATACATCAACTTGTTTTTCATGTAAAAATCTCCCTTGCCTGGAGTTGTATGACAAGTTGACAATTTTCTGAAACAAGGCTTGAGTGTTTTATCCCCAGCCTGTGCCTTCCTCATCTCTTCTGGAGTGGTATCTAACATAATATCCTCCTCCTGTCTTGAGGTCGACCTGACCTGAAGGGTTGCCATATACACAGGTTTCCTTCTGCAACGGTCAGTGTCATGATTGTCCATCTGACAATTCTTACACCACCTTTTTCCTTGGTTGAAAGATTTTCTTTCATCATATTTCCTTTCATCGAATTGTGGGAATTTATTTTTATTGTCATACCGTGGCCTATCAAATTGGTGCTTACCTTTATTTTGATCCCTAGGATCAAATTTATTAAAGTTCTGTGGTGCCCTAAAGTTATCCACTTGTTTCTTTTTATTACCTGTTACCTCTGCTTGAGCTGCTTGATACCTTTCAGCAACATTTAGCAACTCATCCAGCCTCTCTGCACCTTGTTCCATGAGAAACTTTCTCAGGTCTGGAGCCATGGACTCTCTTAGTTGCTCTATAAGGACCATTTCCTTAAGATCTTGGGTTTTCCCCAGAGAAGTCCATTTCTCCAAGTATGTCTCTATTCGTGCAGAGAACTGGTGATAGGTTTCACCTGACAGTAGTTTAGCATTCCTAAATTTTTTCCTATAAAATTCTGCATTCTTTTCATACCTTAACAAAAGAGCCTGCTTTAGCATGTCATAATTTTCCTGATCACCTCTGCTCATTTTTGCAAAAACTTCATAAGCTGCCCCACGAAGTCCCTGAGATAACTTTAAGCTCCACCTTTCTCTCTCTAACCCATACGTGGTAGCTAATAGTTCATACCTATTTATATAGCTCTCAATATCATCGTCTTTCTCAACAAAATGATCTAAATGAAAATTCATAGCTGAGGTTGAGGCTCCTTGAGTAACCGTAGCATCAGAGGCAAAGGGACTGGCACCATTTTCAGGAGCATGGCCTTGAAACTCAAACTCCCTTAGTCGTAACTCATGTTCCCTTTGTAATCTCTTCTCCTCCTTTTCTGCTTCCCTTTCTGCAGCTAATCTCTTCTCTTCTCTTTCTGCAGCTAATTTCTTCTCTTCTCTTTCTGCAGCTAATTTCTTCTCTTCCCTTTCTGCAGCCTTCTTCTTCCTCAGCTTCTCTTTCTGCAGCTAATCTTTTGTCTCTCTTTCTGCCTACAATTTCTTATTCTCAGCCTCAATCTGCAACCTCTTAATTTCTTTTCAGCCTCTAACTTTCTTTCGGCTTCAAACCTTCTTTCTTCGCGTTCAATAAATTTGTCACATTCCGTAGTGACATAGGCAACCATAACTTGCCCATCTAATCCTAACTCTTTTGCAGTCTGAACAGCAGCAGATCGAAATTTGGCCAGGTCCGCCATTGTCTATCAGGTAAATTTATACAATGTCTAACCAACAATTCAATCTCTAATGGACAACACAGGCACCGTGAGCTCAACCTTATTTAATTCCACCCAAGGATACCTTTTAATTCTTATATTCCCTGAAGTGAATTACCCCCAATATTTTTAATAGGGAAAGATTCAAAATCCCAAGAGCGAGACCCCAATATATGTGGTGAAGTGGGATGTTATAAATATTTATAGGGACTTAGTGTACTGACTGAGATCAGCTGTGAAGGTATCTATATCTAATAAGAGTAGTGTATTATAGATAACCTTACTTGCTGCCACATATCTATATATCTCAGTCAGAATTATTCTGGAATATTGTGATGACTACGTTATGTGTCTAGGGTATGTGTATGATGAAGTGTAAGTCACAACAACAGACAGATAAACAATTTAATTTAATCCACTACTCTTGACAACACTGTGACACTCACATACATATAACACTCTACAAGATATCTTAAAGAGTCACTGATAACTTTTCAAATAACAATATGTATTCATTACTGGCATGAATGAATATGTGTCCTGATTCAACTACAAGGGAACCAGGAATCACAATCAATTTAAATTACAAGTTATGTACAGAATGTATTTAATATGAATATTGTAGTGACATATATTATTACAAATGTTCTATGTGTGTCAGTTGTGTAGTAGTAAAATGAGGTAATACTGGTTTTGTTTTGTTCAAGCTCTGTTGGTATTTGTCATCATGACTTCAATAGTTTGTCTTTAGGGACTAGTATTGGAGATGTTCACAGTTCCTGATTTTAAGACAAGTAAATTCCCCTCTGAATGTTATTTTTACAAAGTCATTTCAAGATGAGGGGACATAATGTTGAGCTCAGCTGGCCAACATGCTTATCTTGCGTGATGGCGGCAGGAAAGGACTCCTCTGCTCGAATTCTCCTCTGGGCTCTGGAGACACCTCACTGATAGCTAAAAGGACCAAGGAGTATGCTGTCCGACTCTGGATTCAGCAAAGCTCTGACCAGGTGCTGCTCAGTACCATCAAGACCACTGTCCCTGAAATCAAGAAGGATGTACCTTCTACTTCATAACTAATTTATATTCTCTTTTACACTGATCACAATACAGCACAAACATTGCGTTCAGAGCGTTAGGCCAACAGTCAGCTTCATTTGAAATACTTTATTCCAGTATTACCCTTCTTAATGGTTACTACGCCTCTGCACTTCCAGCATTATTTCTTTCTAGTCAATCATCCAGGTGTCAGTGTACTGTTTGGCCATTCCATGCCGTTTTACTTCTCTCCGACACCCTCTGTTCAGGCTGGAGCATTATAGGCTTTACCTCACGTTTGCCACTGAACTACACATATATATACAGGCATAAATCAACAATTCACATTCAATTTTCATTAAAAGATATTGAATGGTTCAAGCTTACCACAATTCATACGAATAAACACAGATACGTTGATTAGCAATGAATTCTGGCACAAACTGGCACAAATCCCATCTGCTTATCTTCCAGGCTTTTATTTAGCAAAATATATGCTGGCTTCAACGCACTGATGCTTTATCAAGCTTATTTAAACAAGTGGTTTCGAACTAACGCTCCCAAGTGTGTATATCAGCGAGACTGGCCAATGAGCCACGTTTCGACAAGTGTTTGAAAAAATGTTACCTTTTCCCGTCTCCCCTAACAACCAAGATAGTATTTATAGCCCGACCAATCGTGGTTAGGCTTTCATTTGTTGCGCTCCAATCAATTTGGAGTTTACATGGTAGGCTATTTCTGTAACGTAAATTTTTTTCAAACACGTTAAAAAAAAATCTTATGAGCAGAAATGATTTTATGCTGTCAGGCACCCCCAATATTTTATTTTGGGTATAATTTATTAATTCCTGGACTATTTGCGTAACGTTTTACATATTATTTGTCAGCAAGCCCTAAGGAACCCAAAAATACAAATTTAAAGGAGCTACGTGGCTGCGTTCAAAATATGCAATTTCTTCTACCTCCTGTTTCGAAGATGTGCTGTCTGGGTACTGTTATGTTTTCAAACGTAAACCCATCTAATGTTATCTTTTCTAATAAGAGTTTTTTATGATTTATAAACCTAACTCTGGGAAAGGGTAGTGTATTTTATCACTGTCCGTCTGAAAAAAAATTAGTGCATGTAGACTTACACGCGTGATGGCAGCATTTGTATATCGCGCGACGCGTGTTGCATGCGTTCCTGATTTTCAGCCCTCCCCTCTCGCTATCCTTTTGTCCATCTGTTCGTTCGTTTTGGTAACGTAATATAATTAATGTTAGGATTAATTTAGGTCATTACGCAGTACGTCTCAATGTTTTTCCCAAGAAATACAGCACACGTTTCATTGAAGAAAGCGGGTATAATACAGTAAGCTTTTACTATCAACGTGAAAGCGTTACAATTTGCAGACGAAGCAGAAAACAAGGGGGATTTCGAGTACATTCTTTGTGACAGCACTGTCATTTTACCATTGCTCTTCTCTTTATTAATTTTATTTGTTAGGCTTCATATTTACCTAATAATTTATATATGTGGATTAGAATATTTCATGACACCTCCCCTCTTAAAACAGACATTATATGTCAGTCCTTTATTCTATATACACATAGAGAAATTTATTATTATTTCTGGGGTTTACGGTGATTCTCATCACACGGATGGCGGCTTAAAAAATCCGCTCCCAGATTGGTTTTTCCAGATATATACTCAATGCTAAAATTATATGGAGCCAGAAGCAAAGACCATCGGAGTAACCTAGAGTTCTCATGCTTAGCCTGTGCTAAAAACGATAAAGGTTTGTGGTCTGTTTGCAACTTAAATGCCTTCCCATATAGATAAATATTGAATTTCTTTATTGCCCATATTACTGCAAGACATTCTTTTTCGCTAGTTGAGTAGTTGATTTCAGCTTTATTCAACTTTCTGCTAGCATATGCCACTGGGCTTAATTCCCCATCCAATGCATCTGATTTCTGTAGTAAAGTTGCACCTAACCCAATATTACTTGCATCCGTCCTTACTATGAATTCTTGACTTAAGTCAGGTAATTTCAAAATGGGTTTACTTGTGAGCTTTTCCTTCAATTCTTGGTAAGTCATTTCACATTGTGGTGTCCATGTAATGCGATCTGGATGTCCTTTACGTGTCAATTCAGTTAACGGTGCACATATGGAATTAAAGTTTTTGATATACTTCTGGTAGAAACCACATAATGAGACAAAGGATCTCACGTCCTTCTTGGTTTGTGGTCTCGGGGCTTTCTGTAGTTTCTCTAAATTCTTTGGGTCAGGGGTCATGTTTCCCTGATAAACTGTGTGTCCCAAAAATTCCAATTCTTTACATCCAACGCAACATTTGGTTGGTCGGGCTGTTAAATTTGCCTCCCTAAGTCGATCAAACAGCATGTTCAGAGAGTCAATGTGTTCCTCAAATGTTTCTGTTGCTATAAGGATATCATCCATAAAATTTGTTATACAGGGATTATTCAGAGGATCCAATAATTTTCTCATCATTCTAGAGAAGACACTAGGCGCATTCTTCAATCCAAATGGCAATCTATTAAACTCATAGTGTCCTTCTGAGGTACTAAAAGCTAGGTATGGTCTAACCTCAGGCTTTACTGGAATCTGATAGTATCCTTTACTCAGATCCACTTTTGAGAAATATTTAGCTTTATTTAGTCTGGCAAACAGCTGATTTGTATCCGGCAATGGATCCACCTGTCCTTCTGTAATAGCATTCAGTCTCCTGTAATCTATACAGAGTCTATGTTCTCCAGAGGGCTTCCTTAAGAGTACAACCCCGGAACTATACGAAGACTCACTGTGCGAAATAATTCCTTCCTTCAACAGATAGTCTATCTCTTCCTTCAAAGCTTTTTCCTTAGCAAACGGAATCGAATATGGTTTCATACAGACAGGTGTGGAGTCTATGAGTTTCATATCATATTCCAATAGGTTTGTATGCCCTGGTCGGTCTGTTAACACCTCTGCATGATTATTTAGAACCTGTTGCACTCTCTCTTTCTGAGTTTTCGTTAAATGTGTACTGATTTTCACCTGTGCTGCTGTCTCACAGGGGTGTAATGGATATTCAAATGATGAAAGTGGTTCCTTTTTCATCTCCATGGCGATGGACAAGGTCAACAAGTGTGTCTCTTCCTGATGTTCTCTTTCCAAATATTTCTTCAGGAGATTCACATGATAGATTTTTTCTTTCCCCTTCTTATCTATCTTATAATTTGTTCTAGACACCTTCTCTAGAACTGTATATGGACCCTGCCATCCAATTTGTAACTTATTCTGACTCCCGGGCAAAAGAAGCAGTACTTTCTCTCCCACAGCCAAATTTCTGTCTTTCGCCTTCCTGTTATAATAGGCAGCATGTTTCTTCCTGGCTTGTTTCAAATTTTCATTGGCAAGTTTCCAGCCAGTTTTTAACCGAGTGGTCAGCTCATTCACATATTGGTATGAAGATGTAATGTTTTCCTCTGCCTTTTCATCAGTCCACGTTCTTAACAAAGCTACATATGGACCTTTAATTGTGTGGACCTATTTGTCCATGCACCGGTATGGTCTCTTCCACTCGAAGCTTTATAGTGATGATTTTTCCTCCCAGAATTATCATTCACAAAACGACCGCTACCAATTTTTCTTTTGGGGCTTTCTCCCCTCTTAAAATTCTTGATGAGAGATTTCCTCTCTACATCCTCTTCCTCCAGTTTGTTTAAGTCCGATTGAGGGATTTTCGGCTTATCCTGGGGTAAGACATCTTTTTGCACTCTCCGCATAGTGGCCATTGTAAAACAGTTAAGTGAAGCTTGTCCGTGAAAAGGGGCTTCCCATTCCATTTGGTCCACTTTATCAAATCTATTTTTCTTTTTATTATCAGGCCTAATTTTGCCCCGTGGCGTGTCCAGGTCCTGATCCATGTTCCCACTTGTGGGTGTTCCCTCATGTGCTATACTACACCTTTCTACAAAATTCTCAATGTCCCATCTTGCTTTTGGCCAATAATAATTGTGAGCCACCTTTTGAATGATGGTACCTATTTTCTCATGGTCCCCATCTGGTTTCACATGTAGGCTCCTTATTAATTCTGTCCTATATCTTTTTGGAAGAACCAGCTGTCCGTGACCATTGGATCTAGCTCCAGTCTTCCTATACATCAACTTGTTTTTCATGTAAAAGTCTCCCTTGCCTGGAGTTGTATGACAAGTTGACAATTTTCTGAAACAAGGCTTGAGTGTTTTATCCCCAGCCTGTGCCTTCCTCATCTCTTCTGGAGTGGTATCTAACATAATATCCTCCTCCTGTCTTGAGGTCGACCTGACCTGAAGGGTTGCCATATACACAGGTTTCCTTCTGCAACGGTCAGTGTCATGATTGTCCATCTGACAATTTTTACACCACCTTTTTCCTTGGTTGAAAGATTTTCTTTCATCATATTTCCTTTCATCGAATTGTGGGAATTTATTTTTATTGTCATACCGTGGCCTATCAAATTGGTGCTTACCTTTATTTTGATCCCTAGGATCAAATTTATTAAAGTTCTGTGGTGCCCTAAAGTTATCCACCTGTTTCTTTTTATTACCTGTTACCTCTGCTTGAGCTGCTTGATACCTTTCAGCAACATTTAGCAACTCACCCAGCCTCTCTGCACCTTGTTCCATGAGAAACTTTCTCAGGTCTGGAGCCATGGACTCTCTTAGTTGCTCTATAAGGACCATTTCCTTAAGATCTTGGGTTTTCCCCAGAGAAGTCCATTTCTCCAAGTATGTCTCTATTCGTGCAGAGAACTGGTGATAGGTTTCACCTGACAGTAGTTTAGCATTCCTAAATTTTTTCCTGTAAAACTCTGCATTCTTTTCATACCTTAACAAAAGAGCCTGCTTTAGCATGTCATAATTTTCCTGATCACCTCTGCTCATTTTTGCAAAAACTTCATAAGCTGCCCCACGAAGTCCCTGAGATAACTTTAAGCTCCACCTTTCTCTCTCTAACCCATACGTGGTAGCTAATAGTTCATACCTATTTATATAGCTCTCAATATCATCGTCTTTCTCAACAAAATGATCTAAATGAAAATTCATAGCTGAGGTTGAGGCTCCTTGAGTAACCGTAGCATCAGAGGCAAAGGGACTGGCACCATTTTCAGGAGCATGGCCTTGAAACTCAAACTCCCTTAGTCGTAACTCATGTTCCCTTTGTAATCTTTTATCTTCTGCTTCCCTTTCTGCAGCTAATTTCTTTTGTCTTCTCTTTCTGCAGCTTTCTTCCTCAATTTCTTAGCCTCAGCCTCAATCTGCAACCTTCTTAACTTCCCTGTCAGCCTCTAACTTTCTTTCGGCTTCAAACCTTCTTTCTTCGCGTTCAATAAATTTGTCACATTCCGTAGTGACATAGGCAACCATAACTTGCCCATCTAATCCTAACTCTTTTGCAGTCTGAACAGCAGCAGATCGAAATTTGGCCAGGTCCGCCATTGTCTATCAGGTAAATTTATACAATGTCTAACCAACAATTCAATCTCTAATGGACAACACAGGCACCGTGAGCTCAACCTTATTTAATTCCACCCAAGGATACCTTTTAATTCTTATATTCCCTGAAGTGAATTACCCCCAATATTTTTAATAGTTAAAGATTCAAAATCCCAAGAGCGAGACCCCAATATATGTGGTGAAGTGGGATGTTATAAATATTTATAGGGGACTTAGTGTACTGACTGAGATCAGCTGTGAAGGTATCTATATCTATTAAGAGTAGTGTATTATAGATAACCTTACTTGCTACCACATATCTATATATCTCAGTCAGAATTATTCTGGAATAGTGTGATGCTACGTTATGTGTCTAGGGTATGTGTATGATGAAGTGTAAGTCACAACAACAGACAGATAAACAATTTAATTTAATCCACTACTCTTGACAACACTGTGACACTCACATACATATAACACTCTATGAGAATATCTTAAAGAGTCACTGATAACTTTTCAAATAACAATATGTATTCATTACTGGCATGAATGAATATGTGTCCTGATTCAACTACAAGGGAACCAGGAATCACAATCAATTTAAATTACAAGTTATGTACAGAATGTATTTAATATGAATATTGTAGTGACATATATTATTACAAATGTTCTATGTGTGTCAGTTGTGTAGTAGTAAAATGAGGTAATACTGGTTTTGTTTTGTTCAAGCTCTGTTGGTATTTGTCATCATGACTTCAATAGTTTGTCTTTAGGGACTAGTATTGGAGATGTTCACAGTTCCTGATTTTAAGACAAGTAAATTCCCCTCTTAATGTTATTTTAAAAAGTCAGTTCAAGATGAGGGGACATAATGTTGAGCTCAGCTGGCCAATCTAGCTTATCTTGCGTGATGGCGGCAGGAAAGGACTCCTCTGCTCGAATTCTCCTCTGGGCTCTGGAGACACCTCACTGATAGCTAAAAAGACCAAGGAGTATGCTGTCCGACACTGGATTCAGCAAAGCTCTGACCAGGTGCTGCTCAGTACCATCAAGACCACTGTCCCTGAAATCAAGAAGGATGTACCTTCTACTTCATAACTAATTTATATTCTCTTTTACACTGATCACAATACAGCACAAACATTGCGTTCAGAGCGTTAGGCCAACTGTCAGCTTCATTGAAATACTTTATTCCAGTATTACCTTCCTAATGGTTACTACGCCTCTGCACTTCCAGCATTATTTCTTTCTAGTCAATCATCCAGGTGTCAGTGTACTGTTTGGCCATTCCATGCCGTTTTACTTCTCTCCGACACCCTCTGTTCAGGCTGGAGCATTTTAGGCTTTACCTCACGTTTGCCACTGAACTACACATATATATACAGGCATAAATCAACAATTCACATTCAATTTTCATTAAAAGATACTGAATGGTTCAAGCTTACCACAATTCATACGAAATAACACAGATACGTTGATTAGCAAAGAATTCTGGCACAACACTGGCACAAATTTCCATCTGCTTATGTTCCAGGCTTTTATTTAGCAAAAATATGAGCTGGCTTCAACGCACTGATGCTTTATCAAGCTTATTTAAACAAGTGGTTTCGAACTAACGCTCCCAAGTGTGTATATCAGCGAGTCTGGCCAATGAGCCACGTTTCGACAAGTGTTTGAAAAAATGTTATCTTTTCCCGTCTCCCCTAACAACCAAGATAGTATTTATAGCCCGACCAATCGTGGTTAGGCTTTCATTTGTTGCGCTCCAATCAATTTGGAGTTTACATGGTAGGCTATTTCTGTAACGTAATTTTTTTTCAAACACGTTAAAAAAAAATCTTATGAGCAGAAATGATTTTATGCTGTCAGGCACCCCCAATATTTTATTTTGGGTATAATTTATTAATTCCTGGACTATTTGCGTAACGTTTTACATTTTATTTGTCAGCAAGCCCTAAGGAACCCAAAAATACTAATTTAAAGGAGCTACGTGGCTGCGTTCAAAATATGCAATTTCTTCTACCTCCTGTTTCGAAGATGTGCTGTCTGGGTACTGTTATGTTTTCAAACGTAAACCCATCTAATGTTATCTTTTCTAATAAGAGTTTTTTATGATTTATAAACCTAACTCTGGGAAAGGGTAGTGTATTTTATCACTGTCCGTCTGAAAAAAAATTAGTGCATGTAGACTTACACGCGTGATGGCAGCATTTGTGTATCGCGCGACGCGTGTTTATGCGTTCCTGATTTCTGCCCTCCCTTCTCGCTATCCTTTTGTCCATCTGTTCGTTCGTTTTGGTAACGTAATATAATTAATGTTAGGATTAATTTAGGTCATTACGCAGTAGTCTCAATGTTTTTCTTAGAAATGCAGCACACGTTTCATTGAAGAAGGCGGGTAATAATACAGTAAGCTTTTATATCAACGTGAAAGCGTTACAATTTGCAGACGAAGCAGAAAACAAGGGGGATTTCGAGTACATTCTTTGTGACAGCACTGTTATTTTACCATTGCTCTTCTCTTTATTAATTTTATTTGTTAGGCTTCATATTTACCTAATAATTTTATATATGTGGATTAGAATATTTCATGACAGCCAGGA